>BPTQ01000002.1:108791321-109059084 GCA_019973895.1 Chrysanthemum seticuspe | reverse complement strand
AAAAAAAAAAAAAAAAAAAAAAAAAAAAAACATACGGGCTACCATCCTACATCTATCTTTTAAATTTATGTTTGTTTATTTCAGTTATCTAGAGTTTAGAGTGTCGAGTCTTGGCTTAGCAACGCCATTCTTCATATGCAGTTAACATAAAGATTTTTGACTTACCACCACTAAATAGCCTATCCCACCAAACCCTTATTTCCCTACCGTAAGCCTAACATTACAACCCTTTAAAAGACCTCTTTGATAGTCTTTCCTAGGTGCTTACGCCAAAGCGATGGAGGTTTGATCTATTCTCAAGCCTATGGTAATCTATGTACTAGGACCGGTTAATGAGTGTTTATCTTCCATTTCCTATATTGTTATATTTCATTTATACACCTGAGAGATGTGAGTATCCAAACACCCCATGTGAGGTGCTACTATGTAATTTCCGTGCTTGTTATGACTTTTGCGGGGCTTATATGTGTTGTGGACCGTTTTGAATTAATGCTGAATGACCCCTAACTTATAAATTAATTGGCTAAAAGCACATTTGCTTGAGGACAAGCAAATAACAAGTGTAGGGATATTTGATAAGGTTTTAAAAGGTACCATTTTGAGGGGTCGTTTAAGTCCTTATTTGATCACTTTTGTATCCGTTATTGCTTAATATCGTTCCTTTTCACTTTTTAGGTCTCGTGAAGGCAAAATGCTGGAATGGCACTTATTTGGACAGAAAGGCGCGAATATATGAAGAAAATGGCCAAAGTCGAAATCGAGACACTCACAGTCGTTGAATGTAGAAGTCGACGGCGTCAGGAGCTATTTGCGACGCCGTCGGAGAATTATTGTGACGGGTCAGAACTCAAAACTCGTGTTTTCAAGAGACCGCGTCTAGTTGTGAAAGAGTAGGTCGTCGCTACTCAGACGGCCTAGATGCGATCCAGACGACGTCAGAAGCTGAAGAGGACGGCGTCACGGACATAAGGTGACGCCGTCGCAAGGTTAACGTGGCCAAGACGAAACCCTAATGGCGGCGACACGACGGCGTCACTAAACATAAGGTGACGCCGTCGCAATTGTAATATTATATATAGAATCCGAATTTTTCAGTATTTATGTGGAGAGTCTTTGGAGTAAAAACCTAAAACCGAACCTAAGGTGTCTTGTACAGTATTTTAGGGTTTTTAACCCTATCTTACACCAAGATAAGTCTTTGCTTCATTAATTCAATTATGTCTTTGATTATTTGTGTGTATGCTTGCATGTTTTCCATGTCCGGCTAATTTATTTGTGTGTTTGCTTAGGAAGTATGAAACTTAATTATTAAATATTGATTGGTTGTTTCTTATCTTAGTTGATTAATGATCTAGTAATGCGATAGGTCATTCGTTGTGTACTTAATGCTTGATTCATCTTTGTGAACCCTAGGGTATGATTACCTGAGTGATTGTAGTCTAAACCATCCGAAGAGCGCCTTAGAGTAGGAGTCTATAATCTCTAAGTGGATTTGTAGACAAGACCCTTTGGTAAGTTCAAAGAGTTAGGGAGAAACGCATACCCTACAACTTTAGAAACACAACGCAACTAGGAATAAGACGTGACACTCAACCATCAATAGGAGATAATTAAGGAGTAATACAAACTAAGTAAACACATCTTTAAACTATCATACGAGCACACATTAATTAGACATAGACTCCCACAACCTTAGTTTAGATAATTAGATAATAGTAGAGTAATCGGTAGAAATACCAACCCCCCAAATCCAATACCCGAGATTCGTATCTTTCCATTTTCATAAAATATAAAAAGATAAAAAATAATCTTCCTCAACCTTAACCTTAGCGTAGTAACTCCCTACTAGCATTCCTATTCCCCTAGAGAACGATATCAATACCCGTGGCTTACCCTAATTACTACACTACAACGATTAGGTTCACTGCCTAGGGTGTTATAAAACTTGCTCGAAGAAAAGGAAGTTCCTTTGACCCCGAACGACGCGTGTAGCGTTATCAGTTTGCATATCACTCAGATGTTCTGGCAATACCACAAGGATAATGTGTAGGACTCATAAGATATAATCTCTCTTTCCACATTGTGTGAAACAGAGAGTATTCATTGACAGTGTCCTAATGAGATTTATAGATGATCTCGTGGCTCTAGACTCAATAGTGCACATTTGGTTCCTATGCCGGAGACTAGGGAGAGGGTCTCCTTCTTCAATATCAACAAACACTAAGAGAAAGTCGATAGATAATGTCGGTTCCCCGTGAGAATGAAACAAGTCCTTTTAAGAGGAACTTTAGTAGCTTGGGAAGGTTTAGTGCAGTACGTCACTGGGTCCATGACCTCTTGTCTTCAATACCGATGTTACCTTGGTAACCACCAGTAGCATATGAATTGAACCCGGTTTCTGCCCTAAGGTTGAATAAATGGAGGGCTATTTCTTTTCACCCTTTTTCACATTCAATTCTTTTTCATTCTTCAACCCCTTCAGTGCTTACCGAGACTTCATAACTAGAACCTTGTTGGGTCTATTACAATACTAGCTCAGTCTTAGTCCGCACTCTTCCCATGTCTCACTTTTCTCCTTTTTTCATCATTCCTAAGGACTTCTACACTATCTAGTGGATTGTCCCTGGGTAGATCCCTCCGGTTCTGGCGGATCATGGGAACACAAACTTAACCTTATCATCCTTATACCACCGTACATAAAGTAAATTTGGTCGGTCTATTTGGTATTGATCATCTGCTATTGGAACCAATCGAAAACCATTTGAAAACCAATCTAGATACTTGTGATATATTATCAAAGCATTTTGTATCTGAATTGTTTTTGATATTTTTAGAAAAAGAGCTCCCCCTCAACATGTGCATCATGTATTAGAAATCGTTTTAGCACACGGAGGCAAGAGGAAGGATTAACTTCTTTGATTACCATTTTCTAAAAGATATCAACATCACTTCCCTGATCAAATCAAGTAGATAAAGCATATTGGGGAAGGATGAGGTTTTCAAAAGTTTCCTCCCCCTCAATATGTGCCTCGAGGTTAGAAAGAGTTTTGCACATACTAGAGGGAATCTGCAGTTAGAGACAAATCAATCACGTTTCAAATCTTTGTGGTTTGAAATAGAAGCTCCCCCTCAACATGTGCATAGAAAATTTGAAATCGTTTGGCACATGTGGGGAGGAAAGCTTGCTAAACACTTATGAAACCATTTATCGAATTATCAGTTTAAATCCAATTTAAATCACAAATTATCCCCCGATCACAATTTTCAAATCATTTGAGATTTGTGATCTCTGTAGATTTAAATTGATTTTGAAAGCTTTTGAGGAGAATTGTGACTTGATTATTAAAAACATTTTAACTGATAAGGATCAGATTTTGAGACTTTACACTCCATTGATTAAACATGCATGATTATCTTTTGAAAACAATTGTATGACAAATAACCTTTTGATTTAATTGAAATCATTCTCCTCCTCAATCAATGACATAAGTTGTTGATTGAGTGGTAGATATTTTTGACAAACGTTAAGTCCAGATGATTTTCAAAAATAGAGTCCGAGTTATTCTTCAAAGCAATTAGTTTTCACTAGATAATAAGTATTTGTTTATAGACTCAGAGCATAAGTTTTGAAAAACAAGATAAAGCATGGCTCTGTTCTTTCTTTGAAAAACGGGTTAATGCCTGAAATGACAATAAACCAATGTTTCACTTTCTCCCAAAAATATTTTTTGATTTTTTTTTTATGAATATTCGAACAACATCTAAAGTCCCATGTCATTCTTTGAATGACAGCACAAAGATCATAGATATTTATCGAATCGAGAAAATCATGACAAAACGACAATATTTTTTGGATTTTTTCAAGATTTTTCAAATTTTTATGGATTTTTTGAAATTTTTATATTTTTCTATTTGCTTTTTGAAGGTTTTGTAATTTTGTATTTTGCTTTTCGAAAAGATATTTACAAGAGATGGATGAAGAAAGACCTTTACTCCTCGTCTTCCTCTTGAAGAAGTTTGAGTGTTTCCGGTTGAAGACTCTTTAGACCAAGTCATGGGAGGATAAACTCAAAACGTTCTCTAGGAAGAGCTTTGGTGAAGATGTCTGCTAACTGCTATTCAGTCATCACAAAATAAAGTTCCACCACACCGTTTTCTACTTGCTCCCTGATGAAATGATGTCGAATGTCGATGTGCTTTGCTCTTGAGTGTTGTACGTTGTTGCATGAGAGAGCAATAGCACTTTTATTATCACAATACAGAGAGAGATTTTGTTGAATTCAAAGCCATAGTCAGATAATTGGGATCTCATCCATAGGATTTGAGGACAACAAGATGACATGGCTATGTATTCAGCCTCTATAAAGGAAATAGAAGTACTCATTTGCTTCTTTGAAGACCAGCTCACAAGCTTATCACCCAAAAATTGAGCACCTCTAGACGTACTTCGACGTGTATCTTGACATCCTGCATGATCAGCATCTACATAGGCTGTTAGTGACATACCGGTGTCTTTCGGATACCAAAGTCTCATATTGATGGTTCCTTGGAGATACCGAAAGACCCATTTAACCGCTTCAAGGTGCTCTCTGTTAGGCTTAGCCTGATATCTAGCACACATGCAAATAGCGAACAGAATGTCTGGTCTACTGGCTGTGAGGTACATCAGGGATCCAATCAAACTACGATATTTTGTTTGGTCTACCATGATCCCTGAGTGGTCCTCATCCAGTTTAGTACGCTCTATCATGGGAGTGTCAACAGGGTCACTAGAATAAAATCCAAATTTCTTTAAAATCTCATTTGCATATTTAGATTGATTTATAAAAATGCCTCCAGGACTTTGTGAAATTTGTAATCCCAAGAAAAATGACATTTGTCCCATCATTGACATTTGAAATTTGGAACCCATTTCATTTGAAAAACGATCACATTCATTGGGGTCAGTCGAGGCAAAAATAATATCGTCAACATATATTTGAACGTGAATTAAATGTTTGCCTGACTTTCTGGTGAACAATGTCGGATCAACTGCTCCTTTGCTGAATCCAGTAGATAGAAGAAACTTTGATAGCATATCATACCATGCCCTTGGAGCTTGCTTTAACCCATAAAGAGCCTTCTTCAAATGATGGACGTGAGTAGGATGTTCTGGATTCACAAAGCCTTCAGGTTGGCTGACGTATACGACTTCTTTAAGATCTCCATTAAGAAACGCCGTCTTTACATCCATCTGATAAACTACCATGTTCTTACTTGCAGCATTAGCCAAGAAAATTCTGATTGCCTCGATACGAGCAACTGGAGCAAATGATTCTTCAAAGTCAATACCCTCCTCTTTACGGTATCCTTTTGCAACCAATCGAGCCTTGTTCTTTAAAATATAACAATGCTCATCAAGTTTCACTTTGAAGATCCACTTTAGAGCAATGATCATAGCACAATCTGGAGCCGGTACTAATTCCCGTACATCAAGTTGATCAAACTTATGAATTTCTTCTTGCATGGCATTGAACCAGCTGTCTTCATTCATGGCAGTTTTAACATCTTTTGGTTCGACCTTAGAGAGTACGGAGTTGAAGAAGCACCATAAGGCATCGGTTGCAAGTTGTTTTCGTGTAGATACTGGAAGAGAGGGGTTTCCAATGATGTTGTCCAATGGATGATCATATTTCCATTTTCTAAGGTGTTCATGTGGTTGTTGTTGAGGAACTGAAGTAGCAGAGTCGATATCTCCTGATGAAGATGGTTCTGATGATGATTCAGGAGCAAATATGTTTTCAAATGGGGCATCCTCAGGAGTAGCAAAGGGATTAACTTCATCATGAATGCCAGGAACAATTCCATGATGTACACTTGATGATTGATGATTTGTTGATGAGACAGAGTGATCAGCAACAGACGCTTCTTGACTTAATGATATTGAAACTGAAGGGTTGACTTCATTGACAGGGATAGGAGCAGCCTCTATTGATGGAATTGACATGTCATTAGCATTTGGCTCATAGTGTTCATCAAACATTGGATCAAACAATTTCATTAAATCATCTTCTGATGGTGGTACATAAGGAGTTGCTGGTGAAGGATTAGAAACAAGAGTAGAACTGATAGGACTACTTGATGAAGGTTGAGATGCGGGTCCAGAACTGGATTGTCCTGGAGCCATTTGCCCGGACAGCTCATCGAATATGACGTGAATAGTTTCCATGATATCTCAAGTTCTTTTGTTGTAGAT
The DNA here is from genome assembly GCA_019973895.1 of Chrysanthemum seticuspe. Lineage (NCBI taxonomy): Eukaryota > Viridiplantae > Streptophyta > Magnoliopsida > Asterales > Asteraceae > Chrysanthemum > Chrysanthemum seticuspe. Next base: position 109,052,849 of record BPTQ01000002.1, on the reverse strand, counting down.
TCGGTAACCCTTCTTGGTTGATGCATAACAAACAAAAACTCCAATGTCCGCTTTAGCTCTTAATTTACCTATATCTTGACTGTCATTTGTTGGATAGCATAAAGCACCAAACACACGAAGGTAGGATAGATCAGGCTTTCGTTTATGGATAAGTTCATATGGAGTTTTTCCATGAGAGGTGTGTATAAGGGAACGATTTTGGGTGTAGCAAGCAGTGGCAATGGCTTCAGCCCATAGTAACATTGGAACCTTTGAATAAATTAGCATTGTTCTTGCGGCTTCCACAAGAGTTCGATTTCGTCTTTCAACTACATCGTTCTGTTGAGGAGTTCGTGGAACACTTCTTTGATGACTGATTCCAACACTTTCATAAAACTGAATTAAGTCTTTGTTAACAAATTTTGTGCCATTGTCTCTTCGAACAATTCTAACTGTTTTGTTGAGTCGAACCTGAAGCTGTTTGATAAGTTTGATGATGACATCTAGATTTTCATCCTTTGTCCTCAAAAACTTTACCCAAGTAAATCGAGAGTAGTCATCAACAATGACTAGAATGTATTTCTTCCCATTTATTGTTTGCACTATCATTGGTCCGCACAAATCCATATGAAGGGTATGAAGAACTTCCATTACTGAGTTTGTGGGTTTTGGTTTGTAGGCATATTTCGTGCTTTTTCCCAATTGGCAAGCTGAACAAGGATGATCTTTTTCATATTTTAATCTGTGTAAGTCTCTGACAAGATCCTTTCTGGAAAGGTTATTAATGGTGCCGAAGTTCAAGTAATTGAGACGACGATGCCATAACCATGGCTTTGTTTTAGAAGCCTTTGATAGCAAGCAAATTGGAGAAGACTTCATCATGTCTTCGAGAGAGATGGTGTATAGGTTAGAACCACGAGTACCTCTTAATAATTCCACACCATCAAGTTCTCTAACGAAACAGGTATGTTTTCTAAAGGCCACTTCTAGATCGGAATCACAGAATTGACCAATAGAGAATAAGTTATGACCAAGACCTTCCACCTAATATACCCTGGATATTACACTTTTACCAACTACATAGTCTCCATAACCCATAATTGCTCCAAAATGGTCGTTCCCAAATCTAACAGTCCCGATGAATTTACTCATGAAGTTCATGAGCCGCGAGCGATCTCCAGTCATACACTTGGAACAGCCTGAGTCCAGGTACCACAGAACGATTTGAACGATCTGCAGTTGAACACAGACAAGAATGGATAACTAGATAATTGGGAACCCCATGCAAAAATGGGTTCCACTTGGTTAGTAACAGTGATTGGAACACCCACATCAGAAGTAGAAACAATGGAAACATCGGAAATAGATGCAGTGCTAATGTCCGTATTCGACCTATTCAAAGTATGTTCACTTCTTAAGGGAATAGTTCTACCAGTAGGCATCTATTTTCTAGTGGGCATTGTTTTAGCGAATTGAGGGCAGAACTCATTAATCTTACGGCCAGAAGGTATCCATTGATAACCTATTTTACTAAATATTCTTCCTGTGGGTTTCCACTGTTTTCTAACTTTCTTTCGCCATTGCCTTTTAGCCTTTTTAGCTTGATTTACAACATTAACAATTTTAACTGGGCATTTGACAGCATTAGACAAAACATTCACACCACATTCATGATTAATAACAGAATTCAAGCAATCGTCATTACATGGTTTGCGAATAGTAGCAGAATTCGAATTAATTATAGTACGCTTATAGCTAATACTAGAATCAACACGATTCATTTTATTCAACTCAAACTTAATATTCCTAGGGTGATCTTCTACTCTCTTCCAATGCACACTCTTAGCTTGCGAGGTCCTATCTTGCTTGGTATTGCCTGGAGGCTTTGACCCACTAGCTTTTATGTCACTGATTACTCCTGTAGAGGGAATTAGTTGGTTGATCTACTTTTTGCATTCCTGAACTAGACGTGCAGGGATCTGAACTACTTTAAGGCACATTAGTGTTCACTTTCTTAATACTGGGCATAGAATGGTTTGTATGCTTGGCACTAGGCATAGAACAAGGCATCACAGCTTTACCTTTCGCACCTAAGGATTTCGGACATGTTGTAATTAAACATTCTAGCAGCTCCTGAGATCGTTTGGCCTGAATGCAAGCAAACCTAATTTCTCTAACAAAAGGCTTATTTATGAAATCCTCTTCCAAAATCTCACGGAGACATTCTAGACTATCCTTAAGGTGAGCACAATAGTTGTGAAACACAGGTTCATTATTCCTAAGATGAGGAGGAATGTATTTAACAGTCACAGTATATTTGCAGTCTGAGGATGACTTTGATTCAACATTCTCAATAAAGACAAGTGGCAGTTTCCCTTTTTCCTGACTCCTCAGATTCTCAATTTCTTTTTGTAAAGAAGTTATTTTTTCGTTGTTTTTGTCATGAGTGACTTTCATTGAATCATATAACTCTTTAAAGTGTCGTTTAACTTTTTCATTTTCTTCTAGAAAACTCTCGTTTTCTTTTTGTAAAGTATTAACTAAGTTTTGAAGATGAAAAGTTTGAGAATACTGAGAATCTAAAGGAGGAGGCATTTGGGAGCCAGTCACATTGTTCTTTTCACCCTTTAATTGAGAAATTTGGGCTTTCAACTTTCTGATCGTGTTACAATGAGCTTGAATATGTTCGTCACGTTTATTTATCTGAAAAACTGCATCAAACTCCGGAACATCTGAGGATGTCTTGATATTTGAGGTTTTGACATTTTCTTTAAGATGTTGATATTTTAGTTGTAAATCAAAATGTTCAACATCTAGTTTAGAAAGATTTTTTACCAATTTATCGTGATCATCCTGATCAATTTTCTCACTTAGTTCTGAGTTTTTGTTTTCAAGCTCAATGACACGATCATGGGAAACTTTCAATGCAATAGATAATTCATGAAATCGAGAAGCAGTAATAGAGGGCTTAGTAACAGTATAAAACACATCTTGAGCAACACAACTTGAAATCAAATTCTCATTTAAGATGTGCAAGTTCTTCCTTTCAACTTCATTATATTTGCATCAAATTCCTTTTCCATTTCTTTAATATCTGAATTTATCCCTTTTTGAAGACTCTCAAATTGACCTTTCAATTGTTTGAAGAAAGGCATGACCTCAGTTAAATAACATTCTTTAGTTTGCTCAAAACCCCTTTCCCCCTCAGTTATCCCTGTAGGTGTGATTCTCTTCTTACACGTTTTCTCAAAATCAACAAACAGCTGATAAACAACATACAGGCTGATTAATGTTTTGCTATTAGTGGCAATGGATCTAGGAACTAAATGCATTGGTGTATTAGGAGGATACACAGTTGCTTGAGGCAATTTCCTACTAGGGGGATTCTTTTCAACAAGATTTTCAGCTTTTTGCATATCCATATCCTTTTTCCAGAACACTTGTTCAGGGGTTAATAGGGTCTGAGGCTTAAACTTGTTTAAGGATATCCAATTTTCCTTAGTGTAATCATGGGGTTTGATCGTTATGTTATTCTCTTTACACGCAGGATCGTTAAGCTTCCTATCCATTTTCTCCCTAGATGCATCATCTAATTTTCTATCTTCCTCAGTGCACTCAATGCAACTAGGTTTCTGTCTAGGTTTAAGAATCTCATTGCCATCATAGATTACATTTTGAGCATTTTTTGCTTTCTTACCATACTCAGGGTTGGATTCCTTTATAATGGGGGTACTATGCTTATCGCTGAGAACTCTATGCTTAGTGATCATGTGAGCAGTCTGAATGGTGTTCCCTTGTACGTACAACTTATTTTCAAGCTTGTTTTTCAAAGTTTTTAGATTGGAAAAATCATTCAAAAGTTTTGATTCCTTAGCATTGAATTATTGCTTAAGCATTTTAACATTTTCTTGAAGTTTTTGTTTTTGCTTATCAGTTTTAGAAAGCTTTTCTTGTAAGGAGCTTAACTCTTGTTTTAATACTTCTTCTCTAAAATTACTTTTTCTAATAATTGTACACATTTGGTCATCCATTTCCTGCTCACGGGTGATTAACTCAAACTTAGCACACTGTTCATAAATAGCAACTTGTTCTTTATAGGCATTCAGTTCAGAAATAACAGACTCATCATGGGCACATGCAGTGTATTCATCAAAAATATATTCATCATTGACTGCAGAAGATGCATCACTTGGTACAGTCTCACTTTCACTTTTTTCACATATTGGTCATATGGGACAATATTGATATTACCCATATTTTCAATATATGACTCAAAAGTTTTAGTTGATTGTACTTTGTCATGTATCTTTTGCTCATCAACATCATCATATAGTTTTAATACCTCTGAAATGATTTTGTCTTTGGATGGACCAGCTTGTTGTGGTGGAGAGACCTTTGGAGAGACCATAGGTGAGATGCTAGCCATGAAGATTGTTTGGGTAGTAGGTTCATCATCGACGTCAGAGTCAAATGCATCACAGTCAGCTACTTGAAAGGCATTTTGATGATTATGACCTATCTCCTGAATTGGCTGTTCATCAACATCAGCATCATAGGTTCGGGCATTTCGCTCAGCAAGAAACAACAACTCCTCTTCATCCAAAGCGGCTCCATTATCCCGAGCTTGCAAAGCAACATCTTGTCTCTGAAGTATTCTGCATTCTGTGGACATTTTGGAGATCTGCAATTCCTAGCAATATGTCCCTCACCACCACAGTTGTAGCACTTAATTGGCTTTGCTTGACCTTGATTTCCAATCCTTCCCGATTCTGATTTGCACCATAACCTCTACCAACTCCACCCCTTCCCTGTTAATACTGCCTTTCTTGAACCGGTTGCACCATAACCTTCCCATCTCTGACCATAGCTTGATTGTGTGGATTGGATGCTGTTCTGAGGTTATTGTTGGTGTGTGGGAGAGAGTTCATGTTTTGACTAACCATGAGAGACAGTTGATTGATGAAGTTTTCCATGAATGTGTTTTGGTCAGGAGGCTTATATGCTGGATCAGGGATGAGCTTGTAATTACCATTACCCATGGGTATGACTTGAGAAGCTTTAGTGGTAATTCCAACATTGGTGTAAAAAGCTGTAGAGTCATTTGACGAACTTGTTTCTCCCTGGTTGGTTTTGAACTGTTCAAGAATCCTTTTTTAAAACATAGCATGTCTCTTATTTTGAAGAAGAAAGGCATACAGTTTCTCATAGTTTGTATTCTTCAATCCTTTGGTTAGCTTCACAGAGGTGACAAACTTATGCCATTCGAGATTCATGTTGTTCACAAACTTTGAATTCAGCTGAATTTTTGGCATGGTCATTTTGATATTCCTCATATCATTCACAAGCTTATGGAATCTCACGTAGTAATCATAGACACTCTCATCTGGTTTCATCTTGAAATGCTCAAACTCATCATACAGTTGTGATTCTCTGTCTTCCTTGGTTAATTCAGATACTGAGAGAAGCATCTTGACATTATCCCAAACTGCCTTGGCTTCAGTGTTGTAATTGATAAGCTTGCAGATGTCTTTTGGAAGACCCTGAAGTATAATGTTAGAAGCCCTGATGTCAGCATCGAATCTCTTTTTCTCCTTATCATTGAGCTCATCATACGTCTTTGGTCTGTCTAATCCATAGATCATTGTTCCATCTGCAGCTGTATCAATTAAGTCTCTTGTAGTCTCAATTTGATAAGGTCCTTCATCAATGGATTTGAGAATGTTGACCCCATTTTCCTTTCCCAGACAGTACAATCTGATTCGTTGAGCCCAAGAGTCGTAGTCAGTTCTGTCAAGCATAGGTGGACGAGTATCTGAACCAGCTGCTTGAACATCCTCAGCAACAGTGGAGATGATTGTAGGTACGTTGGTAGACATGTTAACAGATTACACGGAATTTTATAACTCTATGATTAAACCGGGAAATAGATTCTTTCATGGGATTTTACTAAATCAAGAGAAAACCGTATTACAAACAAAAATCAACCAAGTCGCTACGAATTCTTGAACCAAGTCGCTAATCACCAAGTCGCTAAGTACCAAGTCGCTACACAGTCAAGTCGCTAAAGAGCAAGTCGCTAAGACCCAAGTCTCTAAGCACCAAGTCGCTAGACACAGTTAAGTTGCTAAAGAACAACTCGCTAAGATCCAAGTCGCTAGTATCAAGTCGCTAACAAGTTACACTACAACTCGCTAACAATTTCTGAAGCAAGTCGCTAACCTCACCAAGTCGCTAGGCGTAGTGGAGAATCCACTAACTTGTACTATTTGTCGGCTTGTCTCAATAGACAAGTCGCTAGGCTCAAGTCGCTAACAACTAACACTGTAACTCGCTAACTTTTACTGAAGCAAGTCGCTATGATGAAAAATACTACGAGAACCAAGTCGCTAGCAAGAAAAACTTCAAAAAGACACTTTTCAATCCAAAACAAGCTCAACCACAGTGATTCAAGCTTACCAAATCAAATCCCAAGCACTTACAATGATTCTTAACACAAAAGTACACCCAAAATTCAAACTTTAACACAAGAAATGATCCAAATGATGCAAAAACCACTAAACTTTTTCAACTCAAAAACCATCTAAACCCACTAGAAATCCAAGGATATGTAAGAGAGATGATCAAACCATGGCTCTTGATACCAATTGTTGGATATTAGATTTCACAAACACACTAAACCAATGATCAAAGAGGCGTATACAAGAGGTTTTAGAGAGAGAAAGAGTTAGAGGTTTGGGAACTTAGTGAGAGAAAATGAAAGTATTATTATAAGCTCCAACTCTCTACCTTGGGAGGTAGAGAGTATTTATAGTCTTACACAAATCGCCACCTACGGGCTGTGGATCAGGCATACAGTGGGTAAAGACCCTTCCGTCCTCCACGATGTTACTTAACTAAATACTACTTAACATTAAATAATATACGACTACGAGCTTTCTAACGATTACATATACTTGAGGTGACCGACTCTTTAATAACTGGATTTACTAAATCCTAACAAGTAGCCTCTGTTGATGGAATTGACATATCATTAGCACTTGGCTCATAGTGTTCATCAAACATTAGATCAAATAATTTCTTCAAATCATCTTCTGAAGGAGGTACATAAGGAGTTGCTAGTGAGGGATTAGAAACAAGGTTAGAACTGATAGGACTACTTGATGAAGGTTTAAATGCGGGTCCAGAACTGGATTGTCCTGGAGCCATTTGACCGGTCAGCTCATCGAACGTAACGTGAATTGTTTCAATGATATTTTGCGTTCTCTTGTTGTACATTTGGTATCCTTTTCTGTTTGGTGCATATCCTACAAATACTCCAATGTCAGCTTTAGCTTTTAGTTTACCTAAATCTTGACCGTCATTAATTGGGTAACACAAAGCACCAAACACACGAAGGTAGGATAGATCAGGTTTTCGTTTATGGACAAGTTCTTATGGAGTTTTTCCATGAGAGGTGTGAATAAGGGAACGATTTTGGCTGTAGCAAGCAGTGGAAATGGCTTCAGCCCATAGAAACATTGGAACCTTTGAATAAATTAGCATTGTTCTTGCGGCTTCCACAAGAGTTCGATTTCGTCTTTCAACTACACCGTTCTGTTGAGGAGTTCGTGGAACACTTCTTTGATGACTGATTCCAACACTTTCATAAAACTGAATTAAGTCTTTGTTAACAAACTCTGTGCCATTGTCTGTTCGAACAATTCTAACAGTATTGTTGAGTCGAACCTGAAGCTGTTTGATAAGTTTGATGATGACATCTGGAGTTTCATCCTTTGTCCTCAAAAACTTTACCCAAGTAAATCGAGAGTAGTCATCAACAACTACTAGAATGTATTTCTTCCCATTTATCGTATGCACTCTCATTCGTCCGCACAGATCCATATGAAGGGTATGAAGAACTTCCATTACTGAGTTTGTGGGTTTTGGTTTGTGGGCATATTTTGTGCTTTTTACCAATTGACATGCTGAACAAAGATGATCCTTTTCATACTTAAGTCTAGGTAGTCCTCTTACTAAGTCCTTTCTGGAAAAGATTGTTTGTGGTACCAAAGTTCAAGTGATTGAGACGACGGTGCCACAGCAGGCAGATGGGTGAAGATTTACCATGTCTTCGATAGAGATGGTGTATAGGTTTGAACCACGAGTTCCTCTGAGAAGTTCCACACCATCAAGTTCTCTAACAAAGCAAGTATGTTTTCTGAAGGCCACTTCTAAGTCAGAGTCACAAAATTTTCCTACAGAAAATAGATTATGTCCAAGACCTTCAACATAATACACCCTGGAAATCACACTATCTCCTACAACATAGTCTCCATAACCCATAATTGCACCGAAATGATCATTCCCGAATCTAACAGTCCCGATGAATTTACTCACAAAGTTCATGAGCCGTGACCGGTGTTCAGTCATATGCTTGGAACAGCCTGAGTCCAGGTACCACAGAACGATTTGAACGATCTGCAGTTGAACACAAACAAGAATGGATAACTGGATAATTGGGATCCCCATGCAAGAATGGGTTCCATTTGGTTAGTAACAGTGATTGGAACACCCACATCAGAAGTAGAAACAATGGAATCATCAGAAATAGATGCAGTGCTAGTGTCCGTATTTGACCTATTCAAAGTATGTTCACTTCTTAAGGGAATAGTTCTACCAGTAGGCATCCATTTTCTAGTGGGCATTGACTTAGCAAATTTAGGGCACAGCTCATTAATCTTACGGCAAGTAGGTATCCATTGATAACCTATATTACTAAATTCCCTTCCTGTGGGTTTCCACTATTTTCTAACTTTCTTTCGCCTTTGCCTTTTAGCCTTCTTAGCTAGATTTTTAACATTAACAGTTTTAACTGGGCATTTGACAGCATTAGACAAATCATTTACACCACATTCATGATTATTAACAGAAATCAAGCAGTCATTATTACATGGTTTGCGGATAGTAGCAGAATTCGAATTAATTACAGTACGCTTATAGCTAATACTAAAATCAACACGATTCGTTTTATTCAACTCAAACTTAATATTCCTAGGGTGATCTTCTACTCTCTTCCAATGCACATTCCTAGCTTGCGAGGTCCTATCTTGCTTGGTATTGCCTGAAGGCTTTGACCCGCTTGCTTTTATGTCACTGATTACTCCTGTAGAAGGAGTTATGGGAACATTAGTTGGTTGATCTACTTTTTGCATTCCTGAACTAGACGTGCAGGGATCTGAACTACTTGAAGGCACATTAGAGTTCACTTTCTTAATAGTGGGCATAGAATGGTTTGTATGCTTGACACTAGGCATAGAATAAGGCATCACAGCTTTACCTTTCGCACCTAAGGATTTAGGACATGTTGCTTTTAAACATTCTAGCAGCTCCTGAGATCGTTTGGCTTGAATGCAAGCAAACCTAATTTCTCTATCAAGAGGCTTATGTATGTAATCTTCTTCCAAAATCTCACGGAGACATTCTAGACTATCCTTAAGGTGAGCAAAATAGTTATGAAACACAAGTTCATTATTCCTGAGATGAGGAGGAATGTATTTAACAGTCACAGTATATTTGCAGTCTGAGGATGACCTTGATGCAAGTGGCAGTTTCCCTTTTTCCTGTCTCCTCAGATTATCAATTTCCTTTTGTAAAGAAGTTATTTTTTCATTGTTCTTGTCATGAGTGACTTTAATTGAATCATATAACTATTTAAAGTGTCGTTTAACTTTTTCATTTTCTTCAAGAAAACCCTCGTTTTCCTTTTGTAGAACATTAACCAAATTTTGAAGATGAAAAGTCTGAGAATACTGAGAATCTAAAGGAGGAGACATTTGGGATCCAGTCACATTGTTCTTTTCACCCTTTAATTGTGAAATTTGGGCTTTGAATTTTTTGATCGTGTTACAATGAGCTTGAATTTGTTCGTCACGTTTGTTTATCAGAAAAACTGCGCCAAATTCTGGAACATCTGAGGATGTCTTGCAATTGAGGTTTTGACATTTTCTTTAAGATGTTGATATTTTAGTTGCAAATCAAAATGTTCAACTTCTAGTTTAGAAAGATGTTTTACCAAATTATCGTGATCATCCTGATCAATTTTCTCATTTAGTTCTGAGTTTTTGTTTTCAAGCTCAATGACACGATCATGGGAAACTTTCAATGCAATAGATAATTCATGAAATCGAGAAGCAGTAATAAAGTGCTTAGTAACAGTATAAAACACATCTTGAGCAACACAACTCGAAATTAAATTCTCATTTAAAATATGCAAGTTCTTTCTTTCAACTTCATTATATTTGAGTTCCTGTTCATATTCATTGACCTCAACTATCATTGCATCAAATTCCTTTTCCATTTCTTTAATATCTAAATTTATTCCTTTTTGAAGATTCTCAAATTGACCTTTTAATTGTTTAAAGAAAGGCATGACCTCAGTTAAATAACATTCTTTAGTTTGCTCAAAACCTTTTTCCCCCTTAGTTATCCCTGTAGGTGTGATTCTTTTCTTACATGTCTTCTCAAAATCAACGAATAGTTGATAAACAACATACAGGCTGATTAAGGTTTTGCTATTAGTGGCAATCGATCTAGGAACTAGATGCATTGGTGTATTTGGAGGATACACAGTAGTTGCAGGCATTTTTCTAAGGGGAGTGTTTGTTTCAACAAGTACATTAACTTTTAGCTTATCCATATCTTTCTTCCAAAAGATCTGTTCTGGGGTTAATTGAGTTTGAGGCTTAAACATGTTCAGGGAGATCCAATTTTCCTTAGTGTAATCGTGGGGTTTGATAGTTATGTTATTCTTTTTACACGCAGGATCGTTAAGCTTCTTATCCATTTTCTCCCTAGATGCATCATCTAGTTTTCTATCCTCTTCCTTGCACTCAGCGCAACTAGGTTTCTGCCTAGGCTTAAGGATTTCATTACCATCATAGATCACATTTTGAGCAGCTTTTGCTATCTTACCATACTCAGGATTAGGTTTCTCTACAATGGGAATACTATGCTTATCGCTGAGAACTCTATGCTTAGTGATCAAGTGAGCAGTCTAAATGGTATTCCCTTGTACGTACAACTTATTTTCAAGCTTGTTTTTCAAAGTTTTTAGATTAGAAAAATCATTCAAAATTTTTGATTCCTTAGCATTGAATTCTTGTTTAAGCATTTTAACATTATCTTGAAGCTCTTGCTTTTGCATAACAGTTTTAGAAAGCTTTTCTTGTAAGGAATTTAACTCTTGTTTTAACACTTCTTCTCTAAAATTACTTTTTCTAATAATTGTACGCATTTGGTCATCCATTTCCTGCTCACGGGTAGTTAGCTCAAACTTAGCACGCTGTTCATAAATTGCAACTTGTTCTTTATAGGCATTCAGTTCAGAAATGACAGAATTATCAAGGGCACATGCAGTGTATTCTTCAAAAACATAGTCATCATTGACTGCAGAAGATATATCACTTGGTTCAATCACATTCTCACTTTGGATCACATATTGATCATATGGGACAATATTATTATTACCCATATTAGCAATATCTGAGTCGCAAGTTTCCTGTGATTGCACTTTATCATGTATCTTTTGCAGATCAACATCGTCATATAGTTTTAATACCTCTGAGATGTTTGATTCTTTGGATGGACCAGCTTTCTGTGATGATGAGACCTTTGGAGAGACCATTGGAGAAATGCTTGCCATGAAAATTGTCTGTGCAGTAGGTTCATCATTGACGTCAGAGTCGTATGCATCACAGTCTGCAACTTGAAAGGCATTCTGATGATTATGACCTATCTCCTGAATTGGCTGCTCATCCACATCTGCATCATATGTCTTGGCATTGCCCTCAGCAAGAAACAACAACTCCTCTTCATCCAACACAGCTCCATTATCCTGAGCTTGCACAAGTAACATCTTGTCTCTGAAGTAATCTGCATTTTGTGGGCGTTTTGGAGATGTGCAGTTTCTAGCTATATGTCCATCACCACCACAGTTGTAGCACTTGACTGGCTTTGCTTGTCCTTGATTTGGATTCCTTCCACGATTCTGATTTGCCATATATCCTCTACCAACTCCACCTCTTCCCTGTTCATACTGCCTTTCTTGAACTGGTTGCACGATAACCTTCCCATCTCTGACAGTAGCTTGATTGTGTGGATTGGATGCTGTTCTGAGGTTATTGTTGGTGTGTGGTAGAGAGTTCATGTTTTGACTAACCATGAGAAGACAGTTGATTGATAAAGTTTTCCATGAATGTGTTTGGGTCTGGAGGCTTATATGCTGGATCAGGGATGAGCTTGTAATTACCATTACCCATGGGTATGACTTGAGAAGCTTTGGTGGTAATTCTAACATTGGTGTAAAAAGATGTAGAGTCATTTGACGAACTAGTTTCTCCCTGCTTAGATTTGAACTGTTCAAGAATCCTTCGTTCAAACATAGCATGTCTCTCATTCTGAAGAAGAAAGGCATACAGTTGCTCATAGTTAGTGTTCTTCAATCCTTTGGTTAGCTTCACAGAGGTGACAAACTTATGCCATTCAGGATTCATGTTGTTCACAAACTTTTAATTCAGCTGAATATTTGGCATGGTCATTTTGATATTCCTCATATCATTCACAAGCTTGTGGAATCTCACGTAATACTCATAGACACTTTCTTCTGGCTTCATCTTAAAGTGCTCAAATTCATCATATAGTTGAGATTCTCTGTCTTCCTTGGTTAGTTCAGAACCCGAGAGTAGCATCTTGACATTGTCCCAAACTGCCTTAGCTTCAGTGTTGTGATTGATCAGCTTGTAAATGTCCTTAGGTAAACCCTGAAGTATGAAGTTAGAAGCCCTGATGTCTGCATCGTATATTTTCTTCTCCTTATCAGTCAGTTCATCATACATTTTAGGTCTGTCCAGTCCTAATATCACTGAGCCATCTGCAGCAGTGTCAAGTATGTCTCTGGTTGTCTCAACCTAATACGGTCCTTCATCAATTGACTTGAGAATGTTAACTCCATTTTCCTTACCAAGACAGTACAATCTGATTCGTTGAGCCCAAGAGTCGTAGTCAGTTCTATCAAGCATGGGTGGATGAGTATCTGAACCAACTGCTTGAACGTCCTCAGCTACAGTAGAAATGATTGTAGGCACGTTGGTAGACATGTTTACAGATTTCACGGGATTTTATAACTCTATGATTAAACCGGGAAATAGATTCTTTCACGGGATTTTACAAAATCAAGAGAAAACCGTATTAGAAACAAGTATTAACCAAGTTGCTATAATCCTTGAACCAAGTCGCTAAGTAGCAACTCGCTAAACCACAAGTCGATGTGAATCAAGTCGCTAAGCACAAGTCGCTAAAACCCAAGTCGCTGAACACAAGTCGCTAACGAACCAAATCGCTAAGTAAACAAGTCGCTAAAGAACACTCGCTAAGTATCCAAGTCGCTAAGATCAAGTCGCTGAGAACAATAAGTACAAGTCGCTAGAAATAATAAAAGCAAGTCGCTAACTCCACCAAGTCGCTAGCCGTAGTGGAGAATCCACTAACTTGTACTGTTTGTCGGCTTGTCTAAATAGACAAGTCGCTACGACTAACACTACAACTCGCTAGAAATTACTGAATCAAGTCGCTACGAAGAAATTCACAACGAGACTCAAGTCGCTACCTTGAAAAACTTCAAAAACACACTTTTCAATCCAAAACAAGCTCAACCACAGTGATTCAAGCTTTCCAAATCCAAACATAAGCACTTACAATGATTCTAAACACAAAAGTACACTCAAAATTCAAACTTTACACAAGAATTGATCCAAATGATGCAAAAACCACTAAACTTTTTCAAACTCAAAAACCATATAAAACCACTAGAAATCCAAGGATAAGTAAGAGAGATGATAAAACCATGGCTCTTGATACCATTTGTAACATATTGGATTTCACAAACACATCATAACATGATCAAGTGGGGCATATAATTCAAGGTTTTAGAGAGAGAAAGAGTTAGAGGTTTGGGAACTTAGTGAGAGAAAATGAAAGTATTATTATGAGCTCCAACTCTCTACCTTGGGAGGTAGAGAGTATTTATAGTCTTACACAAATCGCCACCTACGGGCTGTGGATCAGGCATACAGTGGGTAAAGACCCGTCTGTCCTCCACGATGTTACTTAACTAAATACTACTTAACTTCAAAATAACTACGACTACGAGCTTTCTAATGATTACATATACTTGAGGTGACCGACACTTTAATAACCAGATTTACTAAATCCTAACACAAACAATACTTAATACAATTTGACATGACATTACCGAAGCATAACAAAATGTTCTTACATAATCTTAACCCATAGCATTCCAAAATGGGTGAAATTGGCTAATACTAAACATCCCTTAAACTACAATTCTATTAAAATTTAACCATAAGAACTTGACCATATTTACCAACATTTATAGGACACGATTTGGACACAATTGAAAGACCACAATAACAAAATGACCAAATGATACAAAAGATATACAAAGTTGAAAAAAGACACTTCCGGGGCTTTCAACTTTCAACACACTTGGTCCAAGAAACGAGGTCTTCTACTTACCAACCCAAAAGCTAAGCTCCTACCATGGATAGCGCCTACTCTTTATCCTTACCTTTGCCTTCAACACTCGAACCTACAAAACATCATTAAACTCATCCATAAGCAAAACGCTTAGTAAGTATATGACATAAACTTAACATTAACGAGTCATAACTAACAATTTTGCTAGCTACAACATATCAAGGAATACATTCACAAACATTAACATACCTTAATCAAGCATAATTATTATGCTAACATTACACACTTTCTAGCATTGGATCCAAGCTAATTAACATTAACAATTTCCTTTATCATTACATCATAGAACATCATAATTCAATATAAATTGAAATTATGAAACATTAACAAGTTTAGTCAATATATTTACCTCAATAACCCACTAGTTCCCTACTTGAAAAATCAAAGCTTGATCCCCAATTGCTTCCTATAATGGAATTAACCCTAATTAATAACTAATTCGTCATTAATTTAATAAATTATCAACCTTTAATCAATTTGCCCAATTCTACCTCAAGAACCCTAATTACAATTTCACAAATTACTTACTTGTGATGGTTAAATGGATTAGGGAAGTCTTAGAACTTGATTCTTTACTTCAATTTCTTGATCAATTGTACAAGAATGCAAGGTTACTCTTTTCCTGGAGCAACACCAACATACCACACTCTTCTAAACTTTCCAGGAATTCTCTAAATATCTAGTAATATATCTTTATTAATTCAACTTTGCACAATTGGTAAAACTAGTCCCTCAAGTGTCACTCTTCCTAATATAACTTAACACTTATTTATATAATTTATAACTTTACCATTTTTTTATAAGATACATTCTAAATAATATAATACTATTACTTATATTATAAAATAATACCTCATCGTTTTACGGGTGTAATAATTCACCCCCCTTAAAACGGGATTTCGTCCTCGAGATCTACCCTTGAAATAAGTGTGGATACTTATTCTTCATCTTCTCCTCTGGTTCCCATCTAATACTTGTACCTTTTCGATGTTTCCATTGTACTTTCACCAATGGTATTTCTTTGTTGCGAAGTCGCCTTACCTTTCTTCCCAATATCGCTTCCGGTTCATCCTTTTGTAAAAGAAATTCTGGATCAATCTCAATATCTTCCAACGTGATCACACTAGTCTCATCCGCTAGACACTTTCTCAAGTAAGATACATGAAAGGTATTATGAATACCATTCGTTTCTTCGGGTAGTTCTAAGACATATGCTACTTCTCCAACACGCTTTAATATCTTAAATGGTCCTATAAACCTTGGACCAAGTTTTCCTTTGTTCTTGAACCTAAAAATGCCCTTCCACGGAGAGACTTTTAACATAACGAAGTCACCTACTTCGAATTCTATTGGCCTTCTTCGATTGTCAGCGTAGCTTTTCCACATGTCTTGCGCCGCTTTAAGTCTTTCCCGAATCATCTCAGTCTTCTCAGTTGTTGCCAACACGACATCCGTACTCGCCAATTCCCTCCTTCTGACTTCTTCCCAACATACTGGCGTCCTACAACTTCTACCATAAAGCATCTCATAGGGTGGCATGTCTATACTAGCGTGATAACTATTGTTGTAGGCGAATTCAACTAGAGGCAAATGATCATCCCAGTCACCTCCAAAGTCAATTATACAAGCTCGTAACATATTCCCAAGTTTGAATCGTCCTCTCACTTTGCCCGTCGGTTTGTGGATGAAAAGCCGTGCTCATATGTAGCTTCGTACCTAATTCTTCTTGAAAACTTTGCCAAAAGTTTGAGGTGAAACGCCCGTCTCTATCAGAGACTATAGAAATGGGTACTCAATGAAGTGCAACTATCTCGTTGACATATATCTTTGCTAACTTATGAACATGCATATTCTCCCAGATCGGGATGAAGTGTGCACTCTTAGTTAGGCGATCTACTATAACCCATATTGCATCGTTTTTCTTTTTCGTCCTTGGCAATTTTGTAATGAAGTCCATGGTAATCTTTTCCCACTTCCAGACCGAAATATCTAAAGGTTGGACTTTTCCGTATGGCTTTTGGTGTTCATCTTTCACCTTCAAGCAAGTAAGACATCTTTCAACATACTTCACGCAATCTCTTATCATACCCGGCCACCAATAATTCTTCTTTAAGTCACGGTACATCTTTGTAGCTCCCGGATGAATGGAATACTTAGACTTATGTGCTTCATCTAATAGTAACTCCTTAACATCACTTCGAAAGGTAATATAAACTCTCTCATGCCAAGTCTTGATTCATCGACTATCGTCTTCAAGATGCGGGATATATGACCCAATACATTCTTTTTCCCAATTCTCTTCTTTTAATACTTCCATTTGAGCCATTTTAATATTCTCAAAAAGATCGGTTGTGACAATCATCCGTAACGAATTAATCTTCGTAACCTATTCTCTTTCCTTACGGCTCAAGGCATCCGCTACTACATTCGCTTTACCAGGATGGTAGCGAATCTCGCACTCATAGTCCTTCAACAAATCAAGCCACCTTCGTTGCCTCATATTCAGGTCTTTCTTTTGTAAGAAATATTGAAGGCTTCTATGATCGATGTATATTGTGAACTTTACACCGTATAGATAATGCCTCCAAATTTTTTAATGCAAAGACCACAGCCGAAAACTCAAGATCGTGAGTCAGGTAATTTTCCTCGTGTTTCTTCAATTGTCTTGAGGCATAAGCGATTACTTTACCTCATTGCATAAAAACACACCCAAACCCGGAATAAGATGCATCACTATAAACTACCATGTCTTCAGTTCCTTGGGGTAAGACAAGTATTGGTGCTTCACACAATTTCTGTCGTAAGGTACGAAAAGCATCATCTTGTTCTTTACCCCACTCAAAAGGACAATTCTTCTTAGTGAGTTTAGTTAAGGAGGATGCGATCTTAGAGAAATCTTGAATGAATCTACGGTAATACCCCGCGAGTCCAAGAAAACTTCTAATTTCACCCACACTCTTTGGATCTTGCCAATTCATCACGGCTTCAATCTTTGACAGGTCGACCTTAATTCCTTCAGGATTTATAACATGACCAAGGAATTTAACTTCTTGTATCCAAAATTCAAATTTCGAGAATTTGGCATACAATTTCTCTCTCCTCAATGTTTCAAGGATTTCTCGTAGATGCATTTCATGTTCTTCCTTGCTTTTTGAATAAATGAGAATATCATCGATGAATACTATAATGGAATTATCCAACATCGGCTTACACACACGGTTCATGAGATCCATGAAAACCGCAGGTGCATTTGTGAGACCAAAAGGCATGACAACGAATTCATAGTGTCCATAACGGGTCCTAAAAGCCGTCTTAGGAATATCTTCTTCTCGAACCTTCAATTGGTGATAACCTGAACGGAGGTCGATCTTCGAGAACCATTTAGCGCCTTGAAGTTGGTCAAAGAGATCATCTATCCTTGGTAACGGGTACACATTTTTCACCGTGACTTTATTCAATTCACGGTAATCAATGCACATCCGCATGCTACCATCTTTCTTTTTAACGAATAAGATTGGAGCTCCCCATGGTGAACTACTAGGGCGGATAAAACCCTTATCAAGTAATTCTTGGAGTTGGCTCATCAATTCTTTCATTTCAGATGGGGCTAAGCGGTAAGGAGTTTTTGAAATAGGAGTAGCACCTGGTACAAGATCAATACGAAACTCGACTTGCCTTTCGGGTGGAATACCCGGCAAATCTTCCGGAAATACGTCACTATACTCATTCACAACCGGAACTTCATTAACACTTTTCTTATCAAGACTAGTATCTATCACATGTGCCATAAAGGCATAACAACCATGTGACAAATATTTCCTAGCTTTCATCACCGAACATAACCTAAATTCAACCTTCCTTTTCTCTCCATAAATAAGGACTTCACGACCCTGAGGATTAACAACTCGCACGAGCTTTTGACCACATAGAATGGCGGCATTATGTTTACCGAGCCAATCCATGCCAATCACGATATCGAATTCTCCAAGCATGATAGGGATCAAATCTATCCTAAAGATGTTGTCATCAATTTCTATCTCTACATCATAGTAAACATTAGATACCACTACGATTTTACTATCGGCTATCTCTACTTCAAAGAGGAAGGAAAGTTTACTAAGAGGAGTGGATAAGTTTTTACTAAATTCATAAGATACGAAGGAAACTCTTGCACCCGAATCGTAAAGTACGCGAGCGGGTGAGGAATTAACAAGGATTGTACCTGAGACAACATCGGGCAAACATTTAGCTTCTTCAGCGGACATAACATACACTCGAGCCTTGGGATTTGAAACTTCCGCCTTTCTTCCTTCACCGTCTTCAAAGGTTTCACTTCTATTGCCTTTGCTTTTGGGCATTCACTAAGTTAATGTCCCAACTCATTACATCCATAGCACATAATCATCGGTTTCTTGCAATCCTTACTCATGTGGCTTAAAGAACCACATTTATAACAACCCGGTAAGTTTGCTTGACATTCTCCAAGATGGAACTTGTGACACTTTTTGCAAGGAGTCTTGGTTTGATTTCTACCTCCTTTTCGTCCATAGTCTTGCTTAGGTTTCTTGGCATCACGATCAACAAAATCTTACTTTCTTTTATTATCCCTTCCTTTCGAATCCTTTTTCCTTAATAAATCCGCCTCCCTCACACGAGCTCTACTTAAGAGATCTTCTAAGGTGGTACACTTGAAGGGTGACACCACCTCTCGGATATCTTCACGAAGCATTCTTTGAAACCTTTCTACCTTAAGCTTTTCATTCTTGTGGTATTCAGGACAATAAGTAACCATATCAACAAATTTCATCCAAAGCTTGTTTACCATCTCTTTAGTTTGCGCAAGAGATTGAAATTTCTCTCGGATTTTAGCAACTTCCTCGACTGGGGAAAACTCCATTCTGGATAGCTCCTTGAATTCATTCCATGTGCACGCATCAACCCAAGTCTCATCTTTCTCACATATCTTACCTTCCCACCAAATCTTGGCACTATCACGAAGAAAGTTTGTAGCGAATGTAACCTTGTTTCTTTCCTCAAAATGACTTGTGTGGAAAGCACCCTCAACGGCGGTGAGCCAACGTGTACAAGCAATGGGACCAGGAGTTCCCGTAAAAGTTGGCACTTTACATGCCGCGAAGTCACGATACGTGGCTTTCTCATTCTTAGGTTCTTTCTCAACGCCCTCATTCTTAACATCTTCTAATTCTTTGTGTATCACCTCTCTAAGATTCTTCGTTGTTTGTTTGATGTAGTAAGACATTGCATTCCTAACCGCCTTTCCTACCTTTTTGGAAATTACAGAACTTATTTCTTTTGTCTCTTCTTCCATGAACCATCTAAAATTGAGGCTCTCGGAACTAGAAGATGACCCATCATTACTTTCACTATGTTCCGCATCACTAGCCAAAGACTCGGCTCTTTTGGAAGTTGAAGCTTTCAAAACTTCCTTATGATGCGCATTCACCATCTTTTCTTCTTATTGAAAAAAATGACAATTAATTTATCAACATCAAGGCATTCAAAAACGAAGCATGTTTAATAAAAAATACTTATACGCTAATCTAACCTAAAGTTTTTCGCGATGTATAGTCTCAACGATTTCAAGTATACATATATATCATATTTTTATCACTACGGTGGCCAAGCGTATTCATGAAAATACTCTACATATGTATCTCCGAAATCCATCGAAACAATACACTAACAACAAACACTAATACTAGCGCGCCTAAAATAGTCTAAGTCTAGGAAATCCTTATGTGACATCCTAAATCTCTTAGACCAAGGCTCTGATACCAAGTTGTAACACCCCTTGAAATGACACAACTAAAAACGTGAAGATTTTTCGCAAAACGTACACATGAAAACTAACCCACTGTCACTCTTTTACATTGTGACAAACATATATAAACATCTAGACCTTGAGACTATTTTTAAATGAAACTAGACTAAATTACCTTCGAAATGACGGGTGGCACGAGCCGTGACGACTTACGATTAAAAAGATATAATTTTTCGAAAAGTGACAAAATCTGTTGGTTCCAAATTTCGGTTCCAAACCGAAATTTGATTTCAGACTCCACTTTCAAACCGAAATTTGGAGTTTTGGTTCCAAATTTCAGATCCAAACCGAACTTTGGTTCCAAATTACACTTCCAAACCGAAATTTAGAGTTTTGGTTAAAAATTTCAGTTCCAAACTGAAATTTCATTTTTGCACACCAAACACCCATTTTCTGCATACCTCTTTTGTACACTTTTGACCCATTTTCCAGAAAACGATTTTTATTACTCGGAAAGACATAAAAAATTCCAGAACTTATCAAGACATCACGTATTTAATAAAAGCATAAAGTTTCAACAATTACAACACTCGGATACGTGATTTACAAAAATGAGGAAATTACACCATATAACCCATGTGACCCGTACACTCTTATACCCAGAAATTTCTGCATTACACACTTAAACAATAGTTAATACAATTTGACATGACCCATTTGACCCGTACACTCTTATACCCAGAAATTTCTGCATTACACACTTAAACAATACTTAATACAATTTGACATGACATTACCAAAGCATAAAAAAATGTTCTTACATAATCTTAACCCATAGCATTCCAAAATGGGTGAAATTGGCTAATACCAAACACCCCTTAAACTACAATTCCATTAAAATTTAACCATAAGAACTTGACCATATTTACCAACATTTATAGGACACGACTTGGACACAATTGAAAGACCACAATAACAAAATGACCAAATGATACAAAAGATACACCAAGTTGAAAAAAGACACTTCCGGGGCTTTCAACTTTCAACACACTTGGTCCAAGAAACGAGGTCTTCTACTTACCAACCCAAAAGCTAAGCTCCTACCATGGATAGCGCCTACTCTTTATCCTTACCTTTTCCTTCAACACTCAAACCTACAAAACATCATTAAACTCGTCCAAAAGCAAAACGCTTAGTAAGTATATGACATAAACTTAACATTAACGAGTCATAACTAACAATTTTTCTAGCTACAACATATCAAGGAATACATTCACAAACATTAACATACCTTAATCAAGGATAATTATTATGCTAACATTACACACTTTCTAGCATTGGATCTAAGCTAATTAACATTAACAATTTTCTTGATCATTACATCATAATTCAATATAAATTGAAATTATGACACATTAACAAGTTTAGTTAATATACTTACCTCAATAACCCACTAGTTCCCTACTTGAAAAATCAAAGCTTGATCCCCAATTGCTTCCTATAATGGAATTAACCCTAATTAATAACTAATTCATCATTAATTTAATAAATTATCAACCTTTAACCAATTTGCCCAATTCTACCTCAAGAACCCTAATTACAATTTCACAAATTACTTACTTGTGACGGTTAAATGGATTAGAGAAGTCTTAGAACTTGATTCTTTACTTCAATTTCTTGATCAATTGTACAAGAACACAAGGTTACTCTTTTCCCTCTCTTCTCTTTTCATGGAGAAACACCAACATACCACACTCTTCTAAACTTTCCAAGAATTCTCTAAATATCTAGTAATATATCTTTATTAATTCAGCTTTGCACAATTGGCAAAAATAGTCCCTCAAGTGTCACTCTTCCTAATTTAGCCACACATCTCTATATAAATTAACACTTATTTATATAATTTATAACTTTACCATTTTTTATAAGATACATTCTAAATAATATAATACTATTACTTATATTATAAAATAATACCTTATCGGTTTATGGGTGTAATATATCCTTTGAGGAGTTGAGGGTCTTAAGCAAGCTAAGCCAAGTCATTAAGTACCCTACATGCAAGATTCGAAACAATGTGTACCCAGGCGCTAGCATCTTAGACACACATCCCTAACTTCTTAAGTTCATCCTTCTGAATGGTGATCCATTGGTCAATTCGCACAAGAGGAATTTGATAGTCTTTTGGTCAATTATTGGCAACCCTCTCTACCTACTTACTTAGGGTCATTTGGTTAATTCTCCTAAGCAAATAAATACGACCGCAACACAAAACTACCGAAGCTAGGGTGACTACCAACGAACTATGCATGTATACACTAAAAATAATAATTGAAGAATGAAAACATAAACAATACAATCAATGAATCATAACTAGGCTAGCACCAAAGGTTCTTAGCCAATCATATTAAAAGACACAATCAATTCAATGTTTAACATGATTAAAGACATGAATTAAAGTGTAAATTGTGGAAAACTAGAAGGGGGGGTTGAATAGTTTTGCCAATTAAAACTTCCTTTTAATCTATTTAGATCGACTTATGTCAATCTATTTGGATGTGTGTGTTGGATGTTGATAAACAAGCATGTAAAGGCAAGTAATGAAAAGATAAGAGTAAGAAGCACAAAACCACAATGCGAGTATTTATAGTGGTTCGGCTACAAGGACACCTTCCTTGCCCTACTCCACTCCCCGAGTCACCTACTCGAGAGTTCGTAAACACTACACCAATCTCCTTATGGCGGAGAAGCCTTCACAACGTCGCTTAACCTTTTTCCGGTACAAAGCTAAATACTGAGTTCTTTCACACCAAGGCGAACAATACCTAACACAACATCGCCTACCCTTTATACGGTGCCAGGCTAACCACCGGGTTCTTTCACTCCAAGGTGAACCACACCTACACAACGTTGCCTACCCTTTATAAGGTACTAGGCTAAGTACATAGTTCTTTCACTCCAAGGTGAACTACACCTACACAACGTCACCTACCCTTTATTAGGTACTAGGCTAAGCACCTAGTTCCATTGCAATGGAGGAACTACTACCACACTACACCAACGACTAATCCCAAAGGAGATCTACTCCTTTACAACATCATCAAGGATATCAATATCCTTGGATCTAATACTAGTCTATCTTGTACATCGAAACACACCATATCGAATGTACATCTAAGGCACCTTTCACTAATGCCTTTAGCAAGATCTTCAAGATACCTTTCACTAATGTCTTGCGGCTAGATCTTCAAGACACCTTTCACTAATGTCTTGTAACTTGGCTTCTAGGCACCTTTCACTAATGCCTACAATAAGGACGATCGACACCTTTCACTAATATTTTCGTCTTGACCCTTGAGACATCTTTCACTAATGTATTTAACACTACACTTCTTAGAAGAAAGAGAGGAATCATCAACAAGAAGACTTCAGTAGCCTTGATGATGAGGAAGCATGGCAACTCATGGACTTGAGCTTGCTCAACTTCAAAGGTGGTGATCTTGCCTTTAAGAGGAACCTAGAAGATCACACAAAAACAAAACTATAAACATAGATCTCTTGGATCTGAGGTTAGTGAGTTTTTAACTCAAGGAGAAAGTGTGTTAGAAAAGGCGTGAGAAACAATGAAGAAATGGCTCACTATTTAAAGAAGAAAAAATCTATTGTTCCCCGGATCCCACGGATCCCTTCCATAAGGGATCCGTCTAGCATTAAGCTAGGGATCCGTGGGACGCTCCCTTTTACCCATGGGTATTTTGGTTATGGGTCATGGGTTGAACAATGGATCTTTAGCTAGATACAATGTATCTTTTGAGTGCAATGCACTTGGTCACTTGGGTATGGATTGATCCATGGGTTATGGATATTATCCATGTATGATATAAGCATGATGTCATGCAATGGGTTATGGGTCAAGCTCCATGGGTCATGGGCTTTGGGTTGTACCCAACTACATTCAATGTATTTGCCCAATAGGTTGTGATACTTAAGTTTCTACCCATTTATATTACCCAATATACTATATACTAGTTATGTGTATATTTTACCCAAATATGTAAATACTAGTTGTTGTACATATGTAATATTAAATCATAAAATCACTTATACTTGTTTTAGTATTTTATGTGAAAATGTGAATATGTTAGAAACTATTAGTTCAAACCATTTACGTATTTTATTTGTTTCGTTAACATGATTTTACGTTTGTTATCGACAAAACATTAGAAGATCGTAAAATATAAATAAACATTTTTACGGCTTATTTGTATTAACAATCTCCCCCTTTTTGTTGATGACAAAACATAAAATTATTTTAAAAGCTAAAATTTGTAAAAGTTTGAATTTGTAGTTTTACTTTCTTCTCCCCCTTTTTGTCGAAACAAAAAGAGCTTCGAAAGAAAGCAACACGTTGTTTTTAAGAAAAAACATGTGAAAGATATAAAAAGAAAAATAGAGAGCAAGTAACGGGAAAGGATCTCGTCTTTACTCCCCCTTGACGACTCCATCCCTATGTAAGGGCGTCAAGAAAGTGATACTAATCTAGTTTGTTTGCAAGTAAGTTTGCAAAAGATTTCGTCTAAGTGACGAATGTGCTCCCCCTTGATGATTGCAATTTTGCAAGGGGATATCACGAAATGTAAACCTAATATTGCAAGTAATTTGCAATGTATTGCTTTGAAATAAAGCTCCCCCTAGCTTTAGGATGTCAAAGTCTTCATGTGTAAATTGAATAACTACAAAACAAAGGTTAGATAACAAGTATAATTCACAAATTCCTGCAAATGTGGTACAAGTTAGTAGAAAATAGTTTTCTGTCACACGGATCCCACGGTTCCCTCCTAGTAGGGATCTGTCTAGGCAATTCTGAGGGATCCGTATTAGCTGATGATTAATTTCAGCAAAGGTGATATAACAAGTAATGTTATCACAAAAATGAGATATGAATACAATGTAATCATATGCTCAGAAATATAACAAGTAGCATGTAATTTCATTTAATAAAACTAGAGTTATGATATACATGACTCCAAAAACTAAGAAAATAAGAAAATACATGATTAGGAATTTCTAGACCAACTATCGCTTGATGCTAGGACACCACTAAAATCTTCTAGCTCAAGTTTTGTTTAGGTTTAATCTCATCTAAACGTTCGAGGAGATGATAGAACATGAAACGTTGGTCTTCTCGTACTTCATGTATCAAACTTTCAACATGTTGAAATGATAGCAATCTTTGTCATGGCTAGGTAGTGGTGGTGGAAGAAATGAAATGGCTTGATGTGAAGGATCAAGTGAAGCGGCTTGTGGAGCTTCAAACGATGGAGGGATTGGTGGAGGCGCATTTGAGAATGGCTCGACCAAGAATGATGGTGGTGGTAGAGAAGTGTCAACTTCCATATGGTCGGTGGTTGACTTTGATGATTTCTCATAATCCAAATAGGATTATATGATGGAAACGGCGAAAAGGAAGTCGGAGCAAGTGTTGACTCAACACCTTGATTTTGTACCATTATTCCTCCTAATGAGGAAAATGTTGTCGGCGGAGGCGGATGAGACGGCCTAGGAGGTAAATCCTCTAAATTGTAGAGGTGTGGTGATGATAGTGGAGATGTAAAAGAAATAGCTCTAGGAACCAATGGTGATGGTTTAGTGGAGATGATATTGTTTGGCCTAGGAGGTATGGTGGTGTATGGCATAGGTAGTTTTGTGGGTACTATCCTTTTAGGAATTGGTTTGATTGGTTGAGGAAAGATCCTATCATTTGTTGGCTTGACCGGAGATGATTCGGTTGAGGAGATTTTGTGTATAACACGAGCCTTTTTCTTGGGTGGTTCTTTGGTGGATAAGTTACTACTTGGGGTTTTCCTCATGATGAGATGATTTTAAAGGGTTTGTAAGGGTTTCTAAAGTGCTGAAAGTTAGGATAAAGGTGATGACTATGGAAGTCCTAACAATGTGGTTTATAAAGCAAGAGATTTGGAAAATGCATTCAAGCCTTAAGCCACTAAGATTCATTGGAATGTGATGATTAACATGCACAAGAGTCAACTTCAGAGTTTGTACTGATCTAGGAACTCATTTAAGATGAGATGGAGTGTTTGAGTTAGATAGATGAGTTGAAATGATTATTTTAGCAAGAATTGACATAGACTGTCATTCGGATCCCACGGTTCCCTCCTCAGAGGGATCCATCTAGGCTAATCCTAGGGATCCGGCTCTCAGCAGCTATGAAAGAGTGGAAATGATGTTTCTAAGATCTAAGATCTATATCATCTTGAGTGTTTCAGTCCTCCTAAGTGTGTTAAATGAAGGGGTGCTTAAGTACTTGAAGGTAATGAGTGATGTAGTTAATGATTGTCTTTTATAGAAGGATTTGGAACTTTCATGAGTACCAATGGATGAGCAAGAATGACACTAAGGATGAGAGTGTCAATTGAAGCTAAATGATCCTAGAGATCAGGTTGTGACTCAGGATAGTGTTTTGGAAAATATCCTAAAGGCTTTGAGATGGGAAAACTAGAATTGGATCAACTTTGATCAATTTTGAGGTAAGGATGATTTATGATCAATTTTGCCATAAACGACAGATTTCTAAGACTAGATGTGAGGGATCAAGTGAAAAATGAAGTGTGAGCTTAAGAGCGGAAGAGTAATGGATTAAAAATGAAACGATAGATCTACAAGCTTCTTAGAGTGTGATCTAGGTGAGTTATGTGTGAGTAGGAAGGATCTACCTATCTTGATAAGGACTTAATTTGCCTTAAGATACTATGTTTAGCTTAGTGTGAGGTGTTCTAAGGATATGTTTGAAATATAATGCTTGCAATTGCATTTTCTGTTTGCCGGATCCCACGGTTCCCTAAGTGTAGGGATCCGTCTAGCACAAACTTTGGGATCCGCCCATCTGCTCAGCAGAACCTTTACTAAAGGTATGCAATGATCTTGACAATGAATTATATCTCAAGGTTGGTTTAAAGAGGTTCTAACACTAAGATATCAAATGTAAGATGTTTTATTTCATGAAAGAAATTGGATTACATTGATAAAGCACGAGTACGAAAGGATTGATCCTATTTGAAATACTACTAGGTTCCTTGAGTGTTTTCGCTAGGACGATCATTACGTGATTGATGAGTGTTGGTGGAATCAGGAATGAAGAAAGTCTTCATGAGAGATACGTTTAGTGGTTCCATCATCTTCTTCACAAGTACGTACAACGGACTTTGAAATTGAGGATGAAAGTGCATAACGTTGTGATAAAGGCGCATCAAGAACATTCCATAGGGGATGAGTTTATTCTTGGAGCCTTGAAGATTTACAATTCGCCTTGCGAAGATTGTATGGTTGTTGTGTTAGCAAACAGTACAACATGTGAGCACAACAAGCGGGAAGGATTTCTCGATTTCCCCTAAGACTCCAAACATTTTCACGTAGGATGAGTGCAAGGGGCTTGTACTCTTCTCGGATGTCCCGTGTGAAGATAATGTTTGGATCGGAGTAATATGGTCGAGGTTTGCATATTATGCGATGTAAATCTTCCGGGGAGGGTATGTGTGAACAATATGGACTATTTCTTCACGAAAGTTGAAGAGAGAATTGAGAGACCAATCTTCGGTGAAGGCACATTGTCCATGATTTGGAATTCGGAGGATGTGAGCAAAATGCCCAAGGGTTAAAGTAAACTTTTGGTTTTTGATATAGAACCAAAGAGATAGAGAGCGATCCTCGTTACGAACGAGTTCAACTTGACAGGAGAATTCCATTATGAACCTTGGACATATCTTCTCGTTGATTTCAAGAAGACATTCTAGTCCTATGGCTCGGAAGGAGGTATTGATACCTTCTTCGAATTGTAAAGAGGTGTATACAATACGTCCTTCGTGGAAGTGACAGTTTTCGAGGTTGTTGAACCCACGGACATGAATGCCAGGTGTGTTGGGTTCAAGGGAGATGTTCGGAGTGTAGACGCTAGTGAGTGAAAAGTCAAACTCATATTCATGCGTCATAGTTGAACCTATAGAAATGACGAGTTAACAAAAAGTGATGTTTGTGGTCAACCTATGATTATCTAACGTTTTTATTAGATTTTTATTAACAATGGTTTTTAACAAGAAAGATACTTAACTCACTTATGGTTTTGACATTCTAGTGCAGTATAACTTTTAGAAGAAAAGTGGTTTTTAATTTGCATGAAAAACTGTTCTCCAGTAGGACGGATCCCACGGTTCCTTTTCAAAAGGGATCCGGCTAGTATAACTTCCGGGATCCGTGAATCTGTAGTAACAGAAACAGATTTGATAAAAACATAGGTTTTACAACTTTATACCACGAAATGTGTTTTATCCTACATTTTCTTTTAGCATGCATAAATGACTTCTAATGTATCACGAAAGAATGTGAAGCATATAAATCAAAAGAAATGACAACCACATTATGATAATAATAACCTAGATAAACTAGACTATTAATAATATTTCATTTCAATGCTAAGAATGATACAAAGGATTGGGTATATAACCCCGATGTAGATTAACAACACAAAGTAAATGTCTCCGTATGTGAACTTCATCATAGGGAACACAAGTGCAATGAGTGTTAAGGCGATGAGCACGAGGGCGATGTAAACTATGTTAAAGAGGATCCTTCTTGGTTTCGGTTGAGACAAAAATGGAGAGGAAGATGAAGTTTTGAATGAGAGAAATTTTTGAAATTGGAAGATTTGAAAAAGTGGGGATAGAGTGATTGACGGTGGGAGTATTTATGGGAAAGAAGGAATTTTTGAAATTCGTGTTTTGTTTTATTATTGGATTAAAAGAGATAAAACATAAGTTTTATATATACCACTACTTTTGACGAGAAATATAACACGTATGTGAGAAAGAGGCTTCCTAATGAAGTTTCATGTAAAACATGTATATGCACAAAAGATAATCATATAAATACCTAAATAGGCATACTTAATTATCTAGCAAAAATCAAAAGAAAATCATACCTCTAGCGCACTTAGGAATGTCTTTACAAATGACACAACATATGTCACTTAGACGATTCCCGCTCCTTTGCGTTTAAGATACCTTCTTAAGGAAGGTATTCTTGTTACCAAGCGATTCCTATAGCTTGGTGGGTATGAGCTTTGACTAATCAACATGACAAAGAAGATTAGTGCAATTAAATGAAACAAGTAAAGTTAAAAAAAATGTTGTTATCAAATCAACATCCAAACATATAGTTTTAAAAGACATGGTGTTTGTTTTTATGAAAAACCTTCTTTGTAGTTTTTAAAGTACAATATACTTTAAGAAACTTGGTAACGAAGCTCTGATGCCAATTGTGGAAAACTAGAAGGGGGGGTTGAATAGTTTTGCCAATTAAAACTTCTTTTTAATCTATTTAGATCGACTTATGTCAATCTATTTGGATGTGTGTGTTGGATGTTGATAAAAAAGCATGTAAAGGCAAGTAATGAAAAGATAAGAGTAAGAAGCACAAAACCACAACGCGAGTATTTATAGTGGTTCGGCTACAAGGACACCTTCCTTGCCCTACTACACTCCCTGAGTCACCTACTCGAGAGTTCGTAAACACTACACCAATCTCCTTATGGTGGAGAAGCCTTCACAACGTCGCTTAACCTTTTTCCGATACAAAGCTAAATACCGAGTTCTTTCACACCAAGGCGAACCACACCTAACACAACGTCGCCTACCCTTTATATGGTGCTAGGCTAACCACCAGGTTCTTTCACTCCAAGGTGAATGTTAGGAATTAGAAATTCCATATTGAAGAGTCGGTCACCCCAAATATTATCTAGCATAAGTTAGCTAGTAGACATATCGTTAGTTACGTTATTTATTAGTTTGTTAGTTAGTTATTAGCTTAGTTTAGTTTAGTGCAACACCGTGGAGGAAGGACGGGTCTTTACCCACTGTATCCCTGATCCACAGTCCGATAGGAGGACGGTTTCATTGTAACTATAAATACCCCTTCCATCCATGGAAGGGGTGGTGCTTCTCAATCTAACATTTGATAATTTACAAAGCAAGTCTCTAAGTAAAACACCATCTCATTCTTTCTCTATCTAAACTATGGCAAACATGTATTTCCATCATTCAAGACCACCCGAATCATCAACAACATAATTATTACGATCCTACAAATGGTACCAGAGCCTGGTTGTGTTGTTTTTGATGATTCTTGTGGTCTTTATGTGGTTGTCTTGGATTTGTTATTGCTTGGTTGGTATGGGTTTTGGGTTTGATGTTTGATACTGGTTTGTATGATGGTTTAAGTTGGTTATTGGTGTTCATTTTTCATATTCAAAACTGTTTTTATGTCATGTCTTTACTGTTTTGTTTTTGATGGTTACTTGTTGAATCTGATTATTGAATCTTGTTTGAATGTGTTTTTTTCTGTCATGTCATTTGTCATGTTCTTCATAGAGACTTGTCTCATATTTTGTCCATGTTCTTCCTAGAGACTTGTCCTCATTTATGTCCAGATTCATTGTATGGTCAAAATGTCAATGGCGACTTGTCTATTTTTTTCTGTAGCGACTTGGATATTCGTTGACTTTTTTGAAAGTCAATAGCGAGTTGAGTCAAAAGTTATTAGCGACTTGTATCAAGAAAAAATGTAGAGACTTGACCTAGCGACTTGTTATTTAACAAGTTAGTGATTTGTGAAATAGCGACTTGATATGAGGCTGTTATAGCGACTTGGGTATGATAAGTAAAAGTGAAGCGACTTGACTCAATGGTTTAGCGACTTGACTCATGACATGTAGCGAGTTGACAGAAATGATGAAGAAGAAAGACATGCAGGCCTTGACTCAACATCACAAATACCACACACCATCAACAACGACCTCAGTAAAATACCATCATCAGTCTTATATCAAAACCAACACAGTCGAATACTACTATATTTAATCTATCCCATCTCTAATTCAAGACTCTTACAACAAAAACGAAAACATAAACTATTGAGATCTCAGAAGTGGTTCAATATCTTTTGAATCTTGTAAAGATTTTCTAATTGAACCATAAATCATCACAGATCCGTCTCAAGAACACATGTTATATTTAATGAAATGAAAAAGTGGAGATCTCAGTTTGTATTCTCTTAAGTATAACGAAGACACATCAAGACTTATAAAAGTCCGTTATCAAGAGCTACAAAATCATCATTGATCTTCAAAATGACACGAATCTAATGAAGATAAATATGCTAAACATGATCTCTGTTGTGGTTTAGTTAACCTTTCATCATTGACCTTTGCTTATGAAGCCATGCCTCATCTTATGTTCAAATCCGTGAGATAAAGAACATAATCATAAATATTATTTCTTGTCTCTGATTCGAGGGTAATTGGACAATCAAAACAAGATCTAAATATACTCAATCGATCTCACAAATCTCTAAATAACATTTTTATTGAGAATATTAAAACATCACTGATCGTTGTTTGATATCCGAATCTTGATAGGTTAAGAAACTTAATAATTTTTTTGTTAATTTCTTTCCTAAAATTCGTTTAATGAAAGTTATCAAATCATTCATAAGTATTCGTCCAACTTACCCGTAACCACATTGGATAGTGCAGTCGTCGAAATAGCATCAAGCCATCCCTGTGGCTTTGATGTTGTGCCTCAAGCCATCCCTGTGGCGAGTACATATATATCATATGGAGATAAAGCTGGTACGATCTGATTCGAGATGAGGTGAGATAGATTAGATGAGGATAAGATTGTTTGTGAGAGGATGTTTTGTGTGTGTGCTGCATATGATGGGGGCGGGACAGCAGTGGTATTAGGGTTTGATAGGAGAAAGATTAGGGTTAGGATATGTGTGTTAAGTGAGTGTTTTATATCCGGAGTAAATAGGTTATGCATTTTTTGGATCGGGCTGTCAGATATATGTGGTGACATGGGCCTCAACTATATTCATGTTGGATTAATTGTTGGATTTGGGTAAGTGGAGTGCGTCCTTGGGCTAAATGAATCGTGGGGCCTTCAGATCTTGATACTAAAATGTCGCAAACATTTTCCTTTACTTGTCATTTAAAATGACGTAAATGTTGGATATGTCATTTAAAAATGATGTAAACGTTTTTTTTTTTTTTTTTTTTTTTGACATAACTTTTCCAGTACCAACTGTCATAATATTAAATTGTCTACTAAACGTTTTTCATAAAATTGCTTTTAATTACATAATCATTAACTAATGATATGAGGATAGTTGGGGCTACTTGCATCATTTTATGAAAACGTCATATATTTGGATCGGATGGACTTTCTACACAGATAGGGTTCTTGGATCGTAAGTTCGTTTTGATTGTGTATTGTGTACAGAACTGTAGTTATTTTGAAGAGGGCCAAGTATATGTGATATTTTCATGTTCGTGGGATGCGAGTTGTTAGATTATGATGATATTAGATTGATTGATGAAATTTGACGATATGATTTGGTGTGATGATGTGATTCGATGGGTTATGAGGTTTGGTACTTTGGTGTACACATTTCATGGAATATATTATGTCACGAGTTGAATTGATAATTGAACCTAGTTGACTACGGGGTGGTTTGGACGGTATCTCTTATTTGAATTTGAAGTGAGGTTTTTCGGGCGCGTTTACTTATTTCGTCTTCTTTCTTCCTACCCTTCCGCGAAGATGACTTGTTTGGACATTTATTGAGTGTGATAAAGACTTGGCTATTTAGTTACGTTTGTGATTCTTTCTCACTTACCCACAACGTAACTATCACTTTGGTGTCTTACGTAGTTGAGGATACGGCAAGAGGTTTTGTACATTGGGTACACCGTTTCTTTTTCACGATGTTTTGTACAAGATTAAGTAACAAATCTGGGGAATTCTACTTCATGATCAAGTTTGGTATATCGGGTTTACTTCACCAAGTAGTCACAGCAATAGCCGTCAGAATATGTGGAAGATGTGTTTACCAAAGTGTTTATTGGATGGTTGTTGATATTGTTGATGTTGGATAATGAACCGTTGATGAATCGCTGCATGTTCCCCTAAAACAGATATTCACTGAAACCAAAGTGATCATAACACATTCAAGCTGACATTGTCTATGGTTTTGTCTTGATTTTGTAAAATCCCACGAAAGAATCTATTTCTCGGTTTAGATCATAGACTTGTAAAATCCCGTGACAATGGAAACATCCTGGTAATTGTAAAGTGCATTTTCGGATCTATCTTACGATTTATTCTTGGTTTTGTAAAATCCCGCGAAAGAAACTATTTCTCGGTTTAAACCATAGAGTTGTAAAATCCCATAATGATGGAACCATCTTGGAGAAAGGAAAGCGTATTTTGGGATCTTCTGATGCTGGTGTTACGGTTTCTGTTTCAAAGAAGGGATAAAAGGGTGTACTTCATAAATTGGATGTATGTTTGGATATTCGTCATGGCAGTTTGGTTATTACTTGGTTTTACGAGGTTATGTGCTTATACCATGGTCGGGATGAAAACATTATCATAGTTCACTTAAAACGTCAAAGGAGGCTAGATTTGAGCTTTTAACCAAAAGATGTGACAGCGAGGTTAATTCACTATTATTTATTTGAGGTTGAAGTGAATTATCACGGGCGAGTGTACTTAGTATCTGAAGGTATCGGGGATGGTTGGATGAAGATTCTTCAAGATCCTTGTTCGAGCTTATTATCAAAAATGAAGACTTAGAAATCTAGTTATTGTTGGGTGTCTTTTACCTTTTCTTTTACCACTTGGGGAAATTGGGCTTTTACCACCACAAAATAACTATCACTTTAAGGAGTTATGTTGTAGTGCTCAGTGTCACATTCAATTGTGGATTTTCAAAAGGTGATGTACGTCTTATACTTGATGGTTGGTTGGATGAAGAGTATAGAGTACTTAGAGATTCAATGGAGGATGAAGTCTCGACACCGCTCTTTGTTACATATGTGCAAGTTTAAGTCACGAGTTCGGGTTGTTTTACTTCAGGGTCAAATTCGTTATATTGGGTTTTCTCCATCAGCTGTCACGACAAAGAGCCTACAGAATGATAATGGGGTTGATTACATGTTTTGCCAAGAGAGCTGAAAAGAGAGAGATTATGACGTTTGAGCACAACAGTTCATGCCTCGTACTCTAAAGAAAAGAAAAGTGTGTGTGTCAGTCCGCTTTATCTTCTGAAGAAGAGAAATCTTCTCTATTATGACCATTCTCATTAACATGCTTCATGCTTTTTCCATGTGCTTTCAATTATCAAGTGAACCGGGCTACCATTGATTGTTTTCTTATTCCACTTGTTCAACTATAATGACGATGGCGACATCATGTGCTAATTTTGCGGGGGAGAAGTGTGAATAGACTACATTTGGATGATTTCACTTATTCAATCAAGAATGGCAACTCCGTATGCAATTCTTGAGGGGGAGAAGAAGTATGATAATTATGCATGGTTGATCGATATATGAGAATAATTGGTCAAACGGCTCCAAACTCATGTAAGAACCGAGCTTCTTCTTATCGGGTCATCTTTACATGGAGTGTTTCTTTCATGAGCCGTTGGTTAACATCTTCACATGGGCTCATATGATTAAATGACAAAGTGCTTCTAGTTGCTGGGCTAATTTCTTTGATGAACATCTTTCTGTTCTTGTTTGATTGGGAGGGATTTTAGTTAAGGGGATTTGCAAGATGTAAGTTAATTGGGATGCTTTTTGGTGTGATGAAGATGTTAACCTTTTGATCCCCAACTGGACAATCTTGAAGAAGGTCGAGTCTATAGTCGGTTCTACATTTTCTGGTACATGTTTGAAGACTAAAGACGAGTTACATTTGATTATCCAAAGACTTCTTCTTAATCTGGGCATTTATCAAACAGATTGTCGGTTTAGGGGAGAGCACTAATTGGGGGAAAGTAAAATGTCATATTTAATCCCCAATTAGACTTGCTCATATTATTCAGCAAGTTGATTCTCACAAAGATTAAAAGTGGTCTTCTCAAAAAGATTTCAAGTATTTGGGCTGATAAGATGTTGCTGATTCTGAAGTGTCAAAACCAGCAAGGGGGAAGGAGACAAGCATCTAAACGCGAGTAAACTTGATGAACTTAATACTTCTAAGTGATTGAAGATATCCCGGGAAGACGAAGGTCATTACCGCAGAGAAACTCAATGTTTATCTCATGGCGTTTAGTGTTCTTATTCCAACTATGTGGGGGAAGAGATGGAAGAGTTAGTTTCTGAAGATGAAAGAGGTACACAAGTGTGTAATGATTTTGATGATTTTGATGTCATCACAATCATCAGGGGAGAGAGATTGTGTACATTGGGGATGCTCAGTTGTTTTACTTGAGGGCTTAATCAGTGATTCAGAGATATAATCACTTATTCCGGTGTTGACATCCGCAGAGATTGTCACCCGCAGAGATAATCAGTGATTCGGCCTGCCTCTTCAATGTTATCGGTTATTCTCTTTGGGCATTCGGGTACTTCGGGTTCTTGAGCTTCATACACTTTCTTTAGGGGGGAGAAAAGTATACATCGGGGTTATTCTTTGGCTATTGGACTTAATCTGCTACTTCGATGGTATAAGTTTCTTTGTCTTTGGGTATGTGTATTCGGGTTCGTGAGCTCTAATCTAAGAGACTGATTGCATCAATTCAACTTCGTGGGGGAAGTGGTCTCTTGACACCTTTTGGAATGGATTGCTTCTGACTTCAGTGGAATGAAACTTGAGAAGAGTTATTTATGTGTGGGATGATACGTTGCTGTTCTTTTGGATGATATAACCTCGAACGATGAATCACGATGATTATTCTTAAAAGGAGCAGCAAGTTCGATGATAATGGTGTGCTTCTTTGTGCACCTGGCTAAGGTAAGCTTGAAAGAAAGCTTTGAATCTGCTCAGCTAAAGGATTTTCGGTTTGGGGGGAAGCTGCCAAAGTCTCTCTTTCTCAAAGGCTCATGTTCTATCTTCTATTCTGGAGCCTCGGAAGCTTTGGTGGTGGAAGTTTAAGAGATGACGAATTCTATCTTCTACGACGTGCTGCTCGATATCCTTATCTTGGTACTCGTATCATCATCTTTCTTAAACTATATCATCTATTCTATCTTTGTAAATATTTATCAGAAAAACCAAATACAAAAATACAAAACAAAATAGAAAAATATAAAACCTTCAAAAACCCATAAAAATCAGAAAATTTGAAAAATACCAAAAATATGTTTTTAAAGACATGTCTTCTGGTATCGATAACATCTGCGGTCTTAGAAATGTCATTCAATAATGGCACAGGACCATAGATGAAGTTCGAGCAGGAGGTGTAAATATTCTTTTCCAAAACATGTCTCAAAATATGGCTTGCAGTTACGTCAGACTGTAACCCCGTGCTTAAACTATGGCTTGCTATTATTTCTGATAGCAACCCGTTCTTCAAAGAAGGAATGTGCTTCGCTTAAACAATTTTCAAAATATTTCGTGCACTTATCCTAAAACAAAATGAGGAAAGTATGTCGAAGGACTGCTGTTCCTACTCAAATATTTTTCCTTCAAAATTCTTCAGAAAAATATTTGTTTTAACAAAATGGTGGTAAATGAGTTGCTTTTAAAACAATCAGATTCAGAGTTTTTATAAAATTTGCAAACTCAATCAATGACTTCAGCGCTTTTAAAATTTTCAGAAAATGAGTCATTGATTGAGGGGGAGAATGTTTTCAAATTTATATCATCTAACGGACTTTCTTAATCATCCTACGTGCTTATCTGAAAAAATATAATTGCCTATGTTGAAGGACTAGGTTTCTAGGATGTGATTGTCAGGATTAGATGAGTATAGATTGATGAACACATTATTGTCATACCTTTTGTGATCTGATTGATGTGTTGAATTGACTTTTATTAGTCAATTGATGTTTGGGTGATGTCGACCACCATATATTTGTATGTGTGTTCACTAACATATGCAGGTATATTGGTATATAAGAATGTTCCCGATCCGGATCGCACAATTGAACATGATTGGATGCCGAATGGAAAGGGTAACTACCTCAGTTGGCATGAAAAAATGCAACGTAAGAAGTCTCACTGCATCAGCAGACGGTTTTCTTCCTGCCCTACAGCAACAACAGAAGCAGCACAACCACCTAACGTATCTTTGTGCAGGATAATTGTGATGATACCATTTTTAAACAATTTTTAAATAATATTGTTTTGAAAAATGGAAAAATATTGGTTTTGAAAATAAATTTGACTTAATTTTGAAAATCACCGGACTTTACTTTATCAAAACTTAAGTCACTCAATCATGGACTACGGTCATCGATTGAGGGGGAGAGTGATTTAAAATAAAATATTTTCAAACGATATTTCATCAAAAAGTCCGTTTGTACGTTATAATGTGGTGATCTAAAGATTTAATGTTATGTCATGGTATGATTTTTTTTAAAAACAAGGTCTTTCAAAATGAAATTTTTTCTGTTCTTGTTTGATTGTGAAATTATTTTATTTTACTTAAAATATCTCTTAAAAACTATCATACCTGACACTAACAATCTTTAATGTCGAAAAACTGTTCCTTATTAATCATTTTTCAAAATTAAATCTTGCCACGTCTTTCCTCAAAATTTTCCAAATAATTTAAATCAATTGGGATCCAATATCTCAATTGGTTTGAAATTTTAGATCGGGGGAGAGATCGTGATTTAAATCTCAAATCGGTTTTAAAGGGTAATTGTTTCAAAAGCACTCCTTCCTTCATGTGCCAAACGATTTCTAATACATAATGCACATGATTGTGGAGGAGCATTTAACCATAAACCAGATGAGTATTTAAACCAGGCCACATATTCTCCCATGTTTTCTAAACCTTATTAAATCACTTGGGATCCAAAATCTCAATGGGTTTGATATTTTTTATCGGGGGAGAATTTGTGATTTAATATGAAATTTGATAAAAGGTGATCATTTGATTCAATTGTGCAGGCTGCTCTCTCATATGTGCTAAACGCTTTCGTATCTCGAAGCACATATTGAGGGGGAGCGAATGGTTTCTTAATGGCTTGTGTGATCATAAATGTGCTTCAAAAGAACTCTTTCCTTTATGTGATAAAATGATTTCAAATATCCTATGCACATATTGAGGGGGAGAATTTACCAAGAAAATCAAATGGCTTTTTCTTCGAAAATTGTGATCAAGAAATTATTTCTAAGAACTCTTGCCTCCATGTTCTAAACAATTTCAAGATCATATGCACATGTTGAGGGGGAGCATTTTCTAAATGATCAAAACTATTAAGGTACAAAATGCTTTGATCTCGTATCACAAGTACCTTGATTGTTTTTCCAAATAATTTTTCAATTGGTTTCAAGGAAGAATGAACTGTACCAAAAGACCGACCATTTTACTTTATGCATGGAGTTATAAGGATGGTGAGGTTAGGTATTAGTTCCCACGATCCGCCAGAACCGGAGGAATCTACCCAGGGATAATCCACTAGATAGTGTAGAAGTCCTTAGGTCTGATGAAAAAAGGAGAAAAGTGAGATATGAGAAGAGTGTGGACTGAGATAGAGCTAGAACTGGAATAAACCCAACAAGGTTCTAGTAATGAAGTCTCGGTAAGCACTGAAGGGGTTGAAGAATGAAAAAGAATTGAATGTGAAAAGGGTGAAAAGAAATAGCCCTCCAATAATTCAACCTTAGGGCAGAAACCGGGTTCAATACATATGCTACTGGTTGTTACTAACGTAACACTGATATTGAAGACAAGACGTCATGGACCCAGTGACGCACTGCACCTAACTTCCCAAGCTACTCAAGTTCCTCTTAAAAGGACTTGTTTCATTCTCACGGGGAACCTACATAATCTATCGACTTTCTCTTAGAGATTGTTGATATTGAAGAAGGAGACCCTCTCCCTAGTCTCCGGCATAGGAACCAAATGTGCACAATTGAGTCTAGAGCCAAGAGATCATCCACAATATCTCATTATGACACAAAATTAATGAAGACTTGCTGTTTCACACAATGTGGAAATTAAGTATATTTTAAGGGTCCTACGCATTATCCTTGTGGTATTGCCAGAACATCCGAGTGATATGTAAAAATATTCACAATGAAGATGGAAATCCTTCTATTGCCAACATCAAACAAGCTCTTGGTGGGTGACATGTGAGATCTTCTCGTAAGATCAAGCTAGTGACAACTGGATAGAAACGATGGGGCGATTCATTCTTGAATCAACCTTGGTCCAGGAAATGAATTGACGAATACTTTTGGAAAAACTGTTCGATGTGCAAATCTTCTTTTCTCTAGCGCATCGAATGTGTATTCATATTTCAAACACAAAAAGTATCTCTGATTGAAAAAATACTTTTGGAAAAACCGTTCGATGTGCAAATCTCTTCTTTTCTCTAGCACATCGAATGTGTATTCTCATTCAAATACAAAAGGTATTTTTGATTGAAAATTGATCTTTCTCATAAAACCTTCGTCGTATTGCAAAACTCTTTCTTCAAGCAATACACGATTGTTTTTCAAATCATTTCTCATCAATCAGTAAATCTCAATTCGCTGGTTCACTCACTCCGTGTTGTCTTCTTTGAGACGTTCCGGTTTGAGAACAGCTAGAGCAGCTGCGAAACCCTGTCAAGGAGATTCTTAGGAATCCTACCTGATCACAGGCAGTACTTGTACTGATCAACGGGGAACCGTGGGCCGTGTACCTCAATTCAGCGAAAGTGATCAAAGACACTTTCGTGTGTTTTATTGCTAACTATTGTTTGCAGGTACATTTGGACAGTTGCAGCTGATCAGAATTGAGAAGTCAATCCTAAGCCGCATGCTCACAGCATCCACACTTAATTGAAGTAATCATGACTTGTGCATATCTACATAACCTGGCTCTGATATTTTATACTAGGCTTCTGCTACGCAGCTGCAAATATCATGAACCATTAAAGCTTCCACTACTCTGATGGAAAGATGTCATGATCCCTAAAGTGTGAGCATGTCGGTCCAAAAGTCACAACATCACATGATGGCAACACAATAAAGGGTGATCCAGAGATTTACTGTGGCTGATGATCACAAAGAAAGTTCGAAGATCATCAAAGATGTGGATCAGTTCAAAGACCTCCACTGAAAGTACAAAATAATCGGACTTTGAAGTTGCACTACTTAAGCACAAAGATTGCGGAAGTGAAGAATTAAAGTCTACGAGCTCAAGACTGAAGATAAAATAGAATGCTAGGATTCGAAATGTAAAACATGGGGTGACCTCCCTTAGGGGGAGATTGTTAGGAATTAGAAATTCCATATTGAAGAGTCGGTCACCCCAAATAT
The DNA here is from genome assembly GCA_019973895.1 of Chrysanthemum seticuspe. Lineage (NCBI taxonomy): Eukaryota > Viridiplantae > Streptophyta > Magnoliopsida > Asterales > Asteraceae > Chrysanthemum > Chrysanthemum seticuspe. Next base: position 109,012,160 of record BPTQ01000002.1, on the reverse strand, counting down.
TATCTAGCACAAGTTAGCTCGTAGACATATCGTTGGTTACGTTATTTATTAGTTTATTAGTTAGTTATTAGCGTAGTTTAGTTTAGTGCAAAACTGTGGAGGAAGGACGGGTCTTTACCTACTGTATCCCTGATCCACAGTCCGATAGGAGGACGGTTTCGTTGTAACTATAAATACCCCTTCCATCCATGGAAGGGGTGGTGCTTCTCAATCTAACATTTGATAATTTACAAAGCAAGTCTCTAAGTAGAACACCCTCTCATTATTTCTCTCTCTAAACTATGGCAAACATGTATTTCCATCATCCAAGACCACCCGAATCATCAACAACATAATTATTACGATCCTACAGTGAACCACACCTACACAACGTCGCCTACCCTTTATAAGGTACTAGGCTAAGTACCTAGTTCTTTCACTCCAAGGTGAACTACACCTACACAACGTCGCGTACCCTTTATTAGGTACTAGGATAAGCACCTAGTTCCATTGCAATGGAGGAACTACTATCACACTACACCAACGACTAATCCCAAAGGAGATCTACTCCTTTACAACATCATCAAGGATATCAATATCCTTGGATCTAATACTAGTCTATCTTGTACATCGAAATACACCATATCGAATGTACATCTAAGGCACCTTTCACTAATGCCTTTAGCTAGATCTTCAAGACACCTTTCACTAATGTCTTGCGGCTAGATCTTCAAGACACCTTTCACTAATGTCTTTTAACTTGGCTTCTAGGCACCTTTCACTAATGCCTACAATAAGGACGATCGACACCTTTCACTAATGTCTTCGTCTTGACCCTTGAGACATCTTTCACTAATGTCTTCAACACTACACTTCCTAGAAGAAAGAAAGGAATCATCAACAAGAAGACTTCAGTAGCCTTGATGATGAGGAAGCATGGCAACTCATGGACTTGAGCTTGCTCGACTTCAAAGGTGGTGATCTTGCCTTTAAGAGGAACCTAGAAGATCACACAAAAACAAAACTACAAACATAGATCTCTTGGATCTGAGGTTAGTGAGTTTTTAACTCAGGGAGAAAGTGTGTTAGAAAAGGGGTGAGAAACAATGAAGAAATGGCTCACTATTTATAGAAGAAAAAATCTACTGTTCCCCGGATCCCACGGATCCCTTCCACAAGGGATCCGTCTAGCGTTAAGCTAGGGATCCGTGGGACGCTCCCTTTTACCCATGGGTATTTTGGTTATGGGTCATGGGTCATGGGTTGAACCATGGATCTTTAGCTAGATACAATGTATCTTTTGAGTGCAATGCACTTGGTCACTTGGGTATGGGTTGATCCGTGGGTTATGGATATTATCCATGTATGATATAAGCATGATGTCATGCAATGGGTTATGGGTCAAGCTCCATGGGTCATGGGCTTTGGTTTGTACCCAACTACATTCAATGTATTTTCCCAATGGGTTGTGATACTTAAGTTTCTACCCATTTATATTACCCAATATACTACATACTAGTTATGTGTATATTTTACCCAAATATGTAAACACTAGTTTTTGTACATATGTAATATTAAATCATAAAATCACTTATACTTGTTTTATGTGAAAATGTGAATATGTTATAAACTATTAGTTCAAACCATTTACGTATTTTATTTGTTTCGTTAACATAATTTTACGTTTGTTATCGACAAAACATTAGAAGATCGTAAAATATAAATAAACATTTTTACGGCTTATTTGTATTAACATAAATAATTAGTGATCGTTAAAGCTTATCGATATAGTATGATTTCTATCTTGGAGATGGCTTCGTATGCTCCGTATGATCTGCCCTTGGAACCCTCTTCACGTTCTCTGACTTTGTGTTGTGAGTGAATGATGTCAAATGCAGATTTTAGAGTTTGTATTTATAGGCCCAATCATAGTTACGGTGTAACTTAACTTGAGAGTTACGCCGTAACTTAATTATCCACCAAAGAGAACTCTCGTAGTGGTGATTACGGTGTAACCTAAGGAATAGTTACGACGTAGTTATAGCTTCGCTGTAATTTTGTTGAGAGTTACGCCGTAACTTAAATACCCTTCAAAATCAAATCTCGTAGTGTTGGTTACGTCGTAATGCATGTAAGGAGGTTACGGCTTAGTTGACGGAGGCGCTAAATTCTCCATGACCTAGTTGGTTACGGCGTAACTTAAGTTGAGAGTTATGCCGTAATTGTAGTTGACTTGGTCTTTGTAATGTAATCACATCTATGGCGTAATTGAGAATATGAGTTACGCCGTAGCTTCTTTAATGATAGCATACTAAGGTAAATCTATTAAGAAAATCTCCAAATCCGCGTCTCTAAGCTCAAATGCTCATATATTACCAGGAAATGAAATATAAAGGAATAAGAGTATATATCCAGATAAATGACACAAAATATGAGCATAAACGGGAGAAATTGACACTTAAAAGTCAGGATTATTTGATGTTATCAGCCTATCTTCCCTAGAATCATCCTCGGAACCAAAGACTCTTTCTTTATAGTAAATGGAGGTTGTGGTAGACTAGGTTGAGTCATTAAGTGCCAAATCTAATAGACCTAATTTTTTTAGAAATCGGGCCTTTTGGATCTTAGATTTACCCTAACTTCTTAAGTACCTCCATTGATAGGTAATCCTATGGTCAATTAGCGCACAAAGGATGGTTGTACTATGGACAATTCCTTTCATTCTTCGTAATCTAGTCGGCTAGGGTCCTATGATCAATTCCCTGATCCCACTAGATACTAACAAGCTTAAAATACAACCGAAACTAGCGATCTACGAATAGGCAAAGAAGATGTCTATATAAAGAAAGAAAAGAGAATAAATAATGCAACTAAAACTTGAATTAACAAAATGAATTAATCGTATGATTACTAGAAAAACATAAAAGAATCCAAACTCAAATACAATGATAGTAGTATACGAGAACTTCATTCTTCCGACCTCCTAAGCCTTCGTTCTTCTTCTGTGGTTGCTCTCCCCAAACCCTAGTTTAGGTTTGGGAAAGGGGAGATGATTTGGAATGTAAATTCATGCGGTATTTATAGGCCTAGAAAACTTGACAAAGCTATGCCGTAACCATATGCACTGGTTACGCCGTAATCATTCAAAAAACGGATAACATTTAGGGTTTATCCACACTTACGGCGTAACCTAGAAGGTGGTTACGCTGTAATCTTCAACGGCGGTATGCTACGTCGTAATCTCTATGCTAGTTATGACGTAATCTTCACACATCATTCTGAGTAACTTCTACGTCGTAACCTTAGTAGTTGGTTACGGCGTAATCTTCATTTCGTGGAAAACAAGTCTTCCATAAATTACGGCGTAGCGCCATTACATAATTACGCCGTAGTCTTTAATATATTACGGCGTGACATCATCACTTAATTACGCCATAGTCTTCATGATAGAGGAATGATTAAGACTTAATGAACGTCATTCCATACTCCATTAATAATCCTGGAACGAAATATTAAGAAATAAAGCATAATTTATAATAATATTTACATAATTTATCAACATAAAGGGGAAATTGATGCTACGAAAATCATAATTGTTTGATGCTATCACTTATCAAGTATATTTTTACGTAACGTGTTTTTATATTTTGTGATTATCAAAATATATAAAGATCGAAATAATTCAAAAAACGTTTATAAAATTATTTGTATTAACATAAATGATAAATCGATGACTAATGTAAAACAATAAAGCAAACACGATCTATTTTAAGGGTTTAGAAGTAGAGTTTATATTACCTAGTTTTTTAGATTAAAATATTCAGTTTCCTTAATCACCATTTAGAGATCTTCGTATATTAAACCTGTACGAGTTGCATTGTCATACTGCTATAATTTTGGGAATTGATATGTACACATGTAATTTTACTTTGCACACATAAAATTACATGGGGGTATTGTTTGTCTTATTTATTAATTTAATGTGTACAAAGTAAAATACTATGTGTACATATCATTACCCATAATTTTTAGAAGTCTTCTTGATTCATAAATTTGTTATACAGTCATTGCTAAATACGAATAACTAGAAATATAAGACATTTAAATAGGATATTTCGATTTTTATCACGTTTTACAACACCGGTCTTGCAAAGAAAAGAACAATCAATAATAAGATGTCAATCTTAACAAACTTTTTTATACTATATATATTGGGATCTTCTCATGTTCATTTGAACATGAGAGTTAATGTTGTGTTTTAAATGATTGTACATTTGAATTAAAATAAAACAAATTTTTTGCAATAATGACTATTTACAATCACTTAAAACACAACATTACATCCCATTTTTAAATAAAATGAGAGGATCCTTATCACTTGTTGAAATTGAAAACCTCGTAGATAGGGGTGTTCATGGTTTTGGTAATAAACCGAAAACCGAACCGAACCAAACCGAAAAACATTGAACCAAACTTGTCAAAATCGAACCGAACCGAACTAAAATTTCAGTTTTCGGTTTGAATATGGGTTTGGCTATCTGAACCAAAAACCGAACCGAAAACCGAATTTATATAAATATATATATATATATATATATATATATATATAAATATATATATATATATATATATATATATAAATAACATTAAAATTTTATCCTAATATAAGAAATACTTTTTATGCTTGAAATAGTTTTTTTTTTCAAAAATCTATATAATTAAATTTAATAAAAATATAAATGGTGTAATCAAGTACAAAATTCGGCTTTCGGTTTTGACCCATAACCATACCGAACTTCGGTTCAGTTCTCGGTTCGGTTCGGTCACATATATTTTCGGTTTGGTTCGGTTTTCGGTTATGACCCAAAAAAGATTAACCAAACAACCCGAACCGAATAAACCGATTAACCCGAGAACCGAACCGATGAACACCCCTACTCGTAGATGTACGTTTTTTATTGATACGATTTATACAGAGGAAAATACATAAAGAAATATAATGGACCCAAACTTATAATCAGGCTTAGGGCCATATATATCCTCTAATACTTTTCCTCAGTCCGAGTGGGGAAATCGCAAAAGCTCTGAATGGAGTAGTAAACTAAAAAGAAAACATTAACGCAAAGAAAGCATAGCCGTTTAGTTTGTGAAAAACATTTCACCAACTAAACGGCCTCATAATTTTTTGATGAAGAAATTTGGCAGCAAGTAGAAGCAATTTTTCAAGTAGCAACAACAGCAAAAGCAGAAGCAAAGAAACAAAATAAAATAAAAGCAAAGGTTAGACTTTTTTTTTCCGACAGTCAACTTTTGACGGCTCGTGGCGAAGCATCCGGTGGTCGGAGGAGGTGATTCAAATTGGGTTTTGTGCAGAAATTAAAAACGAAGAGAATGACATTGACCGCGTCAGTTAATTCCAAAAAGTTTAAAAAAAATTATGGCCAAAACAGTATGCATGTAAAGTTTTGGCTGAAAATTACAATTTTCTTTTGAAAAAGGGATAAATTGTGGTGGCTAGGGTTTGATGATGTGGCATAGGGAGGCGGCTCAATTTAGCCACCTAGGTCTGAGGATCAGACCGGCTCTAATACCATATTAAATAGTGAAAACCCATAGGTGATACGGTTTTATTGATATGATATATATAAAGGCAAATATATAATGAAACTCTAATGGACCAAAACCCGCAATCAGAATTGGCCATATGTATCCTCTAAATATCTAAGATAACTAAACTTAGTGAAACTATAACCTATTCACTGTAAAAAGTGATATACCGTATACGCTTATATGAATAAGATGGTTCAGACCTAGCTGGGACTTAAACTTTCAAGTTATCGAGCAGTCAGTTGAGGGTCACCATATCTAGTTATATACACTTTGTATACGGCTACCAGCATACGACAAAAGTATGGTAAGAAAAAGTTGGAACTTTTGGTAAATAATTGGTTCACCCGATTCACCCTAGTAGAGTTATAGAGATGGTCATGTTGCATTGATTTTATGGTGGCCAAATGTTATGGAAGAATGTCTGAATAATTCTTTTAAACACTCATGTTGCATTGATCATGGCTCATGGGTTGCTTCCTGTAATACTTTTAGCTATTAGGCCATTTAATATCTTGGGCTTAACACAACCTAAAACTATTGCACTGCAAAATGCCAAAATTCGTCTCTCATATTGACATATTATCAATCACGTGTATTGTACGCGACGTTATAAATATCGCGAGTTGTGGCGTGGTAGCATGACGAAGCTTCAAGCTTTTACGTTTTTAAGACGTAATATAAGGCGGCACAAAATATGAAAAATATTTATATTATATTTCATATATATCTTACAAAAAGCGTTGTACATAATGAATAAGATTCAGAAATTATCCTATCTAAAAAAATTCTTTTTATCAGAGTTGAAAAAAATAACTCGCCATGCCATACACAAAGGCGCGCCTTTCCACGCCTTACTTCAAGCCACACCTAGAACCAACGCTAAGGTCCATTTCGTAACGTCGAGCCTACGCCTCGCGCCTTGGCGTCCTTTGCGGCACTAAGGCACGCCTTTTAGAACACTGATTGTACGTTTACATTGATATATTTAGAGATTGTTTACTCGTTTTTAGTGGGGATGAAAGTGGGTCAAAACCTTTATTTTTTTTAATCGAGGACTCACCAAAGCATTTCTTTCCTTTTTAAGAGGCTAATATAAGAATCTTTTTAAAAGGTATCATGATGTCGGGCCGGGCGTTATATCTACGTGACTCGGCGTTGATTAATACCAGATGCAGACGAAACTAACATGCGTTGGTGGTAGCGTTGGTATACTAACGAACGTTGTTTGCTTTTTTTTCTTTTTCTTTTCTTTTTCCATTTAAATTAGTATATGTGTGAAAATTGCAGAGAGTGTGTGTTCCCTTGAAAAAGATCGATTTCTTTTTTTCTTTTTTTCTTCTTTAATTGTAAGGTGGGCTGGGCTTGTAAAAAGGTTGGTCCAATGTTAAGCTAGACATGCAAAATGTAATCTTACAACGACAATAAGAATTTAAAGAAATTAGTTTTGTAAAAATTTTTAAATGTTATTTGCATTTTTGTTTAATGTATGAAAATTTAGTTTGTTTAAAAAATGGAGAATAAAATAAAATGATGGGTCCTAAAAGGGTGGGTGTTAAGATGTTATGGTACCTAGTGTTTTTTTGGGAGTTGGTGTTAAACTAGATATGGTGATGTGACACTCATGTGACTCTGAAAAAGCGGTGTTATGGTACCTTGTGCTTTAAACCCCGTAATTAGTAAACAGCCCCTTATATTGCTCTGCCTGATTTTGGTGAGTTGAGAATCTAGTAAGATGCACTTTGTATAGATGGGAATAAAATGTGTAAGATGCATAGCTGAAACAACTCGTAAAAGTATGTGACTAATTAAGGTTGTAAATCACAAGGTAAATAAAACTATTCTATGTTGCACCTTATATCTTGATGATAAAGAAGGGGCATATATTGAGATGAGGAAAAGAAGAAAGAATAGAGAGAGGATAGTTCACTTAAACACAATACTTACTTTAGAATAAACCATAACAAAGTAACTAAACATTTGACTAATTCTCAAATCAAATTTAGTGGGACATTTAATCCTTTTACTTTTCTGGATCAAAGGTTGAGATGTGCTTGGGCCTAAATTCCTCCATCTTTTGGCCAATATCATTCAACGATTTAACTTGGGGTGAATTGCCTAGCATGAGGCATGGATATCCAATTTCTAGTGGGATATCCAATCTTCATATTCAATCGATTGGATATCCAGAATATTTTTTTGAGTTTTTAGGCTGCTTACAATAGACTCGATCCCCAATCGATCGAGGGTGATATGCCGATCGATTCCAATCGATCGTGCTGTTGTGGTGATAGTCGATCGCTGAAAAAAAAACTATGTTCAACCGTTTGAAAATTTATTTTTTGACCATTTGGTGTAAAAAAAAAAAAAAAAAAAAAAAAAAAAAAAAAAAAAAAAAAAATGCTATCCTATAAATACACAACATATTTACACACTAAACTCACAAATCTCACAATCCTCTCTATCAAAAATCTCATAATTATCTCTATCAAAATGTCTAAGAAAACACCACAACAAAAAGGCCGAAAATCCCGTTTGGCACAAAACGCCCTGCATATTTTAACACCGGATCCGAATTTTCGGTTAACCGGTGTCTCACCAATAATCAATTTTCAACCCCCTGCTTTCGAATATCAATCCCAACAAGCTCCACAACAATAAACTAACAATCCATTTTTTATGAATCGTCCATTTGTTCCACCGTATCAAAATATCCAACAACAACAACAAAGCCACTCCCGTCGAAGCAACCAATCTATGTATGGGTCACCCGAATCTGTGTATCGTCCAACAATGGATTCATCAACGTCTTCATATTCAAATTATCAACAATATTCTCCGGTTAACCGTATCAATCTTGAGGGTTTTGATTTCGAAGAACAATTATACACCAATCCTGATTTTTTTGTTGGAACCAGTTCGGGTTATCCGGCTCAAGAGTATCACGGTTCGGGTACCGGTTCGGCTCATGGATCGTATCACGATTCGGTTAACATTGATGACGAAGAAGAAGAAGAATGTCGAGAAGAGACGTCACCGGTGAAACCAAAGAAACGAGCTACAAAGGCGAAGAAGAAGGTTGTCGAGAAAGAAACCAAGAATGATTCGTCGCTTTGGACAAAAGAAGAAGAGATTGCCTTGTGCAACGCTTGGTGTGATGTATCCGAGAATAGTATAACGGGAAACAACCAAAATGCTAAAGGATTTTGGCAGAAAGTCATTGCTTACTTTGAGAAGGAGGTTGGTGCAGAAAGAACGTACAACTCTATCATTACAAAGTGGAAAAATAGGATTCGTCCTAGAGTTGGTCAATTTTGTGCCATTTACAACAATGCTCAGAGGAATTACGGAAGTGGTGAGAATGACCTCACTGTTTATACACGAGCGTGTGATGAATACCAACTAGTGTGTAATCATCCGTTTGTTTTGGAGCATTGTTGGAAGATTTTGAGGGACCATTCTGTTTGGAAGGATAATGAGATGCCGACTTTTTTAAGCCAAGATGAGGGTCGCAAAAAAGCAAGGACTTCAACCGACTCGGATGTGCACACGGATGTGCCTGCGTGTGTGCATGGTAGACCAATTCGTCGTGATACCGCAAAGAAGAATAAAAAGAAATCTTCTGAGTTTTCGAAAGCTACCTACATGGAAGGTGTTGCCGAGAAATGGAAAGTCATCAAGTCCAAGGCATTCGGACAGAAGAAGGAGCTGACAGACGGATACTATGATTTGAAGAGAACAACGGCAACTGGTGTTGGAGATGGAGCAAAAGAGAGAAGAAAGGGAAGACAAAAAATTGGCACTAGAAGAACAAAAACTTGAATTTGAGCGACAAAAGAAATATGATACAGATCTCATATTCTATTGCACGTCAATCGACCCATCTTTGCCCGCAGTACAACAACAAACAATGCAGAAAATCAAAGACGAGATCAAGGCACACCACAACCTAGATTTTTAATAAGTGTTGTAATGTTTTAATAAGTTTCGTAATGTTTTAATTTTATTTGAATTATTATGTAACGTTTTAATTATTAATGAAATTTTATTTTGTGTTAAAAATGTGTGTTTTTTTTTAAATGAACTTGGTCGCCCTTACTGGGGCACCTAATCGCCCGAAGGTCGCTGGAGAGAGAAAGCTGACGTGGCAGTGAAAAGTAAGGGGATTGAATCCCCTTACTGGGGGCAGCCTTATAAATCAAAGAATGAAATTCATTCCATGGGCCTCATGTTGTATACCCAAAGCCTCATTTTCCATCAATTATGTGTCTTTGCAGTCTATTCTATGGGGCTCATGTTATCTTTCTTCTTTTACATTAAAAAATTAAAATATGTATACACTTTATCATATAACATTTTGTCATTCAAACATTAACATTGATAATGATAACCTTAATTATATCCATTGTCATTTTATCCAATACAAAAACCCATTGTGATTTATCGCAACAACCTAAATGGCCTCCTAAAATTTGTACAGTTTTTTGTTTCTATTTTTTGTTTTGTTTTATGTTGATCTAAAATAAGCGGCATAAAGAGATTATTACTGAACTATGTGTTATTTTTAGGGTTAATGACATGTAATAGCAACGTACTTTCCAATTTGTTTCATTATCAGATACGAACCCAAAAAAATACAACAATACCCATCCAACTTTCAAATTTTGTTTCATTATCATACGTTTTTGTTTGCACCGTTAGTCCTTTTGACTAACGACCATTTGTAATTAACTCAAAAATATGTTTTCTTACGTTTTTATACGTTTTCGCCCTTTTTCTCTTCGCTTTTGTTTGCACCGTTAGTCCTTTTAACTAACGACCGTTTGTAATTAACTCAAAAATATATTTTTCTTACGTTTTCATACGTTTCTATTCATTTTTATACGTTTTCGCCCCGTTTTCTTACCTTTTCATACACTTTTGTTCTTTTTTGATTGTTTTCGTCCGTTTTTATACGTTTTCATCCATTTATATATATGTTTTTTTACGTTTTCATCCGTTTTTATACGTTTTCATCCATTTTTTATACGTTTTTATGCGTTTTCATACGTTTCTATACGTATTCTTATGTTTTCATATGTATTTATATGTTTTTATATGGACGAAAGCGTATAAAAACACTTGAAAACATATAAAAACGGACAAAAATGTTTAAAAACAAACAAAAACGTATGAATAGATAAGAAAAAAGTATAATAATGGACGAAAAAGTATAAAAACGCTTGAAAACGTTTAAAAACGGACGAGAACGTTTAAAACGTATAAAAACGCTTGAAAACATATAAAAACGAACGAAAACGTTTAAAAACGAACAAAAACGTATGAAAACATAAGAAAAACGTATAATACAAACGAAAAGTTTTAAAACGATCAAAAACGTATGAAAACATAAGAAAAGCGTATAAAACGAGACGAAAACGTATAAAAACGCTTGAAAACTTATAAAAACAGACGAAAACGTTTAAAAACGAACAAAAACGTAAGAAAGGATTAGAAAAACTTATAATAAGGGACGAAAACGTATAAAAACGCTTGAAAACGTATAAAAACGGACGAGAACGTTTAAAAACGAACAAAAACGTATTAAACAGTAAGAAATGGGGCGAAAACGTAAAAAAACGGATAAAAAAGTATAAAAACGTAAGAAAACAGATAAATACGTAAGAAAGCATATTTTTGAGTTTATTACAAACGGTCGTTAGTCAAAACATATGATAATGAAACAAATGAGAAAGTACGTTGTTATTACATGTCAAAAGACTAACGAAGCAAAAAGTTGGATGAGTATTATGCTAATTTTTTGAGTTCGTATCTGATTATGAAACAAATATAAAAATTACATGTCATAAATATTTATTTTTAGTGAAACATCTCAATTTGGTCACCCCTTTATTTTTGACCCAGTATAGAACTAGAGTATCTATATGGTTGCATTATATTATACATCTACTCTATAAAACATGTGTCTCACTTTGTTTAACGTATATCTGAAGATAATCAATTAAAATAGTTTTTGGTAGATAGTGATAGTGTGTAATCGATATTATGAAATTAATTGAGTTTATAATGGGGCTGACACCTAGGACAGATGAAGCTTTGGGCAATGGAAACAGGAATTTAATGCCCAAATAAGTGAGCATCATCCCCTTGTTCATAAAACTACTGTTTTTTTAAGCAAAGCTATATTAAGAGTAAAACAAACAACTCCGTAATATTCACCTTTTCTATCAATATTTCTGATAAATTCTGGCTTATTTCTTCGTATATTAAAAGTCATTGATATCATATTTGAACAATAATGAGCAAATTTCATGTAAGCTTTATTAAACAAGTTTCGTATTGAGAGATGTCGAACAAAAGGAACAACGCATTACAAAATTTTAACCAACCATAGCAAAGAAACCAGGTATTACGAAAACTTTATATGAAAGGGAGTACTCTTAAGATAAACTTACTTAGCAGACCAATTAGAAATAGGGATGACCATTTTGACCCGAATCTCGAAACTGGGAATCGTACCACAACCGTATCGAAACCGTACCGATTTGTTATATACGGTACGGTACCGGGACTAGTAAATAAGGTGAAAAAAATCGGGACCACTAATTCGGTACGGGACCAGTACCAAATCGGGAAATTCCCGAAAAAAAAGGGAAAAACCTGATTTTCCAGTACCGGTACCGGTATCCGAATCCCGTTCGATACGATAACGATACCATTAATTTATGCTCAAGAAAAAAATCAGTACCACTAATTCGATACGAAATTAGTATAGGATTGATACCGTGCTCATCCCTAATTAGAAACAAAGATACTAGAATCTGTCTATCTATTTATTGGGAAAACAAATACTGTGGTGGTATATATATAAAGAGTGATTTAGCTGCAAAACCAAAGGTATTGGTTTCCTTCAAGAAAATAAACATTTTGACAATCTAAAGCCTCGAGAGTAAAAGCTCTTGTTCAATCTTCTAGGGGTTTGTTTGTCTCTATCTTCTGATTTTCGATTAGAAAAAACATCTTAAATTTTTTAAATATGGTTTCAAAAGTGAACCATGCATGCAAATCTTTTATATAATAAACGAATTATATTATTTCGGAGTAATTTTGTCAATTCAATCTTATTGAAAAAACAATTGGGCCAATAGGAGAGCTCGATTTCGGCATGTAAGCAAAATCGTGTGATGTGATTGGTTAATAAAAGTCAAAATTAAATTGATTTTGGTCAAACTTTAATAAATTTGATGAAGAAATTTGGTTGATAAAAAAAACACATAAAAGTATATGTGTCAAATTTGTGAAAACAAAAACTTAAAAAAGGATGAGGTAATTAATAAAACTTTAGGGGTTGAATTTTTAAAAACTATATATAGCTAAGTGTAATATTATAAGCCTCCATGTTTTTTAATAACTTTTGATTATAAACAAATACCCCCTTATACTTTATACCATTAATACTTTATATCTAAAAAAAATACAATGTATATGTTGTTTTAAAATAACAACATATAAATTTGCATAAGATTATAAGTATCAATTTTTTTACTATATACGTTCAATAACGACTCATTTATTTCATTTTTAAAAGTTTAACCTATGTGGACACGAGTTTACATTTTAAATACGGCTAAATTAATGAAAAAGGGAATATAATTATCAAATTGTAAGCACGGGTTACTTTAATATCATGATTTTACATTTTAAATACGGCTAAATTACTGAAAACAGGAATATAATTATCAAATTGTAAACGGGTTACTTTAATATAAAAATAAATATTTGCGATTGTACTTATAACAATGACTCATGTAATTTTTATTTATTTATATAAGGATATCTAGAAAAACATTTTTAAAAAACTTTAAAGAGTATACTTTAACTTTATCAATGCTCATTATGTCCTATTAAACTTGCATCATGTGTACAACATAGTATCAGTAGTGAAATTTAAATAACAACATCAAAATCTTTGTGAGCTAAATTAAACTAAATCTTGAGTTACCTAACAGAAATTTTTACAAATATTTTACCAAATTCTAATGGATATTAATGCATAATGAAAAACTCGTGCATAAGTATTAGTTGTACTTATATCACAATTTTCATGGGCAAATTCTTATATGTGTATATAATGAACTAAAATATTAAAATAAATTGGATTTATATGTAAACTTCGTGCGTGCACGAAACTTATAACTATATAATTATATGTAATTACCTTTAAAGACACAATATTCAGTATTAATAGAGAATAAATTTTTTTTTTGTCAAAACCCCGTGCGTCAACAGATATTATAACTAGTATATATTAATATAATTACTTAATGGTTTTGTCCAAACCACCTGAAATCTTCACTTGGAAAGATAAAATAGGTATAGTCGTTTGTTAATGTGTTTTTGACAATTCAATGAAGCGCAAACAAGTGTGTGAGCCCTAAAACACTTGAGTGACAACAAACAACCAGGCACATTTGCCTTGAAAATCACACGAACATCTCATAAACACGTAAGGAATCACAAACAATAGGGCACATTCACCGTAAATATTACACAACTACCTCATAGACATTCGAGTAGGGACGATGATCCCAAAACAGGCTCGTTGATATGAGGGCCTAAAAACTTGGTCACCAGGCTCTAGCAGTGCGACAGGGCATAGGAAAACCGATAGCTAACTCGACTCTTGTCCCTCCACCACCAAATACACTACCCGGCAATCAGGGAAAAAACACAAGTGAATACACTTCGAAAAGAGTTAGAAAATATCAAAAAAGGAAAAAAGCAAACTCACCAAGGGGTGATGACGAGCTTGTAGCCAAAGTTACAAAATCCTTTCGTTCGTTATCACTTAGATTTTCTTTGAAAAAGATAAAATTTGGAATGACTCCCAAACGGTTAAGGGTACCCCCCCCCCCTCGCGCGGCCCTGTATAGGCAAAATAAAAGGGGGACCAAGGGAAACGTGTTCAAAGAATTAGGTATTGAAACCATGGTAAACGCGTGAACCTCACGCAAAAAGGCAACGTCCTTTCAGGTTTTAGACTAGACACTAAAATGGCTAACTAGTAGCCTGCAACATATATCAAGGAAAATCTCAAAATCTTCAGTCAAGAAAATCTTGAGATAACTATGGGAGAGATAGTTTATGGCTAGAAACAAAATCTCAAGCCATAATTTAAAGCGGATTAGGCATGGGAGAAGTAAGCTTCGCAACTACTCAATTTTTGCAATAACTCCTCACAAATATTTACATTAAAATGGTCGTACACGAATTTAACATGCATCAGTCATGAAAAAATGAAAATATTCTCCAAATACTCAAACGTCGCAATAAATGACTCTGATGTCTCGCATACCCAGGCAGGGCAAAACTCCCTGCACCCAGGGAGACACATCAAGAGAACTCCGGGGAGCCTCATTGCTTTAGCATGAGTCAATCATCGCATTTTCCTGAAGCAGTCAAATATACTAATGGACTGGAGGACTTGATAGCGTATGTGGGCTTCAGCCCAACTAGCTAAGGCCCATACACTCTATATCAGCCTAACACAATCCCACAAAGGCTAACGACGACAGGCTTGGGAAAAGCTTCCCCAGGAGACGCTGGGTAAACCTTTCCTGGTGAACACATCCAGGCAAGGGACATCCACTGCCTCATTCGCAGAGAGGTGGTACTATAGCCATACATAAATTCCTCCTCTTGATGACCACTACATGGATCATCTTAAGCCATTGCATTGCCATAACAGGTTACATCCAACCCTAAAGGCATCCCCATAAATATTTAGCCATTTTCCTTGGAATGGTTCAGATTATTATCCTCTTATGAATAATACATGCACACAAAATACTGAGTCGATTCGTGAGTGCTACCATAACTCGTGAGTGCTACCATAACTCGTGACTTTAGTCATACTTTAGGATCGTTATCGAACGTGGAAAAGCAAACGATAGACCAACCCTAAAAACCTCTATACGTACTATACGTAAACAGTTTTAAAACCCGGTTTTTTAATTGGCCAGGTCGAGTCGCTGGTTCACTGGGTCACTAGTTTAACCGCCGGGTCGAACCAGTTCTATACATATGTATACTTTTCATAACTTATTTGATACAATAGGTATTTGTTCAATTTCAATCTTACATTCAATTGAACCAATAAAAATGAGATGACTCTATTGTGTTTTAGTCTTCAATTTTCATATCTACAATACTAAAAAAATAATTAAAAACAATCAATTTATAGTTCTACTTTATAAAAATGAAATGACTCTATGGTCTTTTTAGAACCTTATCTTTTTTAATAAATTTTTTAAATCAAACAAATATAATACTAATATTAGTTTATAACTCGAATTTGTTGTTCAATCAAAACTTAACCACATGAGTCACCACCACTTTAACTTTTCAATTTAAATATAAACTTTCCAAATTATAATATGTTTGTCTATACAAATATAAAACTTAACCTAACACAAATTTGAGCTTAGCGAAAATGAAATGACAAAAAGAATTGTATACAACTCAAAAATCAAAGTAGGTGTAAATATAAAAAAAAATTTTGATAATCCAAGATTAATATATCACATGTGATATAACACTAATTTGTAAGTACAAACACTCAACATGTTATCGTAAAATAAGTATAAGTATTTGTATACAACTCAAAAATATTTATAGTTCACCGAAAATAATACTTATATTCATTCTACATATCGTATTCAGTTTTCGAATCTACATCTTAGTGTTATATCACATGTGATATATCACATGTGATATATCAAGCAAGTTTGAATATCAAATTTTGTTTCTTTATATATTTACTCAAACTTTGATGAACTATATTGATTTGTAAGTTCAAAAGTTACGAGTATTATATGGTTGAAAAGTTAAGGATTTTTATTTTTAAGTGCAAAAAGTGATGAATCATTTGAGGTTTTTCACAAATACTTATGCTCATTTTACGATAACATGTTGAGTGTTCATTACAGATTAATAGATTTTACCTCAAAACAAAACTAACATAACTTCTCATGTTCAAATAGAACATGAAAGGATTCCAATCCTATCACATGTGATATATCATGCACTCGTATACCCAAAAAACCCAAAAATCACTCAGAAAAGGTTTGTCGAAAATATATTAAAGTGCTTCGTTATTCGTTATTGAAAAATGATTAAATGAGTGTCGTAATCGTTTAGTTTGTTTCGCGTAATAATTTTTGATTAATGAGATATTTTATTTTTAAAAAAGAGAAGGTGAAAATGAATTTTAAATAAAGAAAAAGATGGTGGTATGAAATAGAAATATTTGCTTTATTTTAGTTAAAAGTAAGTTGCTAATATTAGTCCTTCAATATTTATATTTTTTATGATCTCTAAGATAACTCAACACCTCTTAAACTATAGTATAAACTAATTTTATTTAAATGATCTAAGATTACTACAAAATAGACAAGTGAAACACCACAAATAACTCATGATTCTTAGGACCATTCTTCAAGAACGCGGATTGTATAAATTATTAACCACTCCAACCAAATCAAATAAAATATAATCTCCACCATTGTGATTGTTTACCGAGAAATTGTATAATTCGTATATATATATCAATAGTTATTATAGACTCATAGTAATTTAGTTATACAGATCGATCTCCTGGCACAAAGTTTAGAAGGTTCGCATGCATGTAGCTCAAGACAAAGAATCTTTCTTGGCTCAAACTCTAATACAGACCTTTGTATGTATGGACGTGTTTATCTATGTATGTATCAGTAATTAAGTATTTCGATCTTTTTCCTATAATAAAACCACCAATTGAGTTATTGAGTATTCAATCAAATGTTAGATCATTGTCGTACAACAATCTTTGTTTAATAAGGTTGTGAATAGTTTATTCCCCGTATGCACGCCGTATGGAAATGATTTTTTTGCATCGTTCTAGAAATAAAAGAATTGTTTAAAAAGTATCATCTAATTTGTCTTTTAATGATAAATTGTAAAATGGGGCTCTTTTTCGAAAAAGAGTTGGTTATATTTTATCTATTAGGACGTCATGAAATATATAAATTAGATTGAAGAAAATCATCTTCAACCACTTAAAAAAATATAAATAATGTACGCACACGATAAAATTTGTTCTCGTGAGCAGTAACACAAATAGTTGCCAAATCATGGTGTTATGTTTTCATGTATATTTTGATTGAATTAAATTTGAAGTCCCCGCTCATCCCAGGAGGGTCGTCACCAAACCCTATCTTAAAAATAACCGAACTACAGTATAAAAGAGTACAGAAATTTCATAACTGGTCAGCTTCCTTTAAATTGAAGAAACAATATGGCATACTTCAGTATACTTATATAAGTGGCTGGATATAGTGACATGATATCTCATGATGTTTCTTTAAGGAAACAGTGCGCATAGTATAAATAGGGATAAAATCCATTTGATGGAAATGCCACACCAGAAAAATTGTAGTTAGGATTTGAATAACAAGAATTGCTTAAAATGGATAAAATCTTTATATTTAAATCTACTTTTTAATGAGATACAAATATTGTAAAATAAGCAAAAAAAAAAAAGACTGATCATGATGGTTTTGATTTTGGATTCTAGGGTTTGAATGGACCACAAAAATAAGGAGGATGCAGCATATTTGGTTGTGACATTCTTCTGCATCCACACATACAGTTATTGTTTTTTTTCTGCATAACTTGTGCCTATCTTATTCATATCTGTTCAGGCCAGAAGGGATTGAGTGTGATATATATACACATATTATGCAGGGATAATTTTTTTAAAAAGTATCATAATTTTCAAAAAATATTTTTTGAGTAGCAAACTTAGGGATGGCAAAAGCACCCGAAACGGATGGGAAAACTGAAACCCGAACCGGTTGGGTCGGGTTCGGAGGCGGGTTCGCGGGTTTGGATACGGGTTCGGGTAGATATATTCTTTTTTTTCGGGTACGGGTTCTAGTAATACCCGCCCGTTTACCCGTACCCGTATACCCGAATTTGTACATGTTTTTTTGCTAATTTATATAAAGTCCTAATAAGTTTTGAGCTCTTAACCTTGTACAATTTTTTTTCTACTCTACTCCTTAATAGCATATATCTTGGTAATTACAAACTATTAAATTAACACTTACGCTTGACACTTTAATTCTCACACACATGACACATTAACTCTTTAAGCTTCAAACATTACGAATATTGAAGTCGTTTTCTTTAACTTCTTAAAACTTTGAATATATTAGGGTGTTTTAGTTTTTTTTTTAGGTTGAGTTGTACAACGATGCTTTTAATTGTGGATAACCGATACCCGCGGGGAAAACCGATAACTCGATGGATAATAATAATCGGGTACCCATCGCGGGTTCGGGTTTGGATATTATAAACGGGTTCACTAAAACCCGCCCCGAACCCGACCCGTTGCCATCCCTAAGCAAACTGAGTCACTTTATTTTGCTTATCCATAAATCCATGCTTACCAAGGGACAAATCTTCATCATCAATCTAGTTTGATCTAATAGTGATGATTAACCTAAAATTTAAAGATAAACCTAAGTCCATATTTTTTGTTCTTGTCTTTTTTTCCTTTTTTATTCACATTATTATTTTTTTTTTCTTATTCACGTTTTTTTGTTTAAATTCACGCTTTTTTTTTCCCTTTAATTCACGTTTTTTTAATCCGTGTTTTTTTTCTTCGATTTCATACATTTTCGTCATTTTCATACGTTTTCATCTGTTTTCGTCCGTTTTTATACGTTCTCTTCCGTTTTCGCCCGTTTTCATACGTTTTCGTTCGTTTTCATACGTTTTCGTCAGTTTTCATCATTTTTCTTTCGTTTCGTGCATTTTTCATACGTTTTCAAACGTGTTTTTACTCTTTCATACGTTTTTACACGTTTTCATACGTATTCGTCCGTTTTCTTTCGTTTTCGTCCATTTTATTAAGTTTTCGTTCGTTTTCATACGTTTTTGACTATTACAAGTGATTTATGTGATATTCAGAATATCAGTGATATTCAGATAATCACAAGTGATATTTTGTTAATATCACTTTATGATTTTCTGAATATCACTTGTGATTTTCTGAATATCACTCTATGATATTCTGAATATCACTTTGTAATATTCTGAATATCACTTGTGATTTTTTGAATATTTGTTGTTCCCCGTTCACTATCGTTTAAAACAGTTTAAGTATATAAAACAAGTTAATAGTGAACTATGACCGAAATTAACATAAGTAAAACACACAAAGTAATTTTCAACATCATATTCTTATTAGAAATAAATCAACAAAGAATACGTTACCCAAGTACTTGGGATTGAAATGACAAAGTTTGGTGACTCCTCTCTAAGCTCAGGCTAAGTCTGAGGACAACTCTTAGAGCTCACTGAGCTATCTCAGGAACTAAGTTGTATTTGGAGGAGTGAAAAGATAGCTTGCGTGTATGTGTGTTTTTACAATTCACAAGCTTAATCTTTTCACTCCATCTCTTATGCTATTTATACATGTATGATATTTGACTCTTTCCTAAGTGACAAACTGACATCATACAGAAGATAAAATACTGATGTATTTTGTCTCTGTTTACAAAGACTATTCTAGGTAAGAGATAAGACTACTTTCCTAAGTTCAGTGATGACACTGAGCCTGATCTTTTGCCATTCAGGGAAAGTGGACTTTGATTGATAAGGACTTCGTCCTATCTGATTCAAACTTATCCCGCCTTGTCCCGCTCTTTCTTCAGTCTTTACATCCTTCAGTCTTCTACTTCAGTTTGTCTTCAGTGTAAGTAGTTGGAGAGGAGTCTTAGGGATTCAGTGAGTTATTGTCATCACTCACTGAATCCACCATCTTCTTCTTGACTCAGTCTTCACCCTTTAAGTTTCGCCTTACTGAGTGGAGAGACTTCTTCTTCGTCTCGTACTGAGTATCCTGAAGATTACTCACTGAGAGACTATGCACTCAGTGACCTGTTAGTGTTTAACGGACTAAACACTTGGGCTATTTTCTATTCAAATCCTAGATTAAGACGTTTGGGTATTTACTGAACCCAACAGTCTCCCCCTATTTGGATATACAAATAGCCTAAGTGTTTGATCAGTGTAAGTGAGCAAATGGCTTCTTCTTATACTGAATGTACTAATGAATATAATAAGGAACACTGAGTAAAATTAACAAAACATACATATTTTATTGATCAGATTACATAGTTCCTATCACTAGTACAAAAGATAAAACAAAATGATGTCAGTCCAGATGGATTCCCAGTGCTTCAAGCTTGACTTTCTTAGTGATGAGTGTTTCCCTGTCAGGATGGTCTCTTATTTTGGCATTCAGGTCTTGACAGAACCTGTTGTTTGCTGGGGTTTGTATCTGAGAGGCCACTGGTATGTAGCTCAACATTGCAGCTACACCAGCCTGATCAATATCACTCCATCTTTGAAATGCTGGGCTTCCATAGACATCAATGTGGAATAGCCCTCTTTCAGGCTTCTCAATCACTAGACAGTTCACAAACTTAACACCTTTTGGTAGTTCCCTGTTGCATTCGAGACTGTAAGATATAACTTTTCACATACACATCAAACCAAAACACAAAGTAGCATATAGATGGAATTCTAGAGAGAGAAAGTTAGAGGTTTAGGGAACTTAGTGAGAGAAAGTGAAAGATATTATTATGAGCTCCAACTCTCTACCTTGGAAGGTAGAGAGTATTTATAGTCTTACATAAATCGCCACACATCGGGCTGTGGATCAGGCATACAGTGGGTAAAGACCCGTCCGTCCTCCACGGTGATACTTAACTAAATACTACTTAACTTAAGAATTACTACGACTACGAGCTTTCTAATGATTACATATACTTGAGGTGACCGACTCTTTAATACCGGGAATTTCTAATTCCTAACAATCTCCCCCTAAGGGAGGTCACCTCAATCATGTACCAAAAATACATTGAATGCAACCAGATAATACATTAACAATTGATCTTGCATTCTTGATGTAGTCCTTTGCTCCTCAGCTCGTAGTCATTGATTCTTCACATTGCATGTTTGGATACTCCAAGTGGAGGTCTTTTACTGATCCACGTGATAATAATATTGAGCCATCTTTTGAGATCATCAGCTATCAACAATCTCTGACACATCCTTTGTGGTGTTGGTATTATGTGATGTTGTGACTTTAGGACCGACATGCTCACATTCTGGATCATGATATCTTCTCATCAGAGTAGTGGAAGCATTTGTTGAATCATGATATTGGCAGCAGCGTAGCAGAAGCATGGAGTGAAAATATCAGAGTCATTGATGCACTAATCATGATTTCTTTTGAGATGAATGTATTAAGTGAGCATGCGGCTATGGATTGACCGCTTCATTCTGATCAGCTGCAAACGTCGGGCGTACCTGCATACAACAGTTAGCAATAAATCGCACGAAAGTGTCTTTGATCACTTTCGTTGAATTGAGGTACACCCACGGTTCCCCGTTGATCAGTACAAGTACTGCCTGTGATCAGGTATAATTCCGAAGAATTTCCTTGACAGGGTTTCGCAGCTGATCTAGCTGTTCTCAAACCGGAGCGTCTCAAAGAAGACAACACGGAGTG
Organism: Chrysanthemum seticuspe; assembly: GCA_019973895.1. Taxonomy (NCBI): domain Eukaryota; kingdom Viridiplantae; phylum Streptophyta; class Magnoliopsida; order Asterales; family Asteraceae; genus Chrysanthemum; species Chrysanthemum seticuspe. The sequence goes on along the minus strand of BPTQ01000002.1, from coordinate 108,989,950 downwards.
AGTGAACCAGCGAATTTTAAGTCCACTGGTTGATGAAAAGAGATTTGAAAAACAATCGTGTATTGCTCAATAGAAATTGTTTTTGCAATACAACGAAGGTTTTATTGAAAATCAATTATCAATCATAAAAACACCTTTTGGTTTGAAAAATTAGTACACGGTCGATGTGCTAAAGAAAAGAGTTTTTACGCACAATGACCGGTTTTTCAAAGGTATCCGTCAATCCATAACCTGAACCAGGATTGATTCAATAGATTGAATCGCCCCATTGTTTCTGTTCAGTTGTCACATGATTGATCCATATAATAGATCTCACATGCCACCTACCAGGAGCTTGTTTGATGTTGGCTCCAGAAGGCTTTCCATCTTCATTGTGAATATGTAAACACATCACTCAGATGTTCTGGCAATACCACAAGGATAATGCGAAGAACTCAAGATATAATATCTCTTTCCACATTGTGTGAAACAGAGAGTCTTCATTGAAAGTGTCCTAATGAGATTTATTGATGATCTCGTGGCTCTAGACTCAATTTGTGCATATTTGGATCCTATAACGGAGACTAGGGAGAGGGTCTCCTTCTTCAATATCAACCATCTCTAAGAGAAAGTCGATAGATAATGTCGGTTCCCCGTGAGAATGAAACAAGCCCTTTTAAGAGGAACTTGAGTGGTTTGGAAAGTTGAAGTGCAGTGCGTCACTGGGTCCATGACGTCTTGTCTTCAATACCGATGTTACCATCAGTAGTATATGAATTGAACCCGGTTTCTGCCCTAAGGTTGAATAAATGGAGGGCTATTTGTTTTCACCCTTTTCTCATTCAATTCTTTTTAATTCTTCAACCCCTTCAGTGCTTACCGAGACTTCATAGCTAGAACCTTGTTGGGTTTATTCCAGTACTAGCTCAGTCTTAGTCCGCACTCTTCCCATTTCTCATTTTTATCCTTTTATCATCATACCTAAGGACTTCTACACTAACTAGTGGATTGTCCCTGGGTAGATCCCTCCGGTTCTGGCGGATCATGGGAACATATACCTAACCTTATCATCCTTATATCACCGTACATAAAGTAAAGTTGGTCGGTCTATTTGGTATTGTTCGCCTGCCATTGGATCCAATTGAAAACCATTTTACAATCAATTCAGATACTTGTGATATATTATCAAAGCATTTTGTACCTGAATTGTTTTTGATATTTTTAGAACGAGAACTCCCCCTCAACATGTGCATCAAGTATTTGAAAATGTTTTGCACACGGAGGCAAGAGAAAGAATTAACTTCTTTGATTACCATTTTCTAAAAGATATCAACATCGCTTCCTACATCAAATCAAGTAGATATAGCATTTCCGGGAAGGATGAGGTTTCCATAAATTTGCTCCCCCTCAATATGTGCCTCGAGGTTTGAAAAGAGTTTTGCACATACTAGAGGGAACCTGCACATTGGGATGAATGATCACGTTTCAAATCAAAGGTTTAATATAGATGCTCCCCCTCAACATGTGCATGTAAAATTTGAAATCGTTTGTCACATGTGGGAAGGACAGCATGTACACTCTTATGAAACCATTTACCGAATTATCAGTTTAAATTCAATTTAAATCACACATTCTCCCCCGATCACAATTATCAAAACATTTGAGATTTGTGATCTCGTATAGATTTAAATTGATTTTGAAAGCTTTTAAGGAGAATTGTGACTTGATTGTGAAAGCGTTTGAACTTATAAGGATCGGATTTTAAGACTTTAAACTCCATTGATAAAACATGCATGTATATCTTTTGAAAACAATTTTAATGCCAAATAACTTTTTGATTTAATTGAAATCATTCTCCCCCTCAATCAATGACATAGGTTGTTGATTGAGAGATAGAGATTTTGACAAATAAGTCCAGATGATTATCAAAAAATAGAGATCGAGTTATTTTTCAAAGCATTTGGTTTTCAGCAGATAAATGTTTATAGAATCAGAGCATGGAATGTGAAAACATGTTAAGACATGGCTCTGTTCTTTCTATTAAAACCCGGGTTATTGCCTGAAAAATGACAATAAACCAGTTTCTCTTTCTCCCAAAAATATATATATATATATATATATATATATATATATATATATATATATATATATATATATATATATATATATATATATATATATATATATATATATTTTAATAAAAAATTCGAACAACATCTAAAGACCCGTGTCATTCTTTGAATGACAACATCAAGACCGTAGATATTATCGAATCGAGAGAAACATGACAAAATGACAATATTTTTTGAAGATTTTTCGAATTTTTCAAATTTTTATGGATTTTGAAAGTTTTATATTTTTCTATTTGATTTTTGAATAGATATATACAAGAGATAGATGAAGATAGACCTTTACTCCTCGTCTTCCTCCTGAAGACGTTTGAGAGTTTCTGGTTGAAGGCTTTTCAAGCCAAGTCGTGGAAGAATAAACTCAAAACGTTCTCTTGGAAGAGCTTTGGTGAAGATGTCTGCTAACTGATATTCAGACCTCACAAAATATAGTTCCACCACACCTTTTTCCACTTGTTCCCTGATGAAATGATGTCGAATGTCGATATGCTTTGCTCTTGAGTGTTGAACGTTGTTACATGAGAGAGCAATAGCACTTTTATTATCACAGTACAGAGGGATTTTGTTGAATTCAAAGCCATAGTCAGATAATTGAGATCTCATCCATAAGATTTGAGCACAACAAGATGACATGGCTATGTATTCAGCCTCTGTAGAGGAAATAGAAGTACTCATTTGCTTCTTTGAAGACCAGCTCACAAGCTTATCACCCAAAAACTGAGCACCTCCTGACGTACTTCGACGAGTATCTTGACAACCTGCATGATCAGCATCTGCATAGGCCGTTAGTGACATACCGGTGTCCTTCGGGTACCATAGTCCCATATTGATGGTTCCTTGGAGATACCGAAAGACCCGTTTAACTGCTTCAAGGTGCTTTTTAGTAGGCTTAGCCTGGTATCTAGCACACATGCAAACAGCGAACAAGATGTCTGGTCTACTAGCAGTGAGATACATCAGGGATCCAATCATACTCCGATATTTCGTTTGGTCAATCATGATCCCTGAGAGGTCCTCATCTAGTTTGGTTCGGTCAATCATGGGGGTGTCAACAGGGTCACTTGAATCAAATCCAAATTTCTTTAAAATCTCTGTTGCATATTTAGATTGATTTATGAAAATGCCTCCGGGACTTTGAGAAATTTGTAATCCCAAGAAAAATGACATTTGTCCCATCATTGACATTTGAAACTTTGAACTCATTTCATTAGAAAAACGATCACATTCCATTGGGTCAGTCGAGGCAAAAATAATATCATCAACATAAATTTGAACATGAATCAAATGTTTGCCTGACTTCCTGGTGAACAATGTAGGATCAACTGCTCCTTTGATGAATCCGGTTGATAGAAGAAACTTTGACAGTGTATCATACCATGCCCTTGGAGCTTGCTTTAAACCGTAAAGAGCCTTCTTCAAACGATAAACGTGAGTAGGATGCTCTTGATTCACAAATCCTTCAGGTTGGCTGACGTAGACGACTTCTTTAAGATCTCCGTTCAGAAATGCCGTCTTTACATCCATCTGATAAACTACCATGTTCTTACTAGCAGCATTAGCCAGAAAGATTCTGATTGCCTCGATTCGAGCAACTGGAGCAAAAGATTCTTCAAAGTCTATACCCTCCTCTTGACGATATCCTTTAGCAACTAATCGAGCCTTGTTCTTCAGCACATCACCATGCTCATCAAGTTTTACTTTGAAGATCCATTTTAGAGCTATAATCATAGCACAGTCTGGAGCAGGTACTAACTCCCATATATCAAGACGATCAAACTCATGAATTTCATCTTGCATGGCATTGAACCAGCTGTCTTCATTCATGGCGGTTTTAACATCTTTTGGTTCGATCTTAGATAGTACGGAGTTGAAGAAACACCATAAGGCATCGGTTGCAAGTTGTTTCCGGGTTGATACAGGACGAGAGGGATTTCCAATGATGTTGTCTAATGGATGATCGTGAGTCCATTTTCTGAGGTGTTCATGTGGCAGTTGTTGAGGAACTGAGGTAGCTGAGTCGATGTCTCCTGAAGAAGATGGTTCTGATGATGATTCAGGAGTAGCAAATATGTTTTCAAATGCATCTTCAGGAGTAGCAAAGGGATTAACTTCATCATTGATGCCAGAAACATTTCCATGATGTACATTTGAAGAATGATGATTTGTTGATGAGACTGAAGGATCAGCAGCAGGTGCTTCTTGACTTAAAGATATTGAGACTGAAGGATTGACTTCATTCACTGGAATATGAGCATCCTCTGTTGTAGGGATCAGCACCTCATTAGTAGTAGAATCATACAGTTCATCAAACATAGGATCAAACAATTTCTTTACATCATCTTCAGATGGAGGTACATATGGAGTTTCTTGAGAGGAGTTTGGAACAAGAGATGAACCAATGGGACTGTTTTGAAGTGCGGGTCCTGAGCTGGAGTGTCCAGGAGCCATTTGACCGGTCAGCTCATCAAACGTAACGTGAATTGTTTCCATGATATTTCGGGTTCTTTTGTTGTAAATTCGGTATCCCTTTTTGTTTGATGCATATCCTACAAATACTCCAATGTCAGCTTTAGCTCTAAGTTTGCCTAAGTCTTGACCCTCATTAGTTGGATAGCACAATGCACCAAACACACGAAGGAAGGATAGATTAGGTTTTCTGTTGTGGACAAGTTCATATGGAGTTTTTCCATGAATAGTGTGAATCAGGGAACGATTTTGTGTGTAGCATGCAGTGGCAATAGCTTCAGCCCAGAGAAACATTGGAACCTTTGAGTAGATCAGCATTGTTCTAGCGGCTTCAACAAGAGTACGATTTCGTCTTTCAACTACACCGTTCTGTTGAGGGGTTCGTGGAACACTTCTTTGATGGCTGATTCCAACGCTTTCATAGAATTCACTAAGTTGTTTGTTGACAAACTCAGTTCCATTGTCTGTTCTGATAATTCTGACAGTTTTGTTTAGTCGAACCTGCAGCTGTTTGATGAGTTTGATGATGATATCAGGAGTTTCATCCTTTGTCCTTAAGAACTTGACCCATGTGAATCTAGAGTAATCATCAACCACAACTAACACATATTTCTTCCCAAATATATTCTGCACCCTAATAGGTCCACATAAATCCATATGAATCATATGAAGAACTTCTGTGACAGAGTTAGTAGGTTTGGGTTTATGGGCATACTTCTTGCTTTTTCCCAATTGACATGCTGAACAAAGACGATCCTTTTCATACTTTAGTCTAGGTAAACCTACAACTAAGTCTTTTCTGGAAAGATCGTTGATGGTGCCGAAGTTCAAGTGATTGAGACGACGATGCCATAACCATGACTTTGTTTTTGAAGCCTTTGATAGCAAGCAGATTGGAGAAGCCCTCATCATGTCATCGATAGAGATGGTGTAAAGATTTGACCCACGAGTTCCTTTTAGCAGTTCCTTACCATTAAGATCTCTAACAAAGCAGGTATGTTTTCTGAAGGCAACTTCTAGATCAGAATCACAGAATTGACCAACAGAGAACAGATTATGACCCAAACCTTCTACATAGTAAACTCTAGAGATGACACTATCACCAACTACATAATCTCCATAACCCATGATAGCACCGAAATGATCATTACCAAATCTAACAGTCCCGATGAATTTGCTCACGAAGTTCATGAGCCGCGACCGGTCTCCAGTCATATGCTTGGAACAGCCTGAGTCCAGGTACCACAGAACGATATGAACGATCTGCAGTTGAACACAGACAAGAATGGATAACTGGATAATTGGGATCCCCATGCAAGAATGGGTTCCATTTGGTTAGTAACAATGTTTGGAACACCCACATCAGAAATAGAAGCATTCATATCAGAAAGTGAGGCAATGGAATCGTTGTGAATAGATGCAGTACTAGTGTCAGTATTAGCCCTGTTCATAGTGTGATCACTTCTTAAGGGAATAGTTCTACCAGTAGGCATCCATTTTCTAGTGGGCATTATCTGATTAGTCTTAAGACCAACAGGTGTCCAATAAAAGCCTATTTTACTGAATGTTCTTCCTGTGGGTTTCCACTGTTTTCTAACTTTCTTTCGTTTTTGCCTTTTAGCCTTCTTAGCAAGAATTTTAGCATTAACAATATTAACTGGACAATTAACATCATTAGGCAGAACAGTAACACCACATCCATGATTAGAAACAGAATGCAAGCAGTCATCAGTACAAGGTTTGCAAATAGTATCAGAATTCGAATTAATTACAGTACGCCTATGGCAAATACTAGAATCAACACGATTCGTTTTATTCGAATCAAACTTAAGGTTCCTAGATTGTTCTTCTACTCTTTTCCAGTGCACATTCTTAGCTTGCGAGGTCCTATCATTCCTTGTATTGTCTTGAGACTTTGACCTGCTCCCTTTAATGTCACTGATTACTCCTGTAGAGGGAATGGGAACATTAGTTTGTTTTACTACTCTTTGCACCACCTGTTTAGATGTGCTGGGATCTGAACTACATGCAGGTGCACTACGGTTCACATTCTTAAAACTAGAGGTACTGAGATTTGTACTCCTAGAAGGCACACTTGAGTTCTCTTTCTTAGCATTGACAGATCTAGAATCTGAACTGCTCAAGGGTACACTACGGCTCACATTCAAAGCAATGGGAATCGAGTGCATATCATATTTGGCCTTAGGCATTGAGCATGGAATCAAAGGGTTAACTCTCTCACCTAATGTATTTGGGCATATTGTGATCAAGCATTCTAAGATTTCTTGAGATCGTTTGGCATATAAGCATGCATGTCCAATTGCATTATCATGAGGTTTCTCTAGCTTATCCTCTTCAACAATCTCACGCAGACATTCTAGGCAATCCTTAAGGGATGAGAAGTATGTTTGAATGGCAAGTTTGTTGTTCCTTAGATGAGGAGGGACATATGTCACAGATAAAGCATATTTATTACAAGAGTGAACCTTTGATACAACATTCTCCCCATTGGTCATTGGCATTTTCCCTTTTACCTGACTCTTCAGATTCTCAATTTCCTTTTGCAATGAAGCTATTTGTTCGTTGTTTTTGTTACGAGTGACTTTAATTGATTCAAATAACTCATTAAAATGACGTTTAACCTTTTCATTTTCTTCTAGAAAACTTTCGTTTTCCTTTTGTAAAGCATTTACTAGGTTTTGAAGATGAAACGTTTGAGAATTCTGAGAATCTAAAGGAGGAGGCATTTGGGAGCCTGTCATATTGTTCGTTTGACCCTTTAATTGAGAGATTTGGGCTTTCAACTTTCTGATCGTGTTGCACTGAGCTTGGATCTGTTCATCACGTTTGTTAATTTGAAAAACTGCATCAAACTCTGGAGCATCTGAAGATGTCTTGACATTTGAAGTTTTGACATTTTCTTTAAGATGTTGATATTTTAGTTGTAAATTAAAATGTTCAACTTCTAGTTTAGAAAAATGTTTAACGAAATTGTCGTGATCATCCAGTTCAATTTTCTCGTTTAGTTTAGAATTAGTTTGTTCAAGCTCAATGACACGATCATGGGAGACTTTCAGGGCCACAGATAGTTCATGAAATTTGGAAGCATTAATAGAGCAATTTGAAGCAGTGAAAAACACATCTTGAGCAACACATTCAGTAATAAGATTCTCATTCAATGTATGCAGGTTCTTCCTCTCAATCTCATTATATCTTAGTGCACGCTCATAGTCACTAATTTCAACTATTATTGCATCAAATTCCTTTTCCATTCCCTTAATATCCGTTTCTATCCCCTTTTTAAGACTCTCAAAGTGATCTTTTAGAAGTTTAAAGAAAGGCATGACCTCAGTTAAATAACATTCTTTCATTTGTTCAAAACCCCTTTCTCCTTCAGTTATACCAGTGGGTGTGATCCTTTTCTTGCAAGTTTTCTCAAAATCAACAAATAGTTGAAATATAACGTATTGGCTAATTAATGTCTTGCTTTTAGTGGCAATTGTTCTAGGTACAAGATGCATTGGTGTATTAGGAGGATACACAGTCGCTCTAGGCATTTTCCGAAGGGGAGGGTTTGTTTCTACAATATTTTCAGCTTTCTGCTTATCTAAATCCATTTTCCAGAAGACTTGTTCGGGAGTCAACAATGTTTGAGTCTTAAACTTGTTCAAGGAAATCCAGTTTTCCTTCTTGTAGTCATGGGGAGTGATAATTACTTTCTTCTCTTTGCATTTAGGATCATTTAGTTTCTTATTCATCTTCTCCCTAGTGACTTCATCTAATTTCTTGTCATCCTCAGTGCACTCAATGCAACTAGGTTTTTGTCTAGGTTTAAGAATCTCATTGCCATCATAGATAACACTTTGAGCTGCTTTTGCTATCTTTCCATACTCAGGGTTGGGTTTATCTATAATGGGAATGCTATGCTTATCGCTTAGAACTCTATGCTTAGTGATCATGTGAGCAGTCTGAATGGTGTTTCCTTGCATGTACAACTTGTTTTCAAGTTTGTTTTTCAAAGTTTTCAGATTAGAAAAATCTCTTAAGAGCTTTGATTCCTTTGCATTAAATTCTTGCTTAAGCATTTTCACATTTTCTTGAAGTTCTTGTTTTTGCTTAGCTGTTTTAGAAAGTTTTTCTTGCAAGGAATTTAATTCTTGTTTCAATACTTCTTCTCTAAAATTACTTTTTCTAATTACTGTACGCACTTGGTCATCCATTTCCTGCTCACGAGTGGTCAACTCAAATTTTGCACGTTGTTCATAAATAGCAACACGTTCCTTCTAGGCATTTAGTTCAGAAATTACGGAATCATCAGGAGCACATGCAGTGTATTCATCAAAGACATAGTCATTGTTGACTGCAGAAGATGCATCACTTGGTACAACTTCACTTTCACTTTGTTTCACGTATTGATCGTATGGGACAATATTGTTATTACCCATATTTTCAACATTTGATTCAATAGTTTCAGTTGGTTGTACTTTGTCATGCATCTGTTGCACATCAGCATCATCGTATAGTTTTAATACCTCTGAGATGAGTTTGTCCTTGGATGGGCCAGCTTGTGGTGAAGAAGAGACCTTGGGAGAGACCATTGGAGAAATGCTAGCCATAAAAATTGTGTGTGCAGTAGGTCCATCATCTACATCAGAGTCGTATGCATCACAGTCAGCGACTTGAAAGGCATTCTGATGATTGTGACCTATCTCCTGAATAGGCTGCTCATCCACATCTGCATCATAGGTCTTGGCATTGCCCTCAGCAAGAAATAGCAATTCCTCTTCATTCAAAGCAGCTCCATTGTCCTGAGCTTGTGCCAGCAGCATCTTATCTCTGAAGTAATCAGCATTCTGTGGACGCTTTGGAGATGTGCAGTTCCTTGCAATATGTCCCTCACCACCACAGTTGTAACATTTGATGGGCTTAGCTTGACCTTGGTTACCATTCCTTCCTCGATTCTGGTTGCCAACATAACCTCTCCCAGCTCCACCTCGTCCCTGATCATACTGTCTTTCCTGAACTGGTTGCACCATGATCCTTCCATCTTTAACAGTGGCTTGATTGTGTGGGATAGATGCAGTTCTGAGGTTGTTGTTGGTTTGTGGGAGAGTATTCATGTTTTGACTAATGAGAAGAGCTAGTTGATTGATGAAGCTACCCACGTGAGCATCAACATCAGCTTGTTTGTACATAGGATCAGGAATGAGTTTGTGATTACCATTACCCAAGGGTATGACTTGTGATGCTTTGGTTGTGATTCCGATGTTTGAGTAGAAAGCTGTAGAGTCATTAGACGAGCTTGTCTCTCCCTGGTTGGTTTTGAACTGATTGAGAATTAATTTTTCAAACATAGCATGTCTCTCATTCTGAAGGAGGAAGGCATAGAGTTGCTCATAGTTTGTATTCTTCAATCCTTTAGTGAGCTTCACAGCGGTAACAAACTTGTGCCATTCGGGATTCATGTTGTTCACAAATTTTGAGTTCAACTGAATGTTAGGCATAGTCATTCTGATGTTCCTCATGTCATTAACTAACTTATGAAATCTCACATAGTACTCATAGACATTCTCATCTGGTTTCATCTTGAAGTGCTCAAATTCGTCATAGAGTTGGGATTCTCTGTCTTCCATAGTTAATTCTGATCCTGAGAGAAGCATCTTGACATTATCCCATACTGCCTTTGCATCGGTGTTGTGATTGATCAGCTTGTAGATGTCTTTAGGAAGACCTTGAAGAACAATGTTAGAAGCCCTGATATCTGCATCGAATCTCTTTTTCTCCTTATCATCAAGCTCATCATACATTTTAGGTCTGTCCATTCCGTAAATAGGAGTTCCATCATCATTAGTATCAAGTATGTCTCTAGTCGTCTCAACTCGATATGGTCCTTCATCAATGGATTTGAGAATGTTGACACCATTTTCCTTTCCAAGGCAATACAATCTGATTCGTTGAGCCCAAGAATCGTAGTCAGTTCTGTCAAGCATGGGTGGACGAGTATCTGAGCCAGCTGCTTGAACATCCTCGGCGACAGTGGAGATGACAGTAGGAACGTTGGTAGACATGTTAACAGATTATACGGGATTTTATGACTCTATGATTAAACCGGGAAATAGATTCTTTCACGGGATTTTAATAAATCAAGAGAAAACCGTAAACAATCACTCAAGTCGCTAGAAGATAATGCACTAAGTCGCTAGAAGATAATGCACTAAGTCGCTAACTCTTAATTCGCCAGACAGCTAAGTCGCTAGAGTCCCAAGTCGCTAGACAACAAGCAAGTCGCTAAGTAGTAACTCGCTAACCCTCAAGTCGCTAGCAAAATTTTGGCAGCAATTCGCTACACAAGTCGCTAGAGATACAAGTCGCTAAAGAGCAACTCGCTACAGACCAAGTCGCTACCACCAAGTCGCTACTCGTAGTGGAGAGTCCACTACTTGTACTTTAACTCGCTAGATCTAACTCGCTAGGTTTAACACTGTAACTCGCTACAATTTTGTGAAGCAAGTCGCTACGAAGAAAATTATCCGTGAGCTAAGTCGCTAGCTTGAAAAACCATATAAACATCACTTTTCAATCCAAAAACAACCCAACCAAGATGATTCAAGCTTACCAAATGAAAACCTAAACACTTGTGATGATTCTAAACATAAAAGTACTAACAAAATTCAAACTTTAACACAAGAAATCAACCAAATGATGCAAAAACCACTAAACTTTTTCAAACTCAAAAACCACCTAAAAACCACTAGAAATCCAAAGATGTGCAAGATATGATCCAACCATGGCTCTTGATACCAATTGTAAGATATAACTTTTCACATACACATCAAACCAAAACACAAAGTAGCATATAGATGGAATTCTAGAGAGAGAAAGTTAGAGGTTTAGGGAACTTAGTGAGAGAAAGTGAAAGATATTATTATGAGCTCCAACTCTCTACCTTGGAAGGTAGAGAGTATTTATAGTCTTACATAAATCGCCACACATCGGGCTGTGGATCAGGCATACAGTGGGTAAAGACCCGTCCGTCCTCCACGGTGATACTTAACTAAATACTACTTAACTTAAGAATTACTACGACTACGAGCTTTCTAATGATTACATATACTTGAGGTGACCGACTCTTTAATACCGGGAATTTCTAATTCCTAACAGAGACCATGCACTTTTATCTCAGGCTGGAACGCAACCCTCTTTCTTTTGCCAGTGGATGATTGTGGTTGAGATCCTTGAGGTGCTGTTAAAGCAGGCTTGTGGAAAAAAAGAAGGGGGGGTTGAATAGTTTTGCCGATTTTAAGTTGATTTCAAAAACTTTAGATTCGATATTATGTGAAATCGTATGGATGTTGAGAACGTATAGATCTAATGATAATGCAAGCAAATAAATAAAGTTAAGGGATAGAAAAGACACAACCGATTTATAGTGGTTCGGCTACAAGGACACCTTCCTTGCCCTACTCCACTCCCCGAGTCACCTACTCGAGAGTTCAAGAACTATGTCAACAAACTCCTTCACTTGGCGGAGAAGCCTTCACAACGTTGCTTACACTTTTTCCGGTACAAAGCTAGATACCGAGTCCGTAGCACGGTGGACCAAACCAACACAACTATTACACAACAAATATGTGAAATATCAAATACAAGATCTTCGCTACAGAAATCTTGCGGAGTGACAAATCAATCAAGGACCCCTTGCTTGGATGACTTGTAGAATGCTTGTGATCTCGCCTTAGAGAAGGACCTATATGAGGATCACAAATAGAAAGAAAGAAGAACAACTCTCTAGATCAAGTGATCTATATGTTAGAAGAGAATGAGAGTGTATGAGAGATTTAGTAAGAAGAGGGGTGAGTTAGAATGAAGAAATGGCTCTCTATTTATAGGCAAAATTCCTCACTGTTCCCCGGACCCCACGGATCCCTTCCACTTGGGATCCGTCTAGTGAAAACCTAGGGATCCGTGGAACGCTCCTCTTTGCCCATGGGTTTTTTTGGTTATTGGTCATGGGTTATGGGTTGGTCCATGGGTTTTCTTTAGATTCAATGTATCTAAGTATACATTGTATCTAGTCTTCTTGGGTATGGGTTAAGATCCATGGGTTATGGTTTTTACCCATCCTAATAAACTATTACAACAAAAGCTTAATTACTACATTTTTGTATTTAAATGGCTATATGTAAATGCTTTACAAAAATAACATGTATCCTTATAATTAAACTTAAGACAACATTATATTTGTTATCAACAAAACATAAAGAGATCGCAAAATATTAATAAACGTTTTTACAGTTTATTTGTATTAACAATCTCCCCATTTTTGTTGATGACAAAACATAATGTTATGACGAGTAAAACTTAAGAATAGATGTAAGTTTTGAAAGCCCCTAAGTTTTACTTCTTCTCCCCCTTTTTGTCGAAACAAAAAGTTAACCCTTGGAGGAAAAAGTAGTCTACGTATTTCTTACTCCCCCTTGACGGTAGCTCCCCCTTGTTTGGGGCGTCAAGTGAAGAAAAATAAAAATCCTACAAAAAAAAAAGGTTAGTAACATGCTTAAATAATCTTGGTTGCCGAGAATCAAGATTGTGAGCCAAGGTATGTAAACAAGGCCTTGTAATAAAACGACAAATTGCAATGGTATTTATGCCACTTACAAGCATGTAAAAATAAGAACAAGACTTGTTCTTGAAAATGTCTTCAAAAGAATAATAATACTAGAAGTAGAAAATATTAGTAGTGATTCCTTCCATGCTTGCATATGGTTAAGGATGGAGGTTTTGATGAGTAATTGTATTGATGCGATCAAGGATGAGGTTGAGTATGAAACGCATTTCTTCCCTAACTTCTATTGCAATTTCCCTAGTGGATTGGCAATGTTCACAATGTAAATGATGTGGATAATGAGTGCGGAAGTTTTCCGGGTTGTTTTGATTTGAGTTAAGCGGAAATTGTGGTGGAAAAATAGGAAAATATGGATCAATATCCGGAATTTTTGTAAATGGTGGTGGAAAAGAACCTAGATGTTCTTGTAATGTGATGGGAGCTAATGGTGGTGATGTTTCAAGATCTTGAAAAATAGTATTTGGTGATGTGGGGGGTGTTGAAAAGACTATTTCTTTTTCTTTAGGTTGGGTAGATCTTGTTGGATTCTGAAGGAGTTCCAAAAGAGTGATTTTAGGTGGTGATGAAGTTGGTGTACTTGTTGGTGATGAGGGAGGTGCTATAATGGAAGCATCTTGTGGTGAGTTATTTGTTGAGGATGAATCATTTGAGGTTGGTTTTGCTAAACAACAAGATCGGATACTAATCCGTGCGGATATCCTAGAGTTGGATTGTGGTATTTTGGATGGTGGTAGTACAAAGGTTTGGGTATCATGAAGATAATTGTTTGTACTTGGTGATTCATCTAAAGGGTCTTTGGATGACATGGTGTATTGTGTATGTGAGGATGAGATGGATTATGCAAGCATTTTGGGAGTTCTATATATAGAGAAAAACAAAGCATTGTAATGAATGATTGACCCAAAATGTGGATTAAAATCTAATGATTAGATATGAATTCAAGGCATGTGATCATGAGAACACAAACATTAAAGAGCATACTCCCAAAAATGAAACAAATGTGGATTTTTTATCCAAAGTGAAAAAATAAGAAGGTAAAATCAGCTTCTGTTCCACGGTTCCCACGGATCCTTCCCTTGAGGGATCCGTCCAGCATGAAGGCTGGGATCCGTGGGTCTGGTGATTCAGGCAGCACAAAATTTTCCATTTGGAAACATTTTTACCTATTGTGTGCCTATATGCAAACTATTTGGAGTTGCGGTTATCTCGACCCCTAAAAAGAAATAGAAAATAAACAAGAGGTATAAAAACATCCTATTGAGATAACCCGAAAACACATATTTAGTACATGAGTACGTAATTTTGTGTTATCAATGCTCCTTAATTCATTGTTGCTTAAATGAATGTACACGAAAACACATATTAGTTATGTGTCCCCTTTAGCATTCAAAAGACATGAGATGCAATGAAAACGGGTTTTTACTTTGTATTAATAATGAAAAAGCGATTTGTCCTAGACGTGAGAAATTGCTTTTGTGAAATTGATACGGGAATGTATCATTCTTTTAGAAAACATTTTGAAAAGAGATTTTCTTTGAAAATGTGTATGTAGTTATGTGTTTGCAACCAAAAAAAAAAACTATAAGTGGAAAAATTATCTTGGGTTTTGAAAATTCCCGTATTGTTTGTGAGTTGTGCGTGAAATAGAGATCCTAGACTCAGAAAGAAGAAGGCTAGTGTTTATATACCTTGTAGAGTCAAATAAGTTACGACGTTTGTTCCATTAGACCAAGACCAAGACGAAGTAGGTTGAATTGTTCCCGTTTCAACGGTTTGGTGAGGACGTCGGCTATGTTGTCTTCGGATGCTACCATCTCAATAGAAATGTTCCCCTTTTGAACATTGTCTCTTAAGAAGTGGTGACGAATCTCTATATGTTTTGTGCGAGAATGCAATACCGGATTCTTGCTTAAGTCGATGGCACCTTTGTTGTCACATAGGATGGCTATGTCGCTTAGATGAATGTCGTAGTCTACTAACGCTTGTTTCATCCATAGTGCTTGTTGGCATGCTTTGCCGGCGGAGACGTACTCGGCTTCGGTTGTTGAAATTGCAAGTGCCGTTTGTTTCTTAGAAAACCAAGATGTTAAACAACATCCCATAAAAGTACATACCCCACTTGTACTTTTTCTATCAACGTAATCACCTGCATGGTCAGAATCTGCATATATAATTGTTTCTACTCCCGTGCCCTTAGGATACCATAATCCTAATTGTGTTGTACCCTTAATATATCTAAATATCCTTTTTACGGCTTCTAGGTGTGATGTTTTAGGGTCTTCTTGAAACCTAGCACATAAGCAAACACTAAACATGATATCCGGCCTACTTGCCATGAGGTAGAGAAGGCTACCTATCATGCCACGATATTTAGTATTATCTACGGATTCTCCGTCTTCATCTTTTGTGAGTTTGGTGTCGGATGACATTGGAGTCCTAATTGGTTTTGACTCTTCTAGACCGAATTTCTTTAACATCTCCTTGATGTATTTAGATTGATTGAAGAAGATACCATCTTCTACTTGTTTTATTTGTAGACCAAGAAAGAAACTAAGCTCTCCCATCATACTCATCTCGAACTCGTCATGCATGATTTTAGAAAAATCATCACACATGTCTTGACAAGTGGATCCGAATATAATATCATCTACATATATTTGTACTATGATTATATGTGACTCTCTTTTCTTAGTAAAAAGTGTGTTGTCAACTAACCCCATGGTGTAGTTGTGTTTAACTAGAAATGACTTGAGTCTATCATACCAAGCTTTTGGAGCTTGTTTAAGACCGTAAAGGGCTTTCTTTAATTTATACACATGTTTGGGTTTTTCAAAATCAATGAAGCCCGGAGGTTGAGCTACATATACTTCTTCATTTATGAAACCATTTAAGAAAGCGCTTTTGACATCCATTTGATAAAGCTTTAGATCATTAGCACAAGCATACGCAAGAAGTATTCTTATAGACTCTAATCTAGCCACGGGGGCATAGGTCTCATCAAAGTCTATTCCCTCTTGTTGATTATACCCTTGAGGAACGAGTCTAGCCTTGTTCCTAGACACTATTCCGTTTGCATCTAATTTGTTTTTATAAACCCATTTGGTTCCTATTATGGTTTGATTACTAGGTGGAGGGACAAGTGTCCAAACATCATTAGAAACAAATTGATTTAGTTCTTCTTGCATAGCCATTACCCAACTTTCATCTTTTATGGCTTCTTGTGTATTCTTAGGTTCTAAGGTTGAAACGAAACAAAACAAGCTACTTTGGTTTTGAACTTGAGATCTTAATGTTCGTTCGTTTAGTTTTCCTATGACTTTATCTATGAGGTGATATTTGGACTCTTTAATATTTATTATTTCATCACTTAGAAGTTCTTCTTCTTCACTTATCTTTTTCTTTATTACTATAGCTTCAGTTTCTATAATCTCGTCATCGACAAGAGGTGGAGAGGGTTTGGGTGGACTTTCATCAAATTTTATATTTAATGACTCTTCTACCTTCATTGTTTCTTTGTTTAATATGACGTAAGCTTTGCTATTTGGCGAGTAACCTAAAAAGATACCTTCGGTTGATTTAGGATCAAATTTTGTAAGGTAATCTTTAGTGTTAAGAATAAAACATTTACTACCAAAGACTCTAAAGTGATTTAACGTAGGCTTTTTGCCTTGAAGTAACTCATATGGAGTTTTTCCTAAGATTGGTCTAATTAAGACTCGATTGAGTATATACGTTGAAGTATCAACGGCATTACACCAAAACTTTTGAGGTATGGATTGTTCATTAAGCATGGTTCGACTCATTTCTTGAAGAGTTCTATTCTTTCTTTCTACTACCCCATTCGATTGTGGAGTGCGTGGAGCCGAGAAGTTGTGAGTAATACCATTAGCGTCACAAAAAGCTCCGAATTGCACTTCATTATCGAATTCCCTACCATGATCCGTCCTAATAGACACTATGGGACTTCCTAGTTGTCTTTGGATCTTTTTGCTTAATATTTCAAAATAGTTAAAGGTTTCCGTTTTGTTCTTTAAAAAATTTGTCCATGTATACCTAGAGTAGTCATCCACTATTACCAAAGTGTAGTAGTTGCCTCCATAACTTTGGATAGCGGATGGACCAAATAAATCCATATGTAGTAATTCTAGACACCTAGTTGTGGACACCATGTTTTTAGCTTTATGACTCGAATGAGCTTGTTTTCCTACATTACAAGCGTCACAAAAATGATGTTCATATTTTAACTTAGGTAGGTCTCTTACTAGATCTTTGGATGATAGCGATTGAAGAAGTCGCATGTTGGCGTGACCCAATCTTCGATGCCATAAAGTCGAAGTATCATCCACAGAGGTAAGACATAGTTTGTCTTTAGGTTCATTACCGATTTTAATGACATAGACTCCATGTTTCCTAATTCCTCTTCCTATGGTTATGCCATTTTTAAGTATCTTACTACCGGTTTCAGTAAAAAGTACATTGCACTTTTTGTCACATATTTGTCCTATACTTAAGAGGTTAAAGTTTAGGTTTTCTACGTGACACACATCGTTAATGGTTAGAGATTTGTTAGAAATCGTACCTTTACCGATGAGTCTACTTTTGCTATTTCCAAACACCACATTACCTCCATTGAAGGATTCATATATGGAGAATAGATCCCTATTGCCGGTCATGTGCCTCGTGCACCCGCTATCCTTGACCCATTCATCGGGGTCTAGGTCGACCTTTAAGCACACCTCGTCATTTGCCATGAGACAAATTTCTTCGTCCTTCTCGTCGCTCATTTCCCATGTGCCGCTCACTAACGCCTTTTGATCATCCCGTTTGGGACACTTACTAATAAAGTGGTTTGGGTCCCCACATTTAAAGCAAGTACGATCATCCTTTGGCTTCTCGTCCTCTTTGCTTTTCCGAAAGCCTTTCTTGTCGTCGTACGGTTGTTTGACGTATCTTCCCTTTCTTCTAAAGAACTTTTTAAAGTCCCTTACCACCATAGCGTATTCTTCGTCGTTACTACTCGAAGATGAGTTCTCCTCATCGCTCGAAGCCTTTTTGGCTTTAAGGGCAAGAGATTTGTGTTTCTCTTTCACCTTTGAGGCTTCAGAATCTTTAGCAAGGACAAGCTCGTAGACTTTTAGGTTGCCTATGAGTTCATCGAGGGTGAGGATTGTCAAATCTTTTGACTCTTCGATCGCCATCACCTTGGATCTCCACTTTGATGGAAGTGCCCTTAGATATCTCCTAACATGGTTACGGCTAGAGAAAGATTCAGCAAGTGCTTGTAAAGATGTAATAATAGTATTAAAGTTAGCAAATGAATGATCTATAGTTTCCTCATCCGATATTGAAAATTGTTCATATTGTTGAACAAATAAATCAATTTTATTATTTTTAACTTGTTGGTTGCCTTGATGAGTTACAACTAAAGAATTCCAAATTTCTTTAGAGGTTTTAAGCATAGAAATTCTTTCGAATTCCTTTTTCGGTAAAGCATTATATAAAATCATTTTTGCTTCACTATTTATAGAAAGCTTTTTCTTCATTTCATCGTTTAGTTTATCATGAGGTATGTGAGCTAAATTTCCTTTATCATCATTTGAGGTAGCCTCAAAATCACCTTCAACAATAATGTACCAAAGATTAATATCTTTATACTTCACATATGTTTCGAATCTATTTTTCCAATATATAAAACCATTAGTTTCAAGTAGTGGTGGTCGTTGCATAGATTGCCCTTCCTTATAATTTTCAGAACCCATAGTGATCGAAAAGTTTTTAAAATACAATTTTATTTTAAAACTTTTATAAACTTAGCTCTGATACCAATTGTGGAAAACTAGAAGGGGGGCTTGAATAGTTTTGCCGATTTTAAGTTGATTTCAAAAACTTTAGATTCGATATTATGTGAAATCGTATGGATGTTGAGAACGTATAGATCTAATGATAATGCAAGCAAATAAATAAAGTTAAGGGATAAAAAAGACACAACCGATTTATAGTGGTTCGGCTACAAGGACACCTTCCTTGCCCTACTCCACTCCCTGAGTCACCTACTCGAGAGTTCAAGCACTATGTCAACAAACTCCTTCACTTGGCGGAGAAGCCTTCACAACGTTGCTTACACTTTTTCCGGTAGAAAGCTAGATACCGAGTCCGTAGCACGGTGGACCAAACCAACACAACTATTACACAACAAATATGTGAAATATCAAATACAAGATCTTCGCTACAGAAATCTTACGGAGTGACAAATCAATCAAGGACCCCTTGCTTGGATGACTTGTAGAATGCTCGTGATCTCGCCTTAGAGAAGGACCTATATGAGGATCACAAATAGAAAGAAAGAAGAACAACTCTCTAGATCAAGTGATCTATATGTTAGAAGAGAATGAGAGTGTATGAGAGATTTAGTAAGAAGAGGGGTGAGTTAGAATGAAGAAATGGCTCTCTATTTATAGGCAAAATTCCTCACTGTTCCCCGGATCCCACGGATCCCTTCCACTTGGGATCCGTCTAGTTAAAACCTAGGGATCCGTGGAACGCTCCTCTTTGCCCATGGGTTTTTTGGTTATAGGTCATGGGTTATGGGTTGGTCCATGGGTTTTCTTTAGATTCAATGTATCTAAGTATACATTGTATCTAGTCTTCTTGGGTATGGGTTAAGATCCATGGGTTATGGTTTTTACCCATCCTAATAAACTATTACAACAAAAGCTTAATTACTACATTTTTGTATTTAAATGGCTATATGTAAATGCTTTACAAAAATAACATGTATCCTTATAATTAAACTTAAGACAACATTATATTTGTTATCAACAAAACACAAAGAGATCGCAAAATATTAATAAACGTTTTTACGGTTTATTTGTATTAACAAGGCTGAATTCCTAGTTGAGCTGGTGCATCCCTCAGCCTTTCATATCTTTTGCTGAGCATCTTCATCAGCTCCTTAACCACCGCATTTTGCTTCTTTTCAATTATTGGACCGAGTTCATCGAGTTCAGTGATCCCAAAGTCAGTGAATTTTAGGGGATCATGAACTTCGAAATGTTTCTTATCAACCCCCTGTAGACGTTCATTGCTAGTGGTCTGGATCTGGGGATGATTTTGACATCTGTGATCTTTTCAGGCAGCCTTCGGCTTGTCATCGTCCAGTTGTAGAGCTCAATTCTGCTTAGCCTGAGGGCTTCAGATTTCTTCTTCTTTTCTTCCAACTGTTTTTTCATTTCAGCCATTTTTGCTGCCTGAGCATCCTTGAACTTTTGTCCTGCCTGACCCTTTTCTAGCTTCTTAGCATCTATCCCAATGTTTTCAGCTTCCTCAGCAACTACTTGTACCAGTGCTTCTCTGCTCTTTCTTTCTTCTTCAGCAAGTTTCTTTTTTCTTTCCTCCTTAGCAAGGTGAGCACTTAGCTGTTGTGGTGTGAGCAGGTACATGGTGTTGCCGATCTTAAAGGGAATCTTCTCAGGCTCAGGTGTTGTCATTATGCTTTTTCCTTTGTCCTGGCCTGAGGAAGATGATACAACCAAGGGTGGTGTTGTTGTTGTTATTGGTGTAATCACTGTTAGTGTTGTTGTTGTTGGTGATGGGATTGATGAGATGGGTGTTGCTGAGAATGGTGCATATGATGATGTTGGAGCTGCAGATACTGATGATGTTGGCTCCCCCTCAGTGTGAAGAGGAGTTTCTTCCGCAGTATTCTCCCCCTCAACTGTTGCCGTAGCGTCAGTGAGGGCAAGAGTTGGTGTTGGTGCAGGGGGGAAGGAGCTGCTTGACCCTTGAAGGCCTGATAAATTTCAGTGATCATTGCCTTCATAGCGAAAGTATCTGTTTGAATGCCAGTGACCTTTGCTTCCAAATTAGCCTGCGATAATTCCAAGGCAGTCATCCGAGGCCTAAGATTCCAAGCCATAAAAGACGAGGCTTGAGCCAAAGTAGCTACCTGAGTATTCAAAGAGCCTACTGAGGTCTGAAGAGACTGGACTGAAGATTGAAGACCCTGGACATTTGCAGATTGGAGCATATCTATCAGTTCAGTGAGTCGAGATGAATTTTTCACATACACCTCAGTGGCCTCCAGTACTTTGGCATTGAGCGCTGGGTCTTCTTTGACAGCATCCCTGATTTCATCAATGGTAACCCCACAAGTTTGAAGATGCTTTAGAAACTTAACCAGGTTTTCATCCAGCATTAGAAGATGTTGGTACATAAGATCTCTGTGCTCATGAACATTTTCATTGAAGGTGAGCACATCGGATCGAAGATCAGCATAACTGGCAGCGGCTTCAGTGTGTTGATCCCATAATTTATCAGTAACCCCAGAATACAACTTCCTTGAAGCTCTAGTGATCCACTTAACCAGCTGTCTTTCAGCGAGTGGAAGAATATTATCAAAACGGTTAAATTCACCAGAACTGGATGAGGAGGCTGAGTCAATGTCTTCAGGTAGAAAGGGTGACTCAGTATGCTCCTGTGGATCAGGCTGAGGTTCTTGTTCAGATTGAACCTCAGCGTCCACGTCTTCCCCTGCTGATAAAATAACTTCATCACTTTCAGCAGGTTCATCATCAGAACGTAGTAGCTCAACAACCTCAACAACAGTTAACAAGGGGGTGGTGATGGGTTCCATATCAGCGGGTGGTATTGATCCCTCTGAGTCTTTGTCCCCCGTGGACCCCTCAGACACTGGTGGGAGTTTTCTAGTGCCTTCTCGGGAGTCAGGATTGGTTTTGGGTTCCGTATCGACGAGTTGTTTCTTTCCCTCCGATTCTTTGTCCCCCAGTGACCCCTGAGACACTGGTGGGTGTTTTCCAGTGCCTTTGGCGGAGTCAGTGATAGTTGTATCCCTATCAGCGGGTTGTATCATTCCCACGGAGTCTTTGGGATCGATCACTGGGCGTTGTGGAAGGCGCTCCCCTACCAGCGGGTTGTTTGTTTCCCTCTGGATCTTGGGGAGTAGTGGTTGTGACCAAGGGCACTGACTGTGATGTGTCAGTGTCCTTCGTTGTCACGAGGGTTGATGTTTCCTGGTCACCAATGGGTGTCTGTTCAGTCTGGGGCTTTTTGTGCCTCTTAGGCTGTGTTCCAGAAGCCTCAGGGCCCTGAGACTTGGGTTTAGTCTTAGTCCCAGTCTGAGACTTCCCCTTTCTCTTTTTAGGTGCAGGGTTTGAAGACACTGATCCCTTCTGGTTGTTTACAGCAACCATATGGGCCGTCAATTCAATAGGAGTGACAAGGGATGGGTCTTTTTGAAAATTTGATTGGCTCAAGATGCCTGGTAAAGCACAAAATTTTTCTTCCTGAGGATAATTTGTACCCAGTAACACTTGCAAAGCACAAGAGACAAACCTAGGATACGAAATGTATTTCGTCCTAGTTTTGCTCTGTAGCTTGGTTACGAGATCACTGTAAATGATCTCCCCTATGTCGACAGTGACCCCATTCATCAGGCAGTATGCCATCATCAACTGAATAGAGTTAACTTGTTCAGTTGATGAGTGATTCCCGCCAAGGACCTGAATCGCAAATGTGAATAGGATCCTCGAAGCCATGGGAAATGAACTCTTGGTGACTGGGGTTCTCTCCAAAAATGTTGGATCTAAAATGATTTGTTTTAACCCATCCTTTACTGTGGAGGGTTCAGGATGGGCGACATAAACTCCTTTGTTATAATCCAACCCTGTTGAAGTGCAAAACGTTTTATAATCCAGGGTGAATTGTTGTTGCCCCCTGTGAAGACTGAATCTGATGAGATATTCCCTGAGAGGTCTGAGGTTGTTCTCATCAGTAGAGGGTGTCGGGTCGAAGGCCTTGGCTGTTGCCCAAAACTCCCTGAGGAGATTTGGGTAAACAATGGAGGGACACTGAACAAAGGCCGTTTTTAGTGGGCAATTAAACAAAAATTTCATAATGTCTTTGTAGGCTGGGACAGTTTCAGGGTATTCAAAGTTGCCTATGACATTATTAGTTTTAAATTCAACATTTGTAAGATCCCCTACCCACTGAGAAGCAAACTGGAGAGATTGTGTTCTAGCCATTTCCATTAAAGATTTTAGGGTTTTTGAAAATACTTTCTTTTGACTAGAACAATCAAGGTTTTTAGATCTCTCAAGTTTTGTGATGAAAAACTTTTGTAAATGTTTACAAGAAGGGTTTTCCAAAAGAGGTTTGAAGAGTTTTTGAGAACACAAAAATATTTCTGGGTTTTAAAAATGATTTTGACAGAGTTTTGTTGCAGAAAATAATTTGTGAGTGTTTGTTTGTTTTGGAAAAGGGTATTTATAGAGTGGTGAGAAGGGTGGTTTGTGCACAAATGAGAATATTAAGAGTTGGTTTTTGAAAAACGTTTGAATTTCCACATTTAATGCTACCACTCCATTACTCGCAGTAAAATCCCGTTTTTCAAGGGAACAGTTGCAGTGCACAGTAAAAGTGCACTTTTGTAGAGATAAAATATCAATTTGATATTTTTTGTGAGAGGAGGCATTAAATGCCAAGTGGGATGACAGTAAGACAAAGAGACATATATTCCTATATTAAATTAGCATAGTTACCAACCTAGGACATTTAAGTAACTGATACTTGGATCATTTAGTTACTCATTCAATGCTCTTTGTCAAATGTCAGGGACCCTGAATGAGTCTTACTCATTCAGTGAGAAGTTTATTTTGGGTGTTCAGGGAGGATGAACCATTTCAGAGAACTTACTGAGATTGGTTTTCAGATACTTGACTTTCAATGTCAAGCATTCCCAATTCAGCTTTCAGTCTCCTGAAGGTAGGTTCATCCAGGGGTTTGGTGAAGATATCAGCCAGTTGATATTCAGTAGGGATGAAATGAATTTCAATGTCTCCTTTCATTATGTGATCCCTGATGAAGTGATATCTGATATCAATGTGTTTTGTTCTTTGGTGGAGGACAGGGTTGTTGGAGATTGCAATAGCACTGGTGTTATAACAGAAGATGGGCACCATTTCGTAATGGATGTCATAGTCACTGAGTTGACTTTTCATCCATAATACATTGGCACAACATCCTGCTGCAGCTACATATTCAGCTTCAGCTGAGGACATAGCCACTGATTGTTGCTTTTTAGCACTCCAACAAACCAGTTTTCCTCCAAGAAATTGACAGGACCCTGAGGTACTTTTTCTGTCCATGTTGCAGCCAGCATAATCAGAATCAGAGTAACCCTTGAGATCAAACCCTGAGCATTTTGGATAATAGAGTCCAAGGTTTGGGATTCCCTTCAGGTACCTGAATATTCTTTTTGGCTGCAGTGAGATGGGATTCTTTAGGATTGGACTGATATCTTGCTATTAGACAGACTGAGAATTGGATGTCTGGTCTAGAAGCAGTTAGATACATCAGTGAGCCTACAATCCCTCTGAAATGAGTTTGATTGACTGATTTGCCAGTGAGATCAGGTCCAAGGTTGTTAGGTGGGACCATTGGAGTCTTCACTGAGGCACAGTCAGATATCTCATATTTCTTCAAGAGATTTCTGGTGTATTTCTCTTGACTGATGGATATTCCTTTATCAGTTTGCCTGATTTGTAGTCCAAGAAAGTATGTGAGTTCCCCCCATCATGCTCATTTCAAACTTCTTTATCATCAGTTTTTCAAACTGTTTGCAAAGTTTGTAGTTTGTTGAGCCAAAGATGATGTCATCAACATACACTTGGACTAATATCACATCCTGTTGAGTTCTATAGACAAACAGTGTGTTGTCTATCTTTCCTTTGACAAACTTGTTTTGTATCAGGAAGGCTAAGAGAGTTTCATACCATGCCCTGGGAGCTTGTTTAAGTCCATAAAGGGCTTTGTCAAGCTTGCAGACATAGTCAAGGAATTCACTACTCTCAAAGACTGGAGGTTGCTGAACATACACATCTTCCTTGATATCACCATTTAAGAATGCACTTTTAACATCCATTTGGTAGACCCTGAAGTTCATGTAAGTTGCACATGCAAGGAAGATCCTGATGGCTTTCATTCTTGCAACAGGAGCAAATGTCTCATCATAGTCAATGCCTTTTTGTTGACTGTAACCTTTGGCTACAAGTCTGGCTTTGTTTTTAATGACAGTGCCGTTTTCATCAGTTTTGTTTCTGAAAACCCACTTCATTCCTATGACTACTACATCCTGAGGACATTTGATCAAGGTCATGACCTTGTTTTTATCAAACTGTTGCAGTTCTTCTTGCATAGCCTGAACCCATCTTGGGTGTTTTAGAGCCTCAGTGACACTTTTGGGTTCTATATCTGATAGGTAATCAGCATATAGACATTCATTGGCTGAAGCTGCAGTTAAATTAGCAGCCATGCTTCTAGTGAGCATGCCCTCAGTGGGTTCACCAATGATGTTTACAAGCTCAATGTCCTGAGATCTTGTCCACTTACTTTGTGGTCTGGGATCTGAGCTTGAAGATGTCACTGGGAGTTCAGATGTGAGTTCAGGTGCAAGAGCCACAGGATCATTTAGATCATCTGTAGAGATGTCTTGTTCAGGTTGAGGTTCATGAGTTACAGGTTCCTGATCATTTGGATCAGTGTTTCCTATCCCAGCAGGGACTGACTGATTATCAATGAACTCACTGATGGTTGGTTGGGGTAGGTTGTGAGGTAAGACATAATATGAGATGTCAGCATTAGCTTGATATGAGGAATTGATTTCAGTGTTGAACTCATCAGGAGGATATCTTGATGAGTCATCAATTCTTATTTCCTCCACTGAGGTATTTGTGAACCTGATGCTTTTAGAACTTTCATCAAAGGTGACATGAAAGGTTTCCTCAACTTGTTGTCTTCTGGTGTTAAACACCCTGAAGGCTTTGGAGATCCGTGAGTAGCCTAAGAAATATCCATCATCAGCTTTTGCATCAAATTTGCCTAGGTAATCCTTGTGGTTATGAATAAACACAGGACACCCAAACACATGAAAGTAGCTGATGTCTGGAAGTCTGCCTTTGAAAGTCTCATAAGGGGTTTTATTAACAATGATTGACCTGTTTTGATTGTAACAGGCAGTTTTGACTGCTTCAGTCCAGAAATGCTTTGAGAGGGCTGAGCCATTTAACATGGTTCTTGCTGCCTCAATGAGAGTTCTGTTTTTCCTTTCAGCAACCCCATTTTGTTCAGGGGTATAAGGAGATGAGAAATTTTGAGAAATTCCTTTTTCATCACAGAAGCTTTCAAGCTCTTGATTTCTGAACTCAGTACCATTGTCAGTTCTTATTTGTTTAACAGTAATGTCATTCTGGTTTTCAATTTTTTTGATGAATGACATTATTGTATCAGCTGCTTGACTCTTTTTGGAAAGAAAGTATACCCAAGTGTATCTTGAAAACTCATCAACAATGACAAGTGT
This sequence comes from Chrysanthemum seticuspe, assembly GCA_019973895.1. Classification (NCBI taxonomy): domain Eukaryota; kingdom Viridiplantae; phylum Streptophyta; class Magnoliopsida; order Asterales; family Asteraceae; genus Chrysanthemum; species Chrysanthemum seticuspe. The sequence goes on along the minus strand of BPTQ01000002.1, from coordinate 108,963,378 downwards.
ATACTTCTCATGCTGGATTGATCTCGGACTGACAGGTCCAAAGAGATCCATGTGCAGGAGGTGAAGGCAGCTTTTGATGGAGAAATTTTGTTTGTTTTTGAAGGATGCTCCGTGGTGTTTACCTTTCTCACAGGCAGAGCATGGTTTGTCTTTTGCAAAAACCAGTGATGGTAAGCCAAGGACCTTGTTTTGTTTTGCCAAGTTGTTGATATTTTTGAAGTTTAAGTGAGAGAGTCTCTTGTGCCACAGCCAGTTGATAGATTCAGTGGTTTTGGCAAAGAGACAGGTTCCATCTTGAGAAAGAGTAGACATGTCTAAGACATAAACATCATCTCTTCTAGGAGCTATCAAAACAACTTCTTTATTGGCATTGAAAATGGTGCCTTGTTTGTCATTGAATTGCACAATGTACTTAGCATCACATAGTTGACCGACACTGATGAGATTGTATTTGAGACCATTGACATAAGCAATTCTAGAGAAAACTATTCCATTGCAGTTTAATGAACCATAAACTTCAGCGGGACATGATGAGTTATCACCAAATACTACCTTAGGTCCTGGTTCCTTAATATACTTGTGCAGATACTCCTTCACACCAGTCATGCTTCTTGAGCATCCACTGTCTAGATGCCAGATAGGCTCCCTGGCGTGTCTCTGCACAAGTAGTAAACTGAATTAGTTTCTCTTAGTGACCCACTTGCTAGTGGGCTTGGGTCTCAAGGTCTCTTTGAATTTTGCAATCGACTCATGGTCAGTGGTTGAGTGCATTGTGCTACCACAGGTTTTGCATTTAGAGACTGAGGAAGACTCAGTGATTTTGGGTTGTTTTGTACTTCTCCTTGCATGAATAACACTGTTACGTTAGGATGTCTCATGAGCTGGATTTCCACATATATCACAACATGTGTTCATGAGACAGTCATCCTGATGATGATCATTAAACCCACAGTGAGGGCAAAGAGGAAAAGGTTTTGCTCTATTTTTGAGAGCTGTATTGGAGGATGAAGCATACTGATGACCAACTTTGGTATAGTTTGCTTTATTGACAGAGCTTACATACTGTAAGTGGTCTGCAGTTCTGTGATCATCCTTATTGCAGATCATACAATAAAGGATTATATAGCAGTTGTCAGTGGTATGACTAGTGTAATGACACAGCTCACACTTCTGCTTGGTTTTGTTGGTGGATTTTGATTTTGATGAGCTAGATGAGGCTGACTTAGTTTCCTTGATTGAATCAGGGGCTTTTTCGATGGAATCCATCTTTTCTGTCAGCTTCCTCACAAGCTCAGTAAGTTGCTGAATTTGGTCAACTTCAGTGGGGACAGAGGATGTTGAAGTCTCAGTAGGAGTAGACTCTTGTTGGATTTGTTTTGTTTGTCTTTGCAGGATGGTTCTACCAAGTCCAGATCCTTCTTTTGGTGAGTGAGGATTGAATTTTAGAGGAGTAAGCTCAGAGCTTGGATCAGCACCCTGAAGAGGTTTCAGGGGTAGAAGCGGTGTTTCAGATTCAGCTTCAGACTCAGAGATGTGTTCAGTACCACTGGGCACATCAGGGAGTCCTAGCATGCTCTTAAGAGCTTGGCTCTCAGGCTCAAGAATCCTTCCAGAATAGAAATTTGGAAGCTTACTCTCAGGATTAACCCTTTCAATCCAATCACTGGAATTTGGAGTTGTCAGCATATTGGTAATCATACCACCAGACACAAATGGTTTTGAACTTTGGTCTTTGTTGCGAGAGTCAGGGAGATGATCTTCACCTATGACTCTCTTTTTGCTACTGGGGGCACCCACAACATCAAAGACCCTGGGATTTTTAGCAGTCCAACTATCAAGAATATCTTGTACCTTTTTAAGTATATCTTGAAGAGCCTGATTTCTCTTAACTAGTTCAGTGTTTTGAATTTGCAAAGTGACAGCCTCAAGCTTGGCTTGTTTTAAAATGAGCAGTTCATCTCTACACTTGTTTAATTCAAAACTTAGCTTGTTGTATTTTGAAAAAAGATTTAATCTTTGCTCTTCTACGAACTTAAGGTCAACATTAAGATAATTCATATAAGACTGCCAATCAGAGTCATCATCCATAGAAACTAAGATGTTTACCTTCTTCATAGTGATGTTGACCCATTCCCCGTTTCTGGCATGATTCTTTCCAACAGCTAGCTTGTCCTCTTCTGAGAGGGCCATTAGTGCACTGACATGCACCATTTCATCATCTGATGACACTGGTTCTTCATCCCAGTCGAAGGTCTCAGCAACAAGGCCTTTGTTTTTACCCTGCACAGATTGAACACTTTTCGTTGTTTCTGAGGGACTGGCCTCGAGCAATGCAAGCTTAGCTTTGACTTTCTTATACTTAGCTTTAAAATCAACAGTTTTGTTTTGATCACATTTGTTTTGAAAGTTTTGATGAGACTAATAGATTTTTAGTTGAAATTTGCTAAAGCCTGAGGACTGATTTGACCCTGATGGTTTATAAGAGGGTTCATAAATTGTTTTTGAAAAACAGTCTTTTGCAAAATGACCTCTTTTGTGACACTTAAAGCATTCAGAGTCCTCATTTGCTTTGGCATTTGAAAAACCTTTGTTTCTTTTTATAAACCTTTGAGAGTTAGCAAGGAGTGCCCTTTCCTGAAATTCAGTGTTCAGGTCATTTAGGTACTCCTCACTTGATCTCTCATCAGGCTCATCATCAGAATTTTCGTGAAAATCTTGAACAACATTGTTAGAATAGAAAGCAGTTGATATTGGTGATGAGGTAGTGGTCAGGGACTTCTTAACTTCCTGAGACTTCTTTAAGTCAGGGTATCGTCTGTTGATGAGGTTTTCCTCATAGACAAATTTCCCATAAATTTCAGGAAGCTCAAGATTTTGGATATGATTAGCATTCCTAAGTCCATGAGAGAAATTCAACCACTTCTCAGGGAGACTGTTGACAAAACCAACATTGATTTCATGTTTGGACAACTTAACACCATCATTTGACAGTTCATTTTAAAGAGTTTTGTACCTGGTGTAAGTTTGAGAGAGAGTTTCTGAGTCCTTAGCCCTGAAGGTGTTATACTCAAGTTTCAGGTCCATTATCCTATTTTCCTTGGTATCAGATGGTCCTTCATGACTATGAACTAGGTCATCCCAGGTTTGCTTAGCTGTACTACAGCTTATAACAGACTCCATAATGTCGTCAGGAAGACAAGATATTATGATACTTTTGAGTCTTTGGTCCTGGTTGACCACTCTCCTTTCATCCTGGGTCCACTGAGCTTCAGGTTTAGGCAACCCTTGAGCAGTCTTTGGGACAAATGGACCTTCATTTATACACTTGATATAATAAGGTTCCATCCCAATCAAATAGCAAAGCATTCGCTTTTTCCATTTGTTGAATTTGCCAACTTCAAGTCTAGGGGCAACAGCTGAATAAGCTCCACCCTTTTTATCGACTAGTTGGGGTACATCAATTTCAGCCATTTAGGATCCTAATTTAAAAACTTTTAGAGCGGCCTAAAAAACGAGTTTTATAATTAGCCTTGCTCTGATACCACTTGTTGTTCCCCGTTCACTATCGTTTAAAACAGTTTAAGTATATAAAACAAGTTAATAGTGAACTATGACTGAAATTAACATAAGTAAAACACACAAAGGAATTTTCAACATCATATTCTTATTAGAAATAAATCAACAAAGAATACGTTACCCAAGTACTTGCGGAATAGTACTTGGGATTGAAATGACAAAGTTTTGTGACTCCTCTCTAAGCTCAGGCTAAGTCTGAGCACAACTCTTAGAGCTCACTGAGCTATCTCAGGAACTAAGTTGTATTTGGAGGAGTGAAAAGATGGCTTGCGTATATGTGTGTTTTTACAATTCACAAGCTTAATCTTTTCACTCCATCTCTTATGCTATTTATACATGTATGATATTTAACTCTTTCCTAAGTGACAAACTGACATCATACAGAAGACAAAATACTGATGTATTTTGTCTCTGTTTACAAAGACTATTCTAGGTAAGAGACAAGACTACTTTCCTAAGTTCAGTGATGACACTGAGCCTGATCTTTTTCCATTCAGGGAAAGTTGACTTTGGTTGATAAGGACTTCGTCTTATCTGATTCAAACTTATCCCGCCTTGTCCCGCTCTTTCTTCAGTCTTTACATCCTTCAGTCTTCTACTTCAGTTTGTCTTCAGTGTAAGTAGTTGGAGAGGAGTCTTAGGGATTCAGTGAGTTATTGTCATCACTCACTGAATCCACCATCTTCTTCTTGACTCAGTCTTCACCCTTTAAGTTCCGCCTTACTGAGTGGAGAGACTTCTTCTTCACCTCGTACTGAGTATCCTGAAGATGACTCACTGAGAGACTATGCACTCAGTGACCTGTTAGTGTTTAACGGACTACACACTTGGGCTATTTTCTATTCAAATCCTAGATTAAGAGGTTTGGGTATTTACTGAACCCAACAATATTACTCTGTGATATTCTGAATATCACTTTGTGATATTCTGAATATCACTTTGTGATATTCTGAATATCACGTGTGATTTTCATGTTACAAAACATTAGTTGAAAATCACTTGTGATATTCAGAATATCACAAGTAATATTCTGAATATTAAAGAATATCACATAATATCACTTGCGATATTCAAAATATCATTTGTGATATTCAGAATATCACTTGTGATATTCAGAATATCACTTGTGCTATTCAGAATATCACTAGTGACATTCAAAAACGTCTGAAAACATCTAAAAACGACCGAAAACATTTATTAACGGACGAAAACGTATGAAAACGGACGAAAACTGATGAATATGTATGAAAACGTTAAAACACGTATGAAAACGGATGAAAACGGACGAAAACGTATGAATAATGAACGAAAACATAAGAAAACGTATGAAAACGGACAAAAATGTATGAAAATTGACAAAAAAAAGTATTAAAACGGGCGAAAACGTATGAAAACGGACGAAAATAGATGAAAACGTATGAAAACGGACGAAAACGTATGAAAATAGACGAAAACGTATGAAAGAGAAGAAAAAAACGTGAATTAAAAAAAACGTAAATAACGTGAATTAAAAAAAAAGAAGAAAAAAAACGTGAATTAAAAAAAAACTTGAATATAAACAAAAAAACGTGAATTAAAAAAAATGAATATAAACAAAAAAGCGTGATTTAGAAAAAAAATATGAATAAAAAAGAAAGACAAAAAGACAAGAAAAAAACATGGACTTAGTTTATCTATTAAGTATTAGGTTAATCCCCATCATTAGATCAAACTATACGGATGGTGAGGATTTATCCCTTAATAAGCATCAAAATAATATTAAACATTTGAAAATTTCTTTAGCAAACTAAAACAAAATACTCTTGTTAACACTAATATTGACATTTTTGTCTTCAAATGAGTAGTAAAGACCAAAAAAATATTCTGAAATAACCATTTTACCAATGAATTTTGAGAATTGCACCCACCGTCCCTAGTGTAAATTACATAAATGATCCTTGTAGTTTAACGAAAATTGCATCCACAGTTCCAATTTTTTTTTAATTTTTTTTTTCAACTTTTTCGTTGATTTTTTTTCGTCACATTTGAATTTTTTTGTCACAAATGAAATTTTTTTGTCGGAAATTTTTTTTAGAAAATATTACGAAAAAAATTCAGAATTTTTTTTCCCATGTCACGAAAAAAAATATGAAAAATAATTTCGAAAAAAAAATTTGGAAAAAATATTATGAAGAAAAAAAATTTGAAAAAGAATTTCGAAAAAAACTTTTGGAAAAAAAACTTCGGAAAAAAAATAGGGACGGTGGATGCAATTTTCTTCAAACGACAGGGACAATTTATGTAATTTAGCCTAGTGACGGTGGATGCAATTTTCGCAAGGATTATTTATGTAATTTGGACGGGTAAAATGATCATACTACTCATATAAATACAAAAGTGTCAATATTAATATTCGCGAATTTTTTTTTTTTAGTTCGCTACTCTGAAAATGATTTTTTGATAACTAAAATACTTTTTTAAAGAATTAGCCCTATGATGCCCGCCACTTTCATCTAAAAAATTAAGCATAATTATACGTAAACTTATATATGAAGTATTATACAACAAAGGAGTGTAGGAAGTTTGAGGGTTGTCACACGGGACTGATATGGCAATTCGGGTCATGTTCAGGTTAGCGAGTTTGGGTTGACAAGTTGGCGGGTCAGAAAACTTCAATCTGAACGTGACTTATTTAAATTATCAAGTCAGTTATTTCAACCCTAACCTGTTTACACATAACCTGAACCTGACCAATTTAACCCGTATATATACTTGAGTTGACGGGTTAAATAAGTTACACGGATTGCATAGGTTAAATGGGTTTCATGTTGACCCATTTAACCAGTTTGATATACAAAAGTTGACACATTAAGCGAGTTAAACGGGTTTGTGAGTCGACCTATTTAACCTTTTTAACCCGTATAATAATAAAATATAAATAATTTTTTAATTTAAGAAAAAAAATTTTAAACGAGTTGACAGGTCGACTAGCTTAATTTATTCCTAACCCGAAACTGACCTGTTTAATAAACGGGTTCGATGAGTTGACCTAAACCCGACCCGAAATATAATTGGACTCAACCCGAACATATTAATTTTCATGTCGGTTTTAAATCGGGTTTCGTGTCGGGTAAAAACTGCCACCCCTAGACTGATATAGGGAGTATATTACATGACATGTTCGATATTGTGCACCTAAAACTTACAAGGCATAAAGGGGTATAGAACTACCATATATACTCTACTTAATTATTAAACGACCAACCATCGATTAAGTCACTCATGAAATATTGAAAGAAAAAGTTCATTCATCTAATTTAAAGCCAAATACAATGTTTTGTTAGGACATATTTTTTAAGAAAAAAACTATCCGATAGTAGTACTACAAAATATTAGGAAGTGAAAAAATAAATAGTTATATAGAAGGATCAAAATCAGTATACATAAACATCATTACTAAATAGATGTGTTAGGTCATCATATTGTAACACAAACATCAATATGTAAAAATATAGATAAGATGATCGGATGAACACTAACAAACACACACGATATAAAGAGTAACAAAGGTTATGCATAGAGTGTAATAAGAAAGTGAACAACCAACCTTCAAATGAAGGTTTACAACATTTTTATAGGGGAAGAGACTAGGGCAATACTACAAGTTCCCTTCCTTCCTTATGGGCTTGGGCCAAGGCTTATGGGCTTTCTACATAAGCCTTGCCATTAATACTAACATAAAAGCCTAATTAAGCAACCTATTACATATTGATTACAAACACTTGAAATATAGTTTAGGAGTGATTCCAACAATCTCCCCCTAAGTGTTGGTAATTAATAACTTAAGTAATATTGAAACGTTGTAGGTGCTGATGTAATATTTGCTTTGACGTCTTCTGACATTCTTCTTTCTTGTGAGAAGAAGTGTCTTGATTTCAAGAATCTCCCCAGTGTGAGGATCTTGTTTTCTTTGAAGTTTTCAGCTTTGACGTCTTCATTTACCTTTGTTCTTTGTTCTGGTGTGGATATGGTGATGTTATGTTGTGGTAATCTGCATCAGGTCCGCTTCGTTGCTCTAGTGTCTCCACGTCTTTCTCCAACATGCTCACACGCTCTTTTGACAGTGTATTCCAGATGTGAAGTAGTTCTCGAGTCTTTATAACTTTGTAGATTCTTTGATTATGAGAAGAATCATTTTGACTTTGTGTTGCCTTTAATTATGAGAGAACTTCTTTTGTGATGTTGTTGGTATGAGCATGTGGAGAATCAGCATGATCTCTTCCTCCCGCGAGCATCCATCAGCAGCAGCATCTCAAGTAAAGTCACGAACACCAATTGATCATTGTAATATTTTCATAAAGAATTGATTACTACAATTGTTCTACTGATGAATGTCTTGATTCCATTCACCTTGGTCGGGCGAATCAGGCGTCCGAATCCCGTAAGGGACAGTTGGCATTACATTGAACAAGTTCAAGTAATGACCCACATATTCTGGACTCGATTCTTGAAAGGAATCTCCTTAGTGGGATTTCCAGCACTTACAAGTTCGAATTTCGAGAGTGTTAACAACATAATGTGAAAAACAAATCTCTAATTCTAGCAAAGGCTGTTACTGAAACCGGATGCCCTCAAGAAGGCTAACACGATGTACCGAAGTACATCTACGGTTCAGGTGAGTCGCTGAGGTACACCGAAGCATCACCCCACGACTGAGACCGTTTGAGACAACACTAAGCGTAACCCACAAGGAGTTACCGAAGTGACCTGCTGTCGGGGCTGTTTGATGTTGACCCTGGCAGGAGTTTCCATTCAATCACCGAGGATCACAGAAGTGAACCCCTCATAAATGTTCTCGACAGATTGCTAAGATCTGTGAAGGACTCTAGAATGTATCACTTGCGTCCTTTTTGTTGAATGACAAGTGATGAATTGTCAAGTGTTCCTAAGAGATCTTTTAATGAATTTCGTGGCTCTAGACTCAATAGTGCGCTTTAGTTTTCCTGAGCGGAGACTAGGGAGAGGGTCTCCTTCTTCAATACCAGCAATATCTAGGAGAAAGCCGATAGTTTACGTAGGGTTTCCTGTGAGAATGAAACAAGCTTCTGTTGAGAGAAACTTGAGTGGCTAAGAAGGTTTAGTGCATGCGTCACTGGGTCCATGACGACTTTAATCTTCAACACCGTTGTCATCTAGTGACAACCAGTAGCATATGAATTGAACCCGGTGTCTGCCCTAAGTTGAATAATCGGGTGGGCTATTTCTTTTCACCATTTTCTTTACTTTTCTTGTTAATTCTTCAACTCCTTCTTTCTCTAATTCTCATTTTCTCCTTTTTATAATCATACCTAAGGACTTCTAAGTTCTAACTATTAGTGGTGTCCTTGGGTAGATCCCTCCGGCTCTGGCGGATCATAGGATGGTTATTCCTAACCTTAGTCACCTTATAACTCCATGACTAACCTATGTTGCCATAAAACCGTTTTACTTGAAAAACTCTCAAAGTGTTTATGAGTAAAACATTTTGTACCACTGTGAGAGTTTTTATATTTAGCAAAAATGCTCCCCCTCAACACGTGCTTAAGTGTTTAGACAGAAATATGCACGGTGAGAGAAGAGCTCACACTTTTGAATTGATCGACTCAAGACAGACAATTCCCCGCGAGACACGGTTACATCCATGACTAGGTCACATTGAAGTTGTAAACACTCCTTGGTGAGGAGGTTTGACCCGTCAAGGTTCATGTCTACCAAGAGTTTCTCGGATGGTACATTCTACTAAGACAAGTCCTTTGCGAGACATGTTTACATCACTAGCGAACTAGCTTGAAATTATTACCCGTCCCGGACAAGTCTTTTCGAGTTACTAACATTTAAGAGCTCGTCAATTCATTGGTTAAGTCTTTAGCACACAGATACAATTGCAATCCACAACATTTGTGTATCACACAAATTTTTCTCCCCCTCAAAAATGGCATATAAATGTTATTTTTGACGAAATTTTGATATCGAATATGACCATTTCGAGTTTTGTGGGAAGATTTCCACGAAGAACAATTTGTGAACAAAGTGTTAAGCAAGTACTCCCCCTCAACAAGTAATATTAACTTTTGAGGTTTTGAAAACATAAGGGGAAGTACTTGTTCTTTTGAGCAAAACTTTGAAAAGGGAAAGTTTTGATAAGTTTTACTCAAAAGTAAGAAGCTTTCGCTCCTTTTATAGGATTGTGGCACTGAAGCATGCCACATGGTCCTTTCATTACAAGTACGGGTTGTACACTGTTATGTGTGCACAAGCCATAGTTAAGAATAAAGATCAACACATCCAAATATTAATCAAGAAAATAATCAAGGAGTACCAGGCAGTCCGTCAATAACACCGGGAGTTCTTTCTGGACGTTGATAGCCTGTTAGAGAGATACTCGGTCGTCCACCCACGAAGCTCTCCAAAGTCCTTATCTGATCGCGACGAAAAAACCTTTCATCAATCCTTGTAAAGATCTTCTTCACATCCCTCTTTTCCCTCGAGTTCCACCGCTTCTTTGATGTTAGGATTTAGTAAATCCAGTTATTAAAGAGTCGGTCACCTCAAGTATATGTAATCGTTAGAAAGCTCATAGTCGTAGACTAGTTAATGTTTAGTAGTATTTAGTTAAGTAACACCGTGGAGGACGGACGGGTCTTTACCCACTGTATGCCTGATCCACAGCCCGTAGGTGGCGATTTATGTAAGAACTATAAATACTCTCTACCTCCCAAAGTAGAGAGTTGGAGCTCATAATAAGATTTTTCTTTCTCTCACTAAAGTTCCCAACCTCTAACTCTTTCTCTCTCTAAAACATCATCTTATACGCCTCTTTGTGTTTATGGTTTGATGTGTTTGTGAAATCCAATATGTTACAAATGGTATCAAAGCCATGGTTTGATCATCTCTCTTACATATACTTGGATTTCTAGTAGTTTTAGATGGTTTTTGAGTTTGAAAAAGTTTAGTGGTTTTTGCATCATCTGGATTATTTCTGGTGTTAAAGTTTGAATTTTAGGTGTGCTTTTGTGTTAAGAATCATTGTAAGTTCTTGGGTTTTGATTTGGTAAGCTTGAATCACTGTAGTTGAGCTTGTTTTGGATTGAAAAGTGTGTTTTTGAAGTTTTTCTTGCTAGCGACTTGGTTCTCGTAGTATTTTTCATCATAGCGACTTGCTTCAGTAAAAGTTAGCGAGTTACAGTGTTAGTTGTTAGCGACTTGAGCATAGCGACTTGTCTATTGAGACAAGCCGACAAATAGTACAAGTTAGTGGATTCTCTACTACGGCTAGCGACTTGGTGAGGTTAGCGACTTGCTTCAGAAATTGTTAGCGAGTTGTAGTGTAAATTGTTAGCGACTTGATACTAGCGACTTGGATCTTAGCGAGTTGTTCTTTAGCAACTTAACTGTGTCTAGCGACTTGGTTCTTAGCGACTTGGTGTTAACGACTTGAACCTTAGCGAGTTGCTCTTTAGCGACTTGACTGTGTAGCGACTTGGTGCACTAGCGACTTGTGTCTTAGCGACTTGGTCTTAGCAACTTGGTTAACAGGAATTTGAGATCTTGGCGAGTTGCTACTTAGCGACTTGGTGGCTAGCGACTTAATTCAAGTATTCTTAGCCACTTGGTGGATTCTTTGTAATATGGTTTTCTCTTGATTTAGTAAAATCCCGTGAAAGAATCTATTTCCCGGTTTAATCATAGAGTTATAAAATCCCGTGTAATCTGTTAACATGTCTACCAACGTACCTACAATCATCTCCACTGTTGCTGAGGATGTTCAAGAAGCTGGTTCAGATACTCGTCCACCCATGCTTGATAGAACTGACTACGACTCTTGGGCACAACGAATTAGATTGTACTGTCTTGGAAAGGAAAACGAAGTCAACATTCTCAAGTCTATTGATGAAGGACCTTATCAGATTGAGACTACAAGAGACTTAATTGATAAAGCTGCAGATGGAACAATGATCTATGGAATAGACAGACCAAAGACGTATGATGAGCTCAATGATAAGGAGAAAAAGAGATTCGATGCTGAAATCAGAGCCTCTAACATTATACTTTAGGGTCTTCCAAAAGACATCTACAAGCTTATCAATCACAACACTGAAGCCAAGGCAGTTTGGGATAATGTCAAGATCCTTCTCTCAGGTTCTGAATTGACAAAAGAAGAGAGAGTATCACAGCTGTATGATGAATTTGAGCACTTTAAGATGAAGCCATAAGAAAGTGTCTATAAGTATTACGTGAGATTCCATAAGCTTGTGAATGATATGAGGAACATCAAAATGACCATGCCAAACATTCAGCTGAACTCAAAGTTTGTGAACAACATGAATCCTGAATGTCATAAGTTTGTCACTTCTGTGAAGCTAACTAAAGGATTGAAGAATACAAACTATGAGCAACTGTATGCTTTCCTTCTTCAGAATGAGAGACATGCTATGTTTGAAAAAAGGATTCTTGAATAGTTCAAAACCAACCATGGAGAAACAAGTTCATCAAATGACTCTACAGCTTTTTACACCAATGTTGGAATTACCACCAAAGCTTCTCAAGTCATACCCATGGGTAATGGTAATTACAAGCTCATTCCTGATCCAGCATATAAGCCTCCTGACCCAAACACATTCATGGAAAACTTCATCACTCAACTGTCTCTCATGGTTAGTCAAAACATGAACTCTCTCCCACACACCAACAATAACCTCAGAACTGCATCCAATCCCCACAATCAAGCTACTGTCAGAGATGGGAAGGTTATGGTGCAACCAGTTCAAGAAAGGCAGTATGAACAGGGAAAAGGTGGAGTTGGTAGAGGATATGTGGTTAATCAGAATCGTGGAAGGAATCCAAATCAGGGTCAAGCTAAACCAATTAAGTGCTACAACTGTGGTGGTGATGGACACATAGCAAGGAACTGCACTTCTCCAAAACGCCCTCAAAATGCAGAGTACTTCAAAGACAAGATGTTACTTGTGTAAGCTCATGATAATGGAGCTGTGTTGGATGAAGAGGAGTTGTTGTTTCTTGCGGAGGGCAATGCCAAGACATATGATGCAGATGTGGATGAGCAACCAATTCAGGAGATAGGTCATAATCATCAGAATGCCTTTCAAGTCGTCGACTGTGATGCATACGACTCAGACGTTGATGATGAACCTACTGCACAGACAATTTTCATGGCTAGCATTTCTCCAATGGTCTCTCCAAAGGTCCCTTCACCACAGCCAGCTGGTCCATCGAAAGAATCAATCATCTCAGAGGTATTAAAACTATACGATGATGTTGATGAGCAAAAGATACATGACAAAGTACTATCAACTGGAACTTTTGAGTCAGATATTGAAAATATGGGTAATATCAATGTTGTTCCATATGATCAATATGTGAAACAAAGTGAAAGTGAGACTGTACCAAGTGATACATCTTCTGCAGTCAATGATGACTATGTTTTTGATGAATACACTGCATGTGCCCCTGATGATTCTGTTATCTCTGAACTGAATGCCTATAAAGAACAAGTAGCTATTTATGAACAACGTGCTAAGTTTGAGTTAACCACCCGTGAGCAGGAAATGGATAACCAAATGCGTACAACTATTAGAAAAGGTAAGTTTAGAGAAGAAGTATTAAAACAAGAGTTAAACTCCTTACAAGAAAAGCTTTCTAAAACTGCTAAGCAAAAACAAGAACTTCAAGAAAATGTTAAAATGCTTAAGCAAGAATTCAGTGCTAAGGAATCAAAACTTTTGAATGATTTTTCTAATCTAAAAACCTTGAAAAACAAGCTTGAAAATAAGTTGTACGTACAAGGGAACACCATTCAGACTGCTCACATGATCACTAAGCATAGAGTTCTCAGCGATAAGCATAGTATCCCCATTATAAAGGAATCTAATCCTGAGTATGGTAAGATAGCAAAAGCTGCTCAAAATGTAATCTATGATGGCAATGAGATTCTTAAACCTAGAAAGAAACCTAGTTGCATTGAGTGCACTGAGGAAGATAGAAAACTAGATGATGCATCTAGGGAGAAAATGAATAAGAAGCTTAACGATCCTGCATGTAAAGAGAATAACATAACGATCAAACCTCATGATTACACTAAGGAAAATTGGATATCCTTGAACATGTTTAAGCCTCAAACTCAATTAACCCCAGAACAGATCTTTTGGAAGAAAGATATGGATAAGCTAAAAGTTAATGTACTTGTTGAAACAAACACTCCCCTTAGGAAATTGCCTGCAGCTACTGTGTATCCTCCAAATACACCAATGCATCTAGTCCCTAGATCTATTGCCACTAATAGCAAGACCTTAATCAGCCTATATGTTGTTTATCAGCTGTTTGTTGATTTTGAGAAAACGTGTAAGAAGAGAATCACACCTACAGGGATAACTGAGGGGGAAAGGGGTTTTGAACAAACTAAAGAATGTTATTTAACTGAGGTCATGCGTTTCTTCAAACAATTAAAAGGTCAATTTGAGAGTCTTCAAAAAGGGATAAATTCAGATATTAAAGAAATGGAAAAGGAATTTGATGCAATGATAGTTGAAGTGAATGACTATGAACAGGAACTCAAATATAATGAAGTTGAAAGGAAGAACTTGCACATCTTAAATGAGAATTTGATTTCGAGTTGTGTTGCTCAAGATGTGTTTTATACTGTTACTAAGCACTCTATTACTGCTTCTCGATTTCATGAATTATCTATTGCATTGAAAGTTTCCCATGATCGTGTCATTGAGCTTGAAAACAAAAACTCAGAACTAAGTGAGAAAATTGATCAGGATGATCACGATAATTTGGTAAAACATCTTTCTAAACTAGAAGTTGAACATTTTGATTTACAACCAAAATATCAACATCTTAAAGAAAATGTCAAAACCTCAAATATCAAGACATCCTCAGATGTTCCAAAGTTTGATGCAGTTTTTCAGATAAACAAACGTGACGAACAGATTCAAGTTCATTGTAACATGATCAGAAAGTTGAAAGCCCAAATCTCTCAATTAAAGGGTGAAAAGAACAATGTGACTGACTCCCAAATGCCTCCTCCTTTAGATTCTCAGTATTCTCAAACTTTTCATCTTCAAAACTTGGTAAATATTTTACAAAAAGAAAACGTGAATTTTCTAGAAGAAAATGATAAAGTTAAACGGCACTTTAAAGAGTTATATGATTGAATGAAAGTCACTCGTGACAAAAACAACGAGAAAATAACGTCTTTACAAAAAGAAATGGAGAATCTGAGGAGACAGGAAAAAGGGAAACTGCCACTTGTCTTTAATGAGAATGTTGCATCAAGATCATCCTCAGACTGCAAATATACTGTGACTGTTAAATACATTCCTCCTCATCTTAGGAATAATGAACTTGTGTTTCATAACTATTTTGCTCACCTTAAGGATAGTCTAGAATGTCTCCGTGGGATTGTGGAAGAGGATTTTATAAATAAGCCTCTTGACAGTGAAATTAGGTTTGCGTGCATTCAAGCCAAACGATCTCAAGAGCTACTAGAATGTTTAATTGCAACATGTCCTAAATCCTTATATGCAAAAGGAAAAGCTGTGATGCCTTGTTCTATGCCTAGTGCCAAGCATACAAACCATTCCATGTCCACTTTTAAGAAAGTAAACAATAATGTGCCTTCAAGTGGTTCAGAACCCTGCACTTCTAGTTCAGGAATGCAAAAAAGTAGCAAAACCAACTAATGTTCCAATTCCCTCTACAGGAGTAAGAAGTGACACAGAAGCAAGCGGGTCAAAGCCTCAAGGTAACACAAAGAATGATAGGACCTTGCATGCTAGGAATGCTCAGTGGAAGAAAGTAGAAGATCACCTTAGGGGGAATTTGAATAAGACGAATCGTGTTGATTCTAGTATTAGCTATAAGCGTACTGTAATTAATTCAAATTCTGCTACTATCTGCAAACCATGTACTAATGATTGCTTGAATTCTGTTACTAATCATGAATGTGGTGTGAATGATTTGTCTAATGTTGTTAAATGCCTAGTTAAAATTGTTAATGGTAAAATTCAAGCTAAGAAGGCAAAAAGGCAAAGACAAAAGAAAGTTATAAAACAGTGGAAACCCACAGGAAGGAAATTTATTAATATAGGTTATCAATGGATACCTACTGGGCGTAAGGTTAATGAGTTTTTCCCTAAATTCGCTAAGTCAATGCCCACTAGAAAATGGATGCCTACTGGTAGAACTATTCCCTTAAGAAGTGAACATACTTTGAATAGGTCAAATATGGACACTAGCACTGCATCTATTTCTAATGATTCCATTGCTTCTACTTCTGATGTGGGTGTTCCAATCACTGTTACTAACCAAATGGAACCCATTCTTGCATGGGGATCCCAATTATCCAGTTATCCATTCTTGTCTGTGTTCAACTGCAGATCGTTCAAATCATTCTGTGGTACCTGGACTCAGGCTGTTCCAAGCATATGACTGGAGACCGGTCACGGCTTATGAACTTCGTGAATAAATTCATCGGAACTGTGAGATTCGGAAACGATCATTTTGGTGCTATTATGGGTTATGGAGATTACGTGGTTGGAGATAGTGTGATTTCCAGGGTATATTATGTTGAAGGTCTTGGACATAATCTATTTTCTGTCGGAAAATTCTGTGACTCAGATTTAGAAGTGGCCTTCAGAAAACATACTTGCTTTGTTAGAGAACTTGATGGTGTGGAACTTCTCAGAGGAACTCGTGGTTCAAACCTATACACCATCTCGATCGAAGATATGATAAAATCTTCACCCATCTGCTTGCTGTCAAAGGCTTCCAAAGCTAAGTCATGGCTATGGCACCGTCGTCTAAATCACTTGAACTTTGGTACTATAAACAATCTTTCCAGAAAGGTCTCAATCACGTTCAAATATATGTTGATGACATCATTTTTGCCTCGACTGACCCCAATTAACGTGACCGTTTTTCAAATGAAATGGGTTTTAAATTTCAAATGTCAATGATAGGACAAATGTCATTTTTCTTGGGATTACAAATTTCACAAAGTCCTGGAGGCATTTTTATAAATCAATCTAAATATGCAAATGAGATTTTAAAGAAATTTGGATTTGATTCTAGTGACCCTGTTGACACTCCCATGACAAAGCGTACTAAACTGGATGAGGACCACTCAGGGATCATGGTAGACTAAACGAAATATCGTAGTGTCACACCCCCAAATTACCTGTTTTGCAGCGGAATGGAATTCCTGAGGATTGAATGTCATAGCATCACAATCACAGTTATATTGAACGACCTAAAGTGTCGTTTGAAAAGAACATCGTTTGATATATTAAAAACATTCAGAGTTACAAAGATAGGTCCCAAATGAAAGTTACTATGTGCGGAAAAATAAGTTTGGTACAAGTCAAACGATATTTTAAAAGTGTATAAATCCCATGTGAGACGCGTCGTCACCGCTACTCTATGATATGTCCACATGCATGCCATGAAGTGAATGTCTTAATAACCTGAAAATACATTGCTAAAAGTGTCAACACAAAGGTTGAGTGAGTTCATAGAGTTCATGTAAAATGTTTAATACGACTACCACAAATATAAATTATGTATGACAATGTCGTCACAAAAAAATGATACAATTGCTATAAGTCCATGACACCGAAACTAGACTGATCATGATGTTCGCCCCAACAGAGTGTTTGGCAAACAACTCAAATAATGTTATTAAATGAAATGCATCCGTTTAACCAGTTGGAATCCACCAACCCGGATGGAGGAGTCACCCTCGATAGATCTATCCACTCACCCTCGCTTCTTTCGGAATTAACGGTTCATGTTATATAATGGGGACATTCAATTGGCATGAGGTAACTTAAGCAATGTAATTGAATTTGATATACTTGGTATCGTAATAAAAATGATGTGCAATGTATTCTCCCCCGTAGGTTTGAAATAAGTAAAAACTTGAATAAATCGGGGCTATGAAAACTCACTTGATGAATTGATGCGATGACAAAAGTGAGTACACCGAAATGTAACGTGAATCTCGAAAGTGACCTATAATGAATGATATGATATGTAATAAGTTATGATGTATGATATTTATACCACTTATGAATTTTTGAAAATAATCCTTTTCGTCGACAAAATAATCTTTTAACGTCTTGACCATTTTTAAATTACTTCACATGTATTTATGTTGAAATGATATCCGACGATAATCATTTAGTGATTTATTATGAAATTATAACTTTTCGTCGTAAAATAATGTCGTTGAAATTTCCATGAAAGTGACTAAAACGGCCTCTAAAATCTAGTCGTAAAATGGTGCACGTCGAGCATTAGGAAACAAACTCAACGGTTTTGGGAAGCTTGTATGATTATCTCAAAGTTTTAGTACATGAGTTTCCATCCTAGAGGTCTCGAACGTAAGGAAAAATAGAGGTTAAGTATAGTACTTATGTCCCAAAATATAGTTTAAGGATGGTTTTTCGGCAAAGTTTGAGTAAATGTAATTAATTCATTACAACTCCGCTAGACAAACGGTCGGACATTTTGGAAAATATGCTAGGCGATCTTACTTTTACTAGAAGACATCACTTTTATAAGAAAATGTACTCCATTTTTGTTCTCCAAATTTTGTTCTCCATTTTTAGTTCTCCAAACTTTTTGTTCTCCAAATATTTGTTCTCCAAACTTTTAGTTCTCCAAACTTTTAGTTCTCCAAAATATAGTTCTCCAATTCTTTTGTTCTCCAAATTTAGTTCCTCAATGGTTTGTTCTCCAAACTTTTTGTATCAAAATAACATATATATTTTCGATAAGTCGACACTTTTTATAACGTCTAAGCCACATTTTTGACTCGTACAAATAAACAATGCTTGCTGAAATTCCAGAAAATTATATTTTTCGTCGTCAACTTGAAAAATTCATAACTTCTTCGTTATAGCTCCGTTTTAATCCGTTCAAGCGGCCACGGTTTCGTTTTAAAGTATATTTTCTAAATATCTAGCCCAAAAATTTTTGTCTACTGTCGGATTTTCCAGATTTTGAAAATAAGGACAGACCCTTTTGCAAACTTGTCGAAATGAGTTTTTCTCGCGCCAAACATATTCTAACTCATTCAAAACAACTCCGAAGCTATTCTAATCCTACCATACACCTTCTTAGGGTGTCATGGTTTCCTAGACATCACCAAAACTAATATATAACAAGGAGTAATTTATAGGATGGATTATATATATATAACACTTAAAAACCTTAGAAAGTGTTATAAACATCACATAACTTGCATGTTTTCTCAAATAAAAATGAAATGACCATAACAATGAATATGAAATATTATGATGATAATGAATGCTTACTAGTAATTGATGAGGTTTATGAGAACAATGGATTTTCCTAATCACCCTAGGTTTTTATTGCAAAACCTTTACAATAAGTGATACTAGAGTGTAAATAAACTTTGTCTTGAAAATTTTTGGGATGATCCTCCTATGATCCTTGTTGGCTGCCGGTTTTGGAAGAGAGAAAGAGCAAGAGAGATCTTTTCTTTTTACTTGCAAATGAATGAAATAAGTTTGATCTTTAGTATAATACATAATATCCTTGGGTAAGATATTTGTAAGAAACTCAATGACTCATCCCCCCCTTGTCGACAAGGGGGGTTAGTCATTCTCTTTCATTGTTTTTTTTTTATAAATATATTATGTATAATTACTTGTAATTTAATGAAGATAAATGATAAGTTGTAGTCACATTTGAATATTTAGGGCAGCGTTAGTTAAAAATAAATTTTCACAGGTCAAGATCAAATATATTTAGGTCATAAAAATTATAAAAATACATTTCTTGCAAAATTTAAGTGAAATAATAATAATCGTGTAGAATTTAAGGAAACCGTCGTAATTATATAAATATAACCATTTATATACAAAATAAATTTAAAACACTAGGTAAACTCATAATATTATTTTATAAACTTAATATGAGTATAAAAATATCTCGGGAAAATTTTTGGAAGTAACGGATCAATTGTTCAAAATAATTAATTACGCGATAACGTTTATTTAATATGAGATTTTATACGTTTAATGTAAAATGCAAAACCATGCATGAACTAATATGATGACAATGATGTTAATGAAATGTAGACTAAATGTGACAACTCGTAATTTCAGGTCATTTTACAAACTTTAAAAGTTTCACTATTTCATCATTTATCGTAAATTACGTTTACGAGTATCAAATTCGCGTAACCTAAATGGTTTAGCTGTGAATTCATGATCATATCATCGAGGACATTTCATATAGACTAAGTTTAGTCTACATTTCATTAACATCATTGTCATCATATTAGTTCATGCATGGTTTTGCATTTTACATTAAACGTATAACTTTTATTAAATAAACGTTATCGCGTAATTAATTATTTTGAACAATTGATCCATTACTTCCAAAAATTATCCCGATATATTTTTATACTCATATTAAGTTATAAAAATAATATTATGAGTTTACCCAGTGTTTTAAATTTATTTTGTATATAAATTGTTATATTTATATAATTACGACGGTTTTCTTAAATACTACACGATTATTATTATTTCACTCAAATTTTGCAAGAAATGTATTTTTATAATTTTTATGACCTCAATATATTTTATCTTGATCCGTGAAAATTTATTTTTAGTTAACGCTACCCTAAATACTCAAATGTTTGTACAAGTTACCACTTAACTTCAATTAACTTACATTATTTATACTTATACAATAAAAAAAAAAAAAAAGTATTATTTAAACAAATACACCCCCTTGTCGACACAAGGGGGGTTAGTCATCCAAATTTACATAATATCTTCAAATGTATATTATACTATACTAAATATCACCAACATAACACACTTCATTCATTTTCACAAGTAAAATAAAGATCAAAACTCTTGCTCTTTCTCTTCTCTCTCAAAACCGGCAACCATGGAGACCAAGAAAGGATCATCAAAAATTTTCAAGACAAGGTTTTTATCACTCTAGCATCACTTGTTATTAAGGTTTTGCAATAAAAACCTTGGGTGATTAGGAAAAACCCTTTGTTCTAATAACCTCATCAAGTTACTTGTAAGCTTTTTATTTTCATCATCATATTTCATATTCATTCTCATATTCATTTCATCATTATTGAGAAAACATGCAAGTCTTATGATGTTTGTACCACTTTTACATTGATTTTAAGAGTTATATATATTTATGTCATCCTATAATTACTCCTTGTTATATATTATTTTTGGTGATGTCTAGGAACCCATGACACCCTAAGAAGGTGTATGGTAGGATTAGAATAGCTTCGGAGTTGTTTTGAATGGGTTAGAATAGGTTTGGCGCGAGAAAAACTCATTTCGACAAGTTTGCAAAAGGGTCTGTCCTTATTTTTAAAATATGGAAAATCCGACAGTAGATAAAAATTTTTGGCCTAAATATTTAGAAAATATACTTTAAAACGAAACCGTGGCCGCTTGAACGGATTAAAACGGAGTTATAACTATGAATTTTTCAAGTTTGACGACGAAAGATATTTGGTACAGAAAATTCAGCATGTAATCTTGACTTTTTACGAGTCAAAAATGAGTCTTAAGCGTTATAAAATGTGTCGACTTATCAAAAATATATTAGTATATATTATTACGATTCCGAGGACATATAAAACGTAGAAAACGGACTTGTAACGATTAAATTACACGCGATTTAACAAAGTTGCCGTAACTTTATTATATAAGCAAAAACTATTATATTTCTATTAGACAAATATTACGGCAACAAGTGACCAAGTTGACGGTCGTTTTTAACATTGACGTAGTACTTTTTATAACGTGATGTCTTCTAATAAAATTTAGTTCGCCAAGTATATTTTCCAAAATATCCGACCGTTTGTCTAGCGGAGTTGTAATGAATAAAATACGGTCACTTAAACTTTGCCGAAAACCATCCTTAAACAATATTTTGGATACAAGTACCCTACTTTACCTATGTTTTTCTCCGTGATCGAGACCTCAATAATAAAAACTCATGTACTAAAACTTTGAAATAATGATACAAGCTTCCCAAAACCGTTGAGTTTGTTTCCTAACGCTCGACGTGCACCATTTTACGACTAGTTTTTAGAGGCCGTTTTAGTCACTTTCATGGAAATTTCAATGACATTATTTTACGACGAAAAGTTATAATCTCTGAATAAATCACTAAATGATTATCGTCGGATATCATTTCAATGTAAATACATGTGAAGTAATTTAAAATGGTCAAGACGTTAGAAGATTATATTTTCGACGAAAAGCATTATTTTCAAAATTTCATAAGTGGTATAAATATCATCCGAATTGCATGCATAACATTACATCATGACTTATTACATATCATATCATTCATAATAGGTCAGTTTCGAGATTCACGCTACATTTCAGTTTATCCACTTTTGTCATCATAATCATTGCAACAGGTGAGTTTTCATAGCCCCGATTTATTCAAGTTTTTACTTATTTCAAACCTACGGGGGAGAATACATTGTACATCATTTTATTACGATGCCAAGTATATCAAATTCATTACATTGCTTAAGTTACCTCATTGCCAGTTAAATGTCCCCATTTCATGAACATGAACCGTTAATTTCATAGAAGCGTGAGTGAGTGGATAGATCTATCGAGGGTGACACCTCCATCCGGGTTGGCGGATTCCAACCGGACGGATGCATTTCACTTCATTATCATTATTGAGTTGTTTGGCAAACACTCTGTTGGGGCGAACATCAGTCAAGCTTCGGTGTCATGGACTTATAGCAATTGTATCATTTTTGTGACGACATTGTCATACATAATTTATACTTGTGGTAGTCGTATTGAACATTTTCAACAACTCTATGAACTCACTCAACCTTTGTGTTGACACTTTTAGCAATGTATTTTCAGGTAATTAAGGCATTCGCATCATGGCACGATTAAGGAACCTCATAGAGTCGCGGCGTCGACTTGTCTCAATGTATATTATGGTTTTCTTTAAAAACATCGTTTGACTTGTACCAAGCTTATTTTCCGCATATAGTAACTTTCATTTGGGACCTATCTTTGTAACTCTGAATATTTTTATTAAATCAAGCGATGTATTTTTCAAACGACACTTTAGGTCGTTCAATATAACTGTGATTGTGATGCTATGACAGTCAATCCCCAGGAATTCCGTTCCGCTGCAAAACAGGTAATTTGGGGGTGTGACACTAAACTTAGTCTATATGAAATGTCCTCGATGATATGATCATGAATTCACAGCTAAACCATTACGGTTACGTGAATTTGATGCTCGTAAACCTAGTTCACGATAAATGATAAATAATGAAGCATGAGCAATGTTTTGAGAATGACCTGAAAATACGAATTGTCACATTCGCCCAACCAAAAAGGAATTCAGTCCCTGAATTCAGTCCTTGTTGGGTCTTACGGTGTTGTTGGTGAAAAGATGAGGATATTTGAGGCGCATCTGGTCTTCCCGTTCCCAAGTAAACTCAGGACCTCTTCGAGAATTCCAGCGAACCTTCACTATAGGAATACGACTTTGTTTCAACTGCTTGACCTCGCGGTCCATAATTTCTACCGGTTCCTCCACGAAATTGAGTTTATCGTCGAGTTGAATTTCTTCAAATGGAATAACGAGTGATTCGTCCGAAAGACATTTCTTCAGGTTTGAAACGTGAAACGTGTTGTGTACGTGACCAAGTTCTGATGGAAGATCAAGTCGATAAGCTACAGGACCAACTCTGCTCAAAATTTTGAATGGCCCAATGTACCTCGGGTTTAACTTCCCGCGTTTTCCAAAACGTACCACGCCTTTCCAAGGCGATACTTTCAACATCACTTTGTCGCCAATTTGAAATTCCAATGGTTTGCGCCTAATATCTGCGTAACTTTTCTGTCGGCTCCTGGCAGTTCTGAGTCTATCTCGAATTTGAACTATCTTTTCTGTTGTTTCCCGTACCATTTCTGGACCAGTGAGTTGTGCGTCTCCAACCTCGGCCCAACAAACAGGTGATCGGCATTTTTGACCATAATGTGCTTCGAATGGTGCCGCTTTTATACTGGTGTGATAACTATTGTTGTACGAGAATTCTATCAATGGCAAATGATTAGCCCAACCATTTCCAAAATCAATCACACATGCTCTCAACATATCTTCTAATGTTTGAATTGTCCTTTCACTTTGGCCATCGGTTTGTGGATGATATGCTGTGCTCATGTCTAATTTGGTTCCAAATGAATCTTGTAATGATTTCCAGAAGTTTGAAGTGAATCGACTATCTCTGTCGGAAATGATAGAAATTGGTGCTCCATGCCTCGAGACTATTTTCTTGACATAAAGTCTAGTAAGTTGTTCCATGGAATAAGTCTCTCTAATTGGTATGAAATTGGCTGATTTGGTAAGACGATCGACGATTACCCATATAGCATCGTAACCTCCCGATGTCTTAGGAAGTTTCGTAACAAAGTCCATTGTAATGCGTTCCCATTTCCATTGTGGAATTTCAGGTTGTTGGAGTAATCCTGAAGGTTTCTGATATTCAACTTTTACCTTAGAGCAAGTAAGGCATCGGCTAACGTACGTGGCAATTTCCGCTTTCATGTTCGGCCACCAATAAAGTTTCTTGAGATCCTGATACATCTTATCAGAACCTGGGTGAATAGAATACTTTGACTTATGCGACTCATGCATAATCAATTCTCGTATCCCGCCATAAAATGGTACCCACATTCTATCCTTGAAACATAATACTCCATCTGCTCTCTTTACAAAGCCATTTGCATTTTCGGGCATACCATAAAGCTTTTCACTTGGTCGGTTTTCCTCCTTGAGTGCCTCGATTTGTGCCTCAAGTATTTTTGATGGTAAAGGTGAACTGATCGTCATTCCTAATGATCGTACTCTTAAAGGTTTGGGTCTTTCTTTCCGGCTAAGAGCATCAGCCACAACATTGGCTTTTCCCGGGTGATACTTGATTTCACAATCATAATCGCTGAGTAATTCCAACCAACGACGTTGCCTCATGTTAAGTTCCTTCTGATCAAGAACATATTGTAAACTCTTATGGTCCGTAAACACTGTGCACTTTGTACCGTAAAGGTAGTGTCTCCAAATCTTGAGTGCAAAAACTACGGCCCCCAACTCAAGATCATGAGTGGTGTAATTCTTCTCATGGACCTTAAGTTGTCGAGAAGCATATGCTATCACCTTCTCTTTTTGCATTAATACAGCTCCAAGCCCTTTATGTGAAGCATCGCAGTATACTACGAAGTTCTCAATTCCTTCGGGTAGTGCCAAAATTGGCGCACTGCAAAGCTTTTGCTTCAACAACTGAAAAGCAGCTTCTTGTTTCTTTCCCCATTCATACCTCTTGTTTTTCTGTGTCAACTTGGTCAAAGCTTTAGCTATCTTTGAAAAACCTTCGATGAATCTTCGGTAATACCCGGCAAGTCCTAGAAATTGTCGAATTTCTGTAGGATTTGTTGGAGTAGCCCAATCTTTTACGGCTTCAATCTTTGCAGGATCAACTTGTAGTCCTTGACTATCAATGACATGACCAAGAAATTGTACTTTACGGTTCCAAAAATCACACTTCGAAAATTTGGCATACAACTTCTCATTCTTGAGTAGTCCTAAAATCGTTCTTAAATGCCCTTCATGCTCTTCTTTGCTCTTTGAGTAAATCAATATGTCGTCGATGAACACTATGACAAACTTGTCCAAATACGGTTTGCATACCCTATTCATGAGATCCATGAATACTGCAGGTGCATTAGTTAATCCGAATGGCATTACTTGAAACTCATAATGACCATAACGTGTTCTAAACGCTGTTTTCGGTATGTCCTCCTCTCGCACTCTAAGTTGATGATAACCTGATCTTAGGTCAATCTTTGAGTAGATACTAGAGCCTTGCAACTGACCGAACAAGTCATCGATCCTGAGGAGTGGGTAACGATTCTTCACCGTTAACTTTTTCAGCTCTCTATAATCTATACACATTCTGAAGGATACATCTTTCTTCTTCACAAACAAGACCGGTGCTCCCCAAGGCGAGGAACTTGGCCTAATGACTCCTTTGTCTAAAAGTTCTTGCAACTGGTTAGAAAACTCTTGCATCTCTGATGGTGCTAATCGGTAAGGTGCTCGCGCAATTGGTGCAGCTCCGGGCACTAAGTCAATATGAAATTCTACTTGACGTGCCAGTGGAAGTCCTGGTAAGTCTTCCGGAAAGACTTCAGGAAATTCTCGAGCAATCGGTACATCCTCAAGTCGCTTCTCCTCCGACTTCTTCTCGGTTATATGTGCTAAGAAAGAAAAACAACCTTTCTTTATGTACTTCTCCGTTTTGATTCATGATATAATACTGAGTCTAGTTCCACTTCGTTCCCCATGAATGATCAAAGTTTCGCCGTTGTAAGGAAGATGAACAACTTTTTCATCACAAATGATTCTTGCACGATGTTTGGATAACCGATCCATGCCGATGATGACGTCGAAACTACCAAGTTCTACGGGCATAAGGTCTATATTGAAGGGATGATTTAGAAAATTAAGTGTACAACCACGGACAATGGTGTCGGTGCTAATTAAGTTACCATTAGCTAATTCAATGTTGTACGATGTGTCTAATGTGGTTAGTTTTCAAGATTTGTTCCAATATTGAGTGCTTCTAAAATAGTTCATCACCTAGATTGCTATCAGGCTAGCAAGAAAATAGATATCAGCTCGTACTATGTCGAAGAATGTTTGTTCTAATTTCACTTGTAGGTGGAGAGTCATTGATTGTCCGATATGTTCAAACCTGTTGCATCTCTTGATATAGAAGTAGGTTATCCGTAATTTCTAGAGAACACAATGCCTTAGGGGAAGTTTATATCGATAACCTTAAGTTAACCAAATTTTCCTTTAAGGGAAACTCATTGTAGGGAAGTTCACATATTGTTGAAGCCATGTTTAATGGAATGTTCTGCAGTCTCAGATAGAAGACTTGGTTGATCCCTATAGTGTTGCTTAGTGTGTATT
Organism: Chrysanthemum seticuspe; assembly: GCA_019973895.1. Lineage (NCBI taxonomy): Eukaryota > Viridiplantae > Streptophyta > Magnoliopsida > Asterales > Asteraceae > Chrysanthemum > Chrysanthemum seticuspe. Next base: position 108,936,720 of record BPTQ01000002.1, on the reverse strand, counting down.
CGCTTCGTATCAAATCTTGTAACTCGGTCTAGCTAGTACTTTTGAAATGATATATTTTGGCTTCTAGTCCAAAATAGTGGTTCGGAATGTCTCGTGATGTCTTACGATTTTTGTTGAGTTTTGAAACGTCTTACTATATACTTCTAGTCCTTGTTGGTAGTCCTAGAATGCTTTCATTGTTTTCATGTATCGAGGAATCCTCCTCATAGATGGTATAGGAAGTCTTTCCTAAGAAAAAGTAACTCGTCAAATTCTAACTTATCGGTTGAATGAGGGATGAATGGCATAGGCTTCTATAGAGTGTTAGCAAAAAGAAATGTTTATGAACAATTTATCTGATTACAAAGCTTTGCTTTTGAGTGAAGATTGTTTTTGGGAGTTTGAAAAGATGCTTGTTTCTTTAATGACATAATTCTTCCTGAATTATACATAGGTGATCAGGCCATGTATAATCAAGGACAAATGATGTGATGCTTGGTTTTGTTGAAATGGTATTATGTTCCTCCGAAGTTTTAAATGGTATTCAACGTTTTGCTTTGTAATATAATGGCTCAATAATTTTTCAGAGTAACATGAAAATCGTTTCGCATGATGATATTAAATCGTTGATAAAATGACTGAAAACCAACTGATAGGGTGGTAACGAAACAACTTTGTTTTAAAACTTTATGAAACAATATTTCTAAGATAGTGTAGAATAGCTTGAAATAAAATTAAGTGAAATAATTTCATGAAATGGTGGGCAGAAAAATCTTGAAATAAAATTTGAGGAATGGTTTGTAGAATACATGGGGAAACCTCATAGAATGGTAATAGTCTCCTAATTGGTCAAGAATAAAGTTGGCCTAACCCCTAGTAAGATAGTGAGGTATCATCGCGAAATGATTGAAAATTGGGCAATTGAAATAAGAAATGAAATAAACAAAGGTTGTGATTATCGTGAAGGTAATAAATGATAAAGATTACATTAGCTAGAAAGGTACTTATTATCGGTTCCTGTCGGTGATCTAATCATGCCTCAAGTGTAGGAGTAGTAGGCTGTCTAGCAACAACAACTTTGAAACTCTCACAGTCCTCAAATCTATAAGATAGTGTAGTGTCTATAGTCTTAGTGATAGATGGTAATGGTGTGTTAAATCATGCACGCTTTCCAAGCGGCAAATCAGATGTATGAGTAGTGTCTATGAGATGTGATGGCACGGATGGTACTCTAGATGACAATGATGATAATGGAAATCCTTGTGGTGAGTTAAGAAAATAGGTTCATTAGGACTAAGCCTACAAGTTCTACCAAATGGTATAATCTGTCCCAACAGAGTGATAAAAATTGTCCTGATCCTACTGTGAATCAATAGTGATCGTGATGGTGTAGGTGCAACTTTGCCCTCCTCAAAGGGTTCAGTCTCATCATCTGATGTGAAAATTATAATAGGGAATGACAGGGCATTCTCCATGTCAAAGTCTAATGTGAGTATGATGGAATGGGTATTTGAAGGCATCTATGTGACAATCGATTTTGAAATGAAAGTAAATAACTCGCAAAATGTGCGTATAAAACCGCATGTAAAGTGACTATGCACTTATGATGAAATGATGAGATGCTATGATGATGTAGTTATAGTCTAGGGTCAATGAAGCAACCTAGTTCTCTATAACCGAAGCTCTGATGCCAATCTGTCACACCCCCAAATTACCTGTTTTGCAGCGGAATGGAATTCCTGGGGATTGACTGTCATAGCATCACAATCACAGTTATATTGAACGACCTAAAGTGTCGTTTGAAAAGAACATCGTTTGATATATTAAAAACATTCAGAGTTACAAAGATAGGTCCCAAATGAAAGTTACTATGTGCAGAAAAATAAGTTTGGTACAAGTCAAACGATATTTTAAAAGTGTATAAATCCCATGTGAGACGCGTCGTCACCGCGACTCTATGATATGTCCACATGCATGCCATGAAGTGAATGTCTTAATAACCTGAAAATACATTGCTAAAAGTGTCAACACAAAGGTTGAGTGAGTTCATAGAGTTCATGTAAAATGTTTAATACGACTACCACAAATATAAATTATGTATGACAATGTCGTCACAAAAAAATGATACAATTGCTATAAGTCCATGACACCGAAACTAGACTGATCATGATGTTCGCCCCAACAGAGTGTTTGCCAAACAACTCAAATAATGTTATTAAATGAAATGCATCCGTTTAACCAGTTGGAATCCACCAACCCGGATGGAGGAGTCACCCTCGATAGATCTATCCACTCACCCTCGCTTCTTTCGGAATTAACGGTTCATGTTATATAATGGGGACATTCAATTGGCATGAGGTAACTTAAGCAATGTAAATGAATTTGATATACTTGGTATCGTAATAAAAATGATGTGCAATGTATTCTCCCCCGTAGGTTTGAAATAAGTAAAAACTTGAATAAATCGGGGCTATGAAAACTCACTTGATGAATTGATGCGGTGACAAAAGTGAGTACACCGAAATGTAACGTGAATCTCGAAACTGACCTATAATGAATGATATGATATGTAATAAGTTATGATGTAATGTTATGCATGCAATTCGGATGATATTTATACCACTTATGAAATTTTGAAAATAATGCTTTTCGTCGAAAATATAATCTTCTAACGTCTTGACCATTTTAAATTACTTCACATGTATTTACATTGAAATGATATCCGACGATAATCATTTAGTGATTTATTCAGAGATTATAACTTTTCGTCGTAAAATAATGTCATTGAAATTTCCATGAAAGTGACTAAAACGGCCTCTAAAAACTAGTCGTAAAATGGTGCACGTCGAGCGTTAGGAAACAAACTCAACGGTTTTGGGAAGCTTGTATGATTATCTCAAAGTTTTAGTACATGAGTTTCCATCCTAGAGGTCTCGAACGTAAGGAAAAATAGAGGTTAAGTATAGTACTTATGTCCCAAAATATAGTTTAAGGATGGTTTTTCGGCAAAGTTTGAGTAAATGTAATTAATTCATTACAACTCCGCTAGACAAACGGTCGGACATTTTGGAAAATATGCTAGGCGATCTTACTTTTACTAGAAGACATCACTTTTATAAGAAAATGTACTCCATTTTTGTTCTCCAAATTTTGTTCTCCATTTTTAGTTCTCCAAACTTTTTGTTCTCCAAATATTTGTTCTCCAAACTTTTAGTTCTCCAAACTTTTAGTTCTCCAAAATATAGTTCTCCAATTCTTTTGTTCTCCAAATTTAGTTCCCCAATGGTTTGTTCTCCAAACTTTTTGTATCAAAATAACATATATATTTTCGATAAGTCTACACCTTTTATAACGTCTAAGCCACATTTTTGACTCGTACAAATAAACAATGCTTGCTGAAATTCCAGAAAATTATATTTTTCGTCGTCAACTTGAAAAATTCATAACTTCTTCGTTATAGCTCCGTTATAATCCGTTCAAGCGGCCACGGTTTCGTTTTAAAGTATATTTTCTAAATATCTAGCCCAAAATTTTTTGTCTACTGTCGGATTTTCCAGATTTTGAAAATAAGGACAGACCCTTTTGCAAACTTGTCGAAATGTGTTTTTCTCGCGCCAAACCTATTCTAACTCATTCAAAACAACTCCGAAGCTATTCTAATCCTACCATACACCTTCTTAGGGTGTCATGGTTTCCTAGACATCACCAAAACTAATATATAACAAGGAGTAATTTATAGAATGGATTATATATATATAACACTTAAAAACCTTAGAAAGTGGTATAAACATCACATAACTTGCATGTTTTCTCAAATAAAAATGAAATGACCATAACAATGAATATGAAATATTATGATGATAATGAATGCTTACTAGTAATTGATGAGGTTTATGAGAACAATGGATTTTCCTAATCACCCTAGGTTTTTATTGCAAAACCTTTACAATAAGTGATACTAGAGTGTAAATAAACTTTGTCTTGAAAATTTTTGGGATGATCCTCCTATGATCCTTGTTGGCTGCCGGTTTTGGAAGAGATAAAGAGCAAGAGAGATATTTTCTTTTTACTTGCAAATGAATGAAATAAGTTTGATCTTTAGTATAATACATAATATCCTTGGGTAAGATATTTGTAAGAAACTCAATGACTCATCCCCCCCCCTTGTCGACAAGGGGGGTTAGTCATTCTCTTTTTTTTTTTTTTTTTTTTTTTTTTTTTTTTTAAATATATTATGTATAATTACTTGTAATTTAATGAAGATAAATGATAAGTTGTAGTCACATTTGAATATTTAGGGCAGCGTTAGTTAAAAATAAACTTTCACGGGTCAAGATAAAATATATTTAGGTCATAAAAATTATAAAAATACATTTCTTGCAAAATTTAAGTGAAATAATAATAATCGTGTAGAATTTAAGGAAACCGTCGTAATTATATAAATATAACCATTTATATACAAAATAAATTTAAAACACTAGGTAAACTCATAATATTATTTTATAAACTTAATATGAGTATAAAAATATCTCGGGAAAATTTTTGGAAGTAACGGATCAATTGTTCAAAATAATTAACTACGCGATAACGTTTATTTAATATGAGATTTTATACGTTTAATGTAAAATGCAAAACCATGCATGAACTAATATGATGACAATGATGTTAATGAAATGTAGACTAAACTTAGTCTATATGAAATGTCTTCGATGATATGATCATGAATTCACAGCTAAACCATTACGGTTACGTGAATTTGATGCTCGTAAACCTAGTTCACGATAAATGATAAATAATGAAGCATGAGTAATGTTTTGAGAATGACCTGAAAATACGAATTGTCACACGTAGTATGATTGGATCCCTGATGTACCTCACATCCAGTAGACCAGACATTCTGTTCGATGTTTGCATGTGTGCTAGATATCAGGCTAAGCCTACCAAAAAGCACCTTGAAGCGGTTAAACGGGTCTTTCGGTATCTCCAAGGAACCATCAATATGGGTCTTTGGTACCCGAAGGACACCGGTATGTCACTAACAGCCTATGCAGATGCTGATCATGCAGGATGTCAAGATACACGACGAAGTACGTCTGGAGGTGCTCAGTTTTTGGGTGATAAGCTTGTGAGCTGGTCTTCAAAGAAGCAAATGAGTACTTCTATTTCCTATATAGAGGCTGAATACATAGCCATGTCATCTTGTTGTGCTCAAATCCTATGGATGAGATCTCAATTATCTGACTATGGCTTTGAATTCAACAAAATCCCTCTGTACTGTGATAATAAAAGTGCTATTGCTCTCTCATGCAACAACGTACAACACTCAAGAGCAAAGCACATCGACATTCGACATCATTTCATCAGGGAGCAAGTAGAAAACGGTGTGGTGGAACTCTATTTTGTGAGGACTGAATACCAGTTAGCAGACATCTTCACCAAAGCTCTTCCTAGAGAACGTTTTGAGTTTATCCTCCCAAGACTTGGTCTAAAGAGTCTACAACCGGAAAGACTCAAACGTCTTCAAGAGGAAAACGAGGAGTAAAGGTCTTTCTTCATCCATCTCTTGTAAATAGTTATTTGAAAAACAAAATACAAAATTTCAAAACCTTCAAAAAGCAAATAGAAAAATATAAAACTTTTAAAAAATCCATAAAAATTGAAAAATCTTGAAAAATTTCAAAAATATTGTCTCTTTGTCATATTCGATAATATCTATGGTCTTTGTGATGTCATTCAAAGAATGACATGGGACTTTAGATGTTGTTCGAATGTTTAAAAAAAAAATCAAAAAAGCAAAAAATCAAAAAATCAAAAAATCAAAAAATATTTTTGGGAGAAAGTGAAAAAAATGGTTTATTGTCATTTCAGGCAATAACCCACTTTTCAAAGATAGAACAGAGCCATGCTTTATCTTGTTTTTCAAAACTCATGCTCTGATTCTATAAACAATTGCTTACTATCTAATGAAAACTAATTGCTTTGAAAAATAACTCGAACTCTTTATTTGAAAATCATCTGGACTCAACGTTTATCAAAAATATCTATCTCTCAATCAACAACTTATGTCATTGATTGAGGGGGAGAATGATTTCAATTAAATCAAAAGGTTATTTGTCATACAATTGTTTTCAAAAGATAAATCATGCATGTTTAATCAATGGAGTTTAAAGTCTCAAAATCCGATCCTTATCAGTTAAAACGTTTTCATAATCAAGTCACAATTCTCCTTAAAAGCTTTCAAAATTAATTTAAATCTACAGAGATCACAAATCTCAAATGATTTGATAATTGTGATCGGGGGAGAATTTGTGATTTAAATTGGATTTAAACTGATAATTCGGTAAATGGTTTTATAAGGATGTACAAGCTCTCCTTCCCACATGTGCCAAACGATTTCAAATTTTCCATGCACATGTTGAGGGGGAGCATCTATCTTAAACCACAAAGATTTAAAACGTGATCAATTTATCTCAATGTGCAGTCTTTTCCTAATATGTGCAAAACATCTTCAAATATCTATGCACATATTGAGGGGGAGCAACTATTTTGAAAACCACATTCTTTATATAACTACTCTTAGATGCAAGCCAACCCCTCAAAGATGAAAATTATTTCTATTACAAAATGATGCTTGATGCACATGTTGACGGGGAGCTCTTGTTCTAAAAATATCAAAAACAATTCAGGTACAAAATGCTTTGATAATATATCACAAGTATCTTGATTGATTTTCAAATAGTTTTCAATTGGTTCCAATGGCAGATGAATAATACCAAATAGACCGACCAATTTTACTTTATGTATGGTGATATAAGGACGATAAGGTTAGGTATTTGTTCCCATGATCCGCTAGAACCGGAGGGATCTACCCAGGGACAATCCACTAGATAGTGTAGAAGTCCTTAGGTATATTGAAAAAAAGGAGAAAAATGAGATATGGGAAGAGTGCAGACTAAGACTGAGCTAGTACTGGAATAAACCCAACAAGGTTCTAGTTATGAAGTCTCGGAAAGCACTGAAGGGGTTGAAGAATGAAAAAGAATTGAATGAGAAAAGGGTGAAAATAAATAGCCCTCCAAATTATTCAACCTTAGGGCAGATACCGGGTTCAATTCATATGCTACTGGTGGTTACCAAGGTAACATCGGTATTGAAGACAAGACGTCATGGACCCAGTGACGCACTGCACTTTAACTTCCCAAACCACTCAAGTTCCTCTTAAAAGAACTTATTTCATTCTCACGGGGAACCGACATAATCTATCGACTTTCTCTTAGAGATTGTTGATATTGAAGAAGGAGACCCTCTCCCTTGTCTCTGAAATAGGATCCAAATATGCACAATTGAGTCTAGAGCCATGAGATCATCAATAAATCTCATTAGGACACTTTCAATGAAGACTCTCTGTTTCACACAATGTGGAAAGAGAGATTATATCTTATGAGTCCTACGCATTATCCTTGTGTTATTGCCAGAACATCTGAGTGATATGCAAACATATTCACAATGAAGATGGAAAACCTTCTGGAGCCAACATCAAACAAGCTCCTGGTGGGTGGCATGTGAGATATATTCAATAGATCAACCATGTGACAACTGAACAGAAACAATGGGGCGATTCAATCTTTTGAATCAATCCTGGTTCAGGTTATGGATTGACGGATATATTTGAAAAACCAGTCGTTGTGCTTAAAAACTCTTTTCTTTAGCACATCGACTGTGTACAAATATTTCAAAATAAAAGGTGTTTATGATTGATAATTGATTTCAATTAAAACCTTCGTTGTATTGCAAAAACAATTTCTATTGAGCGATACACGATTGTTTTTCAAATCTCTTCTTATCAATCAATGAATCTCAATTCGCTGGTTCACTCACTCCGTGTTGTCTTCTTTGAGACGTTCCGGTTTGAGAACAGCTAGAACAGCTGCGAAACCCTGTCAAGGAAATTCTTCGGAATTATACCTGATCATAGGCAGTACTTGTACTGATCAACGGGGAACCGTGGGCCGTGTACCTCAATTCAACGAAAGTGATCAAAGACACTTTCGTGCGCTTTATTGCTAACTGTTGCATGCAGGTACGCCCGACATTTGCAGCTAATCTGAATGAAGCGGTCAATCCATAGCCACATGCTCACACAACACATTCATTCGAAAGAAATCATGATTAGTGCATCAATGACTCTGATATTTTCACTCCATGCTTCTGCTACGCTGCTGCCAATATCATGAATCAACGAAAGCTTCCGCTACTCTGATGAGAATATATCATGATCCAGAATGTGAGCATGTCGGTCCAAACGTCACAACATCACATAATACCAACACCACACTGGAAGAGTCAGAGATTTATGTTTGCTGATGATCTCAAAGCTGGCTCAAAACTCATTATCACGTGGATCAGTTAAAGACCTCTACATTGATTATCCAATCATGCAATAATGAAGAATCAATGACTACGAGCTACAGAGCAAAGAACATTAACAAGAAACCAAGAACAATCTAATTGTAATATCTGTTTGTATTCTATATATTTTTGAGGTGACCTCCCTTAGGGGGAGATTGATAGGATTTAGTAAATCCAGTTATTAAAGAGTCGGTCACCTCAAGTATATGTAATCGTTAGAAAGCTCGTAGTCGTAGATTAGTTAATGTTTAGTAGTATTTAGTTAAGTAACACCGTGGAGGACGGACGGCTCTTTACCCACTGTATGCCTGATCCATAGCCCGTAGGTGGCGATTTATGTAAGAACTATAAATACTCTCTACCTCCCAAGGTAGAGAGTTGGAGCTCATAATAAGATTTTTCTTTCTCTCACTAAAGTTCCCAACCTCTAACTCTTTCTTTCTCTAAAACATCATCTTATACACCTCTTTGTGTTTATGGTTTGATGTGTTTGTGAAATCCAATATGTTACATTTGACCCAATGCCTTCATGAATCTCCTTTAACCTATATGCTAACCCGTCCTGAACCTTCTTCAACGTGTGATCACCAAACTTATGAAGCTCTTTGCACGCCATGAAGCAATTGTGGTGAAGTTCACTACGGTAAACTACGCCAAACTTTGGTTTCTTGAGAATGGTGTACTGAGCTAGTTGGTTGATTTCGGGAAAGTTTAGCTGTGGTTTTGTGAGATTTACACGTTTTTGGTATGATTCCATGGCAAGCTAAAGGTCTTCAACACATTTTTGGATAACGATGCTTCTGATGAATATTAGCAATGACTTGATGCACTGGAGCTAGATGTTCGTGGAGAAGTGTCGCATTCGTCGTTGTACCTTAGCAAGATACATATCTTCAATGGCATTGAGTGACAATCTCAGAAAATCCGCTTGAGAAAAGTCATATTCCTGTTCGTCTTGGCGTTTGACTACGATTTTCTTCAGGAATGAGTAGTACCACTTAGTAGACAGGCTAACATGCATTATGGCAATGATCCGTTGGTTACTGTACACCTCCTTTTTAGATTTGAGTACCTGGCAGCTTCTGTAGTAGATTCTTCTTCGTTCAGGCCAGTGATGAATTCCATACAGTGCATCGAGGTCATAATTAACCACATTATCAATGAACATATGTGTGGCTTCTTCCTCGATGGCCACATTGTTGGAGAAGATTGCTTTTGAGATGGGGAAGGTGAGTGAGGTAGCGTATTTCTTGCTAACATCGTTACCGTGTTGAAGAAATTCCAGGTCATTGTTGAAGAAATACCGGTAGGGAATCCGTTGTTGATCAGGTCGACCAATGGTGGGTAGTAGCTTTCTCCAATCGGTGTAGTATGTAGCCTTGTCCGGTCTGGTGAAGTCGATGTTGGATTCAGGGTTGAGCCAATCAATATTGTTGGACATGGCTCGTGCTATGTTGTCGAGATGATATTCGACTTCTATGGCACTGTCAGAGCTGTTCTTAAGCAGTTGAAAAGCTTCGTTCTTGATTCGTTTCAGCTATGCTTTCGTCATCTTCTTCACCATGAACTTTTCTTGGATAATCTTGACATGCTCCATAGTTCGACCATATACCGGTTCTTCGCCTTCCGGTAATTAAGGGGTGGCATCAACAAGCTTTGAAAACCATTCATATTCGTCAGTTTCATCTTCATCTAGCCATGATACAACTGAAGTTGACTTTTTCTTCTGTGGCTTGGAGGATAATGCTGGTTGCTTAGTTGATGTAGAAGAAGGGGGTTGTTGTTGGGGCTCAGGAATCTCTTCGTCATCACCACCGGTGTATTTGAAATGATCACCAGTTTTCTCCGTTGGTGGTGGAGACTCAGAGTCCTGAGGTTTGTCTCTAGCAGGAGGACGTTGTGAAGATCTTCTAGTGGTGGTGGTCCTTTTGGGGTGGTTGAGGCATAGATGATGATTCGTCAGTTTTCTTTTTGCGTTTTGGCTCATAATCCTTGTCCGCATCATCGTCGTCTCTTGGTCGCTTAGCCCTTTCAGCTGACTCTTTACACGAAGTTTTGAGTTGATATTCCAATAATGCCTCAAAAAGTTTAGCTTCGTCAGAAGTAAAGGTTTCAGATCGTTGAGACATTTGTGTAACAATCTTGGAGATCAATTCCACATCAGAGACAACCGGAAACGGGACTGGATTGATTTGCATAGCAACAGGGGTAGTTGCCATTGTTTGTTTGACCAGTGACATGAGATATGGATATAGTTTTCTGGCGAACATTTCTCTGGTGACTCCAGGGACAGTGTCGAGAAGGAACTTATGAGTGTAGTCCCTTATCGTCTTGTCCATTTCCCCTTGGATATCTCTATTGAGAAACTGCTGAATCTGCTCTCTTTCTTCCGAAAACTCGTTCATCGCATCTTGGAGTAAATTTAGTCTGTCGGCCAGTTGATTGAATTTTTTGTTGACTACGTTTCGTTTCCTTACTTGCCTGACAGCTTTGAAAAGTTTGGTCTTAGCCCCGTGATGCCCAAGTGTTGGTCGGTTTCTTGACTGATTTGGATGTGGATCTGGTGGTAGCATCTTTGGATGGTGGTGAAGATGAATGAGATGATGAGTCTGAAGATGATGAGTCATGAGAAGGCTCTGGGTCTTTTGGTGGCTCAGAAGTTCCTTCAGGGTTGTGTTCAGGATTATCAAGAATATAATCATCAACTTCTTTGCGAGCGTTAGCCTCTTCTTCAGCCTTTACCCTAGCCTCTTCTTTTGCTTTAGCTTGAGCTTCCTCTTCAGCTCTTTCCCTAGTAGCTTCCTCAATGTCTTCATCAGTAATCTTTTCATCCTTCTCCTTTTCCTCTTCTTCCTCAAAGGTAAACAGAACATCATAGGTTTGCTGTTGCTGTTCTGTGGATTCCTTGGCGGTGGCACCAATTCGCTTATCGGGTTGATTAACCACATCACGAATTGGTATGGTAAGTGCACCACCACTGGAACCTCTAGGGCGTCTTGTTTGTTCGCGATTGAAATCAGAAGCAACATGCTGTAACCTTAGATGCTTCAGTGTCTTGTGGTAGTATTTCTCCTCATCCTTTGGTTCTTCATCTGAACTCTCTTCTTCTTCCTGCTCTTCCACTGGAGTTTTACCCTTGTCAGTTTTGGGACTAGATGGTTTTTCAACTGTTGTCGTATCATCTGTAACAGACTCTGAATAGTGAACCTCCTCATCTGTCTCAGTATCCTCGGAGTCTTCGTCCTTTAGTTTAGGTGCCGATTGAGGATTAGGGGTGGCACCCTTTGTTGGAACTTTTCTTTTGCGGGAAGGATTTCTCTTTGGATACTTGCGGCACTCCCAGTGCTTGCTGCACTTCCAGCAGTGCCTGATCTCATGGTCTTCTTGACTGGGATGTAGGAAGACTTTTCATCCATGAAGCTGACTTTGCCTAAGGTAACTGCTTCTTGATATCGTGAATACGATTGAAAGCTTTTAATATCATCAGTGAGTAGGCAGTCAGTCAATACTACACCTTGTTTCTTTGTTGATGAGTCTTTGAATCTGACAACATTTAAAGTAGGTTCAAACAACGTAGAATGATGGTTGAGGTCATCAAGTCTCAAGGGAATGTCTTGATTATTCCCGAGTATCCTCTGGATCAACAACTTTGTATATCTGATGAAAGGGACCTTTGTGCCAGGCTTCTTGAGGTAAGACATCATGTCTTCCCATATCAGATTTGCGTAGTCAATGTGCATTTTGTTGACCATTCCCTAGAAGATTTGTAGTTCTATTAGCTTCGGATGCTCATAACCGCTGTCTCTACCGGAAACAGACTTTGCGATCATGATGTACAAAGTTCTCCATGGCTGAGGGATGTTCTTTAAATCGAGTGAAGAGTGTTTGGTAATGATTCCCGCAGCTTCATTATAACCAATATTAGGGGTGAAAACGAGCCGAGCCGAGCCCGCCAGAGCTCGAGCTCGGCTCGTTTAAGTTTTAAAAGGCTCGTGCTCGAGATCGGCTCGTTTCGAGCCTTAAACTTTAAGCTCGAGATCGGCTCGTTTCGAGCCTTAAACTTTAAGCTCGAGCTCGGCTCGTGGTAAGTTATATAGGCTAGGGATCGGCTCAAGCTCGACTCGTTTATACAATTTGGACATGAAAAGTTAAATAGGCTCGTTTATATAGGCTCGGCTCGTTTAAATAGGCTCGTAGTATGTTATATAGGCTCGGCTCATTTAAGCACAAGCTCGGCTCGTTTATACGATTTGAGCTCGTTAATAAGCTCGAGCTCGGCTCGCATATATGTTTAATACTTAAAAATCATAATGTTGTTTAGGCTCGTTTAGGCTCGCGAGCCCAAACGACCTTCGTATGTAAAGCTCGGGCTCGAGCTCGATTACTAAACGAGCTGCAACTTAGGCTCGAGCTCGTTTAGGCTCGGCTCGTTCAAGATTTTTACCGATCCGATCCTGAGCTTTTCACGAGCGGCTCGGCTCATTTCCACCCCTAACCAATATCGACCATGAATTGTAGAGTAGCCTCTTCAGTTGGAGTTGGCACATACTGAGCAGGATGGATAGCAGGGAGCAGAAGAATTGCTCGTACATCAGCAATAATGATGGTGACTTATTTATCGTTGAGTGTCACTGTAACAACATCTTGACCATCAATTTTCTTCATTGTATGCCAGAACTGATGATTGTAAATCTCTGGTACAATTGCTGTGTTGGTAAGCATGTTGTTGTAAGGATGAGTCTTAAGAATATCCACTGCAATTCGGCATGAAGACTCAGAGCATGTGAAGTTCTCAAAGTCAACCTTAAGGTTGTTCTTGCCAATCTTGATTCTATAACCAGTAGGGAAAATGTCTTCTATTGTGAGCTCGTTTGGTGCGTTAACGTTTTCCATTGTGATGTCCATATCGTGATCTGAAAGATATTGAGCCAAAAGAACCAACATATCGAAAGACATTATGTTAGTCAAAAGACATTATGTTAGTCAAAAGTTGATTTTATTGTCCAATTAATTGAATATGTTATGTTAATGAATGTTACGAGTCCAAGGTCACTTGTTTTCCAACAGTCCAAAGTAGTCGTGATACGTTTCGTGAGTATATTAATTTTGAATTTTAAAGTCCAAATTTTCACTCATTCACACACCATTTTAACCATTATAGCTTATTAGCGACATTTTGGTCTTGTGACATTATCAGTAACTTATTTACAAGTTTGTACGCGTAACAATTGATTGGTAAAGTTAAAGTTTAGGCTTATGCATAATAATGCAAGCTTATGCGTAAACAAAGTGTAACCATACGCGTAGACCTAAGCTTATGCGTAGGAGTTCCTAATACGCGTAAGAAAAAGCTCTTGGCATAAGGCTTATGCGTAAGCGTATGTTGGGAGCTTATGCGTAAGGTTTACTCGTAACAGTGAACCTTATGCGTAAGATTCCAAGTTTACGCATATCCTTCACAGGATACGCGTAGTCCCTTTGTAGCCCTTACGCGTAAGAGTTACGTGTAAGATTTCTCTTACGTGTAACATCTACGCGTAAGGTATTCCTTAAGCGTAGAATTCCAATTTTAACCTTGATTCTGATTTTGCACGCGTAAAACCTGAAATAAATTCATCATAACATTTCAAATTAACATATTATTCAATCCTCTTTCAAAATCAGATGTGATCACAAGTTATAATGGTTACGCGTAAAGTTTGCATATGCGTAAAGTTAAACCCTAAGGATTCAAATCCTACCCCTAATCAATCTAACCATGTAATCATTACCAAACGATTTCTGGGATGTCTTAGGAGCCTTATGAGTTGCTTACAATCAGTTTTAACATCAAACACTTCAAGAATCAAAAAAATACCCATTTTAACGAATACTTAAACCCTAAATTTTAATTTAGCAAAATTAGTGTTTCTGGGTATGATTCAAGGTAGGTTTTGGTTAATTAAACATGTAACAAACATCATACAAGCCTCTAATTAGACAGAAACACTCACAAATGAGAACACTCAATTACACGCATAAACCCTAAAATTTGAAAAGTGATTAAAAACGTTTCTGGGTGAAATTTCTTGATGGGAATGATAATGAGACTGGTTTATAACACTTTTATCCTAACCATTTCATAAAAAAACATCATTAACCAAGAACTTCATTCTACGCGTAAGCGTAAGAACAAAAATTCCTTGTTTTGGAAAATCTAACCGTTAAAATTGTATGAGATTAAAAACCAATGTTAGAAATCACATAGAGAAACGATTAACACTTACAGATTGGAAGATTAAAGCACGAATTTATGGTTTTGATCTTAGGCGTGGATATGGTTGGTGAAGAATTAAATGTTAGTAATAAATGTTAGAGTGATATTAGGTGAAGGGTTTTGATAAAAATAAGTTTTGACACTTGACAAATATGGCCCCTCCACCTCAACTATTTTCATCCACAGCCCATAACTTCCATTTTGGTTAAGCGTGAAGTAAAAATTTGGAAAGAAATTTGACGACACCCCCCCTCGACTTTAGAAATAGAGAAATTTTACATAATTTGAGTCCGAGGAGTGTTAAGAAGCAAGAAACATATCCACCATTATCAAAGATACAGCCAATACTGGGTAACATGCAAGTACAAGGTTTTATGAAACATAAAATATTTACTTTCTCCCCCTCAACACTTGACCGTAAAAATATTGAAATGTTTGAAAGAGTAAAGTGTTGACGAAAGATTTGTACTTTCCATGTTAAAAGAAATTTAGATAGAAGAATATTTTTGTATTTTATAAATTTTAAATTTTTGTATTTTGTTTTTGAAAAAATATTTACAAAAGAGGTTTTGGTGTTTGGCTGGTTTTAAGAATGTGTCAAAAGTTCGTCCAGTTCCTCTGGAGTCAAACACCTCATACCAATCAGGTGGACCAACTCAGTAAACCTAGCAGGAGCCAAGGCTTTGGTGAGAAGGTCTGCCAGTTGATATTCAGTACCCACAAAATATAATTCAACAATACCCTTTTCCACATGCTCCTTTATGAAATGGTATCGAAGATCGATGTGCTTGGACTTCGAATGTTGGACGGAGTTGCACGAGATTTCAATAGCACTTTGATTGTCGCAGTACATCGGGATTCTGTCAAATACGTAACCATAGTCTTTGAGTTGTGTTCTCATCCAAATGACTTGAGCACAACACGCCGATATGGCTACATATTCTGCTTCGGTTGAGGACATCGATGTACAATCCTGCCTCTTCGATTGCTATGACACCAGTTTATCACCAAGAAATTGTAGAGCTCCCGAAGTACTTTTCCGAGAATCCAAGCAACCTGCGTGATCAGCGTCTGAAAAAGCTATTAGTTCAAAACAAGAATCCTTCGGATACCAGATCCCCAAATTAATGGTTCCCTTGATGTATCGGAGGATTCTTTTAGCCTCAGAGAGGTGAGTTTCAGTTGGTCGCGACTGATAACGGGAGCAAAGATATACAGCAAAGACAATGTCAGGTCTACTGGCTGTTAGATACATGAGAGACCCAATAATACTTCAGTATTTGGTAGGGTCAACCAATTTCCCATGCAAATCATCATCCAGTTTCTTGGTATGTGCCATCGGTATGGCATATGTATCACAGTTTTGCATTCCATGTTTGTTTAAAATTTCAAGAGCATATTTGGACTGACTCAGGAAAATACCACGGGGTGATTGATGAACTTGCAGTCCTAGAAAGAACGTAAGTTCACCCATCATGGACATTTCAAAATATTTTTTCATAAGTTTTGAAAAAGCGTTTGAGTACTTTAGATATGTTGACCCAAAAATGATGTCATCCACATAAATTTGAACGATTAGAATATGTTCCCCGTTATATTGTATGAAAAGTGTTGGGTCGACCGATCCTTTGACAAAATTATGAGATATGATAAAGGATGACAACTTATCATACCACGCCCGAGGGGATTGTTTGAGACCGTAGAGAGCCTTGTTCAATTTGTAGACGTGATTAGGGAACTCTGGATCAACAAATCCTCCTGGTTGACTAACATAGACCGTTTCCTTCAGTTTACCATTCAAAAAAGTGGTTTTGACATACATCTGAAAGACCGTGATGTTCATGTGAGCCGCGAATGCCAGAAAAATCCGTACAGCCTCAAGTCTAGCAACTGGTGCAAATGATTCCTCGTAGTCAATCCACTCTTCTTGTCTATAACCCTTAGCCACCAGACGTGACTTATTTATGATAACCGTACCTTCAACATCCAATTTGTTTTTCCAAATCCATTTCAGACCAATAACATAGACCCCTGATGGTTTTGCAACCAATTCCCATACTTCAAGACGTTTAAACTGATTAAGTTCTTCTTGCATGGATTCGATCCAGTTGTCATATGTCATTGCTTCCTTAATATTTTTGGGTTCAGCTTGGCAGACGGTAAGTGCATAAATGCAATGTTCACCGTCTGTCTGAAGGCGTTGTCTAGTTACGACTGGTTGATTCGAGTTTCCTATAATGTTCACAATAGGATGGTCTTTAGTTCAACGATGTGTGGAGGGTTGATGTTGATATACATTGTGCAGATTAGGAGGATTCAAATGGCTTGTAGATGATTCAGCAACATCAGAAGTGGCAGAATCATTTGCAAAAGGGTTGAAGAACGCATTTAGATCATAATCTGCAGGTGGGGGTACTTCATGGTTCAGAGGATCAACAGCTGGTTCAGCGTCATTGGATGCGGTTTGTTCGGCTGTTGTTGTGGAATCAATTGGAGGTGTTTCCTCAACAGTTGTTGTTGTTTCATGTGTATCAGGTATTGGATTATTATCAGGTTGAGCAGCGAAAACATTTGATACATCTGGAGCACGTTGATCAATATCATCACTAAATAGAGGAGCAAATAGTTGTTCCATTTGTTGACGAGTAAGCTGTAAGATTGGTTCAACTGATGATGGGGTTTGGGGGAAGTTTAGACGGTTATGTCCGGGTTCCAAGCTGTTTTGCTCAGAAGCCATTTCTGTAAGCTCATCGAAATTGGCATGAATCGTTTCCATAATCTCCCTTGTACGACGATTCCAGATCCGGTATCCTTTAGAATTTTCACAGTATCCAACAAAGACTGCAATGTCAGCTTTAACCTTGAGCTTTCCAAAGTAATCACGATCATTATTTGGATAGCAAAGGGATCCAAAGATATGAAGGTGTTTGAGATTCAATTTGTGGTTGTGGATAAGCTCGTAAGGTGTTTTGTTGTGGCATTTAGTAATCATTGAACGGTTTTGAGTGTAGCTTGCAGTAGATACAGCTTCAGCCCACAAGTAATCTGGAAGTTTTGCATTTATCAACATCATTCTTGCAGCTTCCACTAACGTACGGTTTCGTCTTTCAACAACTCTGTTTTGTTCTGGTGTTCGTGCAATGGATGTTTGTTGCTCAATTCCCACTTTCTCATAATAAGCACGTAGAGTTTGATTTACAAATTCAGTTCCTTTGTTTGTTCTGATTTGTCTGACTGTGTTTCGGAGCTGAACTTGAATTTTCGTGAGAAAGGTGATGATCATCTGTGGAACTTGATCTTTACTTCGAAGAAAATAAACCCAAGTCCATCTTGAGTAGTCATCAACAATTACCAAAATGTAGCGTTTGCCATTAATCGTCTGCACACGCATCGGACCACACAAATCCATGTGAAGAAGATGAAGCACATGCTGAGAACTATGTTCCACCTTTGAAGGAAAGTGAGCACGAGTGCTTTTCCTTTTTCACAAGCTGAGCATAGATGATCTTTAGAATACCGAAATCTTGGGAGACCTTCAACAATTTTGAAACGTGCAAGGTTGGTTATGGTTTGAAAGTTTAGATGTGAGAGACGACGGTGCCATAGCCAGGATTTTGTAGATGTTGCCTTTGAAAGTAGACATATTGGAGATGAAGCAATCATGTCTTCCATTGAGATTGTGTAAAGACTTGATGTATGTTGGCTAGACATAAGATCGTTTCCTTGTAGATCACGAATGAAACAATTTTTCTCTCTAAAAGCAACTTCCAAATCTCCATCACAAAATTGACCGACTGAAAAGAGATTGTGTCCGAGACCTTCCACATAATAAACTCTGCTAATCTGGATGTTTCCATTAATGTAATCTCCGAAGCCCATTATAGCCGCGAAGTGATCATTCCCGAATCTGACAGTGCCAATGAAATTTGAAACAAATTTTGATAACAGTTTAATATTGCCTGTCATGTGTCGGGAACAGCCGCTATCAACAACCCAGAGGATGATCTGTATCACCTACATTACAAACAGACGACACAGATGGAATAGAAGTAGATGTGGAACCCGAAGAGTTAGAGGGTTCCAATGCAGTTATAGTTGAAACATACATGTTTATGATTTTAGGTATCCATTTAAAACCAAGTGTATTATGTAACCATTTCTGCCATCTCCAACTAGTCTTAGCTTTGGTCTTAGTGAATGCACTAGGTGATAAGTTCTTCCTAGGAGGTGAAGGGGTTTCTATGGGTACATCAATGATCGTAGCAGGAACACTAAAGGGTGGTTTACCTAGCACAGACTTAGAAGCATTAGTGGGCCTAGAGGTATTCCGTTTTCTATTATTCCGCTTACGAGATAAGATAACATTAGCAACACATTTATCATGACAACCAGAGAACATGCTTTTACGACAACCAACACAAAAAGCTTCAAACATAACATTTAAAGTACTTAAAGGTTCATCATTCGTTACATCACTTTTTCCATTACATTTGTCAGACGCAATATATAAAGTGGGAGTAACATGAGTTTTATTCAAAGTCCTAAGGTGTTCTTCTACTTCAGAGGTCTTTATTGTTCTTTTCTTACGTCGCAACTTCCTATTCTTCCTTGTGGTGCTCTTAAGCTGTGAAGTGCTAGCGTTGGGAAAAGAGGCAACTATTCCTGTTTAAGTAGAGGGAAGCACATTAGTTTCTTGTGATGTGTCATTAGGCAGTCTAAGAATTCCTTGTGCAATTACGTTTATGTTACTATTCCTATCTTGCTTAAGATTCACCAACTCTGCTTTTAGATCATGGATAGTGTGTAACAAATCTTGATTTTCAGAACGAGTGTTACCATTTTTCGTAAAACATCTTTGGTATATGCAAGATGATCATCAACATCTTTTGACGCTTGAGCACGAGTCTTTTTGAGTAAATCAAATATGACACCATATTCCGTTTTAACTTTTGAAATTTCTTGTTCATATTTTGAAATTTGACACTTTAAAGACACGTTTTCATCATCCAGTTGCTCAAGTTTTGGATTAAGAGTTTTGGTATGCAACTGGTTGATTTTGTTTTGCAAAGCGAGTTCTCGATTTTGACAATATTTTTGACACCATTGAAGACGACGTTTTGCATTTGAAAGCTCGTTTAACAATCGCTCATTTTCAACTTTTAAAGACTTGATTTGTGACACATTATCGGTATTCTCAACATTTTCAATAGAATCAACAGAATCAACAGCGATATAATCAAATGCATATGCAACATTATGTAGTAACACAACATTTATGGTATCCGCACAGATAACATCTTCCAAGAGTCGATCAACATCTTTTCTTAACATTTTCTTTTTACGTTTAGTATTTGAAATCGATGTTTCTGTTTTCTCGAAAACTGTTTTCATAAGTCCAAGCTCCTTGTGAAAATCCCTTTCCCAATATATTGCACGTATTTTCAAATTTCGGACATGAGGTAAAATTCTTTTCTGAAAAATATCTCTTTGTTCTCGCGCATGAGGCGATTGAAAATGTTTAACTTTTATTTCAGAATTGATTTCAATTTCACGTTCCAAAAGTTTGATGTCCGATATGAATGTTTCAATGTATTTAAGAATTTGACAACGTTCGGGTAATGTTTTTACTTCACTGAGTGAAGGTAAAGGACCATTAATTTGTGCAGTATTGGGTTGAGGACCAATATTAGAAGACTCAGAAGTAGGCGTGATAACCCAAGGTGTGTTAGATTTATCCTGTTGTGTGACGAAAGTTATGGTTTTTGAATAGTTAAATGGTTTGTTATAAACAACATTTTCCATTTTTGACCGACTCTCATCATCTGCATCTAATTCCTCCAAGCGATTATATTCAACAACACTCATGATGGAATCATCAATTCTATGTTCTGCACTGTAAACTTGAGGATTTGGTTTGAATGCTCTATGTGAAAACTTTGGTTTGTAATCAGCAAGATTCGGTCCATATCCATTTGGATTTGGTTTAAAAGTAAACTTTTGAATGGTTGTGATTGACTCACCATGTTTGTAAAAAACATTTCGAAACTCTTTGATTTTGTTTTGTAAGTCGACAATTTCTTCAAGATAGTCATCTATTTGTTTCCTTGAATGCTTTTTGTACTCACAAAACTGTTTTTGACAAGTTAACAACTTAGACTTGGCTTTTTGAGTTTCCGAAGTGAGAGCGTTAAGTTGTTGTTTATGATCATATTTCAGTTGTTCTATTTGAGACAACAAAGCATTTTTGGATGCAACTAGATCACATATCTGTTTTTCCAAAGATTTTTCATTTTGGTAGGATTTAGCAAATGCGACTTCAAAACCTTTTTCACGTTTCTCTTTAGTTTGAAAAATGTTGAGTTGGAACTTATAGCATTCATTATCCTGAGTCAACAGTGCAATTTTATCCTGTAATTTCTTATTGATGTTTTGGCACTTTTCCATTCGAGATTTTTGGGTCTTAATTAAATTGGTCATGAGCTCAAGATCTGGATTAGACACAGGTTCAGCTTGTTCAACGTGAGTCTCAACATGATCATTATTTAGATCCTCAAATATAACCACGGAGTCAACTTGATTATCAATATTACCCATAAGGTCATCTTGATCCTCAAATATAACTACGGGATCTATTTGATTATCATCGGAATGAGATGTAGACGGCTCATGTTGAACACTCTGATCCTCGTCGGATGCAGATGTTGGCGAAGATATCAGATCAGTAATGAATATAGTTTGATCCGGTAACTGAGACAAGCCGTCAGTGTCATACACTGGGCCTGTGTCACTCATGTGGAGCTCTTGCATGTTTGCCATTAACATCACAACTGCATTAGCCTGCAAGTCCTCCATGTCATCATCAGAATCAGCATTAGCCATGAAGCTCTGTTCCTTGTTTGTAAGAGTTCCACCAGCTTCATCCTTGAGAGCCAAGAGTAAGGCCTCTTTGTGATAGGCGCTGCCTCTTGTCTTCGGCTTAGGGCATGCATTAGCCAGATGACCCTTCTCATTACAGTTATAACAACGAAGACCATTAACCCCAGTCTGAGCATTTCCCTGATCAACCACTTGACCCCATTGTTGTGGAGCACCCATGTTATTCCTTCCATTAACATTAAACCCTTGACCACTATCCATCTGACGAACATGACCATGATTCTGAACTTCAACACGTCCATTGTAAACAACAGCTTGATTCTTTGTGTTCGATGAGGTACGAATGCGATTGTTGGATTTGTTAGAGTATCGACCGAAGGCTCTAGCAATCATGACAAACCCTTATTGCGACGCATCGAAAGCTTCTGCATCCTCATTAGATTCACTGTAAAGTGCTTGATCATTGTTGTTATTGTATAGAACCAATTGAGTTTCTTGGGATTGTTGTTGTGATGGATCATATGGTGTAATTTGAGTAGTTGGTTGTGGAGGATTTGTAAAGACAGTTTGTAAGGTCGGGAATTGAGGATAACATGCTTGAGCCCACAAAGCAAGTGTTTGATTATCCGAAAGTGAAGGCGAAGCAGGGACTCCACGGATGATCCTTTCTCTGTCAACTTCCTTTTGGTGGGGCTTCAAATAGTCATACAACAGTCCGTATGTAGCATGATGAAGATTCTTTGCTTGACGGATGAAAATAACATACTTTTCCCAATCAGGACCAAGACTGCTCAGGAACTTTGTGTTGACTGCAATCCTTGGCATAATGATATTATGTTTTTCCAAGTCATTGATGATGTCTGAAAACCGATAATGATATGACTCTAATGTCTCCCCTGGTTCAATCATGAAGTGTTCATATGCTAAGTAGATTTTTGATTTCATATCCTCTTGATTGAGTTCTGTGCCTTCCATGAGAAGATGAATATGCTCCCACATTGCTTTAGTAGTCTTCTGAGCATCAACACTACGAAGTATCAGATTGGGTAATCCCAAAAGGATATATTGCATTGCAAGTTCATCGGCTTCTAAGTGTAGAAGTTGGTCAGTAGTAAGTTGATCAAGACCGACAACGTTGGTAATATCATCTCTTGGTGGAACAGCATTCGGATCTCCGGGTACAGTGATAGTATGCATCTGAAATGGACCTTCATGGATGACCTTTTTCAAGAACTTTCCATGTGGCTTTTTTAGATCACAAAACCTAAAGAACCATATCACCCATTGATCGTAGTTTCCGGGAGTGAGCATTGGAAGTCTGTCAAGGGATCCAGCTTCATGAATGGATTGTTGGCTACTTAAAGCTTCACACATCTTTGCAAACCAAGACGGTTCCTTTGGTGTAGTACCATTCATAACCTACTTGGCGGGATACTGATTTTGAAAGTATGTGTAGTGTTGTACTTGTTGACTAGGGTTTGGTGGAACCATTTGTGGTGGAAGAGGAATTGCTCCTTGAGGAAATTGTTGTTGAAATTGTTGCACTTGTTGTGGAGATTGCGGAGGATATTGTTGATAGAATTGTTGTTGTTGTTGTTGAGGATACATATGAGGAAAGTAGCTAGAGTATGGTGGTTGAGACATCTTGAAACTTGTGTTGATGATGGATCTTTGTAGTCGAATGAAACAATGTTGATTAAGTAACCTTATGCGTAGAAACCAGCTTAGGCGTAGAAAGTTCCTTATGCGTAAAAACCAACTTACGCGTAGAAGATAGCTTACGCGTAGACTTGAGGAAAACTTAGCTTAGGCGTAAATTAAAGGCATAGAATTAGAATCCTTATGCGTAATATTTGCTTATGCGTAAGACAGGCGTATGCGTAAGAAAAGGCTTAGGCAAAGAGAATTCTACGCGTAAGATTTTAGCTTAGGCGTAAAACTAGGGTTTTGCCCAAAAAATCCTTTACACTTATACCAGTGTAAAAGATATCCAAAATCGAAGTGTTTTCAGGCTTATCCAAGCAAGAAAACACTGAGTAAACCAGCAGCACTGAAGATCAAATGAAGAGAAGGTTATGCGTAAGAACTGCTTAGGCGTAGACTTTGAAGCTTACGAGTAAAACTAGGGTTTTCTTACGAGTAGAAAATACCAACTTTCACCAAAAACTGATTTTATGCCCAAAAGTGTTTAGAAACCTGATTGTTATGATGAAAAAGCTTCAATATCACCAAAATAACACAAAAGTTGGAAACTTGATGAGCTAGCACACTTTTTCACCTTACGCGTAACTAAAAGTATGCGTTAAAAAACAAGCTCAAAAACGATTCTACACACGTAAAGTTTCAAACTTGATGCAAAAAACTTAAACTTTAACACTAAATGAACCTTAAACACAAAAAATCTTGAGTTTTTAAGTGAAAAAAATGAAAGCTTTTTGCGTATAAAAGTTTATAAACGAGAAACCCACGCGTATGAAAACAATCTTTAAAAATAAATATGTTTCACCCAACTAGATGGCGAATGATACCACTGTTAGGTCACCATATTGTAACACAAGCATCAATATGTAGAAATATAGATAAGATGATCGGATGAACACTAACAAACACACACGATATAAAGAGTAACAAAGGTTATGCGTAGAGTGTAATAAGAAAGTGAACAACCAACCTTCAAATGAAGGTTTACAACATTATTTATAGGGGAAGGGACTAGGGCAACACTACAAGTTCCCTTCCTTCCTTATGGACTTGGGCCAAGGCTTATGGGCTTTCTACATAAGCCTTACCATTAATACTAACATAAAAGTCTAATTAAGCAACTATTACATATTGATTACAAACACTTGAAATATAGTTTAGGAGTGATTCCAACAAGGTGGATATATGATGATGATGGAATTTTTACGGTTAACAGATTAAGAGAGATGATTGATGACAAGATCCTAAACACAACAAGAGACGAAGTGGAACAAGCTCACTCCAAGAAAAATATGTATTTTTATTTAGCGTCCACAAAAAAGAAGACTTCCAGTGTTTACTTGGGTTGATCACATTGGTATTGACCTAAATTCGACGCTTTGTCCACATTGTGAAGAGGAAATAGAAACGGCGGAGCATTGATTTTTAAAGTGTTCAAGGGTTATGCAGGGTTTGAATAAAGTTTTTAAGTGGTGGAATATGGGAACTTTTAATATTGAGTCTATTCAAAATATTATTATTCATAATGATAATAATAGTCTCAACCTGAAACAAAAATCTATTTGGCAAGCGGTGTGTTGGTCGATGTTATACCTTGTGTGGTGTTCTCGGAGGGTGTTTGAAAATAAAGTCTCCAATCTCACTACGATTTGTAATGAGCTACAGGTTGTTACATTTTTTTGGATATCTAATAGATCAAGAGGAGCAATCTCGTCATGGGTTGATTTGTGTTCGGATCAGGTTAAAGCTTGCAAGATTTGAAAAAGTCATTTTTAACAGTTTACAGATGTTCCTGTGTGTTCATGTGTTCCAGTTTTGCAGACTTCAAATGTTCCTATGTTCGTATCTCAGGTTGTAAGACATCTCGTGGGTCCGGTGCATATGAGAGAATGAGGGTTCTGCTGCATTTTAGGTGGGATATAATGGGTTTCAGCTATATATGCAGTTTTATGGGTGATTGGCACAATGGGTCAGCTCCATATGCAGTTTCATGGGTGTTTGGCACAGTGGTCAGAATATATGCAGTTAATTGGGTGTTTGGCACAGTGGTTGGGCTGCCAAGGAATTACATCAGCTGCACTTCAAGTGATCTTTTATCTTGCAGCTTTGTTAGGTTGTTGTCATTGGTTTGGTTTTAGTTATGTTTTTGTATTTGTTCTTTGTCTTGTATAAGTCTAATTATAAGCTATGTATTTTTTTGCTTTGGTCTCTATTCTTAACCAACTTGGTTATATAGTAGATACCTTTGCATATACTTGGTTTTTGTTGGTTGAAATATATTGCCTAAAAAAAATAAAAAATAAATAAAAATACTAAAATACTTACATCCTTCATATTCTTTGGAAAGTATCCAAAAGGAAAAGTTCTTCTCCCGAATATATGTCTTGTTTACTCTTGTTATTTTGCTTTGTGTATATGACAATGTTGGACTTTATTATTTTATTTTATACCAAAATTGCTATTGGTACGATCAGAACTAACCCCAGAGATCGTGTGACACATTTAAGATCATGATTATTAAACAACGGAAAACGTTGTTATGACAAATGAAGATGGCACAAAATACCCAAGGATTGAACTTGCACCTAACCAGGGGGAGTAGGAGTGGTAGTTATGCAAAAAAAATAAAAAAATAAAGATTGTTCGTTTATTGTTGCTCAAACAATAATAAGCTTGTTTGTATTTAAAGATTTGTGGTGCATGCATCATGCATGCATGCTGAAACATTATTTTTAGAATATCAGCGAACAATGCCAAAATCATCACTAAGAATTGTTGCTATCAATAAATTTTTTAGAATATAATAATGACGACCAGCTTTTTTAATCAATAAATTTTTTGAACGACCTTTTATTAATAATCTATTTTTATTCAACAATCAACCTTCCGACTTTACCTTAAATATCACTAGACACTGGTAAATTATTTGATTCAATCAGGGATAGAACTATGAGATCTTGCGGTGTCACGGTACCTTGCTGAAATTTTTCTACGTAGCGTTAATTTTTGTAAAATATCCAAATTTTATTAAATTCACTCGGTTAAAAAAAATTGTATTTCTATTACTTGTTTAATTAGTTCAATAATAGGTACTAAAATCGATCTTTTGAATCGAAGTTGTTCTATTTATTGGTTTTCCTAATGCTATACTTCAAAAAGATTTGTGCACCCGTTTTGTTTTATTATATTCCTGGTTTCGTCATAAGTTTCCGATTTCACTTTGCCACTTTGGAACAAAACAAACCTATTGACAGCTACTACGAGTTTGAGGTATGCAACCTTTGGGTCGAGAGTAAATGGCAGGCAAAAGTGAAAGGCTCAGACGCCTTAAACAGAGATCGACGAAAGTGAAAGGCTTTGAAGCCTTAAATAGAACTTGACAAAAGTGAAAGGCTCCGAAGCTAAACAGAGATTGACGACTTTTCAAATAGCGATAATGAGTCATCATTTTGGCAAATGAGTCATTTATCCCCAACTCTAAGTCCTTGCTTCCCCTGTGATGAGATATTCAATCTAAACATCTTAAACAAGCTCAAATATCTTAGACTTCTCTGTTAACATCATGTTTTATATATATGAGAAACGTTACATGAACCTAAACTTAGACTTAAACTGAGACCTAAACCAAGTGTCAGCATCCTGATTGCTGCAGACATAGACCCACTTCTTTTAAAACCCATAACGATGATGTCAAGCAGTTTTAGGTCGAAGTTTAGGCCTAAGTTTAGGTCCATGTATCATTTCTCTTTATATATTATCTTAACATCACGTTCATTTTTTATTTATTTAATTTATTTATTTTTTGAACTTAAACTATATTAAAAGAAACAAACTAAGATCTAAACATATCACTCCTCGAAAGAGAGGAAAGTTCATAATGAAACAAAACATCTCAACTAAAAGGTAAAGCGGAAGAAGATGCAAAACAAGCTGCCCAATGAGTAACTTTGTTGTTTTCACTATTAGTCCATGAGAAAGATAACTTCAAATTCGCCAACCACTAGCGAATATCAGTTACAAGAGCATCAAGTCTCCATGGTGGTTTCGTTTCCATAGATGAGAGAGTAATATCCGTCTAACAATCGGATTCCACAATTGCATGAGACCAACCACGACGAAATGCCAAATGACACGCATAGTGCAGTGCTAAAACTTCTGCTTCAAGAGGAGACATAGAAAGAATAAGGCATACCATCGACATAAAGGAGAGAACTTGTGGAATCACGCGCTACAACAACTAAAGCAGCCTTGGAGTCCATGAACGCTGCATCATAGTTTATCTTCACCTGAGAGCTGTGGGGTGATGTGTGGGGGGGGGGGGGGGGGGAATCCAACACAATGAAGTCTGAGATGTAGACTGAGGACAATCCGGTTTTGCAATGATATTTGAGTCCATTACTGTAACACCCCCAATTTCGTGATACGCTGCGGAATTCAATCTGGGTGTTACTTCATGGCACAACAGTTATATCAATAGAAAACGAACCCTAATTGAGTCGTTTTAAAAGATTTATCATTTGATTTATATAAATATCAGAGTTTACAAAAAGAGGTCCCAGTGGTTTTACAATTTATTAAATAAGTTTTCGAATGATAATATAGCCTTCTTGAGTATCCGTGCCCTTCCGTGCCATCCTCGTAAATTATGAACCTGAGATAAACATGCTAAAAGTGTCAACACAAAGGTTGGTGAGTTCATAGAGTTTATGATTAAAACAGTTGAGTTCAATAGTTTCGAGTCTCAGAGATTATTGTAATAAATACCAATATCGATGAAATAGGTAGTGGGTTACGTTGTTATACACCCATAGTCGTTTGTTCAGTAATCATTTGAACACAAGTTTCAAGGTTGGGCCACGTTGTTGCACCCATAAATTCAGTAGTTGCAACATTTGTATCATTGCAACACAGTATATATTGCCTTAAGTCTCATGAACGCAAACCTTAACAGCACGGCATCATAGTAATGAAATAATGATGTAAGTTACTGACATCATAGAGATGATGTAAGTAACAAGGCCCTCGGGTAGGAGTTTGCCAACTTCCTATGGGGTTCTCAAATAAAGTGCACTTGGCTACTTATCCAGCAACACAAGTGGGGCGTCAACTGCCAATAGATCTATTCACTATATTCGCGTTCACTCGCAAGTGATTAATGGTTCATGATATGAGGGACTTTTAGTGGCAATAGTGTATAACTTAGGCAATAACAATCTGAATCGCATACAGATAGTACATGTGTTCAAGTTTGTAGCACAACATATAAAGTGTGATTATAAACTCATAGTAGTATGTAAAAGCTTTAGAGTACTTGTGAAAGTAAAAATAGGTAATTGAGCATGTATATTCCCCAAAAGATTCAAAATAGGGAAAATAGGGGCTATGACTCACCTCGATGTTACAGTAGTCTGGATGGAAACAAATTAAGTAAAGTTGATAAACTGCTCCGACTCGTGACCTGAGTTAGTATGTCATGTTTTTAGTATTCGAATTCAAGTTTATGTGATAACGATGCTTTATCGTTAGTTAGGTAACATGAAGTCTCTTCAAAAATTAGCAATACTTATCATACTTATTTTTATGGCTCGGATGGTTGTTAATAAATTTTATCAAAACCCAAGTTGTTAAATATGATATGTTATCTTTTACCATTTTGAATATTTACGATTTTTACTCTTGCACTTTCAAAAATGACACTTTATACCCTCAACTATGGGTCATTGACAAAATCAGCCCTTGTATAATTAACATCACAGAAATTACAATTTTAGTCCAAGAAAAACTTTATCTTACAAAAATTACAATTTTTATGCTTGAAATTTTATAAGAAAAATTTACTAGTTTTTGGCCTAAATGGATAAAAGTGCGGGTGAATAAATGCGAGGCCTTAAAAGGTTTTTACTACGTTCTTGATCCCTTCAAGAGTTTGTCCGGTGATATTTCTAATGGTTCAAACTAGAGGTCTTAAGCTTTTACGGTTTGGTCGCAATGATTTTCCAAAGTAGGGGGGTTAGGTGTCTTTTGTTGTTTTTGGGCGATAACAAGGCTAAACAAGGGCATATTTTACACGAGGCAAGCTAGTGTTTCTATAACGCATTTGACCCTTTAAACACTTTGCTGTAAGCTCTTCTAAATGGTATAGGTCTCATGTCCTAGTTCTCTTTGATTAGAAAGATACAAGTCCACGAACATGGCCACTTGGCCACGACGCGTTTTAAGAAAATTTCATTTTTAACTCGTTAACTTTCACGGTGTCATCTAAGGACGTTGTAATATGTTTATTAACTCTTTTTAAGTTATTTCCCATCATCCTATAACTCCCACGACTCAAATTTTGAAAAGTGTACACAAGGCTTATTTAGGAAAATTTCTGCGAGTCACCCTCTTTGTGGTTAATTATAAAATAGACTATAAGTGCTTTTAAAGACTTTATTGGGGAATTAAAATCTTTGTAGCGAGCCCTTTACAACGGTGTAAACCTCGTACTTTGAAACTCTTTAATTAGAAAAATATTAATTAAGGAAAATGGCTACTTAGGCTATTCTTGCCAATTTGCAATTTTCGTTTTTAAACCATAAAACTCTATATCTTTTGCATGCGACCTTGTGAAATGTTGTTTTACCCATTTCTAAGATAGTTCCTAATCAAATTTATCAAAAATCCCGCGTTTTCCCACATACCCGTTGTAAGAAGCTTTTGGTGTTTAGGACTTTTAGCCAAAATGAAATGTTGTTTTTAAGCATAACGAGTAGGCTTTTCAACCGGGTTATGGGGGCGTTTTATAGTGTCCTAGGTGGTGTTTACAACGGTAATTTGGTTGGCCTTAATACCTTTGACATGATGTAAATAAATGGGGCGCAAGTAGGGGGGTGATGGGCTGTTTTTGTAACATATATGTAACGGCTGTTGGAACTTTTATTAAATTATGACTTCGTTATACATTTTCTAGACCCGTGCCCCTGAGTTTTTGAAGAAAACGTCGTTCCGGACAACTTTCGTGCTTTAACTTTTTCATGAAACGGACCAGAAATGCCTCGTTTCGCGTGTCCGACCGTTCTGTCCACAGAAACTTTCGGACAGATTTTTGGCAACTTCCTTAGACCATAACTTTTGACTCGTGTACTCGTTTTAAGTGATTCAAATTGCTACGTTTTCCTTATAAAATCCTTTTTAACAGTATGCAATTGATATTAAAAGTTAAAATGAAATAGATTGAGTTTAATAGACTTACAAACTTGTGGGTTCGACTACAAAGGGAATTCGACACATTTCCTTCCAAAATGAAACCAAGCCTTCTCCTAGCTTTCTAAGCCACACAGGAAACTTGCTTATACTTCTTTTTAGTATCTCATGACCAGTAGGATATGTATAAGAGTGTGTAGTGTAGTATTTGAGTAAGATTGCATGGAAGGGGTGTGGTATGGTTCGACTTATATAGAGCAACAGGTTAGAGTTTCATTTAATGATAGAAGCCACTTGGAAAGGGTGCCATGAAGATGGGAGACACAAGATAAGTGAGTTAGTAACCCTTGTGGCCTAAGAACTCCATACGTGTAGTATAAAAATTAATTACCATGTTTTGGCTTGATACTCTTGACCAATAGTTGAAATTCTAGAAGAAGAGGTGGTGTGGCTTAATATGAGCCTAGAAGGGTTGTCAAGATGAGGGAAATGGGGTGATGTGTAGTCTTAAGGTGCGTGTGGTGATGAAGCAGCTAACCATGGATTTGTAGAGATGTCAAATGGTGTAATATCTAGAACCACAAGTAAACTTGACATATTTTACCAATGTTAGAAGCTTAGGAAACAAGGTGATGTGGAGTGAAAGTAGGTTAGTAACTACTCTTGTGGCTTAGGACATTTACATGTAGTTCTTAGGTAACTAAATGGTAACTAGCTAGTTCATTTCTAACCATGGTAATTAAAGGGGGGCGTTAGGCTTGAAGGGTAGTACTTAGGACTTTTTAGGTTGTACCTATTGTATAAATGGTGTAAGTACTAGTTAAGCTTGCTAATTTATTTTAGGTAAAATCTAGTTTAGGTTAATTTACATGTAATAAATAAAAGTAAAGGCTTAAGTTTGGTGCATTATTGTTTGTACATTAGCATTGTTTTATTGTACTTACTAAAAAGAATATATTTTTAAGGCTTGTGCATTATAGGGTTGTACCTTGTGCTTAAAAATAGGTACATTGAGGTTTATAATATAATTTATATAAGTATTAAGCTTGTATGTATTAAAGACTTGTACATATGCTTGAAAGACTTGTACATTAATATTTTGAAAATATATCATGTACATAAAATCATAGAGTTGTATATTAGGGCTTGTAACGGAAATTAAAGTATAGCTAGGTTCCGTGCTTTAATGACTTGTACTCTAGGTACAAAATGTTGTACTTTACCATTTATGAAAAAGCGTAGTTATAATAAATTAGGGTTTCATGTAAGCTCAAATAAATAGTTAACGTTTAACTTGAAAGTTTAATAATTGTACGTTGACGTAATAACGTAAAGTGGTAAATAAAAGTTGAAAACTTTTATAGTTTTACATATAAAGATGTTTATGTTTATTAAAGATGTGAGTTTCATCACATTGGCTAGTTGTTGTGATCAAATAAGTGGATATCGTTTCTTTAAAAAAAAAATTGGACGTAGAAAATGGATAAGTATTCTTTCGTTAGAATATTATATTAGTTTAATACGAGGTGAAATTTACCGGTGGTTACAGTCTCACCCCCTTATATTGAATCTCGTCCCGAGATTCAGTCCGTGTTAGATGTTGAAGTAATGAGGATTAAATGTGGTTTCACTTGTGAAAGCTTATAAGTTAGAATTTATTGTTTTTACATGTGAATAACATTATTCCGAAAGTCATATAAACTTAAGAAAATTTTATTTTGAATGAAGATTGTTATTTAATTTTTGGAAATTGCGTTGAAAATTGTCTTAAACAATGACGATTTCGGATGAGAATTTGATGGGTGTAGAGATAGTTGCTGAACTTCAGCTTTTGTAGATTATGAATCAGTTTGTAATCCTCGAGTTCATACTCATGTCGTTTCAGATGCAAATAAGCCCACTTATTTATAATCCATCACTTACATAGAGAGGCGTCCCAAACTATGTAAATAAAGGAATATAAACTTATGGTTTGGCGATTTATAATTTCTTTATTTAAATAAAAAGGCGTCCCAATCCATTCAAATAAAGACATTCTAAATCATCATACTTAATAATTTCTGACTCAACACTCATACTTAATCGATGAGCTAGGTGTTCTGGGAGTATAGAAGGAGTGTTTACACTCAGCTTTTAGAGACGGGAGTAAGAAAATCAAGGAAAGTTGCCATAATACTCAAAATAGTTGGTGAGTATATATATTCAATGTAAATAAGGTAAGTAGGAACGACCATTGTAATTGGTTACAATGTCTTGAGAAAGTTTCATAAATTTGAAAAATATAAAAGTAGGTACATGCTCGGGAAAATATGATTAAGTCATAATGCTTTAGAATAGGCATATGCAGGTATGTTTATTTTGTATAAAGTGATCAGAAGTATATATCAGTATACTAAAGTGTTTGTGTAGCATAAATTGTCTAAAAGTCACATAATTACCTGGAGGATGGAAGGCACGGAGAGCGGAAGGCTATAAAACATTTTTGTGAAAAAGTAGTTATAGTTTAGGTCTCAATTAGACCCGTTTCTCTATAACTGAGGCTCTGATACCAATCTGTAACACCCCCAAGTTCGTGATTCGCAGCGGAATTCAAGCTGGGTGTTACTTCATGGCACAACAGTTATATCAATAGAAAACGAACCCTAATTGAGTCGTTTTAAAAGATTTATCATTCAATTTATATAAATATCAGAGTTTATAAAATGAGGTCCCAGTGGTTTTACAATTTATTAAATAAGTTTTCGAATGATAATATAGCCTTCTTGAGTATCCGTTCCCTTCCGTGCCATCCTCGTAAATTATGAACCTGAGATAAACATGCTAAAAGTGTCAACACAAAGGTTGGTGAGTTCATAGAGTTTATGATTAAAACAGTTGAGTTCAATAGTTTCGAGTCTCAGAGATTATTGTAATAAACACCAATATCGATGAAATAGGTAGTGGGTTACGTTGTTATACACCCATAGTCGTTTGTTCAGTAATCATTTGAACACAAGTTTCAAGGTTGGGTCACGTTGTTGCACCCATAAATTCAGTAGTTGCAGCATTTGTATCATTGTAACACAATATATATTGCCTTAAGTCTCATGAACGCAAACCTTAACAGTACGGCATCATAGTAATGAAATAATGATGTAAGTTACTGACATCATAGAGATGATGTAAGTAACAAGGCCCTCGGGTAGGAGTTTGCCAACTTCCTATGGGGTTCTCAAATAAAGTGCACTTGGCTACTTATCCAGCAACACAAGTGGGGCGTCAACTACCAATAGATCTATTCACTATATTCGCGTTCACTCGCAAGTGATTAATGGTTCATGATATGAGGGACTTTTAGTGGCAATAGTGTATAACTTAGGCAATAACAATCAGAATCGCATACAGATAGTACATGTGTTCAAGTTTGTAGCAAAACATATAATGTGTGATTATGAACTCATAGTAGTATGTAAAAGCTTTAGAGTACTTGTGAAAGTAAAAATAGGTAATTGAGCATGTATCTCCCCCAAAAGATTCAAAATAAGAAAAATAGGGGCTATGACTCACCTCGATGTTACAGTAGTCTGGATGGAAAACAAATTAAGTAAAGTTGATAAACTGCTCCGACTCGTGACCTGAGTTAGTATGTCATGTTTTTAGTATCCGAATTCAAGTTTATGTGATAACGATGCTTTATCGTTAGTTAGGTAACATGAAGTCTCTTCAAAAATTAGCAATACTTATCATACTTATTTTTATGGCTCGGATGGTTGTTAATAAATTTTATCAAAACCCAAGTTGTTAAATATGATATGTTATCTTTTACCATTTTGAATATTTACGATTTTTACCCTTGCATTTTCAAAAATGACACTTTATACCCTCAACTATGGGTTATTGACAAAATCAGCCCTTGTATAATTAACTTCACAGAAATTACATTTTTAGTCCAAGAAAAACTTTATCTTACAAAAATTACAATTTTTATGCTTGAAATTTTATAAGAAAAATTTACTAGTTTTTTGCCTAAATGGATAAAAGTGCGGGTGAATAAATGCGAGGCCTTAAAAGGTTTTTACTACGTTCTTGATCCGTTCAAGAGTTTGTCCGGTGATATTTCTAATGGTTTTAACTAGAGGTCTTAAGCTTTTACGGTTTAGTCGCAATGATTTTCCAAAGTAGGGGGGTTAGGTGCCTTTTGTTGTTTTTGGGCGATAACAAGGCTAAACAAGGGCATATTTTACGCGAGGCAAGCTAGTGTTTCTATAACGCATTTGACCCATTAAACACTTTGATGTAAGATATTATAAATGGTATAGGTCTCATGTCCTAGTTCTCTTTGATTAGAAAGATACAAGTCCACGAACATGGCCACTTGGCCACGACGCGTTTTAAGAAAATTTCATTTTTAACTCGTTAACTTTCACGGTGTCATCTAGGGACGTTGTAATATGTTTATTAACTCTTTTTAAGTTATTTCCCATCATCCTATAACTCCCACGACTCAATTTTTGAAAAGTGTACACAAGGCTTATTTAGGAAAATTCCTGCGAGTCACCCTCTTTGTGGTTAATTATAAAATAGACTATAAGTGCTTTTAAAGACTTTATAGGGGAATTAAAATCTTTGTAGCGAGCCCTTTACAACGGTGTAAACCTCGTACTTTGAAACGCTTTAATTAGCAAAATATTAGTTACGGAAAAGGGCTACTTAGGCTATTCTTGCCAATTTGCAATTTTCTTTTTTAAACCATAAAACTCTATATCTTTTGCATGCGACCTTGTGAAATGTTGTTTTACCCATTTCTAATATTTCTAAGATAGTTCCTAATCAAATTTATCAAAAATCCCGCGTTTTCCCACATACCCGTTGTAAGAAGCTTTTGGTGTTTAGGACTTTTAGCCAAAATGAAATGTTGTTTTTAAGCATAACGACTAGGCTTTTCAACCGGGTTATGGGGGCGTTTTAGAGTGTCCTAGGTGGTGTTGACAACGGTACTTTGGTTGGCCTTAATACCTTTGACATGATGTAAATAAATGGGGCGCAAGTAGGGGGTGATGGGCTGTTTTTGTAACATATATGTAACAGCTGTTGGAACTTTTATTAAATTATGACTTCGTTATACATTTTCTAGACCCGTGCACCTGAGTTTTTGAAGAAATCGTCGTTCCGGACAACTTTCGTGTTTTAACTTTTTCATGAAACGGACCAGAAATGCCTCGTTTCGCGTGTCCGACCGTTCTGTCCACAGAAACTTTCGGACAGATTTTTGGCAACTTCTTTAGACCATAACTTTTGACTCGTGTACTCGTTTTAAGTGATTCAAATTGCTACGTTTTCCTTATAAAATCCTTTTTAACAGTATGCAATTGATATTAAAAGTTAAAATAAAATAGATTGAGTTTAATAGACTTACAAACTTGTGGGTTCGACTACAAAGGGAATTTGACACAATTCCTTCCAAAATGAAACCAAGCCTTCTCCTAGCTTTCTAAGCCACACAGGAAACTTGCTTATACTTCTTTTTAGTATCTCATGACCAGTAGGATATGTATAAGAGTGTGTAGTGTAGTATTTGAGTAAGATTGCATGGAAGGGGTGTGGTATGGTTCGACTTATATAGAGCAACAAGTTAGAGTTTCATTTAATGATAGAAGCCACTTGGAAAGGGTGCCATGAAGATGGGAGACACAAGTTAAGTGAGTTAGTAACCCTTGTGTCCTAAGAACTCCATACGTGTAGTAAAAAAATTAGTTACCATATTTTGGCTTGATACTCTTGACCAATAGTTGAAATTCTAGAAGAAGAGGTGGTGTGGCTTAATATGAGCCTAGAAGGGTTGTCAAGATGAGAGAAATGGGGTGATGTGTAGTCTTAAGGTGCGTGTGGTGATGAAGCAGCTAGCCATGGATTTGTAGAGATGTCAAATGGTGTAATATCTAGAACCACAAGTAAACTTGACATATTTTACTAATGTTAGAAGCTTAGGAAACAAGGTGATGTGGAGTGAAAGTAGGCTAGTAACTACTCTTGTGGCTTAGGACATTTACATGTAGTTCTTAGGTAACTAAATGGTAACTAGCTAGTTCATTTCTAACCATGGTAATTAAAGGGGGGCGTTAGGCTTGAAGGGTAGTACTTAGGGCTTTTTAGGTTGTACCTATTGTATAAATGGTGTAAGTACTAGTTAAGTTTGCTAATTTATTTTAGGTAAAATCTAGTTTAGGTTTATTTACATGTAATAAATAAAAGTAAAGGCTTAAGTTTGGTGCATTATTGTTTTTACATTAGCATTGTTTTATTGTACTTACTAAAAAGAATATATTTTTAAGGCTTGTGCATTATAGGGTTGTACCTTGTGCTTAAAAATAGGTACATTGAGGTTTATAATATAATTTATATAAGTATTAAGCTTGTATGTATTAAAGACTTGTACATATGCTTGAAAGACTTGTACATTAATATTTTGAAAATATATCATGTACATAAAATCATAGAGTTGTATATTAGGGCTTGTAACGGAAATTAAAGTATAGCTAGGTTTCGTGCTTTAATGACTTGTACTCTAGGTATAAAATGTTGTACTTTACCATTTATGAAAAAGCGTAGTTATAATAAATTAGGATTTCATGTAAGCTCAAATAAATAGTTAACGTTTAACTAGAAAGTTTAATAATTGTACGTTAACGTAATAATGTAAAGTGGTAAATAATAGTTGAAAACTTTTATAGTTTTACATATAAAGATGTTTATGTTTATTAAAGATGTGAGTTTCATCACATTGGCTAGTTGTTGTGATCAAATAAGTGGATATCGTTTCTTTAAAAAAAAAATTGGACGTAGAAAATGGATAAGTATTCTTTTGTTAGAATATTATATTAGTTTAATACGAGGTGAAATTTACCGGTGGTTACAATTACGTTGCCAAATCATTCAGTTGAGCATTAATCGAGGCTAAGTTGCGCCCAGGAGAAAGATCAACATTATCATAAATGAAGACACAACAAGATCGCCGAATGAATCAACAAATGGTTGCCATGATAGATAGAATACGAGAAAGTTCAAAACTTGACTTACAAATATCAACAAAACTCTGAAAGCGAAGAGAAAAACTTGTACCTGAAGGATGATTCCGAAAACCTAAAGAAGAATCAAACCAAACATGTCAAGTCCATGCAGACTCAAAAAGCAAATGCTCAATTGTTTCTACAGAGCTATTGCATATTGGACACTTTGGACAAGGGGAGCAACTTCTTTTATAGAGATTATCCATGGTCGCAACACAATTAGTAATGGATTTCCAAGAAAATAACTTAATTTTTAGTTGTGTATGGATATTCCATAGATTCTTCCAGAATGTTTGTGGAGGTGTAGAGCTTGAATCTACTTTTGAAGCTTCATATTGTTTCAACAAAAGAGTTTGCTTATATCCTTATTTTACCGTGTATTGACCTTTTACATCAAAGTGCCACACGAGCTTGTCTGAGCTCGAGTTTGTGAAATAGAAATCTCCGAGATGATGTCAGCCTCTCTTTTTGAAACACACTTTTGAAGCAACCTAGTATTCCAAACACCATTTTGGATAAAATATGATACCACAATTTGGAAATGGATCGAGTGGTGAATGAATATAAAAATATTCACTATAAGGAATCCACATGTGTGTCCAAAACGAAATGCTTTGTCCATTTCCCACCTGCTATCTAACTCCATGAAGTAACAAACTCGACCATGAAGTAGGCTGCTCTGCTCAAATGCCATGACAGGCGAGAACCTTGTTTTGCAACAAGAAAGTTTGATCGGGGGAAATAAAGACCTTTAATTACCTTACCCCAAAATGATCCAGGGTTCAAAAGAAGTCTCCGCCTTTGTTTGGCTAGAAGAGCTGTATTAAAGGATTCTAGATCACAAAAACCAAGACCACCATCAACTTTTGGATCCTTAATCCTTTCCCATCGCTCATGAGAATCTCCACCCCAAAGAAAATCGACAGACATATGCCATAAGCTTGTTTAAGAAACCCTTTGGAAGCAGATAACATTGCATTGATAAGTTGGAATACCTTGAATAATAGACTTTATGAACGAGAAAGAACTTTCTACTTCCATCCTTGCAATTTTTGAAGAAATCTCTCTCTCTCTCTTTCTCTCTCTCTCTCTCTCTCTCTCCCTCCCCTCTCTCTCTGCCTCTCTCTCTCTCCCTCCCTCTCTCCCCTCTCTCTCTCTCTCTCTCTCTATCTCTCTCTCTCTCTCTCTCTCTCTCTCTCTCTCTCTCTCTAAAGTCTTATACTATGAGGAAAATTTGGTTGGTATAAAAAAGCAAGATCTTGGACTATACATAAAACTTATATGTTAACATTTTTTAAACATTTTTCTATTTAGAATTAGGTTTAAATCCCAATCATCTCCTCAAACCTAAATCACCATGTGCTTCCCCACAGTTTGCGCAGGGGGACGATGCACACCTAAAATGTAGCGAAAATCATCAAACAATGAGAACAAAAGACCCTTGAAGAAGATGACGGCATACTGAAACCGAGAAGGACATGTAAGACATGAATGTAACATGTAGCAAGAAAGTCACGAACAAAGTGAAAGTCAATCCTAATGTGCTTCATCAATTGATGCATGTAATTAGCAATAAATACACAATACTAGCATTGTCAAAAGAAACCAACAAAGGAACAAGCAACTCACAAAGTAAATTACAGACTAATGCAATCTTCATAATAGCGTTAGAAACACCATGATATTTCGCCCTAACACTTGATCGAGAGGCAGTAAACTATCGCTTTAAAGGCCAAAAGAGAAAATTGCCCGTCTAGAGAACACAATAACCCAAATTAGACCTGCGACTAGAGGGACAACCGATCCAATCAACATCATAGTAGGAGTTAAGCCGAGATGTAGATGAGGTAAAAATATGTAGTTTGTTGGCCCATAGACATCAAAATTCTACATAGATCGGGAGGTCGAGATTGGTGAAATACGATGAAATACCTATTCATTTCTAGAGGGAGGGTGAGAGAAAAGAGTGTTTTATTAAGAATTAAACTACTACCTAACTCATACACATCCTCATAGGAGAGACTAGGATGGTATTTATAAGCGTGTTACAAGTTAACTTATCCTATATTACAATAGTAGTCCTCGTTTATTAAGCTAATTATGTTGGGTTTTAGGTTCCTTGGATAAAGAATTACTCTAAGTACTGGAACCACGGACAGGCTTGATGTAACCATAGACTGAAGAGTGTAACCTCGGATGAAGACAACCGCGGCTAGTAGTATTGTGTAACCACGGATAATATATAGTAAGAACTGCTAGTCTTGTATAGTCGGTTAGTTTATTGTATTAGATAAATATGGAAAAGATATTTATCTTGTAGGTTACGTATTGTATATTGTATAGGACTCCTTAGCCTATAAAAGGAGGTCCTAGGTTAGGTTAGATATACGTATGTTTTATATCTAAGGTCGATACACTTCAAGGTTGCAAAACCCTAATACTGTAAGAGTATTCGTATTAATAAATAATATTGAGGTGTTGAATGTTTACTGTTCTTCTTCTTAAGATTAAGTATTAAATTCCGCGTAATACTTGATAAGCTTTTGTTACAAGTCAGTTTCTATATTAGATCGTTTGCTCAACTGGGATCAACAAGTGGTATCAGAGCTTGTGATCTAGAAACTGTAACCAAGAAGAAGTCTGTTAATCTTTATTCAAGTAAGGTAAGATGTCTGACGAAACTCACATGGTAACTGCTTCAAAAGTGCCCATGCTCAAACATGGTGAGTATCAAATCTGGAGGATACGAATGAGGCAATACATTCGTATGATTGATTATGCTCTCTGGGATGTTGTTGAAAAAGGAGACACTCTTCCTTTGAAGGGTGTGGATGGAAAGGAGGTTGCTATTATTAGTGAACCTGATAAAGCTAAAAGGAAAATGGAGATCAAAGCTCACAATATTCTCTCCATGGGAATACCTAATGAGTTTGCATTGGACTTTGATCAATATGAGTCTGCTAAAGAATTATTGGATGCTCTTGAATTAAGGTTTGCTGGTAATGAAGCTACTAAGAAGTCAAGGATGAATATGCTCAAGCATCAGTTTGAAACCTTCACTGCTCTTAGTGGAGAAAACATTGATGGAACATACAATAGACTTCAAAAACTTATCAGTCAACTGAAGGCAGTGGGTTACAAGTTCCTTCAAGAAGATATTAATTTGAAGTTCATTAGGAGTTTATCACCTGATTGGGCTATTCATACAATTGTGTGGAGAAATAAGACGGACTTTGCTACAATGACTCTAGACAACCTCTTCAATAACTTGAAGGTTTATGAGTCTGAGAATAACTTTTCTCACTCATCTTCGTCTAATCAAAACATTGCTTTTGTATCCACTAATCACAAAAGCTCACAAGATGTATCCACTGCTGCTTATGGTATAACCAAGGCTATTGCAAACAATACCACTGTTAGTGATAATGTCAGTGATGGTGCAATTTGTGCTTTTCTGTCAGATTTAACTACTAGTGTTGATGTTTTGAATCAAGATCTAGATCAAATTGATCCTGATGATCTTGATGAAATTAACCTTCAATGGCAAATGGCAATGCTGACTCTTCAAGCAAGGAAGTTTCTGAGAAGGACTGGAAGACATGTTAGGTATGATGGTCAAAGGAGAGTTGGATTCGACAAAAGCAAGATGGAGTGCTTTAACTGCAAGAAGAAAGGTCATTTTGCTAGGGAATGTCGAGCTCCTAAAAGAATTGAAAGCGTTAAGAAGACAACAGATGAGCCTGCTGCTTCTTCAGCTTTGGTTGCTCAGGATGGACTTGGTGATTATGATTGGAGTGATCAGATTGAAGAAGGTCCAAATGCAGCTTTTCTTGCTAGTGAAGCTTCAAAAGAGCATAACTTTGCTCTAATGGCCTATGCTTCATCTTCTGGTTAAGATTCTGAGGTATCTAATGATTCTAAAACATCTACTTGTTCTTTTAAATCATGTTCAGATAACTTAGAGTCTCAAAAGGCTATCACTGAGAGTATGAGAAAAGAAGTAGAGAGATTGACTCTAGATAACTTAGGATATAGAGTTGGTCTAGAGGGTGTGGAAGAGAAGCTAAAATTCTGTATTAAATGTGAGTTTGAGTATGTAGAAAAGATCAATATACTAGGTGGTGAAATTGATCTTAAAAACAGGGAGATTAAAATGCTTAAAGATAAACTAGCAGAGGCAGAAAGTGTAAAACTACAGGCCCTAGATGAAAAAGAAAAACATGTTGTTAGGGTTGCTAAAACACAATATGCTTCTGATCTAGTAAAGAAGCCAATAGGTCAAAAACTGTTCAAAGATGGTACTGGTTTAGGATACAATGATATGCCACCACCCTTTGATGAAACATGCACCACCTGCTAAAGAACTGTCATTTAGTAGTGAATTCAGTTTTAACAAACCTGTTGAAGAGATAAATAAGACTGAAACACCTAAGATATGTTCTGATAAGTTATTTGATGCTCCCATAATAGAAGATTGGGAATCAGATTCTGAGGATG
This sequence comes from Chrysanthemum seticuspe, assembly GCA_019973895.1. NCBI lineage: Eukaryota > Viridiplantae > Streptophyta > Magnoliopsida > Asterales > Asteraceae > Chrysanthemum > Chrysanthemum seticuspe. The sequence continues at coordinate 108,894,774 of BPTQ01000002.1, read as the reverse complement.
ATAGAACTGAATCAACTAAGTCTGAAAAGATAGAGACAGTTAAGAAAGTTAATTCTAAGCAAGTCAACCTGGTACCTAGATTTGGAGCTAAAGTTACCAAGAAAGTTCTAGAGTACAGGGAAATTCCTAGGGACCAGATGAAACAATAGAAACCTATGGGTAATCAAAGAAGCTTAAATGGTCTAATTTCTAACAGATTAGGTGATGAGTTTGAATGTATTAAAAAGGCTTGTTTTGTGTGTGGTAGTTTTGAGCACTTACAGAGAAATTGTCACAAAAACAGACCACAAGTTTGGAATCATTGGAGGAGGGTAAATCATCAAAACTTTTCAAGAAAAACAAACCCTCATCCTAACAGTAACATGATACCAAGAGCAGTGCTGATGAGGAATGGGAATACAAAATCTATTGTCACTGCTATACCTAAATGGGTTCCAACCACTGCTAAGCAAAATGTAAACACGGCTAAGCAGAATCAAACCACTGTTAAGCAAAATATCACCTCTGATTCAAAAGAAGTTTTAAAAATTCCAAAGGTGATAACTGATACAGTGGTTGGAAATCATTTTTATGCTGTTAAGGCCTCAGCAAGTTGGCAATGGAAGCCTAAGACCAAGGTTTTACCACATGTCAACTGTGCATCAATGGACCTAAAGAAATTTGAATATTTTGATGCACAGGGCAGACCCAAGTCAGTACTGGCTTGGGTCCACAAGAGGAACTAACTTGTGTAATTTTATGTGCAGGGCAATCTTCAAACTGAGCTAAAAGATAAAGGAGTTTTTGATAGTGGTTGCTCTGGGCACATGACTTGGGATGGAAGCAATCTGGAAGATTTTGAAGCTTATGATGGAGGATATGTGGCATTTGGCAATGATCCTAAGGGAGGAAAGATACTTGGCAGAGGCACAATCAGAACAGGGAATCTAGACTTTGAAAAATTCTATTTGGTACAGGGACTTAAGTACAATTTATTCAGTGTTTCTCAAATGTGTGATAAGAAAAACTGGGTACTTTTTGGGGAAACTGAGTGTGTGGTGTTATCTCCTGAGTTTAAGATGCCTGATGAGAAGTTTATACAACTTAGGGTACCTAGGAAGGAAAATATATATTGTTTTGATCTTAAAAATGTTCTTCCTAATAGGTCCTTATGTTTGTTTGCTAAAGCATCTGTTGATGAGTCAAAATTGTGGCATAGAAGGCTAGGTCATCTCAATTACAAAACAATCAATAAACTGGTAAAAGGAAACTTAGTGAGAGGGTTACCTTCAAAGGTTTTTGAGTGTAAAGAACTGTGTGTGGCCTGTCAAAAAGGAAAACAACATAGAGCTTCTTGTAAGACCAAATTTGTAAACACCATCACACAACCACTGTTTATGCTTCATATGGACTTATTTGGACCTACCTTTGTTAGAAGCTTGAATCATAAGCAGTATTGCCTAGTTATCACTGATGATTATAGTAGATTTTCTTGGGTATACTTTTTGGCTGCTAAGAGTGAGACTAGTGAGATTCTTAAGAGTTTCATTACTAAGATAGAAAATCTAGTAAATCAAAAGGTCAGAGTAATCAGATGTGATAATGGAACTGAGTTTAAGAATGATGTGATGAATCAGTTCTGTGTAGCTAAAGGTATTGAAAGACAGTTTAGTGTTGCTAGAACACCACAACAGAATGGTGTAGCTGAAAGGAAAAATAGAACACTAATTGAGGCTGCTAGGACCATGTTGTCAGAGTCTAAGTTACCAACTACCTTTTGGGCTGAAGCTGTAGGAATTGCATGTTATGTGCAAAACAGAAGTAAGGTAGTGAAGCCTCATAACAAGACCCCCTATGAGCTGTTACATGATAGGAAGCCTATGATTGCATTCCTAAAACCTTTTGGGTGTCCTGTTACCATTTTGAATACCATAGACTACCTAGGCAAGTTTCAAGAAAAAGCAGATGATGGATACTTTTTAGGCTATTCCACAAATATCAAAGCCTTTAGAGTATACAATAGGAGGACTAGAATTGTAGAAGAGAACTTACATGTTCAATTCAGTGAAAAGACTCCTAGTGTTGAGACCAAAGGACCAGACTGGTTGTTTAACATTGATATGCTAACCAAATCTATGAATTATGAGCCTATCATTGCAGGAACTTCCACTAATGATGATGCAGGAACACAAAAGGATTCTGAGGCAGATACATCTTCAAAAGAAGCTGATTCTCCAAAGGAGTTCTATTTGGTTGAAAAGTGGAAAGCTGGTTCTATTCCTTCCATCATTCACAAGCAAGGTCCCACTGATGATGATATACTGAATACTGGAGGCAAAGTTAATCATCATCAAGATAAGAATGAGTTGTTACAAGATAACTCAGTGTCGGTAGAAGAAATTGAAAAGAAGAAAAAGCAGTCTGCAAGCACTGCTAAGCCTACTGAAAGTGCTGATAGTCCAACTGTAACCGCTGACAAGCCATCTTCTACCACTGATAGTTCAAGTGAAATTCCGGCTACAAGTACTGGAGATAGTACTTTCTTTGGACCTCATCCAAAGCCACTATTTGGTAATGAGGAGTATCCACATGATCCAAATATGCCTGCTTTAATAGAGATTGATACTCCTACTGATGATGAAGACATGGATGAATTCTTCAATGCTAATTTGACTAATTTGGAAACTGTAATTAATGAAAGTCCAATTACTACTACCAGAATTCACAAGATTCATCCCAAGGAACAGATTCTTGGAAATTTGAATACTCCTGTTCAAACAAGAAGCAGGATAAAGAACACAGAACCCTTTCCTGAACATGGGTTCTTTGCAAGATCTCTTCACAAAAGAAACAGTCATAAAGATCTGCAAAATTGCCTGTTTGCTTGTTTTCTGTCTCAAAAAGAGCCCAAGAGAGTGGAAGAAGCTTTAACAGAAGAAGGCTGGGTAGAATCAATGCAAGAGGAGCTTCTTCAGTTCAAACTTCAAGAGGTTTGGACATTGGTTGATCTTCCAAATGGGAAGAGGGCTATTGGGACTAAATGGGTATTCAGAAACAAGAGGGATGAAAGAGGAATTGTAGTGAGGAACAAGTCAAGGTTGGTTGCTCAAGGATACACACAAACTGAAGGTTTGGACTATGATGAAGTATTTGCACCTGTTGCAAGGATAGAGGCTATTAGATTGTTCTTGGCTTATGCTTCATTCAAAAATTTTGTTGTGTATCAGATGGATGTTAAAAGTGCATTTTTATATGGCACTATTGATGAGGAGGTATATATTTGTCAACCTCATGGTTTTAAAGATCCTGATCATCCTGACAAGGTTTACAGAGTGAGGAAGGCTATGTATGGATTGCATCAGGCTCCTAGGGCATGGTATGAATGCCTATCTACTTATTTGATGGACAATGGGTTTAAAAGAGGACTGATTGATAAAACTTTGTTCATTAGAAAGCACAAAGATGATATTTTACTGGTTCAGGTTTATGTAGATGACATCATCTTTGGTTCTACTAACAAGGAGCTATGTAGAGATTTTGAGAAACTTATGCATGATAAGTTTCAGATGAGTTCTATGGGAGAACTCACTTTCTTTTTGGGGCTACAAGTTCAACAAATGACTGATGGTATTTTCATTAGTCAAGACAAGTATGTAGCAGATGTGTTGAAGAAATTTGGGTTTCAAGATGTAAAAAGTGCAAGTACACCTATGGAAACTCAGAAACCTATGTTACCAGATGATGGAAGTCCCAAAGTTGATTTGAAGTTGTACAGATCCATGATTGGATCTTTGATGTATCTTACTGCATCTAGGCCAGATATTATGTTCTCAGTCTGTGTGTGTGCAAGATTTCAAGTAACACCAAATACCTCACACATGAATGCTGTTAAGAGGATCTTTAGATATTTGAAAGGTCATCCTAAATTGGGCCTTTGGTATTCTAAGGATTCCCCTTTTGATTTGGTGGCCTACACTGATAGTGACTATGCTGGAGCTAGTCTGGATAGGAAGTCTACCACTGGAGGATGTCAGTTCTTGGGAAGTAGATTAATTTCTTGGCAGTGTAAAAAGCAAACTATTGTGGCAAATTCTACAACTGAAGCTGAATATGTGGCTGCTGCTAGTTGCTGTGGTCAAGTTCTTTGGATTCAGAATCAATTGCTGGATTTTGGGTACAATTTTATGCATACTAAGATTTACATTGATAATAACAGTACAATTTGCATTATCAAAAATCCTGTTTTATATTCTAGAACTAAACATATTGAGATAAGACATCACTTTATTAGAGATTGTAATGAGAAAAGGTTGATACAAATGGTAAAAATCCATACTGATTTCAATGTTGCTGATCTTCTCACCAAAGCTTTTGATGTGGGGAGGTTTCAGTATCTTGTAGTTAGTATTGGAATGATTAATCTCTAAACTCTCAAATTGTTTTGTATAAGTTTGTAAAAGTATTGGCCTGTTATTATGTAATCTTAGTATTGCTATTTCTGTTTATATCCACTGATAGTGTTGCTTCTAACCACTGATAGAGTTGATCTATCCACTGCTAGTTGTTCTGTGTTTCCCCTAACCATTGTGCAGATAAAAGACAAGTCATTATAGAGATTCAAGAAGTACTGAAGTTACATTGTTCATTCAGCAAAACAGTTTACAGCTTACAGCTTACAATGAAACTTCAAGTGCTAAATAAAGACTACATCTATACATGATTTTCTTCTAATATTTCTACTACTACTATCCTTGCTTATATCGTTTGAATGCTGGATATGCATTTATCATATGCAAACGAAGCAGCTAAGGATCAAAATGGAAAGGATGGATTGATGCAAACGAAGAAGCTGAAGCTGATTGTGGCAGATAGATGGATGATATGATTTTCTTCTTGTGCTCCATCTTCTCTTACCACCATTCAGCAACTTACTCCATCTTCCTTTTTCCCTTCCTTGTTACGATGTGTGAAGAAGCACCACGACTTGGTGCACTAAGACCAAGAACCACCTCTCTGTCCTTAGGGAGTGGTGGGTTTCTTGCTCGTGGTCTTGGTTGGGGGTTAGATGATGAAGGTTTGGGGTTTGCAGTCTTCTTCTTAGAAGAGTCATCAGAGTCTTCAGAGGCATCACTTGGATTCACCACACTATCATCTTCAGATGATGGGAGAAATGGAGATTTTCTTGGTCTTGGTTCTTGTGGAGGAAAGTAGGACAGCCATAGGTTTCCATCTTCACTTGATGATGAAGATGATGAAGAGGATGAGGAGGAGGTTAGATCAACCACCTCTGGTTTTTTCCAACTAGGGTTCCACATTTTGATTGTAGTTGATTGGGGATTTTGGAGCAATTAGGGTTTTTAACTTTTGATTGGTTTGGGCGTTATGTGATATTTAGGTTCTTTTTATAAGTGAAGTTTAGGGTTATTGAAGTAAATATGGGGCAGGTTAAATGTGGTTGGAGAGTTAATGAGGTTCTTGGGTATTGGACTGAGATAAGTTCTAGAAGTTGACTATATTGACTTACCTGTTCTAACCACAGATAGGTCTTTTGTAAACACTTCTGGCTATTTCTAACCACTGACAACCATAATCTTTGTCTCTGTGTTTGTTTTGTGTTTTTGACTTGCAGGTATGAAGGATTTGTATACATAGGAGCTGGTGTGTGAGCTACTTGTGTTTGTTAAAAAAAAAAAAAAAAAAAAAAAAAAACTTGTTTTGTAATCCTTCATATTTGTGCTCTTTCCCTGCTTTACTTGCTCTATCTCTTGGATATTTGGAGGAGTACTTTTTTGTATCCACTGATGGTTTGTTACAACTGCGGGTAGCTAATTATGGAACCGCGGATAGTATAATCCTGCGTTTTGGATACTACAGGGGTTTGTTTCGACACTTTGGCAAACGTATATATCTCTCCCCAAAATCACGGATGGATCAATTTATTTGATCTTCTAACCACTTCCAATTGGCAATACCCTTAAACCCTAATCACTTTCTTTGGTTTATTCACAAAACCCACTTCATATCCATCATTAATCACAATGGCTGAGACGTATTCCACTTCACATAACCTTGTTGTTGTACTCACTAAGGATGCTCGATCTGAAGGGTTTCATCAAATGATTGATTTCCTAGTTCAGAGTCCCATTCACTATGCTTTAACGGTTGAACCTACCATTCTTAAAGCCTACATACATCAGTTTTGGAGGAATGCTAAACTTGAAGAGGTTGATGGTTTGGAGATGTTTAGTACTGTTGTGGATGAGAATGCTATTTCTGTTTCTGAGGAGATCATTAGAGAAGTTTTAAGGTTTAATGATGCTGATGGTGTTGATAATCTTTCAGATGTTGAGATTGTTGCTGGTTTAGAGAGATTAGGATATACATACAGAGGTGAAAAGGTACAATTTTTTAAGAGTTAGTTTTCACAACAATGGAAGTTTTTGATTCATACTTTGTTGATGTGTATGAGTAACAATACCACAGGCTTTAATGATTTTCCTTCAAAAATTGCTACTGCTATTATTTGTTTGTCTGATGGAAGGAAATTTAACTGGTCTAGAATGATATATGAGGGGTTAGTACAGAATATTAGGAAGAAGGGTAAATACTATTTGTATCCTAGGTTTGTTCAACTGCTTGTGGAACATCAAATAAAGGAACCTGTTGCACATGCTAGAGAGTATGAAGTACATCATATGCTTCCTAGAGTTTTTGCACATATGAGGAATCAGCCACAGAATGTTGTCATTAGAGATGTTCCTTTATTTCCTCACATGCTTACTTTGCCTACTGATTCTGAGTTTAATGAAGGTCTTGCATCATGGACTAGGAGAACACAGGGCACTAAGCTTCCTCAGGCTAGTGTTAGTGGTATAGTTGATGAGGCTGTCACATGGCGTGGAGGTGACATGATTGGAAGGGCTTCCACTACTGATTCATGCTTTGATGCTGGTCAGGATAGTGGAAACATCAATAAGACCCAACCTTTGGCAACTCCTAATGTGGAAGGTTCTTTGGAGCTTAACACAGGTGGAGGTATCCCTAGCCAACTGGCTGCTACAGGGTACATAGATGATCAGGCTCGGTCTGGTGCTATGTCTTCTATATCCAAGGATTCACCTCTCGGAGCAGTTAACACAGCTCGAAGTGATGAGGATAGATTGGAACCTGACACTGAATTGACGGTTAATGACTTTGTACATGATGACTTTTCCAATGAACCACCTCTCGGACCAGTTCACACAGGTCGAAGTGGGGAGGATATTCTTGAACGTTTACATGAATTGACGGTTAAGTGTGCTAAACTGGAGGATACCATTTCAGGTCTACAGGAGTTATCTGTGTTTCAGGGTAAGGATATTCGGAGGTTGAAGCATAGAGTATTGGTTTTGGAGAAAGTGAAAAGACCTGGAGTTGCTGTTTTGAAAGCTATGCGAAGAAAGAAAAAGAAGGTGGACTCCTCTACTTCTCTTAATGTGAAGAATGTATCCAAACAGGGGAGGAGTGATGGCATGAATTCAGGGGAGGCTGTGGATGTATCTGTTGGAGTAACTATGGAAGAAGATGTTGATAGTGGAGATCAAGATTTTTTGGTTTCTGATAAAGATGGGAATGAGGTTGTTCTTGAAAAATTGAAGAATGTTGAGGTAGTGCAGAACACAACAACTGATAGTGTACCTGAAACCATGGTTAGTACTTTTGTAACCACTGATGCAGTTTCAGACTTGGCTATTGTTCCTACTACTGACACACCCACTGCTATCATAACCACTTCCACTGTTGTCACAACTCTCTCTATATTACCACCTAAACCTAAAGAAGTAGAGAAAGAAGCTGCAAGTACATTGATTAATCTGAGCAAAACATCATCTATTCCTACACCTATCATTGCACCTGCTTTATCTGTTCAGTCTACTGCTACTAAACCCAGAGGTAAAAGTTTGGTTATTGGTGAACCTTTGAAGAAAGTGATTCAATCAGATGTTGGGAAAGGTAAAGAGGTAGTACTGAAGTTTAAAAATAAAGCAGAACAAGAAGCTTATGATGAAGAGTATGGAAGAAATCTGTTAGCTGAAGACCAAGCAGCTTTGGATAAAAGAAAGAAAGAAGAAGAGGAAGCTAGTGAAAGATGGTTAGCTATATGGTATGAATCACAAAACTATCTTCAAGCTTCTTTACAAATACTTGATGAGTTTACTGCACAAGAATGGAAACTGTTGGATGATAAGGAGAAAGCTAGACTGATGAATGGATGGGCAAGGAATGTGAGCAAAACAAAGAAACATGTTATAAGAAAGAAACCTCCTACTATGGCTCAGATGAGGAATGTATTGATGAAGATTATCAAGAATTCAGGAATATATGTTTCTGATAATCTCAGTAGGTGTTCATTTGAAAGAATTTTTGAGATTTATGAGAGATGTATGAGACTTAATGATGATTTCTGTCCAATGAATTCTAAAAAGGAAGAAGATTGGATTAAAAAGGATGATGAATTGATTCAAAGTAAAAGAAAGAGAAAATCTGAGGTTCAGGAGACATCTGATTCTAAAAGAGTGAAAGTTGTTGCAGATGAAAATCAAATTATTTCTTATGAATTTAAGCTTTTAGTTGGAAGTGAAGGAGTTTGGAAAATTCAAAGACTCGACAATGAAGTTTCTGAGTATAATAAGTTTTCAAAAATGCTTCAGTATTTTGATAGAGATGATTTGATGAATCTTTGGATAGTTTACAAGAATAAGTTTGATGAAGTACATCCAAATGATTATCATGAGAGGCTGGTTTATCATAATTTGAAGACTCTATTTGAACCTACTCATGATGAACCTGAATGGCAAGGACTCTACAATGGTCAAGTTACTAGATGGTTTTTATATCAAACTTGTGGAGTTCATGTTTTAACTATTTCTGGAAAGGTTATTCATATGCTTGTAGAAGGTGATTATCCTCAACTGAATAAGCATCCAGGAATAATTGCTCAGATGTTGAAGCCTGGTTGTATCAAGATGTTAGTATCTTATGATGGTCAAGCTTATGATTTGTTGCGGAAGTATGAGAAGATACTTAAAGCTAGTAAGTGTTTGGCTACATCCTCCAATTCAGATGTTTTGAGCTTAAAGAAAACTTGAGAATTCTGTTAGAATTTATCAAGTTTAGGGGAGGATTGTTGGGTTTTAGGTTCCTTGGATAAAGAATTACTCTAAGTACTGGAACCACGGACAGGCTTGATGTAACCATGGACTGAAGAGTGTAACCTCGGATGAAGACAACCGCGGCTAGTAGTATTGTGTAACCACGGATAATATATAGTAAGCACTGCTAGTCTTGTATAGTCGGTTAGTTTATTGTATTAGATAAATATGGAAAAGATATTTATCTTGTAGGTTACGTATTGTATATTGTATAGGACTCCTTAGCCTATAAAAGGAGGTCCTAGGTTAGGTTAGATATACGTATGTTTTATATCTAAGGTCGATACACTTCAAGGTTGCAAAACCCTAATACTGTAAGAGTATTCGTATTAATAAATAATATTGAGGTGTTGAATGTTTACTGTTCTTCTTCTTAAGATTAAGTATTAAATTCCGCGTAATACTTGATAAGCTTTTGTTACAAGTCAGTTTCTATATTAGATCGTTTGCTCAACTGGGATCAACAAATTAGTATCTAATGCAAATCCCTTAACTGTCATCACTTTTAAGGCAAACAATCACCTCTCAAGTGACGACAAACGGGAATTGCTTACAATGTTCCCTACAAGTAAATAATAAAGTCTTAGTGAGCTCAACAAACTATGAGGACGTCTTGATAGACTTTTTCTCTTTTTGTACCTCAACTTTGTTCTTCTTTACTTGCAGACAAAACACTATAGTGATATTTTACAACTACAAATAATGAAGTCTTCGTAAGCACAATAAACTCTGAGGATATCTTCATAACTCTTTTCTTCTTTTGTACCCCAGCTTTGCTCTTATATACGTTTAATGATTTCTAATTAGGTTTTACTCCCCTCAATTAATGTGCCTTTTTCTATTTGTTCTTTTCTATTTTTATATGTGTCAAGGTGTCCATTTTAAAGACTAATATAACCTACATGGAACCTAATTAGCATGGACAATACATAACAATAATAACAAGCAAATGATTTTAAGTGTTATGTTAAAAACAATGATTTAAGTTTTGATAAGGATTTAAAAGGTACACTTTTGAGGGGTTATTTAAGCCCTTAATCGACCACTTTTATATCCGTTACTGCTTAATTTCGTTCCTTTTCACTTTTTAGGTCTCTTGAAGGCAAAATGCTGGAATGATGCTTATTTGGACGAAAAGGCGTGAATATGTGAAGAAAATGGCTAAAGTCAAGATCAAGACACTCAAGCTGCTGGAAATGCACCCGACAGCTTCACAAATAAAGGGCGACGCCGTCCCTCTAATTGCGACGACTCAGAAGTGAAATTGCTACTTTGTACCTGACGATGTCAGGCTTTAAAGAGTAGGGCGTCACAACTCCGACGGCCTAGATCCAGGTTCAGACGGCGTCAGAAGTTGAAGCCGACGGCGTCACAACCCCAACGTGACGCCGTCACAAAGTTGACTTGGTCAAGACGAAACCCTAATGGCGGCGATCCGACGGCGTCACAATTAAAAAGTGACGCCGTCGCAGTTGTAACTCTATATATAAAATTTGAATTTTCAGACCTTTAGAGAGTTAGAATTGTGGAGTAAAACCCTAAAACGATTTTGGTTTGTCTTGGGCAGTATCTTAGGGTTCTCATACTCTATTGTACATCAAGATAAGTAATTTACTTCATTGATTTCAATATGTCTTCGATTGTATGTGTGTATGCTTGCATGTTTACCATGTCCGGCTAATTTACTTGTGTGTTTGCTTAGATCTATGAAACCTAGTTATAGAATATTGATTGGTTGTCTCTTTTCTTAATTGTAATTGGCTTAGGATTGCAATAGGCCATCGTTGTGTTTTTAATGCTTGAGTAATCTTTGTGAACATTAGTTTATAATCGCCTAGTGTTGTTGTAGGCTAAAAATCAAAAGATAACCATAGAGTTAGTTTATGAACCCTAGAGATTTTGTAGGCAATAACCTTAAGGTATGATAACATCAAATAGTCCTAATTATTAAGTGTCAATTTCCCCCGATAATGCTTGTAATTTATATCAATTATATGGATTTACGCTTGTTTTCCATTGTTTTCCACTTTCAGGTAAATTACGAGCATTGGAGCTAGGAGACGCGGAATTGGAGAAATATCAAAGATTTATCATAGTATGCTGACTTTGAAGAAGTTACGGCATAACTCATTTCTCAAATTACGCTGTAACTAAAGCGTGACTCAGAAAACCAACTCATCAGAAGGTTACGGCGTAACTCTCCCCAAAGACTACGATGTAACTATATTAGGTCAAATGAGGTTCCACGCCGCTGATAACTACGCCGTAACTATTCCACCAACTACGGCGTAACCAAGTAATATTGAAGAATACGGCGTAACCACTCATAAGGTTACCCCGTAACCAGCAGATCTAGTGCAAATAATGAAGGAATTGAAGATTACGGCGTAACTCTTATTCTAGTTACGCCGTAACCCATATCTGGCCTATAAATACCCTACGATTTCCAGTATTTCAAAGCATCCCATTCCACACATCACAACCAAAGAACGTGGGAAGAAGCCAAAGGCAGGTCTAGAAGAGCATATGGAGCTATCTCCAAGGGAGAAATCACTCCCCTACGATAAGCATTAGCATTTTATCTTTTCTTTACTTTCGATTCATGTATTTCGTAACTTTGAATATTGAATTGATTTGTATGGTTAATATGAGCGGCTAAGCACCTCTTGGTGTTGGCCTAGTTATGATTCCTTAATTGTTTTGTTTTGAGTTTATATTACTTCCGTATAATTATTTCTATGTGTATGCATGCATAGTTTATTTGTAGCTACCCTTGTTTCGGTAGTTTTGAATGGCAGTAGAGGCCAATTGCCTAGGAGATATGACCAACTGACCCTAGGTGAGCGGACTGAGATGGGAAGGGTAAGATATGACCAACTGACGACCCTTTCTACTTGTGCGATTTGACCAACTGATCACCTACCGTTTAGATGAACTTAAGAATTAGGGGATGAGTGTTTAAGTTGCTAATGCCCGGACACTCACTATTATAAATATAGCATGTAGCGGTATTTAATGACTTGGCTTAGGGGACCAGGAACAACAGGACTTATGAAGGGACACCTGACTTCTTCTGTGGTGGCATCTTTGCTGATAGGTTAGGGCAAATTGACCAAATGCTGTCCTCTAGACTTTGACCCCACCTGAAGTAATTGGAAGTAAGTAGACGTAGACATTACTACCTAGGAGGAATAACTAGGTTAGCACCACTCTCCTCTATTGATTAAACCTTTTCCTTTATTTGCTTTAGTAGTTAATTCCTTATGGAAATCATTATTAAAATCTGTGACACTTAGACTTAGTAATAATCCAACACACATAGCTCTTGGGACGACCTCGGTTTTACCAAATACTACACTACACGCGACCGGGTACACTGCCCGTTAGTGCATTAGGGTAGACCATAGGTATAAGGAGACTTTATAAATATTAAAACCTGATCAGTAAAACCTGCATCAAGTTTTTGGCGCCGCTGCCGGGGAGCTATTTTAGGATTTCACATTAAGTCTAATTTTAATTTTCTTTCTTCTCTTAAATGTCAGGATACAAGACTCGTAGCTCGAGGCCTTTTTTGGCCACCTCAATCGACGATCCGGAGAAGCAATTTCGGACAAGGAAAGTTTACTCTCCGGTTCCTATTCACAACATCTTTTCATTTTACGAATCAGACGAGTCTGACGCAGAACCAGAGGTCATCGATGAAAATAATATCGATGACTTAACTATGGAGCAGTATTTGGAGCGACCAAATGAGAACTGCCAACGAACCTTCGCACAGGATTCTAGTATTGAAAAATACTCGATTCCAGATCAATTTATTCAAGAGTTACATGAACTTAAGTTTTCCGGAGATGAAGATGAGGACGTTCAGAATCACGTAGAAGAAGTACTCTACTTATCCTCTCTTTTCAACGTCAGAGGTACCCCGAGCTATGCGGTCACCGCAAGGATTTTTCCTATGACTCTTACTGGAACCGCGAAAAGATGGTATAACAAACTCCCTAACGAATGTAAAGGAGCATTGGATAAACTAAGAAAAGAGTTCGTTCAACAATTTTGCCCTCCTTAAAAATGGCCAAACTTCTTGGTAAAATCTATCAGTTCGTTCAAGTTGGAGAAGAAACGCTTTACTAGGCATGGGAAAGAGTTAATGAGCTACTTTATCGATGTTCCACCCATGTATTGAACAAAAATCAGATCGTCTACGTCTTCTACTGGGGAATTAATGCGCTAACACGAGAACTACTCGATTCCCCGAGACCTATTCCTAGCATGACTCCCGACCAAGCCTTGGAATGTATTCAACGGATTTTTAAACATTGCTACAAATGGCATATGGATACAGGGTACGGACCAAGAGACAATTTTAATCATAAGGTAATGAAGACAATAACAAAGCAAGAATACAATTATGGGGAAATTTTCGAAAAATGAAGGTTAGAAAGAGAAGCTGAAGCATGTAGGATTGAGAGGGTTAAGAGTGTGTTTTGGACCAAAACCGGGATTAATCTTGAAAAGAATATTCTTGACCACATCAAGGAATCAAGGGAACGAGACAATAGAATTGAAAAAATGATGAAGACATTCGTGGATAATACAGTCTCTTCTCTCAAAATTCACGAAGATAGGATTAAGGGATTGGAAAAAAGTGTTAGCTCATGTTCGCAAGCCATCACTGATTACCTAGCAGCTCGGGAAGAGGAAGTTTTTCAACACAGTGGAAACTATCCTTGAAGAACCAACGACCTTTTCAGAGAAAGTTAAGCGACGAATCAGCATGGAAAGACAATCACTTCTGGACCAAGCTTTACCAGTAAACTCCCCTATTAATAATTCCATTGAAACTAATCATGATGATATTCCGCAGGAATTAAGCTATGACGAGACAGTTCAACTCAACGAAAGATGTTCAACAGTTTTGAGAAACGAGCTACCACAAAAGGAAAAAGATCCAGGATGTTTCACTCTCCCTTGCTTAATCGGGAGCCTCAATATTTGTAATGCCCTAGCTGATCTTGGATCAAGTATTAGCATTATGCCTCGTTCGATGTTCCTACGTATGGGGATTGGTAACTTGAAGCCAGCCAAGATGAAAATTGAAATGGCCGGTCGATCTATGCAGTCACCGTTGGGCATCGTTGAAAATGTGTTAGTGAAGATTAAGAAATTCCTTTTCCCAGTAGATTTTGTGATTCTTGATATTCCGAAAGACAACAGAGTACCTTTCATTTTAGGTAGACCTATGCTTGCCACTGCCCATACTAAGGTGGATGTCTTTGCTGGAAAACTAACTCTTGAAGCTAATGGAGAAATTGCAACGTTCAGACCTAATGAACTCCTGGATACTCCTCAAAAGGTATGTGCGGTTGACCTAGTAGGCAGTTTTGGTGACGCTCTAGAAGAATTTCTTAGTAACCCCCCAGATCCTGGCAAGATTGATTCGGGGAGAGATTTTGATGTTTTCGTCAACTTCGAGGAAGAGGATAGTTTAGGAATCAGTACTGACGACTTCCCAAGTGACGTCGAAATGGCCCATTGGCAAGACAACTCGGTGAAGGCTTTTTCGCAAACCAATCAATCTAGATTTTATGAGGTAGGAACCCGCATACATCATAGAAACCCTTATTATCTAAAGATCTCATGCAAAATCGGGTTCATCGATTTCCACCCATTTATTGACACAACTTCTCCAGTCAACATCATGTCAAAAGAGTACTACAACCGAGTTATGAAGAAAGAATTAGAATACAAGGGGAATAACTTTCTTGGGTTTGCAACTAACATCCATGTCTTCGTTGGAACTCATTCATTTTTGGTGGACTTTATGGTTTTGGATGACGTAAGCGAATTTGTGGAAGATGGACTTACGGGAGTGATTTTAGGAAAACCTTTTCAGGAAATGTCAGGGTTAGATAAAAATGAAAAAGAAGGGTTAGTATGGTTAAAGATAAATGATGATAAGACTATCTTCAAAATGCCGAGAACAATTAAGAATTTTAAAAATTGGACCAAGAGGAAGTTAAGCCAAGCCCAACCACTGCTCGAAAATAGTGAGGAAGACAAAGAAAAAGGTATTGACCACCCTTACCAGAAAATCAAGAGTTTCTACTCGGGCTGTTTAGAATTAGGGGATGACTACAAACGGGATGAGAATTTGGTAAGTTGGATCCAACGTGGAGATTGCCATATCCACAAAATGACCAACAAGCACTGGTAGCCCCGCGGCTCTGAGTCTAACTTAAAGACTCGTAAATAAAGAAAAGTGCTCTTTCGGGAGACAACCCGAATTATCCCTTTCTTTTTTTTTGTTTCCATTTCTGTAGGGTTTTGTGTTTTTAACCATTTTTGCAGGAAACGAGGAAGTGATTGTTGCTGCAGTTTGCTGATCTGATCATAGTTACGGCATAATTAATCTCTGTGATTACGCCGTAACCAACCTTTTGCAGCAGAAATTTAGACGCATTACCAATTACGGCGTAATACCATCTCAGTGGTTACGCCGTAACCACTCGCTTTGCAGCTTATGTCAGGTTTTGCTAGTTACGGCGTAACTCGCATAAAGAGTTACGACGTAACCTTCCTCCGATTTAATTATTTCATTTTATAAAACAATAACCTTGTATTAGTATTTTAAATGAACTTTGTGGGTGTGTTCCCTGTAAACCCTCACGAGACTTCACTCGTTCACTTGGGACACCAAGTGGTTTAGAAGGCTTGTTGCATATGCTAAATGCAACGGTGATTCCTACGAAAGTGAGTTAGGTTTGTTTTTCATTTTTCATTTTTTCTTTTTAGAATTATGCTTGTCGGTAGTGTGATTTCAGGGATTGAAGTTTGTTCATGCTGCTTATCCGAAGGCACGTCTCTTTTTCGTGGGCCTTCTTTCTTTGTGGAGCAAATTTCAGGGAAGTTCTCGCTCTAATTCTACTTTTCTCTTCACCTTTATTTAATGCTTAGTACAAAAAGGACTTTGTACAACTCAAGTGGGGGGAGTGGAGTAGAATTATCTCCTGAACATTATTTTTCCCTCGTTTTTCTAGTTTATTTTTAAAAAATTATGACATTTTTAAAATTTTGACATATTTTTCTTAACCTAACTAGATTAGACCTTAGCTGAGCACATACAACCCTTGATATTATATGGTGAGATTAGAACTTGGCCTTTGCATCATTTGGAGACCATAGACGAGGTATGTTGAGTTAGCTCGATGTATTTGGACTTTTCAGTTTTAGAAGGCAATATTATAGGATTATCACCCAAATAGCCTACCATTGTGTGTCTATCGATTAGTCACCTCAACTTCTCGACCCCCATGTGAAACCCTTTTGTTGCACTTACCTTTAGTGCAAGATACCCCTAGATACACCCATCTGAGCCATTCCTTTCATTTTGTTAACCCAATATATTGTTTCGATACACCTATACACCTTAGCCTACCCTGTAGTCTTTATTTGTGATTGGGAAGTCATCATTTGCCTAAGTTCAAGGTTCAAGTGGAAAGGTTCGGAAATCACACTTTCGTCGACGACATATTCCTGAAGATCATTGAAGACCCCCAGAATTCCCATTGTTCATCTCAAGTGGGGGGATATTATGTTTAGTTATTATTGTTATGTTGAAAAAAAAAGAAAAAAAAGAGAAGTTGTTATGTTATTTAGTTATTGTAAAGTGCGATGTTATAAGCACTATGTTATGAGCTTTATAGATTTAGTATCGAGGAGGCCACCTCGGTCACATTTGAAGATTGGAGTTCGTAGTTATGCCAACAGTTGAAGAAAAGGTAGTGTGCCCATCACGACGTCCTCTAATGACACATCTACCTATTATTTCATGATCCGGTTTCTTGACTTCAAAGCTTGAACTTTGGGCGGACGGTAAGTGGTGATGACTTGGTTATAGATTTAGACTACCTGCTTGATTTTTATTTTACACCATTTATATATCCCATGTCTTATCCTACCCTTTAGTCATGAAGCATGTTTAGGTGATGCAGTGAGCAATCTTTGGTGTCTTGGCCATGGATTTGGTCATGTATAATTGATTTTGTCCACTTCCCTGTGACATGTTAGTAATGACGAGTCACACCTTAACCTTTGTCGTGTCTACCCATATTGCCTTCAAGAATTGTTTAGCCCTTAACTCTAGTGGTGGAGATTTGTGTAACCGCCAAGCTTATGATAGAATACATGCTATGACTGTGCGATTGAGTGATCACCCCAAAATTGACACTTAGAATAGTTGAGAGATTTGAGTGTTTCGTTCCCATTTCGTGAGGTGCTCGGCTTTGTTTTATTCTAGCATAGGGGATTTGTAAACTCATATTTTCCAGGTTATGGGAGATATCTTTTTAGAAATATAAATTAATAAGGTCTACTTGAGGGCAAGTAGAGTTCAAGTGGGGGGATATTTGATAACATCAAATAGTCCTGGTTATTAAGTGTCAATTTCCCCCCGATAATGCTTGTAATTTATATCATTTATATGGATTTACGCTTGTTTTCCATTGTTTTCCACTTTCAGGTAAATTACGAGCATTGGAGCTAGGAGACGCGGAATTGGAGAAATATCAAAGATTTATCATAGTATGCTGACTTTGAAGAAGTTACGGCGTAACTCATCTCTCACATTAGGCCGTAACTAAAGCGTCACTCAGAAAACCAACTCATCAGAAGGTTACGGCGTAACTCTCCCCAAAGACTACGACGTAACTATATTAGGTCAAATGAGGTTCCACGCCGCTGATAACTACGCCGTAACTATTCCACCAACTACGGCATAACCAAGTAATATTGAAGAATACGGCGTAACCACTCATAATGTTACGCCGTAACCAGCAGATCTAGTGCAAATAACGAAGGAATTGAAGATTACGGCGTAACTCTTATTCTAGTTACGCCGTAACCCAGATCTGGCCTATAAACACCCCACGATTTCCAGCATTTCAAAGCATCCCATTCCACACATCACAACCAAAGAACGTGGGAAGAATCCAAAGGCAGGTCTCGAAGAGCATACGGAGCTATCTCCAAGGGAGAAATCACTCCCCTACGATAAGCATTAGCATTTTATCTTTTCTTTACTTTCGATTCATGTATTTCGTAACTTTGAATATTGAATTGATTTGTATGGTTAATATGAGCGGCTAAGCACCTCTTGGTGTTGGCCTAGTTATGATTCCTTAATTGTTTTGTTTGCGTTTATTTTACTTTCGTTTAATTATTTCTAAGTGTATGCATGCATAGTTTATTGGTAGCTACCCTTGTTTCGCTAGTTTTGAATGGCGGTAGAGGTCAATTGCCTAGCAGATATTACCAATTGACCCTAGGTTAGCGGACTGAGACGGGAAGGGTAAGATATGACCAACTAACGACCCTTTCTACTTGTGCGATTTGACCAACTGATCACCTACCGTTTGGATGAACTTAAGAATTAGGGGGTGAGTGTTTAAGTTGCTAATGCCTGGGCACTCACTATTATAAATCTAGCATGTAGCGGTACTTAATGACTTGGCTTAGGGGACCAGGAACAACATGACTTATGAAGGGACACCTGACTTCTCCTGTGGTGGCATCTTTGCTGATAGGTTAGGGCGAATTGACTAAATGCTATCCTCTCGACTTTGACCCCACCTGAAGTAATTGGAAGTAAGTAGACATAGACATTACTAGCTAGGAGGAATAACTAGGTTAGCACCACTCTCCTCTATTGATTAAACCTTTTCCTTTATTTGCTTTAGTAGTTAATTCCTTATCAAAATCATTATTAAAATCTGTGACACTTAGACTTAGTAATAATCCAACACATATAGCTCTTGGGACGACCTCGATTTTACCAAATACTACACTACACGCGAACGGGTACACCGCCCGTTAGTGCATTAGGGTAGACCATAGGTATAACGAGATTTATAAATATTAAAACCTGGTCAGTAAAACATGTATCAAGTTTTTGGCGCCGCTATGGCAAGTGAAGTTGCATTTGAATCTGTTAATACAAATATCGTCATTAAACGTTATTTATATTTTATGATCTTTACCTAAGTTTTGTTAACGACAAAAGTAAATTTAATTTTTATAAAGCTTAAAGCTTGTCAAGTTTAATAGATATTAAAACAAGCTTTTCAAATAATATCTTCATCACTCAAGCATTTACATTTTGATTAATCATATTATTGATATGACTCTAAACCATAATGTATGTGAACATTTTTAGATCAAGCATGTTTTAGTTTCTTAAAACAAAACACTACATATGTATTTACATTTTAACATATTTCTAAAAATAGAAAACAACACATGACATCATGTAGTGCATCATTGAAATCTCTAGAAGATTTCACTAGATATTTTGTGTAGATTTAGACTCTACATATCTTATACAATCTTAGATAGATATGGTTAACTTTGGTAAGATTTTGGTGATCTTGCTGTCAGACCCCGGCGACACCAAATATTTACACGGACGGAACCCTTTTGAGGGATCCATGGTCCGTGGTGCCTGATGATCATTTTGGCTATAAATAGCAAAGCCAAACCAAGTTGTTTCTCATCTCTTTCGAGCATATTCACATACATTCCTTCTCTCTAACATTTCTAACTCAGTTTCATATCATTATAGTGATCCTATTTTGTAGCAAAGAAGATCAAAGCATATTTAAGCTTCAAAAAATAGTTGGAAGTCTTGTTTGTTTGTTGTTGTATGATCTAGTGCTGATTCATACATCATTGTTGTATCAAACCATCATAATCTTGTGAGTGTGAGTGGTTAGTATTTTAGTCCTTAAAATACATTGTGTGTGGGAGTGGTTGTACCTTGAAAAGAACTCGACATCTAGCTTAGTGTCGGAAATAGTGTGTAAGCGAAGTGTAAAGGTTTCTCCACCGGTGAAAGGAGCTTGTTGACTAGTGAAGTTAAACTCTCAAGTGTGAGACTCGGGGAGTGGAGTAGGGCAAGGAAAAATAGTCCTTGTAGACCGAACCACTATAAACAACTTGTCGTGGTTTGATTGTTTCTTTCCTTATCTATTCTTTAGATATATTGCTTGCATATTGATTATTTTTCACTAACATATCTAAGATCAATATCAATTGATCTTTCAATAAGTTTCAAAACAAAGTTTTTAATTGGTAAACTATTCAACCCCCCTTCTAGTTTTCCACAATTGGTACCAGAGCCTCGTTGCTCTAGAATTTCTAAAATATATTGTATTTTATAAACTTGAAACGATCCATGAATTCCGAAAACTTTAAAGAAGGGCAATCTATGCAAAGACCACCACTCTTTGAAACCAATGGATTTATCTATTGGAAAAACCGTTTTGAAACATATGTAAAATCAAAAGATATAGATCTTTGGTTCGTTATAATTAAAGGAGACTTTAGTTCTACAACAAAATATATTTCTGTTGATGATCAAAAGAAATTAATAGCTAAAAATAATGAAGCTAAAATGATGCTTTATAATTCTTTGCCTAGAAAAGAATATGAAAGAATTTTTATGTGTGAAACCGCTAAAAGACATTTGGGAATCTTTGATTATTACACATCAAGGAAATTCACAAGTCAAGGATAACTAAATTGATCTTCTTGTTCAACAATATGAAGAATTTGTTATCCCTGAAGATGAAACCATTGATTGTGGCTTTGTTCGCTTTAATACTATTATTACATCTCTTAAAGCACTTGATGAATATTTTCATAGTAAGAACTTTGTCAGGAAATTTCTTAGAGCACTCCATCCGAAGTGGAGAGCTAAAGTAACGACTATTGAGGAATCAAAAGATCTCTCAAAAATATCACTAGACGAGCTAATCGGAAACCTCAAAGTACACGAAATGGTGATGGAGAAAGATTCGGAAATCATCAAAGGAAAAAGAGAGAAAGTCAAATCCGTTGCTCTAAAGGCAAGAACGGAATCAATTGATGATGACGAATCTTGCTCCGGTAGTGAAGATGAGGAGTATGCCATGGCCGTTAGAGATTTCAAAAAGTTATTTAGAAGAAGAGGAAAGTTTGTAAGGAAACCTCGAGAAGAAAAGAAGCCATTCCGAAAAGACCGGGATGACAAAAGGGTAAAGGTGAAAGAAAGTGTTTTAGATGCAATGATGCAAGTCATCTAATAGGAGATTGTCCCAAGCCACCTAAAATCAAAACTCAACGAGCTTTTGTAAGTGGTGCTTGGAGTGATAGTGAGGATGATGAAGAATCAAGCAAGGATGAGATCACTCTAATCTCACATGAATCAAATGAGGTACATTCTGACTCATCTTATTCTTCTATTGATGATGACACTTTGCAAAAACAATATAATCAATTGTGTGAGCTTAGTTTAAAAATCATAACTAAAAATAAGTTTTTAAAGACTAAAAAGGAATTTTTAGAAAATGAAGTCTATGAGTTAAAAGAAAAGGAAAAACAATTAGAAAAGGGAAAAGCAAATGACGATGGTTGCAAATCATGTCAAGAGCTTAGTCTTGAAATAGAAAACTAAAGCTCACACAATAAGTTTTAATCGAACATAATTCTAAATTTAAAAGGTTTAACAAAAATATTGCTTGTGTCGATGAAATAGTTAGAATTCAAAAAACACCAGGAAACATGAATGGACTAGGATTTAATGAAGTATTAATTCCAAAGAGTCAAACCAAAACGGTCGAAAAAGACAAACAAAATGTCAAAACTGCTGCAGTACAGCACGGACCAGACGGACCCAAAAATAGGGTTCCGTCTGTTGTAAAGTTTGGTGCCGTGGGGACTGCAGCAGGACAGAATGTTTGTAATACGGACTGTAGTGAATTTGTCAAAGTAACAAAGAAAACCAAGGATAATGTTAAACTAAAACCTGCTGTTACATCAGGAGTAGGACTTGCTAGAAATGAATTTAGATCTAAAACTACTCAACAACGATATAAAACATCTATTGCCAAACGCCCCTTTCCTAAGAGCAACCACAACATATAACCCAACTATCAACATATCGGTTGGAATCAAAACTTCCCTAGACCATATCAAACTCCAGATTACATGCCATGGAACCCTTACCCATCATTTCCATATATGAACCAAGTAAATGATATGTTTAACCCATACAGACCCATGAGATATTGGGGACCAAACGCTTGATTTATTTGTGTCTTAGGTATGCTTGCAAGTTGGATTAGAACCTGATGAAAGGATAAAAGATAGTGGATGCTCACGACACATGACGGGCAACAAAAACCTCTTCTCTACATACCAAGAGTATGACGGAGGTAATGTCACTTTTGGTAGCAATCTCAAAAGCAAAATCATTGGCAAAGGTACGATCGCTCATAACTCCCTAACTATTGAAAATGTTGCTCATGTCGATAGATTAGGATTTAACCTACTTAGTATTAGCCAATTATGTGATAAAAAGTATAAAGTATTATTTGAAGCAAAATGGTAGTAAAATACTAAAAGATGGTATCACCATAGCTAAAGGAGTCATGAAAATAGATAAAACATCTAATTACAAACTTTGTCTAACAACCTTAGATGATAACTCAACTCTTTGGCATAGACGCTTAGGTCACGCTAATATGAGACTTATCCAAAACCTATCTTCAAAAGAGCTAGTTAGAAATTTACCAAAACTGAAATATGACCAACACTTTTGCGACGCTTACAAAATTGGTAAACAAACTCATAGTAGCCACAAGGCTAAAAACATGGTGTCCACATCTAAGTGTCTAGAACTTTTTCATATGAACTTGTTTGGTCCATCCGCTATAAGAAGCTATGGAGGCAACTTATACACTTTGGTCATAGTAGATGATTACTCAAGGTTTACTTGGACATTATTTTTGAAAACTAAAAATGAAGCTTTTGATAAATTTAAAATTCTTAGCAAGAAAATTCAAAATCAACTAGGTGTTAACATTATGTCGATCCGAACGGATCATGGTTGTGAATTCGACAATGAAACACGATTTGGAAACTTTTGTGATACAAATGGTATAACACATAACTTCTCGGCTCCTCGAACACCTCAATCTAATGGAGTTGTAGAACGCAAAAATAGAACCATTCAAGAAATGAGTAGAACAATGCTTAATGAACAAAACATTCCTCAAAAGTTTTGGTGTAACGCCGTTGACACTTCTACATATATTTTAAATAGAGTCTTAATACGTCCTTTCCTAACCAAAACACAATATGAATTATATAAAGGCAAAAAGCCAACTTTAGGATATTTTAGAGTGTTTGGATGTAAATGTTTCATTCTTAATACTAAAGACTGTCTCACCAAGTTTGACCCAAAGTCTTATGAAGGTGTACTTCTTGGTTACTCACAAACTAGTAAAGCTTACATTATCTTAAACAAAGAAACAATGAGAGTCGAGGAATCGTTGAACATAACATTCGACGAAAGTCCACCTCCCTCTAAGACATCACCTTTTGTAGATGATGAATTAGGTGAAAGTCAACTTGTAGAAAGTCAAGAAATAATTGTAAATGACAAGGAAGATGAACCAGTAAATAATAAAATTATAAACATCAAAGAATCCAAAAGTCATCCTTTAGAAAAGGTCATAGGACAACTAAATCAAAGAACGTTAAGATCACAAGCCCAAAATCAAAGTAATCACTTTTGCTTTGTATCAAATATTGAACTAAAAAACATAAACGAAGCAATAAAAGATGAATCTTGGGTAATTGCTATGCAAGAAGAGTTAAACCAATTTGTTAGAAATGATGTTTGGAAGTTAGTTCCAAAACCTAAAGATCAAACTGTAATTGGAATGAAATGGGTATTTCGAAATAAAATGAAAGAAAATGGTGTAGTGTCTAGAAAGAAAGCTAGGCTTGTCGCACAAGGTTATAATCAATAAGAGGGGATTGATTATAATGAAACTTATGCACCGGTGGCTAGGCTTGAGTCTATTAGAATCTTACTTGCATATGCGTGTGCTTATGATTTTAAATTATTTCAAATGGATGTTAAGAGTGCTTTTCTTAATGGGTTATTAACAAAGAAGTATATGTTGCTCAACCTCCCGGTTTTACCGACTTTGAGAAACCACATCATGTCTTCAAACTCAAGAAAGCATTATATGGACTTAAGCAAGTACCAAAAGATTGGTACGATCGACTTAAGACTTTTCTAGTTGAAAAAAAATATACCATGGGATTAGTAGATAATACTCTTTTTACCAAGAAAAAGGAATCACACATTATTATAGTTCAAATATACGTTGATGACATCATATTCAGATCAACTTGTCAAGATCTATGTGATGATTTTTCTAAAATCATGCACGATGAGTTTGAGAGGAGTATGATGGGTGAGTTAAACTTCTTTCTAGGACTTCAAATTAAACAACTAGAAGACGGCATATTCTTTAACCAATCTAAATACATAAAAGATATTCTTAAGAAATTTGGTCTTGAAGATTCAAAACCAACTAAGACACCCATGTCTTCGGACACTAAACTCACCAAGGATGAGGAAGGTGAATCGATAGATAACACTAAATATAGAGGAATGATCGGTAGCCTACTCTATCTCACGGCTAGTAGACCCGACATTATGTTTAGTGTTTGTCTATGTGCTCGCTTTCAAGAAAATCCCAAGGCATCACACTTAGAATCCATAAAAAGGATATTTAGATACATTAAGGGAACGACATGTTTAGGATTATGGTATCCCAAAGGAACGGGTGTAGAAACTATAGTGTATGCCAACTCGGACCATGCCGGTGACTATGTTGATAGAAAAAGTACTAGTGGTATTGGTACTTTTGTTGGACATTGTCTCACCTCATGGTTTGCAAAGAGCAAACGGCTCTAGCTATCTCAGCTACTGAAACCGAATACGTCTCAGCCGGAAAAGCATGTCAACAAGATCTTTGGATGAAGCAAGCTCTCGTGGATTATGGAATTCATCTCAACGATATCGTTATACTTTGCGACAACAAAGGAGCTATTGATCTCAGCAAAAATCCCGTCCAACATGCTCGTACGAAGCATATTGAAATCCGCCATCACTTTCTTCACGACAATGTTCAAAAAGGAAACATCTCAATTGAGAAAGTATCCTCCAAAGACAACATTGCCGACATCCTAACTAAGCCTCTTAAACGAGAACCATTTAATTTTCTTAGAATTGGTTTGGGGCTAATGGAACCAAACATGTAGTTGAAACATAGTCTAAACCTTAGAACAAACAAAACAAAACAAATTAGTTTAAGTCTGCTACTGTTCCCACGGCACCAAATGACAACAAAGACAGAACTAATTTTTTGGTGCCCTCTGGTCCGTGGTGACAACAGTAGCAAAAATACCACTTAAAAAACATCTTCTTCCTCACAACCCACTTTACCAAAACGTTTCAACAACACACCTAACTCATTGTTGACACTTCCTCACCCATTAATCATTGAAGATAACATCATTGTAAGTATCCTAACTACATTACTTCTATTAATTCTGAGTCTAGGATTCTATTTTATGCACAAAATCATTACATGGGGATTATGTATATTCTTGTACAAAACATGGATTCAATTGGGAAATTGCATAACTAATCATTGAAATTAGGTACTACATTGTCACATTGCATAAACCAATCATATCTCCCACTAATTAAAAGATAATGACTATAAGACCTTATTCTAATTAAACAAACACCCTATGTCAAAATTTTGAAAAGCTTCTCACTTGTAGGAAAACAATTTTGTGGAAAACTAGAAGGGGGGGGGTTGAATAGTTTTGCCGATTTTACGTTAGTTTCAAAAACTTTTAGATTCGTTGATATGTGAGATCTTGTGGATGTGGAGAAAGTATAGATCTAATGATAAAGTAAGTAAGTAAAGTAAAGCGAAGGGAAAGAAAGGACACAACCGATGTATAGTGGTTTGGCTACAAGGACACCTTCCTTGCCCTACTCCACTCCCCGAGTCACCTACTCGAGAGTTCAAGCACTATGTCAACAAACTCCTTCACTTGGCGGAGAAGCCTTCACAACGTTGCTTACACTTTTTCCGGTACAAAGCTAGATACCGAGTCCGTAACACGGTGGACCAAACCAACACGACTATTACACAACAAATATGTGAAATATCAAATACAAGATCTTCGCTACAGAAATCTTGCGGAGTGACAAATCAATCAAGGGCCCCTTGCTTGGATGACTTGTAGAATGCTCGTGATCTCGCCTTACAGAAGGACCTATATGAGGATCACAATAGAAAGAAAGAAGAACAACTCTCTAGATCAAGTGATCTATATGTTAGAAGAGAATGAGAGTGTTTGAGAGATTTAGTAAGAAGAGGGGTGAGTTAGAATGAAGAAATGGCTCTTTATTTATAGGCAAATTCCTTCACTGTTCCCACGGATCCCTTCCACAACGGATCCGTCTAGTGTAATCCTAGGGATCCGTGGAACGCTCATCTTTGCCCATGGGTTTTTTGGTTATGGGTCATGGGTTGGTCCATGGGTTATCTTTTGATTCAATGTATCTAAGTATACATTGTATCAAGTCTCTTTGGGTATGGGTTAAGATCCATGGGTTATGGTCCATGGGTTATGATTTTTACCCATCCTAATAAACTATTACAACAAATGCTTAATTACTACATTTTTGTATTTAAATGGCTATATGTAAATGCTTTACAAAACTAACATGTATCCTTTATAATTATACTTAAGATAACATTATATTTGTTATCAACAAAACACAAAGAGATCACAAAATATTAATAAACGGTTATACGGTTTATTTGTATTAACAATCTCCCCCTTTTTGTTGATGACAAAATATAATGTTATGATGAGTAAAACTTAAGAATAGATGTAAATTTTGAAAGCCCGAAAGCCCCTAAGTTTTACTTCTTCTCCCCCTTTTTTGTCAAAACAAAAAGTGAACCCTTGGAAGAAATAAACATAAAAGTGTGGAATAAAAATAGTCCACGTATCACTAACACCCCCTTGACGGTAGCTCCCCCTTGTTTGGGGCGTCAAGTGAAGAAAAATAGAAATCCTACAAAAAGAAAGGTTAGCAACATGCTTAAATAATCTTGTGATTGTCGAGAATCAAGATTGGGACCAAGGTATGTAAACAAGGCCTTGTAATAAAACAACAAATTATAGTGGTATTTATGCCACCTACAAGCATGTAAAAATAAGAACAAGACTTGTTCTTGAAAATGACTCAAATGAAAAGGTACAAAAAAAATAATAGAAAATAGTAGTAATGATTCCGTCCATGCTTGCATAAGGTTTATGGATGGAGGTTTTGATGATTGATGGTATTGATGCGATCAAGTATGAGGTTGAGTATGAATCGCATTTCTTCCCTAACTTCTATTGCGATTTCCCTAGTGGATTGGCAATGTTCACAATGTAGGTGATGTGGGTGATGAGTGCGGAAGTTTTCCAGGTTGTTTTGATTTGAGTTATGCGGAAGATGTGGTGGAAAAATAGGAAAATATGGATCAACATCCGGAATATTTGTAAGTGGTGGTGGAAAAGAACCTAGATGTTCTTGTAATGTGATGGGAGCTAATCGTGGTGATGTTTCAAGATCTTGAAAGATATTATTTGGAGATGTGGGTGGTGTTGAAAAGACTATTTCTTTTTGTTTAGATTGTTTAGATCTTGTTGGAGTCTTAAGGAGTTCCAAAAGAGTGACTTTGGGTGGTGATGTGGTTGGTGTACTTGTTGGAGATGAGGGAGGTGCTATTATGGAAGCATCTTGTGGTGAGTTATTTGTTGAGGATGAACCATTTGAGGTTGTTTTTGCTAAGCAAAACGATCGGATACTAATCCGTGCGGATATCCTAGAGTTTGATTGTGGTATTTTGGATGGTGGAAGTACAAAGGTTTGGATATCATGATTGTTTGTACTAGATGATTCTCCTAAAGGGTTTTTGGATGACATGGTGTATTGTGTATGTGAGGATGAGATGGATTATGCAAGCATTTTGGGAGTTCTATATATAGCAAAACAAAGCATTGTAATGAATGCTTGAACCAAAATGTGGATTAAAATCTAATGATTAGATATGAATTCAAGGCATGTGATCATGAGGACACAAGCATTAAAGAGCATACTCCCAAAAATGAAACAAATGTGGATTTTTCATCCAAAGTGAAAAGAATAGAAGTTAAAAACAGCTTCTGTCTTCACGGATCCCACGGATCCTTCCCTTGAGGGATCCGTCCAGCATGAAGGCTGGGATCCGTGGGTCTGGTGATTCAGGCAGCACAAAATTTTCTTTTTAGAAACATTTTTGCCTATTGTGTGCCTATATGCAAACTATTTGGAGTTGCGGTTTTCTCGACCTCTAAAAAGAAAAGGAAAATAACTAGAGAAAAATAAATCCTATTGAGATAACCCGAAAACACACATTTGGTACATAAGTACATAATATTGTGTTATCAATGCTCGTAATTCATTTTTGCTTAAATGAATGTACCCGAAAACACATATTAGTTATGTGTTCCCTTTAGCATTCAAAAGACATGAGATGCAATGAAAACGGGTTTTTACTTTGTATTAATAATGAAAAAGCGATTTGTCCTAGACGTGAGAAATTGCTTTTATGAAATTGATACGGGAAGGTATCATTCTTTTTAGAAAACATTTTGAAAAGAGATTTTCTTTAAAAATGTGTATGTAGTTATGTGTTAAAAAAATTAAAAGTGGAAGACTTATCTTGGGTTTTGAAAATTCCCGTATTGTTTGTGAGTTGTGCGTGAAATAGAAATCCTAGACTCAGAAAGAAGAAGGCTAGTGTTTACATACCTTGTAGAGTCAAATAAGTTACGACGTTTGTTCCATTAGACCTAGACCAAGACGAAGTAGGTTGAATTGTTCCCCCTTCAACGGTTTGGTGAGGACGTCGGCTATGTTGTCTTCGGATGCTACCTTCTCAATAGAGATGTTCCCCTTTTGAACATTGTCTCTTAAGAAGTGATGTTGAATCTCAATATGTTTTGTGCGAGAATGCAATACCGGATTCTTGCTTAAGTCGATGGCACCTTTG
The DNA here is from genome assembly GCA_019973895.1 of Chrysanthemum seticuspe. Classification (NCBI taxonomy): domain Eukaryota; kingdom Viridiplantae; phylum Streptophyta; class Magnoliopsida; order Asterales; family Asteraceae; genus Chrysanthemum; species Chrysanthemum seticuspe. Next base: position 108,865,595 of record BPTQ01000002.1, on the reverse strand, counting down.
TTGTCACATAGGATGGCTATGTCGCTTAGATGAATGTTGAAGTCGACTAACGCTTGTTTCATCCATAGTGCTTGTTGGCATGCTTTGCCGGCGGAGACGTAATCGGCTTCGGTTGTTGATATAGCTAGCGCCGTTTGTTTCTTAGAAAACCAAGACGTTAAACAACATCTCATGAAAGTACATACCCCACTTGTACTTTTTCTATTAACGTAATCACCTGCATGGTCAGAATCTGCATATACAATTGTTTCTACTCCCGTGCCCTTTGGATACCATAATCCTAATTGTGTTGTACCCTTAATATATCTAAATATCCTTTTTACGGCTTCTAGGTGTGATGTTTTAGGGTCTTCTTGAAACCTAGCACATAAGCAAACAATAAACATGATATCCGGCCTACTTGCCGTGAGGTAGAGAAGACTACCTATCATGCCACGATACTTAGGATTATCTACGGATTCTCCGTCTTCATCATTTGTGAGTTTGGTGTCAGATGACATTGGAGTCCTAATAGGTTTTGACTCTTCTAGACCGAATTTCTTTAACATCTCCTTGATGTATTTAGATTGATTGAAGAAGATACCATCTTCTACTTGTTTTGTTTGTAGACCAAGAAAGAAACTAAGTTCTCCCATCATACTCATCTCGAACTCGTCATGCATGATTTTAGAGAAATCATCACACGTGTCTTGACAAGTGGATCCGAATATAATATCATCTGTATATATTTGTACTATGATTATATGTGACTCTCTTTTCTTAGTAAAAAGTGTGTTGTCAACTAACCCCATGGTGTAGTTGTGTTTTACTAGAAATGACTTAAGTCTATCATACCAAGCTTTTGGAGCTTGTTTAAGACCGTAAAGGGCTTTCTTTAATTTATAGACATGTTTGGGTTTTTCAAAATCAATGAAGCCCGGAGGTTGAGCTACATATACTTCCTAATTTATGACACCATTTAGAAAAGCTCTTTTGACATCCATTTGATAAAGCTTTAGATCATTAGCACAAGCATACGCAAGAAGTATTCTTATAGACTCTAATCTAGCCACGGGGGCGTAGGTCTCATCAAAGTCTATTCCTTCTTGTTGGTTATACCCTTGAGCAACGAGTCTAGCCTTGTTCCTAGACACGACTCCGTTTGCATCTAATTTGTTTTTATAAACCCATTTGGTTCCTATTATGGTTTGATTACTAGGTGGAGGGACAAGTGTCCAAACTTCATTAGAAACAAATTGATTTAGTTCTTCTTGCATAGCCATTACCCAACTCTCATCTTTTATGGCTTCTTGTGTATTCTTAGGTTCTAAGGTTGAAACGAAACAAAACAAGTTACTTTGGTTTTGAACTTGAGACCTTAATGTTCGTTCGTTTAGTTTTCCTATGACTTTATCTATGGGGTGATCTTTGGACTCTTTAATGTTTATTATTTCATCACTTAGAGGTTCTTCTTCTTCACTAATCTTTTTCTTTATTACTATAGCTTCACTTTCTATAATCTCGTCATCTATAAGAGGTGGAGAGGGTTTGGGTGGACTTTCATCAAATTTTATATTTAATGACTCTTCTACCTTCATTGTTTCATTATTTAATATGACGTAAGCTTTGCTATTTGGTGAGTAACCTAAAAAGATACCTTCGGTTGATTTAGGATCAAATTTTGTAAGGTAATCTTTAGTGTTAAAAATAAAACATTTACTACCAAAGACTCTAAAGTGATTTAACGTAGGATTTTTGCCTCGAAGTAACTCATATGGAGTTTTTCCTAAGATTGGTCTAATTAAGACTCGATTGAGTATGTACGTTGAAGTATCAACGGCATTACACCAAAACTTTTGAGGTATGGATTGTTCATTAAGCATGGTTCTACTCATTTCTTGTAGGGTTCTATTCTTTCTTTCTACTACCCCATTCGATTGTGGAGTGCGTGGAGCAGAGAAGTTGTGAGTAATGCCATTAGCGTCACAAAAAGCTCCGAATTGCACTTCATTATCGAATTCCCTACCATGATCCGTCCTAATAGACACTATGGGACTTCCTAGTTGTCTTTGGATCTTTTTGCTTAATATTTCAAAATAGTTAAAGGTTTCCGTTTTGTTCTTTAAAAATTTTGTCCAAGTATACCTAGAATAGTCATCCACTACGACCAAAGTAGAGTAGTTGCCTCCATAACTTTGGATAGCGGATGGACCAAATAAATCCATATGTAGTAATTCTAGACACCTAGTTGTGAACACCATGTTTTTAGCTTTATGACTCGAATGAGCTTGTTTTCCTACATTACAAGCGTCACAAAAATGATGTTCATATTTTAACTTAGGTAGATCTCTTACTTAGATCTTTAGATGATAGCGATTGAAGAAGTCGCATGTTGGCGTGACCCAATCTTCGATGCCATAAGGTCGAAGTATGATCCATAGAGGTAAGACATAGTTTTTCCTTAGGTTCATTACCGATTTTAATGACATAGACTCCATGTTTCCTAATTCCTTTTCCTATGGTAATGCCATTTTTTAGTATCTTACTACCGGTTTCGGTAAAAAGTACATTGCACTTTTTATCACATATTTGTCCTATACTTAAGAGGTTAAAGTTTAGGTTTTCTACGTGACACACATCGTTAATGGTTAGAGATTTGTTAGAAATCGTACCTTTACCGATGATTCTACTTTTGCTATTTCCAAACACCACATTACCTCCATTGAAGGATTCATATGTGGAGAATAGATCCCTATTCCCGGTCATGTGCCTCGTGCATCCGCTATCCTTGACCCATTCATCGGGGTCTAGATCGACCTTTAAGCACACCTATAACAATAATAAACTCAAAAGTTTGGTCCCCATTTGTTCATGGGTCCATTAGTGTTAAACATTCCATTCATGTTAGACATGTATGGATAAGATGAGTATGTATTCCATGGAGCAAAGTTTTGAAAATGAAAACCGTTTTGCATGTTTGGATTCCATCCCATTTGATGGTTACTTTTCGGGTAAACGTTATTAGGTCTCCTAAATGAATTAGGTTTTGAAAAAGATGGAGCTTTGTTTCTTGCAAAAGTAGGATTATATTTTGGAGGTGGTTGTCTAGTGGTGACATGAGTTGGTTTCTTCCTATTAACTATAACAAACTCAGTTCTAGATGAGGAAGCTACGTTATTGCTACTATTTGCTGCAGCAGATCCACGGATCCCTTTCTGTACACTAGCCGGTTCCCTTTTTAGGGGATCCGTGAGATCCGCCACAACAGTGGCTGGTTTTTCTAGTTCCTTAACAAATTTTGTTTCTTTACTTTCACTAGTTGATGGATCAAGTTGTTGACTACCTAGACCCTTTTGATTGTTACCGGTTTTAACACCTTCGAGTATTGTATCTAAAGTGTTCGTACTCATTCTAGCAATTTTAGAATCTAAGTTATCCACTAGTGTTTGAAGTTGAACGCAAAGTTCACATTCACCACTTGCTATTTTACCCTTTTCTAAACGTTTTAGTTTTTCTTTTAATTCTATGACTTCTTTATCTAAACATTGATTTTGACTCTTTAAGAGTTTGTTTTGTTAATTAGTTTTAAGCTAATATGGCATAGTTTGTCATATTCATTATGCAATGAGTCGTCATTGAGTGATGAACTACTATAGTATTCGTGACATACCTCGTCATTTGCCATGAGACAAATTTCTTCATCCTCCTCATCGCTCATTCCCCATGTGCCGCTCACGAACGCCTTTTGATCATCCCGTTTGGGACACTTACTAATAAAGTGGTTTGGGTCCCCACACTTAAAGCAAGTACGATCATCCTTTGGCTTCTCGTCCTCTTTGCTTTTCCGAAAGCCTTTCTTATCGTCATATGGTTGTTTGACGTATCTTCCCTTTCTTCTAAAGAACTTTTTTAAGTCCCTTACCGCCATCGCGTACTCTTCGTCGTCACTACTCGAAGAGGAGTTCTCCTCATCGCTCGTAGCCTTTTTGGCTTTAAGCGCAAGAGATTTTGTGTTTCTCTTTCACCTTTGAAGCTTCGGAATCTTTAGCAAGGACAAGCTCGTAGAATTTCAAGTTGCCTATGAGTTCATCGAGGGTGAGAATTGTCAAATCTTTTGACTCTTCGATCGCCGTCACCTTGGATCTCCACTTCGATGGAAGTGCCCTTAGATATCTCCTAACATGATTGCGGCTAGAAAAAGATTCATCAAGTGCTTGTAAAGATGTAATAATAGTTTTAAAGTTAGCAAATGAATGATCTATAGTTTCCTCATCCGATATTGAAAATTGTTCATATTGTTAAACAAATAAATCAATTTTATTATTTTTAACTTGTTGGTTGCCTTGATGAGTTACAACTAAAGAATTCCAAATTTCTTTAGAGGTTTTAAGCATAGAAATTCTTTCGAATTCCTTTTTCGGTAAAGCATTATATAAAACCGTTTTTGCTTCACTATTTTTAGAAAGCTTTTTCTTCATTTCATCGTTTAGTCTATCATGAGGTATGTGAACTAAATTTCCTTTATCATCATTTGAGGTAGCCTCAAAATCACCTTCAACAATAATGTACCAAAGATCATTATCTTTAGACTTCACATATGTTTCGAATCTATTTTTCCAATAAATAAAACCATTAGTTTCAAGTAGTGGTGGTCGTTGCATAGATTGCCCTTCCTTATAATTTTCAGAACCCATAGTGATCGAAAAGTTTTTAAAATACAATTTTATTTTAAAACTTTTATAAACTTAGCTCTGATACCAATTGTGGAAAATTAGAAGGGGGAGGGGTTGAATAGTTTTGCCGATTTTACGTTAGTTTCAAAAACTTTTAGATTCGTTAATATGTGAGATCTTGTGGATGTGGAGAAAGTATAGATCTAATGATAAAGTAAGTAAATAAAGTAAAGCGAAGGGAAAGAAAGGACACAACCGATGTATAGTGGTTCGACTACAAGGACACCTTCCTTGACCTACTCCACTCCCTGAGTCACCTACTCGAGAGTTCAAGCACTATGTCAACAAACTCCTTCACTTGGCGGAGAAGCCTTCACAACGTTGCTGACACTTTTTTCGGTACAAAGCTAGATACCGAGTCCGTAACACGGTGGACCAAACCAACACGACTATTACACAACAAATATGTGAAATATCAAATACAAGATCTTCGCTACAGAAATCTTGCGGAGTGACAAATCAATCAATGACCCCTTGCTTGGATGACTTGTAGAATGCTCGTGATCTCGCCTTAGAGAAGGACCTATATGAGGATCACAATAGAAAGAAAGAAGAACAACTCTCTAGATCAAGTGATCTATATGTTAGAAGAGAATGAGAGTGTTTGAGAGATTTAGTAAGAAGAGGGGTGAGTTAGAATGAAGAAATGGCTCTCTATTTATAGGCAAATTGTTAGATATAGGATTTCACAAACACATTAAACCATAACCTTGTGGGGCGTTAACAATGTTTAGAGAGAGAAAGTTCTAGTGAGAGAAAGGAAAAGAGTTGGGAACTATGTGAAACAAAGAAAAATAGTATTGAAGCTCCAACCCTCTACCTTGGGAGGTAGAGGGTATTTATAGTTTCTTACAAACAAACGCCACCTACGGGCTGTGGATCAGGCATACAGTGGGTAAAGACCCGTCCGTCCTCCACGGTGTTACATAACTAAATACTACTTAACATAAAATGACTACGACTACGAGCTTTCAAACGATTACATATACTTGAGGTGACCGATTCTTTAATACCTGGAATTTCTAATTCCTAACAGTCTCCCCCTAAGGGAGGTCACCTCAAACACACATTAAAATTACATTGAATACTAACAGATATTACATTGAGATTGTTCATGGATTCTTGTCCATGTCCTTTGTTCCGTAGCTCGTAGTCTTTGATTCTTCATTATTGCATGTTTGGATAATCTGAGTGGAGGTCTTTAACTGATCCACGTGATACTGAGTTTTGAGCCGGCTTTGAGATCAACAGCCACATTAAATCTCTGACTCATCCTTTGTGGTGTTGGTAATTAATGATGTTGTGACTTTTGGACCGACATGCTCACATTCTGGATCATGATTTATTCTTATCAGAGTAGCGGAAGCTTTCTATGAATCATGACATTGGCAGCAGCGTAGCAGAAGCATGGAGTGAAAATATCAGAGTCATTGATGCACCAATCATGATTTCTTTAGATATGAATGTGTTGTGTGAGCATGCGGCTATGGATTGACCGCTCCATTCTGATCAGCTGCAAACGTCAGGGTGTACCTGCATAAGACAGTTAGCAATAAAGCGTACGAAAGTGTCTTTGATCACTTTCGATGAATTGAGGTACACGGCCCACGGTTCCCCGTTGATCAGTACAAGTATTGCCTGTGATCAGGTATAATTCCGAAGAATTTCCTTGACAGGGTTTCGCAACTGCTCTAGCCGTTCTCAAACCGGAGCCTCTCAAAGAAGACAACACGGAGTGAGTTAACCAGTGAATAGAGATTCACTGATTGATGAAAAAAGATTTGAAAAACAATCGTGTATAGCTCAATAGAAATTGTTTTTGCAATACAACGAAGTTTTAGTGAAAAATCATTTATCAACCATAAACACCTTTTGATTTGAAATAATTGTACACAGTCGATGTGCTAGAGAAAAGAGTTTTTAAGCACAAACCCCGGTTTTTCAAAGGCATCCGACAATCCATTTTCTTGGACCTGGATTGATTCAATTTTGAATCGCTCCACTGATGAGGTCCATATGACACAATCAAGTCTTGGCAATACCACAAGGATAGTGCGTAGGACTCATAAGATATAATCTCACATTCCAAATTGTGTGAAATAGTGAGTCTTCAAGAAATAAGTGTCCTACAGAGATTAATTGATGATCTCGTGGCTCTAGACTCAATTATTGCTCTTTTGGTTTCCTGTGCCGGAGACTAGGGAGGGGGTCTCCTTCTTCAATATCAACAATCTCTAAGAGAGAGTCGATAAATTATGTAGGTTCCCTGTGAGAATGAAACAAGCCCTTTTAGGAGGAACTTGAGTAGCTTGGAAAGTTAGTGCAGTGCATCACTGGGTCTATGACGTCTTGTCTTGAATACCAGTGTTACCTTAGTAACCACCAGTAGCATATGAATTGAACCCGGTTTCTGCCCTAAGGTTGAATAAAATGGAGGGCTATTTCTTTTCACCCTTTTTCTCATTCAATTCTTTTTCATTCTTCAACCCCTTCAGTGCTTACCGAGACTTCATAACTAGAACCTTGTTGGGTTTGTTCCAATACTAACTCAATCTCAGTCCGCACTCTTCCCATATCTCACTTTTCTCCTTTTTCTCATCATACCTAAGGACTTCTACACTATCTAGTGGATTGTCCCTGGGTAGATCCCTCCGGTTCTGGTAGATCATGGGACCTCAACCTAACTTTATCAACCTTATATCACCATACATAAAGTAAAGTTGGTCGGTCTTTTTGGTATCGTTCATCTGCCATTGGAACCAATTGAAAACCATTTGAAAAACAATCAAGATACTTGTGATATAGAATCAAAGCATTTTGTATCTTAATTGTTTTGATATTTTAGAAATGCTCCCCCTCAACATATGCATAAAAATTTAGAATTTGTGTAGCACATGGAGGCAAGAGATCTTTGAAATCGTTAGATTGAGAATGAAAGGTCTAATCTTTTGATTAACATTTTCTAAAATGATCATCATCACTTCCTAATCAATTTGAGTAGATAAAACATTTTAAAGAAGGATGAGGTTTTCACAAATTTGCTCCCCCTCAATATGTGCATAGATGTTTGAGAATATTTTGCACATATTAGGAAAAGACTGCACATTGAGATAAATTGATCACGTTTCAAATATTTGTGGTTTAAGATAGATGCTCCCCCTCAACGTGTGCATGGAAAATTTGAAATCGTTTGTCACTTGCGGGGAGGCAAACATACTAATCACTTATGAAACCATCTATCGAATTATCAGTTTAAATCCAATTTAAATCACAAATTCTCCCCCGATCACAATTATCAAATCATTTGAGAATCGTGATCTCAGTAGATTTAAATTGTTTTTGAAAGCTTTTTAAGGAGAATTGTGACTTGATTTTGAAAACGTTTTAACTGATAAGGATCGAGTTTTGAGACTTTAGACTCCAAAGATTTAAACATGCTTGAATATCCCTTGAAAACAAACCATTGTTTGAAAACAAATACACTTTTTAATTAAAAATCATTCTCCCCCTCAATCAATGACATAAGTTGTTGATTGAGATAGATAGTTTTAACAACCGTTTAGTACAAATGATTTTCAAAAAATTGAGCCCGAGTAATTTTTCAAAGCAATTCGTTTTCCTTGGATAGTGAGACTTTTTTTTAATAGAATCAGAGCATGAGATTTGAAAAACAAGATAAAGTATGGCTCTGTTCTTTCTTTTTAACACGGGTTACTGCCTGAAATGACAATAAACCACCATTTTTCTTCGCCTCATTTTTTTTAATGAAAAACTATGTACATTCGATAAACATCTAAAGACCCGTGACATTCTTTGAATATCAACACAAAGTCTGTAGATGATATCGAATCGAGAAAAACATGACAAAATGACAATATTTTTTGAGGATTTTTCGAATTTTTCACTTTTTTATGGATTTTGAAAGTTTTATAATTTTCTATTTGATTTTTGAAGGTTTTGTAATTTTTTTTTTTTTTTTTTTTGAAGGAAAAAAATATCTACAAAGAGATAGATGAAGAAAGACCTTTACTCCTCGTCTTCCTCTTGAAGACGTTTGAGTGTTTCTGGTTGAAGGATTTTCAAGCCAAGTCGTGGAAGAATAAACTCAAAACGTTCTCTTGGAAGAGCTTTGGTGAAGATGTCTGCTACCTGGTATTCAGTCCTCACAAAATAGAGTTCCACCACACCTTTTCCCACTTGTTCCCTGATGAAATGATGTCGAATGTCGATATGCTTTGCTCTTGAGTGTTGAACGTTGTTGCATGAGAGAGCAATAGCACTTTTATTATCACAATACAGAGGGATTTTGTTGAATACAAAGCCATAGTCAGTTAATTGAGATCTCATCCATAGGATTTGAGCACAACAAGATGACATGGCTATGTATTCAGCCTCTGTAGAGGAAATAGAGGTACTCATTTGCTTCTTTGAAGACCAGCTCACAAGCTTATCACCCAAAAACTAAGCACCTCCAGACGTACTCCGACGAGTATCTTGACAACCTGCATGATCTGCATCTGCATATGCTGTTAGTGACATACCGGTGTCCTTCGGGTACCAAAGTCCCATGTTGATGGTTCCTTGGAGGTACCGAAAGACCCGTTTAACCGCTTCAAGGTGCTTTTTGGTAGGCTTAGCCTGGTATCTAGCACACATGCATACAGCGAACAGAATATCAGGTCTACTGGCTGTGAGGTACATCAGGGATCCGATCATGCTACGATATTTCGTTTGGTCTACCATGATCCCTGAGTGGTCCTCATCCAGTTTTGTACGCTCAATCATGGGAGTGTCAACAGGGTCACTAGAATCAAATCCAAATTTCTCTAAAATCTCATTTGCATATTTAGATTGATTTATGAAAATGCCTCCGGGACTTTGTGAAATTTGTAATCCCAAGAAAAATGACATTTGTCCCATCATTGACATTTGAAATTTAGAACCCATTTCTTTTGAAAAATGGTCACACTCATTGGGGTCAGTCGAGGAAAATATGATATCATCAACATAAATTTAAACGTGAATTAAATGTTTGCCTGACTTTCTGGTGAACAACGTTGGATCAACTGCTCCTTTGCTGAATCCAGTAGATAGAAGAAACTTTGATAGCGTATCATAAAATGCCCTCGGAGCTTGCTTTAAATCATAAAGAGCCTTCTTCAAACGATAAAAATGAGTAGGATGCTCTGGATTCACAAAGCCTTCAGGTTGGCTGACGTAGACGACCTCTTTAAGATCTCCGTTAAGAAATACGGTTTTAACGTCCATCTGCTAAACAACCATGTTCTTGCTAGCAGCATTAGCCAAGAAGATTCTGATCGCCTCGATACGAGCAACTGGAGCAAAAGATTCCTCAAAGTCTATCCCTTCTTCTTGACGATAACCTTTAGCCACTAACCTAGCCTTATTTTTCAAAACATCACCATGCTCATCAAGCTTCACTTTGAAGATCCACTTAAGTGCAATGATCATAGCACAATCTGGAGCTGGTACTAATTCCCATACATCTAATCGATCAAACTCATGAATTTCATCTTGCATGGCATTGAACCAGTTGTCTTCATTCATAGCATTTTTAACATCTTTAGGTTCGATCTTTGAAAGTACTGAGTTAAAGAAGCACCATAAGGCATTAGTAGCAAGCTGTTTACGAGTGGATACCGGACGAGAAGGGTTTCCAATGATGTTATCCAATGGGTGATCATGTGTCCATTTTCTAAGATGTTCATGTGGTTGTGGTTGTGGAACCGAAGTAGCAGAGTCGATGTCTCCTGATGAAGATGGTTCAGATGATGATTCAGGAGCAAAAATATTTTCAGATGGAGCATCTTCGGGAGTAGCAAAGGGATTGACTTCATCCTATGGATCAGAAGCATTTCCATGATGTACACTTGATGATTGAAGATTTGTTGACGAAACAAATTAGTCAGCAACAGGCGCTTCTTGGCTTAATGACATAGAAGTTAAAGGGTTAATTTCATTGACAGGGATAGAAGCAGCCTCTGGTGATTGAATTGTCATATCATTGTTACTTGGCTCAAATTGTTCATCAAACATTGGATCAAACAGTTTCTTTAAATCATCTTCTGAGGGAGGTACATATGGAGTTGCTGATGAGGAGTTTGGTACAAGAGATGAACCAATGGGACTGCTTTGAAGTGCGGGTCCTGAACTGGATTTTCCAGGAGCCATTTGACTGGTCAGCTCATCAAACGTAACGTGAATTGTTTCCATAATATTTCGGGTTCTCTTGTTGTAGATTCGGTAACCTTTTGTGTTAGGTGCATAGCCTACAAAAACTCCAATGTCCGCTTTAGCTCTCAGTTTTCCTAAATCTTGACCATCATTAGTTGGATAACATAAAGCACCAAACACACGAAGGAATGAAAGATCAGGTTTTCTGTTGTGGACAAGTTCATATGGAGTTTTTCCATGAGCAGTGTGAATTAGGGATCGATTTTGGGTGTAGCATGCAGTGGCGATGGCTTCACCCCAGAGAAACATTGGAACTTTTGAGTAAATTAGCATAGTCCTTGCGGCTTCCACAAGAGTTCGATTTCGTCTTTCAACTACACTATTCTGTTGAGGAGTTCGAGGAACACTTCTTTGATGACTGATTCCAATACTTTCATAAAAAACACCAAGTTGTTTGTTAACAAACTCAGTTCCATTGTCTGTTCGGATGATTCTGACCGTTTTGTTAAGACGAACCTGCAGCTGTTTGATGAGTTTGATGATGATATCTGGAGTTTCATCCTTTGTCTTTAAGAACTTTACCCAGGTGAATCTAGAGAAATCATCTACCACAACTAACACAGATTTCTTCCCAAAGATATTTTGCACTCTCATGGGTCCACATAAGTCCATGTGAATTGTATGGAGAACTTCTGCGACTGAGTTTGTAGGTTTAGGTTTATGGGCATACTTCTTGCTTTTTCCCAATTGGCATGCTGAACAAAGATGATCCTTTTCATACTTAAGTCTAGGTAGACCTCCAACTAAGTCCTTTCTGGAGAGATCATTGATGGTGCCGAAGTTCAAGTGATTGAGACGACGATGCCATAACCATGACTTTGTTTTAGAAGCCTTTGACAACAAGCAAATTGGAGAAGACTTCATCATATCTCCGATAGAGATGGTGTATAGATTTGAGCCACGTGAACCTCTTAAAAGTTCCTTACCATCAAGTTCTCTAACGAAACAAGTATGTTTTCTGAAGGCTACTTCTAGATCAGAATTGCAGAATTGACCAACAGAGAACAGGTTATGACCAAGACCTTCCACATAATATACCCCGGAGATAACACTTTTTCCAACAACATAATCTCCATAACCCTTAATTGCACCGAAGTGATCATTCCCGAATCTAACTGTCCCGATGAATTTGCTCACAAAGTTCATGAGCCGCGACCGGTCTCCAGTCATATGCTTGGAACAGCCTGAGTCCAGGTACCACAGAACGATTTGAACGATCTGCAGTTGAACACAGACAAGAATGGATAACTGGATAATTGGGATCCCCATGCAAGAATGGGTTCCACTTGGTTAGTAACAGTAATTGGAACACCCACATCAGAAATAGAAACATCCATATCAGAAGTAGAAGCAATGGAATCATTGGGAATAGATGCAGTGCTGGTGTCTGTATTTGACCTATTCAAAGTATGTTCACTTCTTAAGGGAATAGTTCTACCAGTAGGCATCCATTTTCTAGTAGGCATAGTCTTAGCAGTTTGAGGATAAAACTGATTCTTCTTATGGCCAAAAGGTATCCAATAATAACCTATCTTTATAAATGTTCTTCCTATGGGTTTCCACTGTTTTCTAACAATCTTTCGTCTTTGCCTTTTAGCCTTCTTTCACGATTATTAGCATTAACAATTTTAACTGGGCATTTGACAGCATTAGAGAAAGCATTCACACCACATTCATGATTAACAACAGAATTCAAGCAGACATCATTACAAGGTTTGCAAATAGTATCAGAATTCGAATTAATTACAGTACGCCTATGCCTAATACTAGAATCAACACGATTCGTTTTATTTAACTCAAACTTAGTGTTCCTAGGGTGATCTTCTACTTTCTTCCAATGCACATTCTTAGCTTGCGAGGTCCTATCATTGCTTGTATTGTCTTGAGACTTTGACCTGCTCGCTTTAATGTCACTGTTTACTCCTGTAGAGGGAATGGGAACATTAGTTGGTTTTGCTAATTTATGCATTTCTTGTTTAGATGTGCTGGGATTTGAACTCCTAGAGGGCACACTCGAGTTCACATTCTTAGCACTAACAGATTTGGAATCTGAACTACTTGAAGGCACACTAAGGTTCACGTTCATAACATTTGGCATTAAATGACTTGCATGCTTGGCACTAGGCATTGAACAAGATATCAAGGGATTGACTTGCTCACCTAAGGTTTTAGGGCATATTGTAATTAATCATTCTAGAAGTTCTTGAGATCGTTTGGCATATAAGCATGCATGGCCAATTGCATTATCATATGGTTTCTCTAACTTATCCTCTTCTACAATCTCACGGAGACATTCTAGGTTGTCCTTAAGGTATGAGAAATATGTTTGAATAGCAAGTTTGTTATTCCTAAGATGAGGAGGAACATATTTCACAGTCAAAGCATATTTATTACAAACATGCACCTTTGAAGCACCATTCTCCCCATTGGTCATTGGCATTTTCCCTTTTACCTGACTCTTCAGATTCTCAATTTCCTTTTGCAACGAGGTTATTTTTTCGTTATTTTTGTTACTAGTGACTTTAATTGACTCAAATAACTCATTGAAATGACGTTTAACCTTTTCATTTTCTTCTAGAAAACTCTCATTTTCCTTTTGTAAGGCATTAACCAAGTTTTGAAGATGAAAATTTTGAGAATTCCGAGAATCTAAAGGAGGAGGCATTTGGGAGCCAGTCATATTGTTCTTTTCACCCTTTAATTGAGAGATTTGGGCTTTCAACTTTCTGATCGTGTTATAGTGAGCTTGAATCTGTTCGTCACGTTTGTTTAGTTCAAAAACAGCATCAAACTCTGGAACATCCGAGGATATCTTGATGTTTGAGGTTTTAACATTTTCTTTAAGATGTTGATATTTTAGTTGCAAGTCAAAATGTTCAACTTCTAGCTTAGAAAAATGTTTTACCAAATTATCGTGATCATCATGTTTAATTTTATCACTTAGTTTAGAGTTTTTGATTTCAAGCTCAATGACACGATCATGGGAGACTTTCAACGCAACAGATAATTCATGAAATTGAGAAGCAGTAATAGAGTAATTAGTAGCAGTGTAAAACACATCTTGAGAGATACATTCATAAATCAGATTCTCATTTAAGGTATGCAAGTTCTTCCTCTCAATTTCATTATATTTTAATGCCCGCTCATAGTCGCTAACTTCAATTATCATTGCATCAAATTCTTTTTCCATCCCTTTAATATCTGTATCCATCCCCTTTTTAAGACTCTCAAAGTGATCTTTTAATTGTTTAAAGAAAGGCATGACTTCAGTTAAATAACATTCTTTTGTTTGTTCAAAACCCCTTTCCCCTTCAGTTATCCTAGTGGGTGTGATTCTTTTCTTACAAGTTTTCTCAAAATCAACAAATAATTGAAAGATCACATATTGACTGATTAAGGTCTTGCTCTTAGTGGCAATAGTTCTAGGAACTAAGTGCATTGGTCTATTGGGAGGATACACAGTCGCTGCAGGCATTCTCCTAAGGGGAGGTTTTGTTTCAACAATATTTTCAGCTTTTTGCTTATCTAAGTCCTTTTTCCAAAACACTTGTTCAGGTGTTAACAAAGTTTGAGGCTTAAACTTGTTTAAGGAAATCCAATTTTCCTTTTTGTAATCATGGGGTTTGATCATTATGTTATTCTTTTTACATTCAGGATCATCTAGCTTCTTATTCATTTTCTCCCTAGATGCATCATCTAATTTTCTATCTTCCTCAGAGCACTCAACGCAACTAGGTTTCTGTCTAGGCTTAAGGATTTCATTACCATCATAAATTACATTTTTAGCTGCTTTAGCTATCTTTCCGTACTCAGGGTTGGGTTTATCTATGATGGGAACACTATGCTTATCGCTTAAAACTCTATGCTTAGTGACCATGTGAGCAGTTTGAATGGTATTCCCTTGTACGTACAACTTATTTTCAAGCTTGTTTTTCAAGGTTTTTAGATTAGAAAAATCATTCAAAAGTTTTGATTCCTTAGCACAGAATTCTTGCTTAAGCATTTTAACATTTTCTTGAAGTTCTTGTTTTTGCTTAGCGGTTTTAGAAAGCTTTTCTTGTAAGGAGGTTAACTCTTGTTTTAATACTTCTTCTCTAAACTTACTTTGTCTAATAGTTGTACGCATTTGGTCATCCATCTCCTGCTCACGAGTGGTTAACTCAAACTTAGCTCGTTGTTCATAAATAGCAACACGTTCTTTATAAGCATTAAGCTCAGAGATAACAGAATCATCTGGGGCACATGCAGTGTATTCATCAAAAACATAGTCATTGTTGACTGCAGAAGATGCATCACTTGGTACAACTTCACTTTCACTTTGTTTCACATATTGATCATATGGGACAACATTGATATTTCCCATATTTTCAATATTTTATTCAATAGTTTCAGTTGTTTGTAGTTTGTCATGCATCTTTTGCACATCAGCATCATCGTATAGTTTTAATACCTCTGAGATGAGTTTGTCTTTGGATGGGCCAGCTTGTGGTGAAGATGAGACCTTAGGAGAAACCATTGGAGAAATGCTAGTCATAAAAATTGTGTGTGCAGTAGGTCCATCATCCACATCAGAGTCGTATGCATCACAATCAGCTACTTGAAAGTCATTCTGATGATTGTGACCTATCTCCTGAATTGGCTGCTCATCCACATCTGCATCATAGGTCTTGGCATTGCCCTCAGCGAGAAACAACAACTCTTCTTCATCCAAAGTTGCACCATTATCCTGAGCTTGCACAAGCAACATCTTATCTCTGAAGTATTCTGCATTTTGTGGACGTTTTGGAGATGTCCAGTTCCTAGCAATGTGTCCTTCACCACCACAGTTGTAGCATTTGATTGGCTTTGCTTGACCCTAGTTTCCATTCCTTCCCCTATTCTGATTTGCAGCATAACCTCTACCAGCTCCACCTCTTGCTTGTTCATACTGCCTTTCTTGAACTGGCTGCACCATAACCTTCCCATCTCTGACAGTGGCTTGATTGTGTGGATTGGATGCAGTTCTGAGATTGTTGTTGGTGTGTGGAAGAGAGTTCATGTTTTGACTAATCAGAAGAGCCAGTTGATTAATGAAGTTTCCCACGTATGCATCAGCATCAGCTTGTTTGAACATAGGATCAGGAATGAGTTTGTGATTACCATTACCCATAGGTTTGACTTGTGAGGCTTTGGTTGTGATTTCGATGTTTGAGTAGAAAGCAGTTGAATCATTCGATGAACTTGTCTCTCCCTGGTTGGTTTTGAACTGATTAAGAATCCTTTTTTCAAACATAGCATGTCTCTCATTCTGAAGGAGGAAGGCATAGAGTTACTCATAGTTTGTATTCTTCAATCCTTTGGTTAGCTTTACAGAGGTGACAAACTTGTGCCATTCGGGATTCATGTTGTTCACAAACTTTGAGTTCAGCTGAATGTTTGGCATGGTCATTCTGATGTTCCTCATGTCATTAACAAGCTTGTGGAATCTCACGTAATACTCATAGACACTCTCATCTGGTTTCATCTTGAAGTGCTTAAATTCATCATAGAGTTGTGATTCTCTGTCTTCCATGGTTAATTCAGAACCTGAGAGAAGCATCTTGACACTATCCCATACAGCCTTTGCTTCAGTGTTGTGGTTGATAAGCTTGTATATGTCTTTTGGAAGACCTTGCAATATGATGTTAGAAACCCTGATATCCGCATCGAATCTCTTCTTCTCCTTATCATTGAGCTCATCATACGTCTTTGGTCTGTCTATTCCATAGATCATTGTTCCATCTTCAGCTGTATCAATTATGTCTCTAGTAGTCTCAACTCTATACGGTCCTTCATCAATCGATTTGAGAATTTTGACCCCATTTTCCTTACATAGACAGTACAATCTGATTCTTTGAGCCCAAGAGTCGTAGTCAGTTCTGGCAAGCATAGGTGGACGAGTATCTGACCCTGCTGCTTGAACGTCCTCAGCTACGGAAGAAACAATAGTAGGAACGATGTTTGCCATGATTACAAGTTCTACGGGATTTTACAATTCTTTGATTAAACCGGGAAATTTGATTCTTTCACAGGATTTTACTAAACCAAAAGAACAACCGTAAGAATGTATCACGAAGAAGTGACAAGTCTAAATTTACAAAAGTAGTAAAAGACACAACTCGCTTAGTTATCAACTCGCTAAACACCCAACTCGCTCAAGGAGACAACTCGCTTAAGGAATCAACTCGCTAAATAGCAAAGTCGCATTAGCATCAACTCGCAACACTGTCAACACGCTTAATGAATCAAGTCGCTAAATAGCCAACTCACTTTTGTATCAACTCGCAACACAATCAACTCGCTTGAACACCAAGTCGCTTAAATTAACTCGCTAGCTTTACAACTCGCTTAATAGCTAAGTCGCTTTAGATATCAAGTCGCTTAAATAAACAACTCGCTTAGAACCCAAGTCGCATAAAAATCAACTCGCTAAACCGCCAAGTCGCATGTACCAACTCGCATCCAATAACAAAGCAACTCGCTTTGAAGAACAAAGTATCCGAGACTCAACTCGCTTCGTACAAACTTCTAAAATAACCACTTTATCAATCAAAAACAACCAAACCACAATGATTTAAGCCTTCCAATTCAAAAAATAAACACATATGATGATCCTAAACACAAAAGTACAAGCAAAATTCAAACTTAAACACTAGAATTTGTCCAAATGAATCAAACTCTCCTAAACCTTTAATACCCCAAAAACCTTATGAAATCCACCAAAACAAGAAGCATGAAAGATGAGTGATCTAACCATGGCTCTTGATACCAATTGTTAGATATAGGATTTCACAAACGCATTAAACCATAACCTTGTGGGGCGTTAACAATGTTTAAAGAGAGAAAGTTCTAGTGAGAGAAAGGAAGAGAGTTGGGAACTATGTGAAACAAAGAAAAATAGTATTGAAGCTCCAACCCTCTACCTTGGGAGGTAGAGGGTATTTATAGTTTCTTACAAACAAACGCCACCTACGGGCTGTGGATCAGGCATACAGTGGGTAAAGACCCGTCCGTCCTCCACGGTGTTACATAACTAAATACTACTTAACATAAAATGACTACGACTACGAGCTTTCAAACGATTACATATACTTGAGGTGACCGATTCTTTAATGCCTGGAATTTCTAATTCCTAACACAAATTCCTTCACTGTTCCCACGGATCCCTTCCACAAGGGATCCGTCTAGTGTAATCCTAGGGATCCGTGGAAATCTCCTCTTTGCCCATGGGTTTTTTGGTTATGGGTCATGGGTTGGTCCATGGGTTATCTTTAGATTCAATGTATCTAAGTATACATTGTATCAAGTCTCTTTGGGTATGGGTTAAGATCCATGGGTTATGGTCCATGGGTTATGATTTTTACCCATCCTAATAAACTATTACAACAAATGCTTAATTACTACATTTTTGTATTTAAATGGCTATATGTAAATGTTTTACAAAACTAACATGTATCCTTTATAATTATACTTAAGATAACATTATATTTGTTATCAACAAAACACAAGGAGATCGCAAAATATTAATAAACGGTTTTACGGTTTATTTGTATTAACAAATTTTTCATTGTTAATACAAATACAAACGTAAATTTTCATCACTTGCATAATTCTCTTGAATACTAAAGGTAATGCATAACTAATATGCATTCCCGGGTATATTCAAATGAAGCCACATTGAATTAAGAGCGTTTGGGTTATCTCATGCCTTTTGCCAAACACCCCCACTAAAAACCATTTTATGCATAAAATGAGTCGAGATAACCGCAACTCCAAATCGTTTTCATATAGGCACACACTAGAACCAAAAAGCTAGGTTTGTTTTTATTTTTAGCATGTAAACTCTTGCTCATAGGAACAACCATGGTAGCCGCAAAATTCTTGATCACAAGGATACTCTTAGCTACATCCCTAAACACCACAAAACCAAAGGCCTCTCCAAAGAACAAGTCGAAATCTTTAAGAGTCTAGAGCAAAGCTACTTCCATGAGGGTAGGACCATTCACTCCTCCTTTGTCGACGGAACTAATCTCCGTCAAGAGCTTGCCACCATTAACTTCGATTGTCTCCTCGACATCGCTGAACCCATTTGTCCTAGGTTTGTTTTAGAATTCTATGCTAGTGTTACCTCTTTCACTGACGAGGACGATCAAATGGCTCTTAGGTTTAGGATCAATCAAACCGACTACTTGATAACGCTACACGCGTCGGTCGGGGTCAAAGGAACTTCCTTTTTGTCGAGCAAGTTTTTCAACACCCTAGGCAGTGAACCTAATCGTTGTAGTGTAGTATTAGGGTAAGCCACGGGAATTGATATCGTTCTCTAGGGGAATAGGAATGCTAGTGAGAAGTTACTACGCTAAGGTTGAGTTTGAAGAAGATTATTTTTTTTTATCTTTTTATGTTTTTAGGAAATGGAAAGGTACGAATCTCGGGGTTTGGATTTAGGGGATTAGTATTTCTACCGATTACTTCTACTTATCTAATTATCTAAACTAAGGTGAGGGTAGTCTATGTCTATTGTTGTGTGCTCGTATGATAGTTAAAAATGTATTTTCTTAGGCTTTATTACTCCCTAGTTATCTCCTATTGGTGGTTGAATTGTCACGTCCTTATTTTTAATTGCGTTGTGTCTCAAAGGTCGCAGGGTATGCGTTTATCCCTAACTCTTTGAAGCTACCAAAGGTTAATGACTACAAAATCTCTAGGATTCATAAACTTTAACTCTAAGGTATTCTTTGAATGACTTGTCTACAATTACTCTAGGCGATTATAAGCCAAGGTTCATCAAAGATCAATCAAGCATTACAAACACAACGAATGACCTATCGCAATACTAGGTCAATCATAATTAAGATAAGAGACAACTAATCAATATTCAATAACTAAGTTTCATATTACCTAAGCAAACACACAAGTAAATTAGTCGGACATGGGGAACATGCAAGCATACACACAATCAAAAGAAGACATAATTGAATTAATGAAGTAAAACACTTATCTTGATGTAAGATAGGGTATGGAACCCTAAAATACTGTACAAGACAGCCTTGGTTCGTTTTAGGTTTTTACTCCAAAAGATTACACACTGAAAACTAAAAAATTCGGATTCTATATATAAGATTACAAATGCGACGGCGTCACCCTTTAATGTGTGACGCCGTTGGGTTGCCGTCATTAGGGTTTTGTCTTGGCCATGTTAGTCTTGCGACGGCGTCACCTTATGTCTGTAACGCCGTCCCCTTCAGTCTCTGACGTCGTCTGGATCAAATCTAGGCCGTCTGAGTTGCGACGCCCTACTCTTTTAAAACCTGAAGTCGTCACTTGAAAATAAGCAATTTGGCTACTGAGTCGTCATAAAACATCTTCCGACAGCGTCACTAGTTGTGCCTGACACCGTCCCCTTCAGTTCCAGCAGCCTGAGTGTCTCGATTCTTGACTTTGGCTATTTTCTTCGTATATTCGCGCCTTTTCATCCGAATAAGTGTCATTCCAGCATTTTGCCTTCAAGATACCTAAAAAGTGAAAAGGAACAATATTAAGTAATAACGGATACAAAAGTGATCAAATAAGGGCTTAAACGACCCCTCAAAAAGGTACATTTTAAAACCTTATCAAATATCCCTACACTTGGTATTTGCTTGTCCTCAAGCAAATGTGCTTTTAGCCAATTTATTTATAAGTTAGAGGTCATGAAGCATTAGTTTAGAACGATTCACAACACATATACCCCGCAAAAGTCATAACAAGCACGGAAATTACATACTAGCACCTCACATGGGGTGTTTGGATACTCACATCTCTCGGGTGTATATGAAATATAACAAAGTGGAAATGGAATATAAACACTCATTAATCGGTCCTAGTACATAGATTACCATAGGCTTGAGACTAGATCAAACCTCCATCGCTTTGGCGTAAGCACCTAGGAAAGACTATCCAAGAGGTCTTTTAAAGGGTTGTACTGTTAGGCTTACGGTAGGGAAACAAAGGGTTTGGTGGGATAGGCTATTTAGTGGTAGCAAGTCAAAAATCTTTATGTTACAAGCATGCGAAGAATGGCGTTGCTAAGCCAAGACTCGACACTCTAGACTCTAGATAACTGAAACAAACAATTCTAAATTAAAGATAGATGTAAGATGGTAGCCCGTATGTTTTTTTTTTTTTTTTTTTTTTTTTTTTTTCATACACTTTTACTCTACCATCCTCTACGATAACATCAAAATGATAGGGATTTATAGGCACATCCCTACACTTGATTTTTTATTACTCTAACACTAATATGACCTGAATTGACAAGATCAAAACACTTGGAGTACATTATTATGCAAATAAAGAGAATTTGAATTTAACGTTCCCTTCCCATCATCTCATAAAGTTTAACTTTTCCTATGAGTCCCAATCGTCCCAAAACTATGTACAAAGGATATGACTCGACTTAGCAACTTATGCAAGCAACTAGATAATTGAACTAAGGGTTTAGTGTGATAACAATAATGCACTAAAAGTGAGTACATACAAGGTAGGCTAAGGCGATTTGGGTGTACATTTGGGGGTGGATTGTAAAAAATGCTCTTCATTGATATTCCGAAAAACCGAAACATCATGAGAACCGCGAAAAGGATAGGCTCTGAGGGGTTAACTAGGGGTATTGTGTACTAAAGATGAGTACAACGCAAAGGTGTGGGGAAATTACTCAACCGATGTGGAAGAAGTAATTATATTACGGGTATCTGTTGTTCCCTATTCACTATCGTTTAAAAAAAACAATTAAGTACATAACGCAATTTAACAGTGAATAATGACTGAAATTAACATAAGTAAAACACACAAAGTAATTTTCAACATCATATTCTTATTAGAAATAAATCAAAAGAATACGTTACCCAAGTACTTGCGGAATAGTACTTGGGATTGAAATGACAAAGTTTGGGCTGACTCCTCTCTAAGCTCATGCTAAGTCTGAGCACAACTCTTTGAACCCACTGAGCTAGCTCAAGGATAAAGTTGTATTTAGAGGAGTGAAAAGTTGGCTTGTGTGTATGTGTGTTTTTACAATTCACAAGCTTAAACTTTTCACTCATTCTCTTATGCTATTTATACAAGTATGATTTTAACTTTAACCTAAAAGACAAAAACATTGATCACAGTAATCACGAATATAGATATATTCGATTACTGTTTACTTTGCTATTAGTAGTCAGGCGGCGAAGCTTTTTTCCTTAACAGAGAATCCTTTAGTATCACCGCTTACTATAAATGGGAAGATATGGCTTTAGTAGATAGGGACTTAGTTTTATATGGGTAAAGCACTTGGGGACTTAGTTTTATCTGGGTAAACTTTTCCCGCCTAGTCCCGCTCATTCTTCAGTCTTCAAAGCCTTCAGTCTCTTCCTTCAGTTTGTCTTCAGTGCTAACAGTTGGAGAGGAGTCTTAGGGTTTCAGTGAGTTATTGTCATCACTCACTGAATCCACCATCTTCTTCTTGACTTAGTCTTCACCCATTAAGTTCCGCCTTGCTGAGTGGAGAGGCTTCTTCTTCGCCTCGTACTGAGTAACCTGAAGATGGCTCACTGAGAGACTATGCACTCAGTTACCTGATAGTGTTTAACGGATAAACACTTAGGTTATTTTCTATTCAAATCCTAGATTAAGGGGTTTGGGTATTTACTGAACCCAACAGCCTCCCCCTATTTGGATATACAAATAGCCTAAGTGTTTAATCAGTGTAAGTGAGCAAATGGCTTCTTCTTACACTGAATGTACTAATGAATACAATATGGAACACTGAGTATTTTAACAAAAACATACATCTTTATTAATCATCTTACATGGTTCCTATCACTAGTACAAAGAAAAGATAACATGATGTCAGTCCAGATGGATTCCCAGTGCTTCAAGCTTCACTTTCTTGGTGATGAGTGTTTCCCTGTCAGGATGGTCTCTTATCATAGCATTCAGGTCTTGACAAAACCTGATGTTTGCTGGGGATTGGATCTAGGAGGCTACTGGAATATAGCTGATCATAGTAGCCACTCCTGCCTGATCGATATCACTCCACCTTTGGAATTTTGGGTTCCCGTAGAAATCAATGAAAAATAGCCCTCTTTCAGGATTTTCAATCACTAGACAGTTCACAAATTTCACACCCTCAGGCAGCTCTCTGTTGCATTCTAAGCCAGGCACTTTCATCTCAGGCTGGAACTCAACTCTTTTCCTTTTTCCAGTGGATGCTTGTAGTTGAGATCCTTGAGGTGCAGTCAAGGCAGGCTGAATTCTCAGTTGGGCTGGTGCATCTCTCAGCCTTTCATATCTTTTGTTGAGCATCTTCATCAGGTCCTTGACCACCTTATTTTGCTTCTTTTCAATGATTGGACCAAGCTCATCGAGTTCAGTGATCCCAAAATCAACAAAAGTTAAGGGATCATGAATCTCGAAATGTCTCTTATCACCCCCCCATGTAGACATTCATTGCTAGTGGTTTGGAGTTGGGAATGATTTTTACATCAGTGATTTTCTCAGGGTTCCTTCGGCTTGTCATTGTCCAGTTGTAATGATCAATTCGTTCTTTCCTGACAGCTTCAGCTTTCTTTTTCTTTGCTTCAAACTGCTTTCTCATTGCAGCCATCTGAGCAGCCTGAGCATCCTTGAACTTTTGCCCTGCCTGACCCTTTTGAAGCTTGCTTGGATCTAATCCCATGTTCTCAGCTTCTTCGGCGACAACCTTTGCCAGTGCTTCTCTGTTCCTTTTCTCTTCCTCAGCTAGTTTCAATCTTCTTTCTTCTTTAGCAAGATGTTTACTCAGCTGTTGTGGTGTGAGCAGGTATTCAGTGTCGCCGATTTTATAGGGAATCTTCTCAGGCTCAGCAGTTGTCATTTTTCCTTTGCCTTTGTCCTGGCCTGAGGAAGAAGATGCAACTAAGGGTGGTGTTGTTGTCATGATTGATGTTGTGACCGTCAGTGTTGTTGTAGTTGATGTTTGTGGTGGTAGTGAGGAGATGGGTATTGCTGAGACTGGTGCAGATGATGTGGGAGTTACTGAGACTGGTGGTGTTTGCTCCCCCCAGTGTGAAGAGGAGTTTCTTCAGCAATATTCTCCCCCTCAACTGTTGTCGGAGCTTCAGTGAGGGCAAGAGTTGGAGTTGGTGCTGAGGGGGACGGAGCTGCTTGACCCTTGAAGGCCTGATAGATTTCGGTGATCATGGCCTTAATCTCTGAAGTATCTGCTTGAAGACCAGTGACCTTTGCATCCAGGTTAGCCTGAGAGATCTCCAATGCAGTCATTCGGGGACCAAGATTCCAGGCCATAGAAGATGAGGCCTGAGCCATAACAGCTACCTGAGTGTTCAAAGAGTCCACTGAGGTTTGAAGAGACTGAACTGAAGATTGGAGACCCTGAACATTTGCAGATTGGAGCATTTCAATCAGTTCAGTGAGTCTAGATGAATTTTTCACATACACCTCAGTGGCTTCTAGTACTTTGGCATTGATTGTTGGGTCTTCTTTGACAGTATCCCTGATTTCATCAATTGTAACTCCACATGACTGAAGATGCTTGAGAAACTTAACCAGGTTTTCATCCAGTCTGATAAGGTGTTGGTACATGAGATCACTGTGCTCATGAATATTTTCATTGAAGGTGAGCACATCAGATTGAAGATCAGCGTAGCTGGCTGCCGCTTCAGTGTGTTGATCCCAAAATTGTTCAGTAACCCCAGTGTACAGCTTCCTTGAGGCTTTAGTGATCTACTGAACCAGCTGTCTTTCAGTGACCGGAAGAATGTTGTCAAAACGATTAAATTCCCCAGAGCTGGATGATGAGGAGTCTGAGTCATTATCTTCTGGATGATATGGTGACTCAGTATGCTCCTTTGGATCAGGCTGAGGCTCTTGTTCAGATTGAACCTCAGCGTCCATTTCTTCTTTAGCTGATAAAATTTCATCTTCAGTTTCAGCAAGTTCATCCTCTGAGAATAGAATACCAGTGACATCAGCAATTGTGAGTAAGGGGTTCGTGATGGGTTCCATATCAGCGGGTGGTATATATCCCTCTGAGTCTTTGTCCCCCGTTGACCCCTCAGACACTGGTGGGAGTTTCCCAGTGCCTTCTCCGGAGTCAGGATTGGTTTTGGGTTCCGTATCGGCAGGTTGTTTCTTTCCCTCCGAGTCTTTGTCCCCCAGTGACCCCTGAGACACTGGTGGGTGTTTCCCAGTGCCTTTGGCGGAGTCAGTGATTGGTGTATCCCTATCAGTGGGTTGTTTGTTTCCCCCTGAGTCTTTGGGAATGATCAGTGTGCCCTCAGACAAAGACTTGGATTTGTTAATGTCATCATCAGGCGTAGTGGAAGGCGCTCCCCTACCAGCGGGTTGTTTGTTTCCCTCTGGATCTTGGGGAGTAGTAGATGTGACCAAGGGCACTGACTGTGATGTATCAGTGTCTTTCGTTGTCTTGGGGGGTGGATGTTGCCTGGTCAGTGGGTGTCTGTTTAGTCTCGGGCTTTTTGAGCCTTTTAGGCAGTGTTCCTGAAGCCTTAGGGCCTTGAGACTTTGGTTTAGTCTTAGTCCCAGTCTGAGACTTCCCCTTTCTCTTTTTGGGGGCAGGGTTTGGAGACACTGATCCACTCTGATTGTTTATAGCAATCATGTGGGTCGTCAATTCAATAGGAGTGACAAGGGATGGGTCTTTTTGAAAATTTGATTGGCTCAGGATGCCTGGTAAAGCACCAAATTTTTCTTCCTGAGGATAGTTTGTACCCAGTAACACTTGCAAAGCACAAGAGACAAACCTATGATACGAAACGTATTTCGTCCTAGTTTTGCTCTGTAGCTTGGTCACAAGATCACTGTAAATGATCTCCCCTATGTTGACAGTGACCCCATTCATCAAGCAGTATGCCATCATCAACTGAATAGAGTTAACTTGTTTAGTGGATGAGTGGTTCCCGCCGAGGACCTGAATCACAAAAGTGAATAGGATCCTCCAAGCCACGGGAAAAGAGCTTTTGGTGACTGGGGTCTTGTCCAAAAAAGTTGGATCTAAAATGAATTGTTTTAACCCATCCTTCACTGTGGAAGGTTCAGGATGGGCGACATAAACACCTTTATTGTAATCCAGCCCTGTTGAAGTGCAAAACGTTTTGTAATCCAGGGTGAATTGTTGTTGCCCCCCGTGAAGACTGAATCTGATGAGATATTCCCTGAGAGGTCTGAGGTTGTTCTCATCAGTAGAGGGTGTCGGGTCAAAGGCCTTGGCTGTTGCCCAAAACTCCCTGAGGAGATTTTGGTAAACAATAGAGGGACACTGAACAAAGGCAATTTTCAGTGGGCAGTTAAATAAAAATTTCATAATGTCTTTGTAGGCTGGGACAGTTTCAGGGTATCCAAAATTGCCTATGACATTGTTTGTTTTAAATTCAACGTTTGTAAGATCCCCTACCCACTGAGAAGCAAACTGGAGAGATTGTGTTCTAGCCATTTTCATTTAAAAGATTTTAGGGTTTGAAAAGAAAGTATTTTGACTAGAACAATCAAAGGTTTTAGATCTCCAAGTTTGTGATGAAAAACTTTTGTAAATTTTTACAAGAAGGGTTTTCCAAAAGAAGGTTTAATGATTTTTTGAACACACACAAATTTTTCTGGATTTGAGAAAGAATTTTGACAGAGTTTAGTTGCAGAAAAAGATTTGTGTGTGTGTATTTTGTTTTAGAAGAGGGTATTTATAGAGTGGTGAGAGGGGTGATTTTTGCATAAATGTGGATTTGTAAATACGGTTTTTGAAATCGTTTGAAATTCCACATTTAATGCCACCCACCACTACCCGTAGTAAAATCCCGCTTTTCAAGGGAACAATTGCAGTGCACAGTAAAAGTGCACTTTTGCAGTAATAAAATATCCATAGGATATTTTATGTGAGAGAATGCATTTAATGCCAAGTGGGGTGAGGTTTAGTGATGAGACCCCTGACAGTAAGACATATATTTCTATATTAAATTGGAGGGATTACCAACCTAGGACATTTAAGTAACTAATACTTGGAGCATTTAGTTACTCATTCAATGCTTTTCTGTCAGGGACCCTGAGTGAGTCTTACTCATTCAGTGAGAGGTTGATTTTGGATGTTCAGGGAGACGAAGCATTTCACAGAACTCACTGAGATTGGTTTTCAGATGCCTGAATTTCAATGTCAAGCATTCCCAATTCAGCTTTCAGTCTCCTGAAGGTAGGTTCGTCCAAAGGTTTGGTGAAGATATCAGCAAGTTGATATTCAGTAGGGATGAAATGAAGTTCTATGTCTCCCTTCATTATGTGATCCCTGATGAAGTGATATCTGATATCAATATTTTTGGTTCTTTGATGGAGGACAGGATTGTTGGAGATCGCAATTGCACTGGTGTTGTCACAGAAGATGGGTACCATTTTGTAATGGATGTCATAGTCACTAAGTTGACTCTTCATCCATAAGACATTGGCACAACATCCTGCAGCAGCCACATATTCAGCTTCGGCTGAGGACATAGCCACTGATTGTTGCTTTTTAGCACTCCAACAAACTAGTTTTCCTCCAAGAAATTGACACGACCCTGAGGTACTTTTTCTGTCCATGTTGCAGCCAGCATAATCAGAATCAGAGTAACCTTTGAGGTCGAACCCTGAGCACTTTGGATAATAGAGTCCAAGGCTTGGTGTGCCCTTCAGGTATCTGAGTATTCTTTTGGCTGCAGTGAGGTGGGATTCTTTGGGATTGGACTGATATCTTGCTATT
Source organism: Chrysanthemum seticuspe (assembly GCA_019973895.1). Lineage (NCBI taxonomy): Eukaryota > Viridiplantae > Streptophyta > Magnoliopsida > Asterales > Asteraceae > Chrysanthemum > Chrysanthemum seticuspe. Next base: position 108,837,848 of record BPTQ01000002.1, on the reverse strand, counting down.
AGACAGACTGAGAATTGTATGTCTGGTCTGGAAGCAGTTAGATACATCAGTGAGCCAACAATCCCTCTAAAATGAGTTTGATTGACTGATTTGCCAGTGAGATCAGGTCCAAGGTTGTTAGGTGGGACCATTGGAGTCTTCACTGAGGCACAGTCAGATATCTCATATTTCTTCAAGAGATTTCTGGTGTATTTCTCTTGACTGATGGATATTCCTTTATTAGTTTGCCTGATTTGTAGTCCAAGAAAGTATGTGAGTTCCCCCATCATGCTCATTTCAAACTTCTTTGTCATCAGTTTTTCAAACTGTTTGCAAAGTTTGTAGTTTGTTGAGCCAAAGATGATGTCATCAACATACACTTGGACTAGTATCACATCCTGTTGAGTTCTATAGACAAACAGTGTGTTGTCTATCTTTCCTCTGACAAACTTGTTTTGTATCAGGAAGGCTGAGAGAGTTTCATACCATGCCCTAGGAGCTTGTTTAAGTCCATAAAGGGCTTTGTCAAGTTTGCAGACATAGTCAGGGAATTCACTACTCTCAAAGCCTAGAGGTTGCTGAACATATACATCTTCCTTGAGATCACCATTTAAGAATGCAGTTTTAACATCCATTTGGTAGACCTTGAAGTTCATGTATGTTGCATATGCAAGGAAGATCCTGATGGCTTCCATTCTTGCAACAGGAGCAAATGTTTCATCATAGTCAATGCCTTCTTGTTGACTGTAACCTTTGGCTACAAGTCTGGCTTTGTTTTTAATGACAGTGTCGTTTTCATCAGTTTTGTTTCTGAAAACCCACTTCATTCCTATGACTACTACATCCTGAGGACATTTGATCAAGGTCATGACCTTGTTTTTATCAAACTGTTGCAGTTCTTCTTGCATAGCCTGAACCCACCTTGGGTATTTTAGAGCCTCAGTGACACTTTTGGGTTCTATCTCTGATAGGTACTCAGCATATAGACATTCATTGGCTGAAGCTGCAGTTAAGTTAGCAGCCATGCTCCTAGTGAGCATGCCCTCAGTGGGTTCACCAATGATGTTTACAAGCTCAATGTCCTGAGTTCTTGTCCACTTACTTTGTGGTCTAGGTTCTGAGCTTGAGGAAGTCACTGGAAGTTCAGGTGTGAGTTTAGGTGCAAGAGCCACAGGATCATTTAGATCATCTGTTGAGATGTCTTGTTCTGGTAGAGGTTCTTGAGTTACAGGATCCTGATCATTTGGATCAGTGTTACCTATCCCAGCAGGGATTGACTGGTTATCAATGAATTCACTGATAGTTGGTTGTGACAGGTTGTGAGGCAAGACATAATATGAGATGTCAGCATCAGCTTGGTATGAGGAGTTGGTTTTAGTGATAAACTCATCAGGAGGATATCTTGATGAGCTATCAATTCCTATTTCCTCCACTAAAGTGTTGGTGAACCTGATGCTTTCAACACTTTCATCAAAGGTGACATGATAGGTTTCCTCAACTTGTTGTCTCCTTGTGTTAAATACCCTGAAGGCTTTGGAGATCAGAGAGTAACCTAGAAAGTATCCATCATCAGCTTTAGCATCAAACTTGCCTAGATGATCCTTGTGGTTGTGAATAAACACAGGACATCCAAACACATGAAAGTAGCTGATGTCAGGAAGTCTACCTTTGAGTATCTCATATGGGGTTTTATTATGTCTTTTGACAATGATTGACCTGTTTTGAGTGTAACAGGCTGTTTTAACTGCTTCAGTCCAGAAATGCTTTGAAAGGACTGAGCCATTTAACAAGGTTCTAGCAGCCTCAATGAGAGTTCTGTTTTTCCTTTTGGCTACCCCATTTTGTTCAGGGGTATAAGGAGATGAGAAATTTTGAGAGATTCCCTTCTCATTACAGAAACTCTCAAGCTCAGCATTTCGAAATTCAGTACCATTGTCAGTTCTAATTTGTTTCACTGTAATGTCATTCTGATTTTCAATGTTCCTGATGAAAGACATTATAGTATCAGCTGCCTGACTCTTCTTGGAAAGAAAGTATACCCAAGTGTATCTTGAGAACTCATCAACAATGACAAGTGTATACTTCTCATGCTGGATTGATCTGGGACTGACTGGTCCAAAGAGATCCCTATGCAAGAGGTGAAGGCAGCTTTTGATAGAGAAATTTTGCTTGGTTTTGAAAGATGCTCTTTTATGTTTGCCTTTTTCACAGGCAGAGCATGGTTTATCTTTTGCAAAAACCAGTGATGGTAAGCCAAGGACCTTGTTTTGTTTTGCCAAGTTGTTGATATTTTTGAAGTTTAAGTGTGAGAGTCTCTTGTGCCACAGCTAGTTGATGGTTTCAGTGGCTTTGGCAAAGAGACAGGTTCCATCTTTAGAGAGAGTTGACATGTATAAGACATAAACATCGTCTCTCCTAGGAGCAATCAACACAACTTCCTTGTTGGCATTGAAAATGGTACCTTGTTTGTCATTGAATTGTACAATGTACTTAGCATCACATAGCTGACTGACACTGATGAGATTGTATTTGAGACCATTGACATAGGCAATCCTAGAGAAAACTATTCCATTGCAGTTTACGGAACCATAACCTTCAGTGGTGACATGATGAGTTATCACCAAATATTACCTTGGGCCCTGGTTCCTTTACATACTTGTGCAGATATTCCTTCACACCAGTCATGCTTCTTGAGCATCCACTTTCCAGATGCCAGATAGGCTCCCTGGCATGCCTCTGCACAAGTAGTAAACTGAATTAGTTTCTCTTCGTGACCCACTTACTAGTGGGCTTGGGTCTCATGGTCTCTTTGAATTGAGCAATTGATTCATGGTCAGTGGTGGAGTGTAATGAGCTACCACAGGTTTTGCATTTAGAGATTGAGGATAACTCACTGGATTTGGGTTGTTTTGAACTTCTCCTTACATGGATGACATTGTCATGCTGGGATGTCTTATGAGCTGGGTTACCGCAAATATCACAGCATGTGTTCATAAGACAATCATCAGGACGATGATCATTAAAGCCACAGTGTGGGCAAGGAGGAAAAGGCTTAGCTCTTAACTTTTGAGCTGACTTGGATGAAGAAGCATACTGATGACCAACTTTGGTATAGTTTGTCTGACTGAGAGAACTTACATATTGCAAGTGGTCAGCAGTTCTGTGATCATCCTTTTTGCAGATCATACAAAAAAGGATTCTATAACAGTTGCCAGTGGTATGACTGGTATAGTGGCACAGATCACACTTCTGCTTGTTTTTGGTGGTGGCTTTTGACTTTGAGGAACTAGAGGAAGCTGATTTTGTCTCCTTGATTGATTCAGGGACCTTTTCAATGGATTCCATTTTGTCAGTTAGCTTCCTCACAAGTTCAGTCAATTGCTGAATCTGATCAGCTTCAGTGGGGACTGAGGATGTGGAAGTTTCAGTGGGGGTGGATTCTTGTTGAGTTGGTTTTGATGGTTTTTTCAAAATGGTTCTACCAAGTCCAGACCTTTCTTTAGGAGAGTGTGGATTGTATTGTAATGGAGTAAGCTCAGAGCTAGGATCGACACCCTAAAGAGGTTCCAAAAGTGGAAGTGGTGCTTGAGATTCATCTTCAGAGTCAGAGATGTTTTCAGTGCTACTGGGCACATCTAGGAGTCCAAGTATGCTCTTTAGAGCTTGACTTTCAGGCTCTAGAATTCTTCCAGAGTCAAAGTTAGGAAGCTTACTCTCAGGATTAAGTCTTTCAATCCAATCACTGGGCTTGGTAACAGACAACATATTGGTAATCATGCCACCAGACACAAATGGTTTAGGACTCTGGTCTTTGTTGTCAGAGTCAGAAAGATGATGTTCACCTATGACTCTCTTTTTGCTACTGGGGGCACCCACAACATCAAAGACTCTTGGATTCTTGTTGGTCCAACTATCAATGATTTCTTTTTCTTTCTTAAGTTCATCTTGAAGAGCTTGATTTCTTTTGACTAATTCAGTGTTTTGAATTCGTAAGGTGATAGCCTCAAGCTTGTTTTGTTTTAACACAAGTAAATCATCCCTACACTTATTCAATTCAAAGCTTAACTTGTTGTACTTAGAAAAAAAGATTTAGTCTTTGCTCCTCTACAAACTTAAGATCAACATTGATATAGTTCATATAGGACTACCAATCAGAATCATCATCCATAGAAAGTAGAATATTTACCTTCTTCATTGTGATGTTGACCAATTCTCCATTTCTGGCATGATTCTTTCCAACAGCTAGCTTGTCTTCCTCTGAGAGGGCCATCAGTGTGCTGACATGCACCATTTCATCATCTGATGAGACTGGCTCTTCATCCCAATCAAAGGTTTCAGCAACAAGACCTTTGTTTCTACCCTGCACAGATTGAACACTTTTTGGTTCTAAGGGACTGGCCTCAAGTAATGCAAGCTTAGCTTTGATTTTCCTATACTTAGCTTCAAAATCTATTGTTTTGTTCTGGTCAGATTTATTCTGAAAGTTTTGATGAGACTGATAGACTGATAGATTTTAGGTTGAAATTTGCTAAAGCCTGAGGACTGATTTGACCCTGATGGTTTGTAAGAGGGTTCAAAAATTGTTTTTGAAAAACAGTCCTTTGCAAAATGACCTCTTTTGTGACACTTAAAGCACTCAGTGTCCTCGTTTGCTTTAGCAGTTGAAAAACCTTTGTTTCTTTTAATAAACCTTCGAGAGTTTGCAAGGAGTGCCCTTTCCTGAAATTCAACATTCAGGTCATTTAGGTACTCCTCACTTGATCTCTCATCAGGCTCATCATCATAATTTTCTTGAAAATCTTGAACCACATTGTTAGAAAAGAAGGCAGTTGAAATAGGTGAGGTGATGGTCAGGGACTTCTTGATTTCCTGAGACTTCTTTAAGTCAGGGTATCGTCTGTTGATGAGGTTTTCCTCATAGACAAATTTCCCATAAATTTCAGGAAGATCAAGATTTTGGATGTGATTTGGATTTCTAAGTCCCTGAGAGAAATTCAACCATTTCTCAGGGAGACAATTAACAAAACCAACATTTATCTCATGTTTGGATAACTTAACACCATCATTAGCCAGTTCATTTAAAAGAGTTTTGTAACGGGTGTAAGTTTGAGAGAGAGTTTCAGAGTCCCTAGCCCTGAAGGTATTATACTCAAGTTTCAGGTCCATTATCCTGTTTTCCTTGGTATCAGATGGACCTTCATGGCTATGGACCAGGTCATTCCAGGTTTGTTTAGCCGTGTTACAGCTTATAACTGACTCCATTATATCATCAGGAAGGCATGATATGATGATACTTTTGAGTCTTTGGTCCTGGTTGACCACTCTCCTTTCATCCTGAGTCCACTGAGCTTCAGGTTTGGGCAAACCTTCAGCAGTCTTTGGGACAAATGGACCCTCATTAATACACTTGATATAATAAGGTTCCATCCCAATCAAATAGCAAAGCATACGCTTTTTCCATTTGTTGAATTTGCCAACTTCAAGTCTAGGGACAACAGCTGAATAAGCTCCACCCTTTTTATCGACTAGTTGGGGTACATCAATTTCAGCCATAGGAATCCTGATTTAAAAACGTTTAGAGCAGCTTAAAAAAGGTTTTATAATCAGCCTGATCTGATACCACTTGTTGTTCCCTATTCACTATCGTTTAAAAAAAATAATTAAGTACTTAACGCAATTTAACAGTGAATAATGACTGAAATTAACATAAGTAAAACACACAAAGTAATTTTCAACATCATATTTTTATTAGAAATAAATCAAAAGAATATGTTACCCAAGTACTTGCGGAATAGTACTTGGGATTGAAATGACAAAGTTTGGGGTGACTCCTCTCTAAGCTCAAGCTAAGTCTGAGCACAACTCTTAGAACCCACTGAGCTAGCTCAAGGATAAAGTTTTATTTGGAGGAGTGAAAAGTTGGCTTGTGTGTATGCGTGTTTTTACAATTCACAAACTTAAACTTTTCACTCATTCTCTTATACTATTTATACAAGTATGATTTTAACTTTAACCTAGAATACAAACACATTGAGCACAGTAATCACGAATATAGATATATTCGATTACTGTTTACTTTGCTATTAGTAGTCAGGCGGCGAAGCTTCTTTCCTTAACAGAGAATCCTTTAGTATCGTCGCTTACTATAAATGGGAAGATATGGCTTTAGTAGATAGGGACTTAGTTTTATCTGGGTAAAGCACTTGGGGACTTAGTTTTATCTGGGTAAACTTTTCCCGCCTAGTCCCGCTCATTCTTCAGTCTTCAAAGCCTTCAGTCTCTTCCTTCAGTTTGTCTTCAGTGCTAACAGTTGGAGAGGAGTCTTAGGGATTCAATGAGTTATTGTCATCACTCACTGAATCCACCATCTTCTTCTTGACTTAGTCTTCACCCATTAAGTTCCGCCTTGCTGAGTGGAGAGGCTTCTTCTTCGCCTCGTACTGAGTAACCTGAAGATGGCTCACTGAGAGACTATGCACTCAGTGATCTGATAGTGTTTAACGGATAAACACTTAGGTTATTTTCTATTCAAATCCTAGATTAAGGGGTGAAGGATATTGGATTTCACATACACATCAAACCATTAAAACAAGTAGGCGTACAAGAGAGTTTTTAGAGAGAGAAAGTTAGAGGTTTAGGGAACTTAGTGAGAGAAAGTGAAAGATATTATTATGAGCTCCAACTCTCTACCTTGGGAGGTAGAGAGTATTTATAGTCTTACATAAAACGCCACACAACGGGCTGTGTATCAGGCATACAGTGGGTAAAGACCCGTCCGTCCTCCACGGTGTTACTTAACTAAATACTACTTAACTTAAAATAACTATGACTACGAGCTTTCTAACGATTACATATACTTGAGGTGACCGACTCTTTAATACCTAGAATTTCTAATTCCTAACAATCTCCCCCTAAGGGAGGTCACCCCAAACATATACTAAAATTACATTGAATACAAACAGATATGACATTAACAATTGTTCTTGCATTCTTGATGTAGTACTTTGCTCCGAAGCTCGTAGTCATTGATTCTTCTCATTGCATGTTTGGTTACTCTAGGAGGAGGTCTTTTACAGATCCACGTGATAATAAATTTGAGCCAGCTTTTGAGATCATCAGCAACTAAAAATCTCTGAGACATTCATTGTGGTGTTGGTTCTATGTGATGTTGTGACATTCGGACCGACATGCTCACATTCTGGATCATGATATCTTCTCATCAGAGTAGCGGAAGCTTTAGTTGATTCATGATATTGGCAGCAGCGTAGCAGAAGCATGGAGTGAAAATATCAGAGTCATTGATGCGCTAATCATGATTTCTTTTGAGATGAATGTGTTCAGTGAGCATGCGGCTATGGATTGACCGCTTCATTCTGATCAGCTGCAAACGTCGGGTGTACCTGCATACAACAGTTAGCAATAAATCGCACGAAAGTGTCTTTGATCACTTTCGTTGAATTGAGGTACACGGCCCACGGTTCCCCGTTGATCAGTACATGTACTGCCTGTGATCATGTGTAATTCCGAAGAATTTCCTTGACAGGGTTTCGCAGCTGCTCTAGCTGTTCTCAAATCGGAACATCTCAAAGAAGACAACACGGAGTGAGTGAACCAGCGAATTTTAAGTCCACTGATTGATGAAAAGAGATTTGAAAAACAATCGTGTATTGCTCAATAGAAATTGTTTTTGCAATACAACGAAGGTTTTATTGAAAATCAATTATCAATCATAAAAACACCTTTTGGTTTGAAAAATGAGTACACGGTCGATGTGCTAAAGAAAAGAGTTGTTAAGCACAAAGACCGGTTTTTCAAAGGTATCCGTCAATCCATAACCTGAACCAGGATTGATTCAAGAGATTGAATCGCCCCATTGTTTCTGTTCAGTTGTCACATGGTTGATCTATATAATAGATCTCACATGCCACCTACCAGGAGCTTGTGTGATGTTGGCTCCAAAAGGTTTTCCATCTTCACTGTGAATATGTTCACATATCACTCGGATGTTCAGGCAAAACCACAAGGATAATGCGTAGGACTCAAGATATAATCTCTCTTTCCACATTGTGTGAAACATAGAGTCTTCATTGAAAGTGTCCTAATGAGATTTATTGATGATCTCGTGGCTCTAGACTCAATTTGTGCATATTTGGATCCAGTACCGGAGACTAGGGAGAGGTTCTCCTTCTTCAATATCAACAATCTCTAAGAGAAAGTCAATAGATAATGTCGGTTCCCCGTGAGAATGAAACAAGTCCTTTTAAGAGGAACTTGAGTGGTTTGGAAAGTTGAAGTGCAGTGCGTCACTGGGTCCATGACGTCTTGTCTTCAATACCGATGTTACCATCAGTAGCATATGAATTGAACCCGGTTTCTGCCCTAAGGTTGAATAAATGGAGGGCTATTTGTTTTCACCCTTTTCTCATTCAATTCTTTTTAAGTCTTCAACCCCTTCAGTGCTTACCGAGACTTCATAGCAAGAACCTTGTTGGGTTTGTTCCAGTACTTGCTCTATCTCAGTCCGCACTCTTCCCATATCTCACTTTTCTCCTTTTATCATCATACCTAAGGACTTCTACACTAACTAGTGGATTGTCCCTGGGTAGATCCCTCCGGTTCTGGCGGATCATGGGAACCAATACCTAACCTTATCATCCTTATATCACCGTACATAAAGTAAAGTTGGTCGGTCTATTTGGTATTGTTCATCTGCCATTGGAATCAATTGAAAACCATTTGACAATCAATCCAGATACTTGTGATATATCAAAACATTTTGTACCTGAATTGTTTTTGATATTTTTAGAATAAGTGCTCCCCCTCAACATGTGCATCAAATGTTTGAAATCGTTTTGCACACGGAGGCAAGACGAAGAAATTACTTCTTTGATTACCATTTTTCTAAAAGATATCACCATCACTTCCTTGATCAAATCAAGTAGATATAGCATTTCCGGGAAGGATGAGGTTTCCATAAATTTGCTCCCCCTCAATATGTGCTCGAGGTTTGAAAGGAGTTTTGCACATACTAGAGGGAACCTGCACATTGAGATAAATGATCACGTTTCAAGTCATAGGTGTAAGATAGATGTTCCCCCTCAACATGTGAATGGAAAATTGAAATCGTTTGTCACATGCGGGGAGGATAACATGTACATCCTTGTAAAACCATATACCGAATCCTCAGTTTAAGTCCAATTTAAATCACAAATTCTCCCCCGATCACAATTATCAAATCATTTGAGATTGATCTCTTATAGATTTAAATTGATTTTGAAAGCTTTTAAGGAGAATTGTGACTTGATTATGAAAGCGTTTTAACTGATAAGGATCGGATTTTAAGACTTTAAACTCCATTGATAAAACATGCATGAATAACTTTTGAAAACAATTGAATGCCAAATAAATTTTTAATTTAATTGAAATCATTCTCCCCCTCAATCAATGACATAGGTTGTTGATTGAGAGATTGATATTTTGACAAATAAGTCCAGATGATTATCAAAAATAGAGACTGAGTTATTTTTCAAAGCAGTTAATTTTCAGCAGATAACGGTTTATAGAATCAGAGCATGGAATTTTGAAAGTCATGATAAAGCATGGCTCTGTTCTTTCTTAGAAAAGCGGGTTACTGCCTGAAATGACAATAAACCATTTTTTTCTCTTTCTCCCAAAAATATTTTTTGAGTTTTTTAATTTTTTTTTTTTTTTTTTTTTTTTTTTTTTTTTTTTTTGTTAAAATTCGAACAACATCTAAAGTCTTGTGTCATTCTTTGAATGACAACATCAAGACCGTAGATATTATCGAATCGAGAGAAACAAGACAAAATGACAATAATTTTTTGAAGATTTTTCGAATTTTTCAAATTTTTATGGATTTTGAAAGTTTTATATTTTTCTATTTGATTTTTTTAAGTTTTATAATTTTGTATTTTGATTTTCGAATAGATATATACAGGAGATAGATGAAGATAAACCTTTACTCCTCGTCTTCCTCCTGAAGACGTTTGAGAGTTTCTGGTTGAAGGCTTTTCATGCCCAGTCGTGGAAGAATAAACTTAAAGCGTTCTCTTGGAAGAGCTTTGGTGAAGATGTCTGCTAACTGGTATTCAGTCCTCACAAAATAGAGTTCCACTACACCTTTTTCCACTTGTTCCCTGATGAAATGATGTCGAATGTCGATATGCTTTGCTCTTGAGTCTTGAACATTGTTGCATGAGAGAGCAATAGCACTTTTATTATCACAGTACAAAGGGATTTTGTTGAATTCAAAGCCATAGTCAGATAATTGAGATCTCATCCATAAGATTTGAGCACAACAGGATGACATGGCTATGTATTCAGCCTCTGTAGAGGAAATAGAAGTACTCATTTGCTTCTTTGAAGACCAGCTCACAAGCTTATCACCCAAAAACTGAGCACCTCCAGATGTACTTCGACGAGTATCTTGACACCCTGCATGATCAGCATCTGCATAGGCTGTTAGTGACATACCGGTGTCCTTCAGGTACCAAAGACCCATATTGATGGTTCCTTGGAGATACCGAAAGACCCTTTTAACCGCTTCAAGGTGCTTTTTAGTAGGCTTAGCCTGGTATCTAGCACACATGCAAACAGCGAACAAGATGTCTGGTCTACTAGCAGTGAGGTACATCAGGGATCCAATCATACTACGATATTTCGTTTGGTCAATCATGATCCCTGAGTGGTCCTCATCTAGTTTGGTTCGATCAATCATGGGGGTGTCAACAGGGTCACTTGAATCAAATCCAAATTTCTTTAAGATCTCTGTTGAATATTTAGATTGATTTATGAAAATGCCTCCGGGACTTTGTGAAATTTGTAATCCCAAGAAAAATGACATTTGTCCCATCATTGACATTTGAAATTTTGAACTCATTTCATTAGAAAAACGATCACATTCCATTGGGTCTGTCGAGGCAAAAATAATATCATCAACATAAATTTGAACATGAATTAAATGTTTGCCTGACTTCCTGGTGAACAATGTTGGATCAACTGCTCCTTTGCTAAATCCGGTTGATAGAAGAAACTTTGACAGTGTATCATACCATGCCCTTGGAGCTTGCTTTAAACCATAAAGGGCCTTCTTCAAACGATAAACGTGAGTAGGATGCTCTTGATTTACAAATCCTTCAGGTTGGCTGACGTAGATGACTTCTTTAAGGTCTCCGTTCAGAAATGCCATCTTCACATCCATCTGATAGACTACCATGCTCTTACTAGCAGCATTAGCCAGAAAGATTCTGATTGCCTCGATTCGAGCAACTGGAGCAAAAGATTCTTCAAAGTCAATACCCTCCTCTTGACGGTATCCTTTAGCAACTAATCGAGCCTTGTTCTTCAATACATCACCATGCTCATCTAGTTTCACTTTGAAGATCCATTTTAGAGCAATAATCATGGCACATTCTGGAGCAGGTACTAACTCCCACACATCAAGTCGATCAAACTCATGAATTTCATCTTGCATAGCATTGAACCAACTGTCTTCGTTCATGGCAGTTTTAACATCCTTTGGTTCGATCTTTGAGAGTACGGAGTTGAAGAAACACCATAGGGCATCGGTTGCAAGTTGTTTTCGTGTTGATACAGGACGAGAGGGATTTCCAATGATGTTGTCTAATGGATGATCGTGAGTCCATTTTCTGAGGTGTTCATGTGGTAGTTGTTGAGGGACTGAAGTAGCAGAGTCGATGTCTCCTGAAGAAGATGGTTCTGAAGAAGATTCAGGAGCAAATATGTTTTCGAATGGACCATCTTCAGGAGTAGCAAAGGGATTAACTTCATCATTGATGCCAGAAACATTTCCATGATGTACATTTGAAGAATGATGAATTGTTGATGAGACTGAAGGATCAGCAGTAGGCGCTTCTTGACTTAAAGATATTGAGACTGAGGGATTGCCTTCATTCACAGGAATATGAGCAGCCTCTGTTGTAGGAATCGACACCTCATTAGTACTTGGATCATAAAGTTCATCAAACATAGGATCAAACAATTTCTTTAAATCATCTTCAGATGGAGGTACATATGGAGTTTCTTGAGAAGAGTTTGGAACAAGGGATGAACCAATGGGACTGTTTTGAAGTGTGGGTCCAGAACTGAATTGTCCAGGAGCCATTTGACCGGTCAGCTCATCAAACATAACGTGAATTGTTTCCATGATATTTCGGGTTCTTTTGTTGTAGATTCGGTATCCCTTTTTGTTTGGAGCATACGCTACAAATACTCCAATGTCTGCTTTAGCTCTAAGTTTGCCTAAGTCTTGTCCCTCATTAGTTGGATAACACAATGCACCAAACACACGAAGGAAAGAGAGATTAGGTTTTCTGTTATGGACAAGTTCATATGGAGTTTTTCCATGAACAGTGTGAATCAGGGAACGATTTTGTGTGTAGCATGCAGTGGCAATAGCTTCAGCCCAGAGAAACATTGGAACCTTTGAGTAAATCATAATTGTTCTAGCGGCTTCTACAAGAGTTCAATTTCGTCTTTCAACTACACCGTTTTGTTGAGGAGTTCGTGGAACACTTCTTTGATGGCTGATTCCAACGCTTTCATAAAATTCACTGAGTTGTTTGTTGACAAACTCAGTTCCATTGTCTGTTCTTATTATTCTTACTGTTTTGTTAAGCCGAACCTGCAGCTGTTTAATGAGTTTGATGATGATATCAGGAGTTTCATCCTTTGTCCTTAAGAACTTGACCCAGGTGAATCTAGAGTAATCATCAACCACAACTAACACATATTTCTTCCCAAATATATTCTGCACCCTCATTGGTCCACACAAATCCATATGAATCATATGAAGAACTTCTGTGACAGAGTTAGTAGGTTTGGGTTTATGGGCATACTTCTTGCTTTTTCCCAATTGACATGCTGAACAAAGATGATCCTTTTCATACTTGAGTCTAGGTAAACCTACAACTAAGTCCTTTCTGGAGAGATCATTGATGGTACCGAAGTTCAAGTGATTGAGACGACGATGCCATAACCATGACTTTGTTTTAGAGGCCTTTGACAGTAAGCAAATTGGAGAAGACTTCATCATATCTTCGATAGATATGGTGTATAGATTTGAACCACGTGAACCTCTTAAAAGTTCCTTACCATCAAGTTCTCTAACGAAGCATGTATGTTTTCTGAAGGCTACTTCTAGATCAGAATCGCAGAATTGACCAACAGAGAACAAGTTGTGACCAAGACCTTCTACATAGTAAACCCTGGAGATAACACTTTTGCCAACAACATAGTCTCCATAACCCATAATAGCACCGAAATGATCATTCCCGAATCTAACTGTCCCGATGAATTTGCTCACGAAGTTCATGAGCCGTGACCGGTCGCCAGTCATATGCTTGGAACAGCCTGAGTCCAGGTACCACAGAACGATTTAAACGATCTGAAGTTGAACACAGACAAGAGTGGATAACTGGATAATTGGGATCCCCATGCAAGAATGGGTTCCATTTGGTTAGTAACAATGGTTGGAACACCCACATCAGAAAAAGAAGCATTCATATCATAAATTAAGGCACTGGAATCATTGTGAATTGATGCAGTACTAGTGTATGTATTAGCCCTGTTCACAGTGTGCTCACTTCTTAAGGGAATAGTTCTACCAGTAGGCATCCATTTTCTAGTGGGCATTGTCTGATTATTCTTATGACCAACAGGTATCCAATAATAGCCTATCTTACTAAATGTTCTTCCTGTGGGTTTCCACTGTTTTCTAACTTTCTTTCGTTTTTGCCTTTTTGCCTTTTTAGAATTAACAGCATTAACTGGACTATTAACATCATTAGGCAAAACATTAACACCACATTCATGATTAGAAACAGAATTCAAGCAGACATCAGTACAAGGTTTGCAAATAGTATCAGAATTAGAATTAATTACAGTACGCCTATGGCTAATACTAGAATCAACACGATTCGTTTTATTCGATTCAAGCTTAAAGTTCCTAGATTGTTCTTCTACTCTTTTCCAGTGCACATTCTTAGCTTGCGAGGTCATATCATTCCTTGTATTGTCTTGAGACTTTGACCTGCTCCCTTTAATGTCACTGATTACTCCTGTAGAGGGAATGGGAACATTAGTGGGTTTTACAACTCTTTGCATCACCTATTTAGATGTGCTGGGATCTGAACTACATGCAAGCACACTAAGGTTCACTTTCTTAAAACTAGAAGTGCTGGGATTTGTACTCCTAGAAGGCACATTTGAGTTCTCTTTCATAGCATTGACAGATCTGAAATCTGAACTACTTAAAGGCACACTAAGGTTCACATTCAAGACATTGGGCATCGAATGAATATCATACTTGGCAATAAGCATCGAACATGGAATCAAAGGATTAACTCTCTCACCTAAGGACTTTGGGCATATTGTGATCAAGCATTCTAGGATTTCTTGAGATCGTTTGGCATATAGGCATGCATGTCCAATTGCATTATCATGAGGTTTCTCTAACTTATCCTCTTCAACAATCTCACGCAGATATTCTAGGCAATCCTTAAGGGATGAGAAGTATGTTTGAACAGCAAATTTGTTGTTCCTGAGATGAGGAGGGACATATTTCACAGACAAAGCATATTTATTACAAGAGTGAACCTTTGATACACCATTCTCCCCATTGGTCATTGGCATTTTCCCTTTTACCTGACTCTTTAGATTCTCAATTTCCTTTTGCAATGAAGCTATTTGTTCGTTATTTTTGTTACGAGTGACCTTTATTGATTCAAATAACTCATTGAAATGACGTTTAACCTTTTCATTTTCTTCTAGAAAACTTTCGTTTTCCTTTTGTAATGCATTTACTAGGTTTTGAAGATGAAACGTTTGAGAATTCTGAGAATCTAAAGGAGAAGGTATTTGGGAGCCTGTCATATTGTTCGTTTGACCCTTTAATTGAGAGATTTGGGCTTTCAACTTTCTGATCGTGTTGCACTGAGCTTGAATATGTTCATCACGTTTGTTAATTTGAAAAACTGCATCAAACTCTGGAGCATCTGAGGATGTCTTGATATTTGAAGTTTTGACATTTTCTTTAAGATGTTGATATTTTAGTTGTAAATTAAAATGCTCAACTTCTAGTTTAGAAAAATGTTTAACCAATTTGTCGTGATCATCCAGTTCAATTTTCTCGTTTAGTTCAGAATTAGTTTTTTCAAGCTCAATGACACGATCATGGGAGACTTTCAGGGCAACCGATAATTCATGAAATTTTGAAGCATTAATGGAACAATTTGTAGAAGTGAAAAACACATCTTGAGCAATACATTCAGAAATCAGGTTCTCATTTAGTGTATGCAAGTTCTTCCTCTAAATCTCATTATATTTTAGTGCTCGCTCATAGTCACTAACTTCAACTATCATTGCATCAAATTCCTTTTCCATTCCCTTAATATCAGTTTCTATCCCCTTTTTAAGACTCTCAAAGTGATCTTTTAGAAGTTTAAAGAAACGCATGACCTCAGTTAAATAACATTCTTTCATTTGCTCAAAACCCATTTCTCCTTCCGTTATACCAGTGGGTGTGATCCTTTTCTTGCAAGTTTTCTCAAAATCAACAAATAGTTGAAATATAACATATTGGCTAATTAAGGTCTTGCTTTTAGTGGCAATTGTTCTAGGAACAAGATGCATTGGTGTATTAGGAGGATACACAGTCGCTCTAGGCATTTTCCAAAGGGGAGGGTTTGTTTCAACAATATTTTCAGCTTTCTGCTTATCTAAATCCATTTTCCAGAAAACTTGTTCGGGAGTCAACAATGTCTGAGGCTTAAACATGTTCAAGGAAATCCAGTTTTCCTTCTTGTAATCATGGGGTGTGATCATTATTTTCTTCTCTCTACATTTAGGATCATCTAATTTCTTGTTCATCTTTTCCCTAGTGACTTCATCTGATTTCTTATCTTCCTCAGTGCACTCAATGCAACTAGGTTTCTGTCTAGGTTTAAGGATTTCATTGCCATCATAAAGAACCTTATTAGCATTTCTAGCCCTTTTAATGACCTCTGGATTTGGTTCCTTAACAAGGGGAATGCTATGCTTATCGCTTAAGACCATATGCTTAGTGATCATGTGAGCAGTCTGAATGGTGTTCCCTTGTATGTACAACTTGTTTTCAAGTTTGTTTTTCAAAGTTTTCAGATTAGAAAAATCTTTCAAGAGTTTTGATTCCTTTGCATTAAATTCTTGCTTAAGCATTTTCACATTTTCTTGAAGTTCTTGTTTTTGCTTAGCAGTTTTAGAAAGCTTTTCTTGCAAGGAATTTAACTCTTGTTTTAATACTTCTTCTCGAAAATTACTTTTTTTAATGATTGTACGCACTTGGTCATCCATTTCCTGCTCACGAGTGGTCAACTCAAATTTTGCACGTTGTTCATAAATAGCAACACGTTCTTTATAGGCATTTAGTTCAGAAATTACAGACTCATCAGGGGCACAGGCAGTGTATTCATCAAAAATATAGTCATTGTTGACTGCAGGAGATGCATCACTTGGTACAACTTCACTTTCACTTTGTTTCACATATTGATCATATGGGACAACATTGATATTACCCATATTTTCAATATTTGATTCAATAGTTTCAGTTGATAGTACTTTGTCATGCATCTTTTGCACATCAGCATCATCGTATAGTTTTAGTACCTCTGAGATGAGTTTGTCTTTGGATGGGCCAGCTTGTGGTGAAGAGGAGACCTTGGGAGAAACCATTGGAGAAATGCTAGCCATAAAGATTGTGTGTGCAGTAGGTCCATCATCCACATCAGAGTCGTATGCATCACAATCAGCGACTTGAAAGGCATTCTGATGATTGTGACCTATCTCCTGAATAGGCTGCTCATCCACATCTGCATCATAGGTCTTGGCATTGCCCTCAGCTAGAAACAACAATTCCTCTTCATCCAAAGCAGCACCATTATCATGAGCTTGTACAAGCAGCATCTTATCTCTGAAGTAATCAGCATTCTGTGGACGCTTTGGAGATGTGCAGTTCCTTGCAATGTGTCCCTCACCACCACAGTTATAACATTTGATCGGCTTAGCTTGAGCTTGATTACCATTTCTTCCTCGATTCTGATTACCAACATAAACTCTACCAGCTCCACCTCTTCCCTGATCATACTGTCTTTCCTGAACTGGTTGCACCACGATCCTCCCATCTTTAACAGTAGCTTGATTGTGTGGATTAGATGCTGTTCTGAGGTTGTTATTGGTTTGTGGGAGAGAATTCATGTTTTGACTAATCAGAAGAGCTAGTTGATTAATGAAGTTACCCACGTGTGCATCAGCATCAGCTTGTTTGAACATAGGATCAGGAATTAGTTTGTGATTACCATTTCCCATGGGTATGACTTGTGAGGCTTTGGTTGTGATTCCGATGTTTGAGTGGAAGGCAGTTGAGTCATTAGACGAGCTTGTCTCTCCCTGGTTGGTTTTGAACTGATTAAGAACCATTTTTTCAAACATAGCATGTCTCTCATTCTGAAGGAGGAAGGCATAGAGTTGCTCATAGTTTGTATTCTTCAATCCTTTAGTGAGCTTCACAGAGGTGACAAACTTGTGCCATTCGGGATTCATGTTTTTCACAAATTTTGAGTTCAGCTGAATGTTAGGCATAGTCATTCTGATGTTCCTCATGTCATTCACCAACTTATGAAATCTCACATAGTACTCATAGACACTCTCATCTGGTTTCATCTTAAAGTGTTCAAATTCGTCATAGAGTTGTGATTCTCTGTCTTCCATAGTTAATTCTGAACCTGAGAGAAGCATCTTGACATTATCCCATACTGCCTTTGCTTCGGTGTTGTGATTGATCAGCTTGTAGATGTCTTTAGGAAGACCTTGAAGAACAATGTTAGAAGCCCTGATATCAGCATCGAATCTCTTTTTCTCCTTATCATCAAGCTCATCATACATCTTTGGTCTGTCCATTCCGTAAATCAGAGTTCCATCTTCAGCAGTATCAAGTACATCTCTAGTCGTCTCAACTCGATACGGTCCTTCATCAATGGATTTGAGAATGTTGACACCATTTTCCTTTCCAAGGCAGTACAATCTGATTCGTTGAGCCCAAGAATCGTAGTCAGTTCTGTCAAGCATGGGTGGACGAGTATCTGAACCAGCTGCTTGAACATCCTCTGCAACAGTGGAGATGATAGTAGGAACGTTGGTAGACATGTTAACAGATTATACGGGATTTTATAACTCTATGATTAAACCGGGAAATAGATTCTTTCACGGGATTTTACTAAATCAAGAGAAAACCGTAAACAATCACCCAAGTCGCTAGAAGATAATGCACCAAGTCACTAACACCTAATTCGCTACACCCCCAAGTCGCTAAAGTCCCAAGTCACTAGACAAATGCAAGTCGCTAAGTAGTAACTCGCTAAGCCTCAAGTCGCTAGCAAAATTTTGGCAGCAATTCGCTACTCAAGTCGCTAAAGATTCAAGTCGCTAAAGAGCAACTCGCTACAGACCAAGTCGCTACCACCAAGTCGCTACCCGTAGCGGAGAGTCCACTACTTGTACTGTTAATCGCTAGGTCTAAGTCGCTAGCTCCAAAACTGTAACTCGCTACAAAATTGTGAAGCAAGTCGCTACGAAGAAAGAGATCCGTATATCAAGTCGCTAGCAAGAAAAACCACATAAACATCACTTTTTAATCCAAAAACAACCCAACCAAGACGATTCAAGCTTACCAAATGAAAACCTAAAAACTTGTGATGATTCTAAACATAAAAGTACTAACACAATCCAAGCTTTAACACAAGAAATCAACCAAATGATGCACAAACCACTAACCTTTTTCAAACTCAAAAAAACACCTAAAAACCACTAGAAATCCAAAGATGTGCACGATATGATCTAACCATGGCTCTGATACCAATTGAAGGATATTGGATTTCACATACACATCAAACCATTAATACAAGTAGGCGTACAAGAGAGTTTTTAGAGAGAGAAAGTTAGAGGTTTAGGGAACTTAGTGAGAGAAAGTGAAAGATATTATTATGAGCTCCAAATCTCTACCTTGGGAGGTAGAGAGTATTTATAGTCTTACATAAAACGCCACACAACGGGCTGTGGATCAGGCATACAGTGGGTAAAGACCCGTCCGTCCTCCACGGTGTTACTTAACTAAATACTACTTAACTTAAAATAACTATGACTACGAGCTTTCTAACGATTACATATACTTGAGGTGACCGACTCTTTAATACCTGGAATTTCTAATTCCTAACAAGGGGTTTGGGTATTTACTGAACCCAACAGTATCAAACAAGGGTTATCTTAATGCCTCTTATCATTTAGTTATTCCTAACTACACAAGTGTAGTCTTACTAGCGATCTCGGAATGCATCACAAAACAAGTTCTAGAATCTATTATACTACCGGTTCACACTCTAAGCATTAAAGATGAATGCTTTAATTCCTACTAATCTAAGGGCGATCCTCACATTTTGGGTGGAATTTAAGTGGTAAAGAGTTTGTGTGCTAGTCATGCAATTTCCTAACCATGAGATACTTTATTAAGACTAATGGCCCACTCCTATATGTCATGAAAATTTGGTGCCAAAATTACCCTAACCGATATTTCTCATGGTTTATTACACAAATACAATTGGACAAAGCAAATATTCAAGGATAAGCATAGTTTCAAAGTTCCCGTTTTATTACATGAAACTACGAAACTATACTTCGTCACATCAAAAACCGGCCAAAATCAGTAAAGAAAAAATAAAGAGATGAAAAAAAATAGTACTCTCCTGATTAGCTCGGTATGAATGAAAACAAAAATATGGCAAAATCCTCCTCCAAGAAGATAAGATAGTCCTATGAATCTATGATATGCTTCTTGTCTAATATAACCTGTAAATCTTTAATAAAATAAACATGAAACCTCGCATAAAATCAGCAGTAAATACTATACATATGAATTAAACTAAACTAGAAATTAAAATAAAATATAATGCTTGCATAATAAATTTTTATAGGAATTTGGAAATTTAAAAATTCTGGAAATTTTCAAAAATTAAATTTCAACATAAAACAAAATTTTGGAAGAAATAAGTGCTACAGTACCTGACGCCGTCACTCAGTGGAGATTACGCCATCAGGTAACCTGATAGATTCGTTTCATTTTATTTCTCAAAATTTTTTGCAAAAAATCTAACTTTTAAAACTTGTAAGTTCCTACAACAGGTTTATCTCGACTCGATACAAACATTTGACTCACACAAATAAGATAAAATATACGCAAATTATAACTTATAAGTCTTTCATGTAATTATAAAAAAAACCGGTTAAAAGCACTCTCCTGATTAAAAGATCATAATACCAAGTATACTATCAATCTAACGTACTACTATTAACACTGTACAAAATCAAGCCCTACAAGTTTAAGGTTAGTTCAAAAACCCTAATTTCGAATCTAAACTAATTTGAAAGTGGTCAAGGCTTATATAAAAGTCACCTTAGCTAACTTTAGAGTATCCTTGCCTCCCTAAACCCTAGTATAACCACCTAGAGCACAATTTACAAGCCCTTTAAGCTTAGAAACCAAATTAGGTCATTTAGGTTCCTAAACTAGTTTTAAAACTTACCGCTTCTTTAGCATAAGTTACAAATACTTAGTACATCATTTCTAAACCCTAAACTTAGTCCCTAATCACCTACAAGACCCTAATCTAGGCTCTAAACCCTACTCTAAACTCTAATCTACCCTTGATCCTAGATTAAACCCTAAACCTAGAATTAAACCTGAAAAACTAGCTAAACCTAGCAACCTAGCACCACCACCACCCAAATACCTACCATCCACCTTCATTACCACATTTCCATCACCAACCAACCACCCAACCACCACCATCACAATCTCGTCACCACCTTGACACCAATCTACCACCGCAACCCAATCACCACTACAAACACCCTAGTCTACCACCCTAGCTCATCTTAGTCACTCCTAGCCTTCCTTAGTCACCCCCTCCCTTGGCCAGCACTCCAAGTATACTTGGCACAACTCCCATTTGTACCCTATAAGTACCTGATCACCCCCATTTCATTCGAACACACATTTAAAACTCACACCACCTCAAAACTCCACTCTCACTTGATCCTAGCGGTAGCATAAGGTCCTTAGGAAGCTAAGTAGCCAAGAAAAACCGAGCACAAAACCCTATTCGAAACGATCCTAGTCAAGAAAACCCTAAACCTCTCGTTAAGCCCATTTCAAGTCAAGTAAGCTTTAATACTGGTTCTATAAGCTCTTTTATGGTTTTAGAATGTTCATAAGGTTTCTTTTAAAACCCTAAAATGACCAGTATGACATTTTTTAGGTCATAAGCTCTTATAATAAACTATAAGCTCATAAAAGCTACTTATATAAGTATATACTAATAAGCCATAAGCTATAAAACTCTTTAGGATCATAAAAATACACTTTGCATAATTTTAGGACTAGTTTCGTAACGCTTTTCATGCAAAGGGGTATATATCGTAACTTTTGAAAACTTATAAGTAGAAGGGTTAGTTTTGCTATTTTTATAAAAATATAAGTATAAGGACTTATTTTGTAAATTATAAGCGTAAGGATTAATATATATAAAGTTATTTATAAAGGGCTAATCTCATAAAAGTTATAAGTTAAGGGTATATATTGTAAATTTAAGAACTTAAGGGTATAAGGGAAGTATTTTCTTATGAGGTAAAAACCCATATTTTATTTAAGAACGTATCACAATACTAGGGAGCTTCATGTGATGGGTTTCATTTAGGTATATGTTTTGACGAGTTTGTTGGGTTTACGATTTAAAGTGCCCTGGCTACTCAAACGTATACTACATGACCTCTGAATTATGATGGCTTGAACGGTGTTACGTTATATCTAAATTTAATGAATCTAAGAAATCTACACCTCAAAAAACTAAGTTATAAAACGTAGATAAACCATCAAAGACTTGACATACACACTACATCAGGTTGCGTGAGTAGGCCATCTATTATCTTAGTCACTTTTGAAATTAATAAGATTTCCCTTATCTGAGGTGAGTTCATAGCCTCACTTTTTAAATGCTTTATAAACCCGTGAGGGGGATGCATTGCTTTAAACCGAATACAAGTATTTTTCTCCTGATTAATTATTGCACGAGTACCACTCTTGCCACTATTACACACAAATTTCATGAACCATAATTAGTTACGAGTGAATGCGAGTATAGTGGCTAGATCTATCTGGTGTTTGACAACTCCCATTGGTTTGCCCCTGCCGGGTACCAATTAGCATTATATTTAAGAACTAAAAGGTTAACCTTGGTAAGTTAACATTATATCCAGTCATGATTGGTCTATAGAGCCATCATTAGACTCGGACTGTTAACGTCGGATGTCATGAGCTTAGTGCAATAATACTAAAACTATTTTCCTTGAGGGGTGTAACAACTAAACCTATGGATTCACTCAACCTTAGTGTTGACTTTTAAGCATGATATCCCAGGTAACTAAGCCCCTTTAGGACTTATGGCACAGTGTGAGATTGGACATATGGACATCCAAACCTATTATCATTCACCCTCTTTTGCTTTAAAATGTATCTTAGGGACCTCTCTTTTGTAAAAGCCTAGCTTTTACTGTAAGACTCTGATGAAATAAATGAATGATAACTTCTCTTTCAAAAATGTCGCTTTTCGAGTTGCTTTCTATTATTGTGACTGTTGTATCATGAAGTAATACCCCAAGATTTAGCAATGCATCCCCCTCTATCTCCCATGTTTAAGTAAGGTTGTTCCTGCATAGAAAAGTGAAATTAGTTTCTCTTGGGGACCCAGGCCTGAAGAGGCTTGGGACTGCCTTGTGGACCTTTAGATTTTTGAACATTAAAAGAAACTGGTCCACTATTATACTTGAAGTTTGGTCTGGTCTGTCTCCAAGTATAACCTGCCAAGGGCTTAACAGCAGTCCCCCAATTACCCCTTGCAGCATAATATTGAAACATTTGAGCTACATTTTGAGACATAGGTCTTCTTACAGGTGAATAAGACCCATAATGAAGTCTTTCATTAAACTGGTTAACATGTGGTTTTCTAAACTTGGGACTGGGTGATGGACTGGTAGGTTGAGATTTATACCCAGAATTAACTTTAGTCTGGCCAGGTTTAACATGACCAGTATTAACTCTAAATACATTTCCAGTATTAACATTTTGCCTACAAGAACTAGATTAACCACCAGTACCCACCCTTGCTCTAACAGAATTAACATAAGTATTACCAGTATTAACAGGTACTGGTCTAGTAGCAAACTTATTAGCATGGTTAATCCTGTTCACATTATTCCACACTGGTTTATCAGACCTATTTTCAGTGTGTACATCTGATTTCTTTCTTAACTCAGCCTCCCTAGCCATTCTTTTCTCATGATAGTCACAGTCTCTAATCAAATGACTTAGGCTTCCACAGACAAAACAACTTTTCACATCAAAGGAGTAACCTGCACCTAACTCCTTTTCCATTCTAGCATTCCAGTTAACCTTATCAGTGCTATGTATCTCTATTTTCTACCTAGGAGTTGTCCTTTGAGGAACAAAGCTAGGTGAATATGATTTTAGCTTTGAAGGAGACATACTAGGTTTAATTGATTCAGGTTGTTTTGGCACATGAGGTTCACTTTTTAAAACTGGTTTAGATATCCTTATAGGCTCAGACTTAAGTTCTAAAGAACATTCAGAGGTATTTCCAGTGGATCCTTCACTGTCATTAGGTTGACAGGAAGAGCATTAATTGGTCTTACCTTCTGAGACACTGATATTAGAACTTTTCTCACAGAATCCTTTACTGTCATTGGATTGACAGTTAGTAAATTTAATGGAATAGTCCTGAGAAGCAACAGTTTCAGGGTTTAGGAGTATAATCATCATTAATTGGTGGTGAAACTCCCTTGTAATTGTCAGTTTTAGCAAATCTGTGATATTTAGGTTTACCCCTCAAAATCACTTTTTGAATTTACAAAAACATTTTCCATCACCTCTTCCTCATATCCTAGAACCTCTTTATCAGACTTTATCCTATACCCTAAACCAATTTTACTTGTAGAACTCATTCCTGAATTCACTAGCCTCCACAAATTTTTGTTACTATTTTGCCATTTTTCAACTATCTTTTGTAGCTCTTCTTTATATTTAACTACCTTCATTCCTATTCCCCTATATCTTCTAAGCTTCTCATCCTTTTCAAAAATTTCATTACCTTGAAAGATACTCTTTTCATTAAGAGATGCATTTTGTTTTTGAAGATTATTTACTTGTTTTTCTAATATTTTAACAGCACTTTCATAAGCAAGTAATTTAACTTCTTGATCACCCATTTGACCCATCTGTTCATCATAAAGGGACTGCAATTTATTGTATGAATCAGTACATATTTTTTAGCATAAAGTTTCCTCACTGCTGTAGCTTATGGCCATAAGAGCATGCTTGACTTTTGTCCCTTCTGTAGGATGCTCTCCCGAGTTTACCACACCAGCTTCCAAAGTAAGCAGCGTAGTTTGATTCTTCTCTTGACACCTGTAGCACTTCAGCAAAGTGGCCCTTCTCTTGACACCTGTAGTACTTCAGCTTTGACTTGTCAAATCCTACTGGTCTCTTTCCATCAAAGCGCACTTGCCTACCAGTCTTCTTGAAGAATTTTCTCATCCTTAATGCAATCATGGCACACTGCCAGTTGATATCCATTTCCTCCATATCCTCATCTTCAATCTGATCCAATTCTTCATTTAGAATGTTCTCAGATTGGTTTAAAAACAGAGAGTAGATGATCTTATCTGCAAAACCAGCAGCCTCATCCTTTTCCTTTACACCAGTACTAACTGTATAGCTACTAGAACTAAAACCACTTCCAGACTTAACTCTGGTTTTAGTGTTTCTGCCATGAGAGACAAAGGCAACATTATTATCACTTGAAGAAGCTTTTGAACTCCCCTTGATGTCTTGTTCATAGACTCTGAGATTATTAAACAAGTCATCTATTGAAAAGGTGTCAAGTTCTTCTTTATTCCTCATGATCATTGCAAGATTTGACCATTCATTAGGCATGATCTGAGGAATTTCATATTAGCATCTTCATTTGATACTTCAGATCCATGTGTTTCCAATTGTGACAGGAGTTGTTGGAACCTGTCATAGCCTTTCTCTAGGCCTTCAGAACTGCTGATTGAAAATGCCTCAAACTGTTGTTTATAAACAGCTTTTTGCATTTTCTTGGAATTGGCGTTTCCTACAAATCTTGTCTTAATAGCCTCCCATATCTCCTTAGCATTTTCTAAATTGTGGAACCTTTGGTATGGCCATATTTAGGAGAGTTCTTGCGTTCCTTTCTTTCTCCTCAGCAAGTATCTCTGCATTTGTGACTGGTGGAAGGATCCTGACTGTGCCATCTTTGCCTTTTGAAATTCTCTTCTTAGAATTATCATTCTGGATCACTTTCCAGACCTCATAATCTACATATTCCAGATACTGTTCTATCTCCATGACCCAGATGTCGTATTCTTCCTTCTTCAGAATAGGAAGTTTGAGGTTGGAAATAGTTGTTGTTGCATGAAGTTGTTGTTGTTGCTGTTTCTTTTGTTGTTTCTGAGATCCTGCTTTTGATGCTTCAGTTTCCTGCTTAGAGCCTTCTTCATCACTATGATGATTTGAGAAGTTATCCTGAAGAGACATTGTTAAGGGTTTTTGAGAGATGAGACGAGTGTTCTTGGTGTGTTTTGTTTCTTCAATTCAGAGTCCTTCAACAGGCTCTGATACCACTTTTAGGTCCAAAAGTTTCTGGATCTAAGTAGCCTTGAATGACTAATAGTAAACTTGAATAAATTCAATTTACTATATGAAGAACTCTTTGCAATTTATTAATGTGTTAATGCGGAATCTTAACACATAAGAATTACTAACTTTGTGTTTTCTAATAATTTACTCAAAGGCTAATGCAAACAACTCGTACATTAACCTAACACCTTAGGAATCCTTTTATACACCAAGGAAACCCTAATTATCTAACAAACTTGTAGAAGAGTAAAGATATCTTCTCCTAAGATATCTCTACACATTCATATCTATTCCTAATATAACTCTAACAACTATTCTGTTTTGGACATATACAGACTTAACCAACGACACTTTACTCTGCCAGACTTAACATCTTTAGTACTGGCAGACTTAACTAGAAAAAACATAAGTCTAACCTACCAGACTTAACTATTAATACTAACCGACTTAACTACTAAACAAGAATTAAACATTACAAAATATAATTACCAACGTTAGCTATTGAACCCTCCTCGAATGATCCTTATATGCAAGCATATAATACTTATATGCAACCATATGATGGTGAAATTCCTATCATTCATTCTTTATCCTCTACTTCTCCGTTACCACTCTTTTATCCCTGAGAATTCTATGTTCTCTAAGTAGTTTCCCCACCTCGTAAGAAAATTCGTATTATACCACCTTCCCCACCTGTTGTGTTTGAGTTAGGAAATATTCTGAATCACTTAGATAAGCTATCCTTCGAATGTATCGAGGAAGTAGAAGATAAGATTTATAATCTTGGAAAGGGTCGAGTTATTATCCAAAGAGATTTTGATAGGTTAGAGACTGAACTAGGAAAAGCTCGTGCCCAGATTTTAACTTACTTAAGAAACACGAAGGATATGCTGATTAAATAGTTCTAGCTCGTGTTAGGATTTCTACTCTTAAAATGATCATTGACGATATCCAAGTTAGTCATTGATCAGATATAAGGGATCTTTTAGATGCAATTCAGGAGCTTAAGAATAACAAATGAGCAACTTTAGGCTAGTAGACCTAGTATCCTAGAACCATAAGTATGTATAGTTCTTGTACTAAACCTAGTTATGGGATGTAGAGTACTTGTCAAATTTTCAACCCGTAAGATAAATATGCAAGTCGTTAATGAACTTGTAGTTTGCCCATACCTAGTTCCCTAAGTTATCTCTCCCGTATTAAGATTTCTCATAGGATATACTGTTGTGAACCTAGGAATTACTATGGACTTTCCCTCACCAGGTTATCCTGAGCCTAGATATTTAGGACTCATGGTTCCCTTAATGTTTCTGAGGATTCTTTTAGCCTCTGAGAGGTGTTTTTCAGTTGGTCTTGACTGATAACAGGAGCAAAGATATACAGCAAATACTATATCGGGTCTATTGGTTGTTAGATACATGAGAGACCCAATAATACTACGGTATTTGGTAGGTTCAACCAATTTCCCATGTAAATCAACATCCAGTTTATTGGTATGTGACATTGGTGTATTACAGGTATCACAGGTTTGCATTTCATGTTTATTCAAAATTTCAAGAGCATATTTGGACTGACTGAGGAAAATACCATGGGGTGATTGATGAACTTGTAGTCCTAAAAAGAACGTAAGTTCACCCATCATTGACATTTCAAAATTTGTTTTCATTAGTCTTGAAAAATCATTTGAGTACTTTTTGTGGGTAGAACCAAAGATGATATCATGCACATAAATCTGAACAATTAAAATGTGTGCCCCATGATATTGAATAAGCAGTGTTGGGTCGATCGATCCTTTGATAAATTTATTAGGGAACTCTGGATCAATGAATCCTTCCGGCTAGCTAACATACACTGTCTTCTTAAGTTGACCATTCAGAAATGCAGTTTTGACGTCCATTTGGTAGACGGTGATGTTCATGTGAGATGTGAATGCCAGAAAAATCCGTACAACCTCAAGTCTAGCAACCGGTGCGAATGATTCTTCAAAGTCGATACCCTCTTCCTGTTTGTAACCCTTAGCCACCAGACGTGACTTGTTTCTAATAACCGTTCCTTCAGCATCTAACTTATTCTTCCAAATATATTTTAGACCAATGACGTAGACCCTTGTCAGTCTTTCAACCAATTCCCATACTTCTAATCGTTTGAACTGGTTAAGCTCTTCTTGCATGGATTCAATCCAGTTGTCATGAGTCATTGCATCCTTAATGTTTTTGGGTTTGGTTTGACTGACAGTGAGTGCATAAATGCAGTGTTCTACGTCAGTCTGAAGGTGTTGTCTAGTTATGACTGGTTGGTTTGGGTTGCCAATAATGTTAACAAGAGGATGATCTTTGGTCCATTGGTGTGTGGAAGGTTGATGTTGGTAAACATTATGCAGATTAGGTGGATTCAGATGGTTGGTAGAAGATTAAGCAACATCTGGATTTGTTGTTTCTGATGAGAAAGGGTTGAAAAACGCATTTCCATCATAATCTGCAAGTACAGGTACATTGTGGTTTAGAGGATCATTAGCTGGGTCAGTATCATTAGAAGCGGTTTGTTCAGATGTTGTTGGAGATTCAACCGGGGGTGCATCAGCAATAATTGTTGTTGTTTCAAGTGTATCAGGTATTGGAATATTATCAGGTTGAGCAGCGGAAATAGTTGATACATCTGGAGTACGTTGATCAAAGTCTGCATTGAACAGAGGAGCAAACAACGTTTCCATCTGACGACGAGTGAGTTGAAAGGTTTGATCTGCTGATGATTGAAGGAAGTTGAGACAGTTATAACCGGATTCTAAGATGTTTTGCTCAGAAGCCATCTCTGTGAGCTCATCAAAATTACCATGAATAGTCTCCGTAATTTCCTTTATATGAAGATTCCAGATCTGGTATCCTTTTAAGTTTTCACAGTATCCAACGAAGACTCCAATGTCAGCTTTGGCCTTGAGCTTTCCAAAGTCATCACGATCATTATTTGGATAACAAAGAGCTCTAAATACATGAAAGTGTTTTAGGTTCAGTTTTCGGTTATGGATAAGCTCTTAAGGTGTTTTGCTGTGGCGTTTAGTTATCATAGAACGGTTCTAAGTATAGCATGCAGTTGACACGACTTATGCCCATAAGTAATCTGGAAGTTTTACATTTATCAATATTGTTCTTGCAGCTTCCACTAACGTACAAGTTCGTCTTTCGACAACTCCATTTTGTTTTGGTGTTCTTGAAACTGATGTCTGATGCTCAATTCCCACTTTCTCATAATATTCCCGAAGAGTTTGGTTCACAAATTCAGTTCCTCTGTCTGTTTTGACTTGTCTAACTGTGTTGCGGAGCTGAACTTGATATTTCATAAGAAAGGGGTGATGATCATTGGTGGAGCTTGATCTACTTCATAGAAAATAAACCCAAGTCCATCTGGAGTAGTCATCAATGATTATGAGAATGTAGCGTTTGCCGTTAATCGTCTGCACACGCATCAGGCCACACAAATCCATGTGAAGAAGATGAAGAACATGTTGAGTGTTGTCTTCAACCTTTGAAGGAAAATGAGCACAAGTGCTTTTTCCTTGTAAGACCTTCAACTAGTTTGTGGCGTGCAAGATCAATTATGGTTTTGAAGTTCAAATGTGAAAGTCTTCTGTGCCACAGCCATGATTTTGTAGATGTTGCTTTAGAGAGTAGACAAATGGGAGATGAAGCGACCATGTCTTACATTAAGATTGTGTAAAGGCTTGACGAGTGGGATCCTGACATAAGATCGTTTCCTTGTAGATCACGGATGAAACAAGTTTTCTCTCAAAAAGTAACTTCCAAATCACCATCACAAAATTGACTAACTGAGAAAAGAATGTGTCCAAGACCTTCCACATAATAAACCCTGCTAATTTCGATGTTCCCATTGATGT
This sequence comes from Chrysanthemum seticuspe, assembly GCA_019973895.1. NCBI lineage: Eukaryota > Viridiplantae > Streptophyta > Magnoliopsida > Asterales > Asteraceae > Chrysanthemum > Chrysanthemum seticuspe. The sequence continues at coordinate 108,808,122 of BPTQ01000002.1, read as the reverse complement.
AATCTCCGTAGCCAATGATAGCTACGAAGTGATCATTCCCGAACCTGACAGTGCCAATGAACTTTGAAACAAAGTTTGATAAAAGTTTGAGGTTGCGTGTCATGTGCCGGTAGCATCCGCTATCAACAATACAAAGAATGATTTGTATCACCTACAGTACACACAGATGACACAGGTGAAATAGAGGTAGAGGTGGAGCCCGAAGAGTTAGAGGGTTCTGATACAGTTATAGATGAAACACACATGTTAATAATTTTGGGTAACCATTTAAATCCAAGTATATTTTGTAACCATCTCTTCCAAGTCCAACTAGTTTGTGGTTTAGTCTTAGTGAATGCACTAGGTGATATTTTCTTCCAAGAAGGCGATGAGGGTGCTATGGGTATATCAATGACATTCTCAGAAACTATAGAAGGCGGTTTACCTAGCACAGACTTAGAAGCATTAGTGGGCCTAGAGGTAATGTCATTCCTATGTTTCCATTTACTAGACAAGATAAATTTAGCAACACAATTATCATGACAACCAGAAAACATGCTATTATGACAAACAATACAAGATGCTTCAAACATAACCTTTAAAGTACTTGAAGATTCAACATTTGTTACATCACTTTTGCTATTACATTTGTCTAACGCAATATCTAAAGTAGGTGCAACATGTGTTTTATTCAAATTCCTAACATGATCTTCTACTTCAGAGGCTTTTAGTCGTCTTCTCTTACGTTGCAACTTCTTATTCTTCTTGTTAGTGCTCTTAAGCTGTGAAGTGCTAACGCTAGGATTAGAGCCAACTACTCTTGTAGAAGTGGAAGGAATCACATTTGTATCTTGTGGTTTGTCAGTGGGCTTCCTAGTGTCAATTTTAAACATTCCAGGTGCAAGGACATTTGTGTTACTAGACTTATCATTCTCATATTTTACCAACTTCACTTTCAACTCTATGATAGTGTGTAATAAATCTTGATTCTTAATACTTCACGAGTGTACACAAGATGATCATCAAGATCTTTTGACGCTTTTGCACATGTCTTTTTCAGTAAGTTAAATATGTTTCCATATTCTGTTTTGACTTTTGCAATTTCTTGTTCATATTTAAAAATCTGTCACTTCAAAGACGTGTTCTCATCATCGAGTCGTTCAAGTTTTGGTTCAAAAGGTTTTCACTCGACAGGTTGAGTTTGTATTGGAAAGCAAGTTCTTGATTAATACAATCATTTTGACACCATTGAAGACGACGTGTTACTTCCGAAAGTTCATTTAATAAACGCTCATTTTCAGCTTTCAAAGTTACGATTTGAGACACATTATCAACAATTCAACATTATCAACAGTATCAACAACAATATATCACAAGTAGAGGCAGCAGTATAATACAACCAAATTGATATAGTATCAGCACATATAACATCTTCCAAGAATTGATCAACATGATTTCAAAAAAATTTATTCTTCTTTTTGGTTTTCAAAATTCATGCCTCTGTTTCATTGAAAATTGTTTTCGTTTGTCCAATTTATTTCTGAAGATCTCGTTCCCAATATGTTGCACACATACGTAAATTTCGAACATTTGGTAAAAGCTGTTTTTGAAAAATATTTGTTTGGTCTCTGGCATAAGCCGATTGAAAAGTCGCATCTTTTATTTCAGAATTACGTTCAATTTCATGTTCCAAAAGGTTAATGTTAGACATGAATGTATCAAAATATTTAAGAATTTGACATCTTTCTGGTAATGGTGTGATTTCACTCAAAGAAGGTAAAGGACCATTAATTTGTGCAACTGGTTTGACGGGACCGACTTCAGAAGAGGACTCATTAATATGTGTGATAACCCAAGGTGTGTTTGTTTTATCCTTCTGTGGAACAAAAGATATGAGAGGTCGTTTTGAGTAATCAAAAGGTTTGTTATATTCAACATTTTGCATTTTCAATCGACTCTCATCTTCTGCATCCCATTCTACTTCACGATTATATTCAACAACATTCACAATAGATTCATCAAGCATATGTTTGACACTATACAACTTTGGATTTTGCTTGAATGCTCAATGGAAAAAACGTGGTTTTTTATCAGCAAGATATGGCCCATATCCATCTGAATTTGGCTTAAATGTGAACCTTTCAATTGTTGTGATAGACTCACCATGTTTATATACAATATTTTGTTTTACAAATTGACAATTTCATCAAGATAGAGATCTATCCGTTTCCTTGAAGTTTGTTTGAATTATGAAAACTCTTTTTGACACGAAGACAACTCAAGCTTGGCTTTTTGATTTTCCGAAGTAAGAGTGTCAACGTGTTGTTTATGTTCAAATTTTTGTTGTTCTATTTGAGAAACCAAATCATTTTTTGAAACAACTAGTTCATGTATCTGTTTTTCAAAAGTTTGTTCTTTTAGATATGACTTTTGAAAAGTGATTTCAAAACTTTGTTCACGTTTCTCTTTTGTTTCAAAATTTTTAAGTTGTAACTTATAGCATTCAAGATCCTTTGTCAATAGTGCAACTTTATCACGAAGATTTTTATTTATCTCATTGCATTTCTCCACTTGAGATTAGGTGGTCAAAAGTAAGGTAATGAGCTATGGATCTGGATTAGACGAAGGTTCATCTTGTTCAATGTGAGTATCAACACATTCATCCTTGAGATCCTCAAATGTAACCTCGGGATCATCAAAAGTAACCAAAAGGTCATCTTGATCATCGAATGTAACTACAGGATCCATTTGATCATCTTATTGATGAGATGTAGATGGCTCATTTTAAGCACTCTGTTCCTTGTCAGATGCACATGCAGACAGAGATATCAGATCATGTATAAGACATATATTAGGATCCAGTACCTGAGACAAGCCATCAGTGTCATACACTGGGCCTGTTTCACTCATGTGGAGTTCTTGCATATTGGCCATGAACATTACAGCTGTGTTAGCTTGCAAGTCCTTCATGTCATCATTGGAATCTTCTCGTTGCAGTTATAACATATAAGACCCGTATTCCCATTCTGAACATTTCCCTGATCAACAATCTAAACTCTTTGTTGAGGAGCAACCATGTTATTCCTTCCAGAAGCATTGAAACCTTGTCCACTACCCATGTAGTTACCACTTCCCATCTAACGACCATTGTTTCTGTTATGAACCTCAACCCTTCCATTCTGAACAACTGCTTGATTCCTTGTGTTAGATGAGGTACGAATACGGTTGTTGGATTTGTTAGCAAATCTCCTGAAGGCACGAGCAATTAATGCAAATCCTTGATTTAACATATTGAAAGCCTCTTCAAAATCATTTTGTGTTTCACTGTAGAGTGCTGAATCAGAGCTGTTGTTGTAAGGAACCAGTTGAGTATCAGGTGATCGTTGTGATGGATCATATGGTGTTATTTGGGCTGATTGTGGTGGCTTAGTAAAGACTTGTTGCAGCTATGGAAATTGTGGTAACAAGACTGAGCAAACAAATCAAGTGAATTTGCATTAGGTAAAGGTGCATGAATTCCACTGAGAGCTCTATGTTAGGTTCCCATATTAGTAACACAAGCATCAATATAAGAAATAGAGAAGAGAGTGATCGGATGAACACGATATACACTTATGCGTAAGATGTAAAGAAAGGTTTATGCTTAGGATAAATGTAAAAGTGAACAACCAACCTTCAATAGAAGGTTTATAAGAGGTATTTATAGGGCAAGGAGCTAGGGCAACACATCTAGTCTCCTTCCCTTCTTATGGGCTTGGGCCAAGGCTTATGGGCCTTCTACATAAGCCTTAGCTTAATAAAAAACATAAAGGCCATATTAAGCTAACTATTACATATGAATCACTAACACTTGAATTAAGGTTTAGGAGTGATTCCAACAATCTCCCCCTAAGTGTTGGTGATGAATGAAAGAGTAATAAACGTTGTAGGTGCAGATGTAATAGTAGCTTTGACGTCTTCTGACATTCTTCTTTTTTGTGAGAAGAAGTGTCTTGATATGAACAATCTCCCCAGAGTAGAGAAATTGTTTCCTTTGAACAGTTCTGCTTTGACGTCATTGTTATCTTTGTTCTTTGATCTTTGTTCTTTGTGATGGTAGTGATAGTATGTTGTTGTTGTCTGCATCAGGTCTGCTTCGTTACTCCAGTGTCTCCATGTCTTTCTCCAACATGCTCACACGCTCTTTGACGTTGGATTTCAGTACTGATGAAGTTCTCTTAGTCTTTAAACTTTGTAGATTCTTTGACTTGACGAAGAATCATTCTGACTTTTGTGTTGCCTTTTGAGAGAACTTGCATTAGGGATGATGTTGGTATGAGCATGTGAAGAATCTGCACGATCAGTCCGCTCCAAAGCTTGCATAAGAAGAAAACATACACACGGTTAGTAATAAGTGGATTCCGGCACTTACAAGTTTGAATTTCGAGGGTGTTAACAGCATAGTGTGAAAAACACATCTCTAATTCTCACAAAGGCCGTTCCTGAACTGGAGTCCCACAAGTGAGATAACACGATGTACCGAAGTACACCTACAGTTCAGATGACTCGTTGAGGTACACCGAAGCATCACCTCACGACTGCAGACCGTTTGAGACATACTAAGCGTAATCCACGGGGAGTTACCAAAGTGACCTGCTGTCAGGGCTGTTAGATGTTCACCCTGGCAGGAGTTTCCATTCAATCACTGAGGATCACAATTGTGAACCTCTCATAAATGTTCTCGACAGATTGCTAAGATCTGTGAAGGACACGATAAAGTATCACTTGCGTTCTTATTGTTGAACGACAAGCGATAAAATGTCAAGTGTACCTAAGAGATCTTTTGATGAATCTCGTGGCTCTAGACTCAATAGTGTACTTTGGTTTTCCTGAGCGGAGACTAGGGAGAGGGTCTCCTTCTTCAATACCAGCAATCTCTAAGAGAAAGCCAATAGTTTACGTAGGGTTCCCTGTGAGAATGAAACAAGCTTCTGTTGGGAGAAACTTGAGTGGCTAAGAAGGTTTAGTGCATGCGTCACTGGGTCCATGACGACTTTTATCTTCAATACCGGTGTCATCTAGTGACGACCAGTAGCATATGAATTGAACCCGGTGCCTGCCCTAAGTTGAATAATCTTGGAGGGCTATTTCTTTTCACCCTTTTCTTTGCTTTTCTTTTTAATTCTTCAACTTCTTCTTTCTCCGATTCTCATTTTCTCCTTTTTTATAATCATGCCTAAGGACTTCTAAGTACTAACTATTCGTGATGTCCTTGGGTAGATCCCTCCGGCTCTGGCGGATTATAGGACGGTTATTCCTAACCTTAGTCACCTTATACCTCCATGACTAACCTATGTTGCCATAAAACCATTTTCCTGAAAATCTCTCAAAGTGTTTGTGAATGAAAAACATTTTGTATCACTATGATAGTTTTATCTTTTAGCAGAAATACTCCCCCTCTACATGTGCTTAAGTGTTTAGACAGAAATATGCACAGTGAGAGAAGAGCGCGCACTTTTGAATTGATCGACTCAAGATAGACAATCCCCCGCGAGACACGGTTACGTTGCATAGTTAAAGAGTTACATTGTCAGCTTTTAGGTGACAACTAGCTCTAATAACTACCTTAAAGGTGTGGACAAACCTCAAAAGGTTGTCAAACCCATCAAAGTTCATGTCTATCAAGAGCTTCTCGAATAGGTACAATCTACTCGGATAAGTCTAGGAATACAAATCTTTTTGATTTATGACAGTTCAGAGTTCGTCAATTCATAGGTTAAGTCTTATCACACGAAGATTCAATTAGCAAGTCAACATATTTCTTATCACAAAAATTTTCTCCCCCTCAAAAATGGCATATAAATGTTATTTTTGATAACGTTTTGATATAAAATATGACCATTTCGAGTTTTGTGGGAAGATTTCCACGAAGAACATTTTGTTTGAACAAAGATTTTAGCAAATACTCCCCCTCAACAAGTAATACTAACTTTTGAGGTTTTGAAAACGGAAGGGGAATGATGGATCTGGACACACACCTTGTGTCAATGATATTTTGTATGATATTATTAAGCACGCGGAATTTACTTAGTAATACCTAGAAGATGGATTATATGATGTATTGTATGTAAACACAGATTAAACACAAAACTTAAGCTCCAATATTATTGATAAATAATACGAGTGATCTTAGCTTATCACTAGGGTTACACCTTGAAGCCTTTGTGAGTAATACGTAGGTAATTAGACACATACCTAAGACAATGACCTAGGACCTCCTTTTATACAATAAGGAGTCCTTTACAAGATAAGTATAAAGCTAACATTATAGAATATACACGAAATCTATTCTATACTTATCTAGACGCGTTCATCTAAACATTATCTAATAGCAGTGGTAATAATGTACCAGCAGTGGTAATACGTTTCCACTGCTAGTGTTAATCCGAGTAGTGTAAACCACAACTATCCGTGGTAACGGATTATTCCTAACAATCCTCCCCTAAACTTATGATTTCTCTTCAAATCAATAAGTTTCTTCAATATACATTATCTTCAAGGATTTGGGGAATTCAACCAAACACTTCACTTCTTCCTTAACTTTTGTATGGCTCTTGAACATTGATCTTGAAGCCTATGTAACAATGCTCTGACCTTCTCATTGTCTTCATGAACTCTTATTGTTGTACATAACATCACAGTGAGAGTTCCAGCTCTGAGTGGATATTCTTTCTCAGCATGCATGAATGCATCTTCTCCATTTGCTGTAGAGACATGATGAACTTCACATGAATCATAGTAAAACCATTTAGTACCAGGACATGTGCATGAGAATTTCCAGAAATCATCATTAACATTTGGTTCATAGAGCCTTCTAACATTAACCCATAACTGCATCTCCTTCATGTCTTTAAGATCTTGAGCATTAAACCTTTCTTGAACTAACCTCCATAGTGTATCAAGGTCATCTCTGTCAAAAGCTTTTATAAGATCTTCAAATTGAATGAATGATGAAGTTTCACCACCTAGCCTTGTGATCTTCCATGTTGGAGCAAAATTGCTATCAGTGTAAACTTCCCAATCAATGATAGGATGTCGAACTTACAGTGGTTCTGGATAAAGATCTTCTTCTTCAATTACAATCATTCTAGTCAGTTGTTCTTCAGTGAATTTCTCAGTAGAAATTTCTTGTTCTTTAGCAACCTTAGTCTTCTTAACAGTTTGAGAATCACTTTCTTTGGCCTTTCTATTCAATCCAGGAAACTTTCTTGCTTCTTCTTCAGAGCCCATTGCAATAAAATCTTTATCATGTTTTTGAACTCTGTAGTAAGCTCTTTCAACTTTATCATCAGACATTCCTTTGAATTGATGCTTCTTCCAACCACCAACATGACAACAATAAGTCTTCATATACGAATTTTTTTGTGCCTTGGTTGGTTGTCTTGGTTTCTTTTGACCCTTTTTGACTGAATTGATCACATCTTCAAGTGCTTGATTGTTCTTCATTTGAATGAAGTCCTTCAACTGAGCAGTTCTTTGTTCTTCAGTTAAGGATGCATCAGCTACTAGGTCAATTACCTTTTTCTTGATTATTGGATTATTAGCAATCAAGAACTCAATATCTTCTTCAGTAGGAACATAGCTAAACTCTGGAGTCTTCTCTCTAAGTATTGTAGGTTGAACATTGAAAAGTGGATCTTCTTCCATTCTATCCAACCTTTTTGCTTCCAAAAAACTTGCAACTTCCAATTCTTCAACCTTTTCTTTTCAGCAACTTCATCTTCATATATCTTTTCAGCAACTTCTTTATCATGAGCAATCTGAACTTGTTCTTTCTTTGAAATCTTTCTTCCATGTTGCTCTTGATTTCCATAACTGCTTTACCTTTGTCTTTCTTCAGTTTATCAAATTCTTCACTTGCAGTGGCAATATTTGGCTCTGCAGTGGAAATGGAATCAGTGGTAAAATCAGTTGCAGTACAGAAAATGTCTTGATCATCAAGCTGCTCTCCTTGAGTATTAGCTTCCTTTGCTCCTTTACTAGAATCTCCTTCATCTTCAAAATCAATTTTCCTCCCCTGAGTTTCAGCACTTGTTTTCCTCCCCTGTTTGGGAGAATTACCCAAATCTTTATCAAAACTAGCTGAATCACCATCATTAGGTGAGGATGAAGATGAAATCACCAACTTTGCAGTCTTCTTGTGCTTTTTCAACCCCTGCAACTCTTTCTTCAAGGTCTGAATCTCTTCTTGTAAGTGTTTAACATCCTTGGCATGCTGCTTCTTGATATGTGCCAAGTCCTTCTGTAGAGATTCAACCTGCTTGGCTAACTTTGTACACACAACCATCAATTCCAATTGTTGCCCACTGCCCTCATCACTTCTAACTGTGTTACCTGTTGGGAAAGGTGAATCATGGGCCATTGGCTCAGATTCCTCCCTAGTTGGACTTGGTTGAAGTCTAGAACCACCACTGCTTGTTCCTAGACCAAAAGGTTCAGAAACTTGTTGTGTTGTCATGAAAGAAGGTGGTTGTTTGCTCCTCCTCTCATAGGTTTGAGAAACTGGTGGAGTATAATCAATGTTTGAAACAGAGATTATGGGTGTGTTTTGTTCAGTTGTAATCTTTGCAAGCATTTGAGGTAAGAGTGGTGTAAAAATCATGTTGCCATCTTTGTTCATGTTTTGAAAAACTTTAGGCTTTAGGCAACTAATTTCATAAAAATTAGTATGGGGTTGCAGTTGAAACTCATTTAGCACTGCTTGCACAAACCTTGGATACATTAAAATTTTTGTTGAACTCTTTACATTGCCAGTCATACTTTTAAAAATATAATTTGACCGGTTAAAAATCTTATCAGTGGCTAGACAAACCAAAGGGTAAGCCATGGTTGAACTAAATTGCTCATAAGATGTTTTCTTTGGACTGAGACAATGTAAAAGAGTATGAATCAAAAATCTCCATTGGGGACAAAAACCACTCTTTTTTAAAGTAGCCTTTTTGTCAGTGGTATCATACCCCATGGATGATAAAGTATCATGAATTTCGGGCATAGGTAATGTGATGAGACCATTGAGATCACCCAATTGGAGAACTCTCCTCAAGGATGCCTCAGTAACATCAATAGTTACCCCATCCACAGTGGCTCTTAGAGCATCCACTGTTTCATGTGTATCTCCATTCTCAAGTGTTATGGACTTAGCAGAAGTCCAAAACTGTTTGATTTGAGAGATATAGATTGTGGGTTTTAAAAGCAAAGCATACCTTATATGAGTGGTATTGAGAAAGTCCACAATCTGATGAAAAACATGGCCACTCTTCTCGTTAGACTTTTGTAGGTAGGCCACTAGGTTGTGCTCATCTACAAATTTTAAAGGTGCCATAGAAACTTTTGATGAAAAACGATATTGTGTCAGTAAGAATTGAAGTAATAACTAGCCAATTGAGAGAGAAAGATATATAAGGTTAGGGTTTAAGATTATTCCGCAAGAAAATTATCTTTAGAAAGTATTTATCTTTAAGAGGATAAATAACAATATGGAAAGTAGATAATTTCCTTAAAATTTTAACCCTATATATATGGAAATCAGTGGTTACTTTCAACGGCTAGTAAAAAATAAGTTACTGACACAATCAGTTGTAATGACTAGAACAACAGTGGTAAAATAACACTGTCAGTGGAAACTGTGAACTAGCAGTGGTAATTTTTCACAAAAATTTCAAAGAGCAGTGGTAAATAAAATCATTTAAAACTAGACTGCTCTTATCATAGTTTTTAGCAAACTACCAGCTATCAACGGATTTGATATGTCTTTACCATGAGCCGTTTGCTATGGACTAGCCAACTCTTAATCATAAAGAATATGGTGAGTTGATAACCATATAGTTTTTGGTAAACTATCAACTATAAATGGATTTGACAAGTCTTTACCAGTAGCCGTTTGCTCTGGACTAGTTGATTCTTATGTGGGTTAGACATGGTGAATCAATAACCATTTGTTGTGTATCTTAGATATACACCTTTTAAAATCAACTCCCATCAAAGCTTCATAAGAACATAAACATGAATACAAGCAAGCATATACAAACTCATACAACAATTTCAGTACCCAACATCCTCCCCTCAACACCAGAGAACATTTTGACCAAAAAGTTTATGGGTTTAGCATTCCAATACTTGTTACCAAGTATTGAAATCTTCCCACATCAAGTCCTTTTGTTAATAAATCAGCATAGTTGTCATCCATAGTCCAAAATTTGATTCTGAAGCCATAGAACTTGAGCACAGCAACTTGCAGCAGCCACATACTCTGCCTCAGTTGATGAATTAGGCACCATTGTTTGTTTCTTGCACTTCCATGACACTAGTCTGTTGCCAAGAAATTGACATCCACCTGTTGTAGATTTTCTATCCAAGCTAGCTCCAGCATAGTCACTATCTGAGTAAGTAACCAGATCTAGAGGAGAATCTCTGGAGTACCACAATCCCAGAGTAGGAAATGCTTTAAGATATCTAAAAATCTTCTTCACAGCAGTCAAGTGAGAGAACTTGGGAGTAACTTGAAACCTTGCACAGGCACACACTGCAAACATGATATCTGGTCTAGATGATGTAAGATACATCAAAGAACCAATCATAGACCTGTACATGTGCACATCAACAGCTTCACCACTATTTTCCTTCAGAAGTAGATGTGTAGTCTTGTCTGCAGGGGTGCTGGATGACTTTGCATCAGTGAATTTGAACTTCCTTAGTATCTCAGCCACATATTTATCTTGATTGATGAAAATACCATCTGGCCTCTGTAGTACTTGAAGTCCCAAAAAGAATGTGAGTTCACCCACAGAACTCATCTGGAATTCTTCTTTCATCAGTTTCTCAAATTCTTTGAACATCTCTGTCTTTGTATATCCAAAAATGATATCATCAACATACACTTGAACAAGCAAGATATCATTCTTGTCTTTCTTGATAAACAAAGTTTGATCCACTCTGCCTCTATGAAACCCATTAGCAAGAAGATAAGTGGTTAAGGTTTCATACCATTTCCTTGGTGCCTGATGCAAGCCATACAAAGCTTTAACAACCCTGTAAACTTTGTTAGGATATTCAGGGTCTTCAAAGCCTGGAGGTTGTGAGATATAAACCTCCTCATCTATCTGCCCATATAGAAAGGCACTCTTTACATCCATTTGATAGACTTTAAAGCCCATAAAGGATGCATAGGCTAAGAATAACCTTATTGCTTCAATTCGTGCAACTGGGGCAAACACTTCTTCATAATCAATACCCTATTCTTGAGTGTATCCTTGAGCCACAAGCCTAGCTTTGTTTCTGATAACAATTCCTCTTTCATCCTTCTTGTTTCTGAACACCCATTTAGTACCTATTACCTTCTTGCCAGAAGGCAAATCACAAAGCACCCATACCTTTTGAAGCTTGAATTAGAGCAGTTCTTCTTGCATTGCTTCCACCCAACTTTCATCTTCAAGTGCCTGGTAAACATTCTTTGGCTCCATTTGTGACAGAAAAAACATAAAGAGACATTCATTCTTGCCTTCATGAATCTTAGATTCATATATTTTTCTAATGAATCCATGGACATCAGACAGCTTTGCTTGTCTTCTAGTCTTCACAGGTGAATAGACATCCCCAATCACATTTTTAAGAGGATGTGATTTATGAATAGAAGTGTGGGGAGTCTGAGGAACTGCAATCTCACTTGGCATATTTGAGATTTCAACATCATTGGCTTGAGCTTCCTCAGTAACTGGAGTTGTAATTTCCACATCTGGTGTTGCAGTGGAAACATTTTGCCTACCAGTGGAATTTGAATTTCCACTGCTTTCAGAATTTTCAGCATTTAAGTTGCTACTTCTTTCCTTATCCAAATCACTAGAAGGGTGAGCATCTCCAGTTTTTGGTATATCATCATTATCTGCATAGTCCCAAAGAGGTAGACTGAATTCATCTTGATCATCTGCATGATCTTTGCTTGGTTCATCATCATCAAGAAACTCTTCTGAACCTGCAAAATCAAAAGAAGATGTTCTTGTAGAAACAGGCACATAATTCATAGTATTTGTTAGAGTATCAAGATCAAACAGCCTTTCTGGACTAGTTCCTTTGACATTCACTTTGTTTTCCAGGAACTCAACATGCAGATTTTCTTCAATCTTTTGGGTTCTTAAGTTGAATACTCTGAAAGCTTTACTAACCGTGGAATACCCAACAAAATACCCTTCATCATCTTTTTCATCAAACTTGCCCAGATAATCTATGGTATTGAGAATAGATACATGACATCCAAATGGTCTCATGAAGTCAAGGATAGGTGGTCTACCCCTAAATAGTTCATAAGGTGTCTTGTTCTTTGTCTTTACCACTAAAACCCTGTTTTGCACATAACATGCAGTGTTAACTGCTTCAGCCCAAAAAGTGATTGGCAATTTAGAATTGGCCAACATGGTTCTAGCAGCCTCTATCAGTGTCCTGTTCCTCCTCTCAGCAACACCATTTTGTTGAGGAGTTCTAGCAACACTAAATTCTCTTTTAATACCTTTATCTTTGCAAAAACCATCCATAACTCTATTCTTGAATTCTGACCCATTTTCACACCTAATGATTTTAACTTTCATATCATATTGTTTTTCTACTTCTATGATAAAGATCTTGAGGATGCCTGTTGTTTCATCCTTGGTTCCAAGAAAGAAAACCCATGTAAACCTGCTAAAATCATCAGTTACCACTAGACAATATTTCTTTAGATTCAAGCTGCTCACTGATGTAGGACCAAATAAGTCCATATGTAACATTTGAAGTGAATGAGCAATAGAGTTAACCAACTTTGGTCTGCAAGAAGCTCTGTGTTGTTTGCCTTTAAGACAAGCCACACAGGGTTGATCATTTTCAAATCTTTTCTGAGGTAAACCTCTCACCAAACCATCTTTGACAATCTTGTTAATGGTTTTGAAGTTAACATGACCAAGTCTTCTATGCCATAACATGGATTCATCCACTGTGGCCTTTGCAAGCAAGCAAGCATAATCATCTTTAGCTACAATGTTGTTCATATCAAAGCTATAGAGATTGCCTTTTCTAGGAATTTTAAGAAGAATCTGACTTTCATCAGGCATCTTAAAATCCTTAGAGAGAACAAAGCACATATCTTTGGTAAAAAGAACATTGTTCATCTTGTCACACATTTGTGACACACTAAAAAGATTGTACGTTAGCTCTTTTACATAGTACACAGGTTCAAAGTCCAAGTTACCAGTTTTGATAACTCCTTTACCAGCAACTTTTCCATTTACTCCACCTCCAAAACTGACATACTGTCCATCATAATGCTCTAAATCTGAAAGATAGGACTTGTTGCCTGTCATGTGCCTTGAACACCCACTATCTGTATATCCTTGATCTGATCTTTTTATCCTTGGATGTTCCTGCACATAAGAGTAAAGAGTTAGTTTCTTTTGGGGACCCAAGCCATGATTGACTTGGATCTGCCTCGTGTATCAATATAGTTAAATCTATCAAAGGGCATTGATACACCATTGGGATTGGTTGTAGAGGTATTTCCTTTAGGTTTCCATTCCCAACGTGCTGAGGCCTTCACAGCATTGCCCATGTCCCCCCTTTTCTTGTTTACAATCCTTGCAGTGGTAACTTTTGAATGAGCAGTGGTAACTGCTGGTTTGTTTTTAGTTACCCACTGTTGGTTATAATGAACCTTATTATTCTGAAAAGTTCCTTTTCCTGTTTGTGCAGATTTTGCAAAAGTTGTTTTGGACTTTACACTTTTAATAGGTGACTTAGGGTGAGCAGTGTTAACAGTTTTTGCAGTGGCAAAAGTTTTGAGGCCACTTCTTAGTTGAACTGCTCTTGGGACCATTTTGCAATGTGAATTAGGGTGTACATTATATTGAAACATGTTAGAATTCACCCTTTTATTCCCATGGACTTCCCTTCTCCCATTATGATAGTCACAATAAGCATGTAAATGATCAAAACTACCACAGATATAGCATGCCTTATTGTACATCACAAAATTACTACCTAGTTGTTGATATTTAACATGATTCCAACTCCTCTGGTTACCCCTAGGAGCTGTAGGCTTGTTCCTATACGTCTCAGCATACCTTACAGTTGATCTAGGTTTATTAACTGGTTTCCTAGGTTCCTCTGTAACAGTATTAACAACTTTTGGGATAGAAGCCTCTACATTCTTTTTAACATTCTCATCAACAACAGATGAGTCACTAGCACTCTCAAAAACATCATTATCCTGCTTAATCTCTTCCTCACTTTTCACCATTGTGTCCTTTAAAGGACCATATTCACGTTCAAGGTCCTGAAACTCTTCTAAGCCTGTATGAGCTAAATCTATACCTGGAGGTGAATGAACACCCCTTAGAGGAGGAGGCATAGTATTATATCCCATACCAGACTTAACTTTACTATGTACTTGAGCATTCCAAATTTTATCAATTGACTTAGACTGATGATAGCATGTGTCTAATGTTAAATTGACATTTTCATTTTTCTTTTGAAGTTTTTCCAACTCCTCTTGGTATGCTTCATTCACAGTTGTTGTATGTTCTACCTCTCTTCTAAGAAGAATCATATCAACATTATATTTTGTCTCATTTTCTCTATAGTGATCTATTTGTTTCTCTAATACTGCTATAGCTCTCCTAAGGTTAGACACAGTATAATTAGCAGTATATAACTCTTGTCTTTCATTAGAATATAAATCATTAAGCCTTTCAACTTCTCTAGCAGCCCTACATGTTTTAGAACAACTTTCAAAGTTTTGTACCTCAGAGTCAGAGAAAGCCATGAGAGCAAATTCAGTAGCAACAAGAGCAGCATCTGAATGTTCTTCTTCTTGTTCATCAGCCATGAAACTCCAATCATAGCTCACACCATCAATAGCCAACATTGCCTTTGGTTCTTCCACAGTTGGTTCCTTCTTTTGCTTGTACCAAGTAGACATGTTGTCCTTGGTCTTTGGTCTTCTACATTCTCTAGCAAAATGTCCAAACTTGTGGCAGTTAAAGCACTCCACTTTCTTCTTATCAAAGCCTGCAGTTTCACTCCCATTGATGTGAATAGGCTTGCCAGTCTTCTTGTATAATTTCCTAGCCCTCATGCTAAGAAGAGCTATCTGCCATTTTATATCCATCTCCTCCAAGTCATCTTCATCAATTTGCTCTATGTCTTCATGAGTTAAGACAAAGCCATCAACTTGTGTGGATATGAAAGCCTAAAAGGTAGGATCTCCAATACTAGCAACCTTCTTCTTTGAACCTGAAGTGGTAACATTAACATTACTAGTGGAAACTTTAGAACCAGCAATGGCAACATCATCATCACTATCATCTTCAGAATCATCACTGTCAACAGAGGTTGACAATAATGCCAAGCTACTAGAGCTTGTAGCAAGTTTCCCTGCCTTCTTCAACCTTTGCTCAATAAGTTTGAAGTTGTTGTAAAGGTGATAACGCTACACGCGTCGTTCGGGGTCAAGGAAACTTCCTTTTCTTCGAGCAAGTTTTATAACACCCTAGGCAGTGAACCTAATCGTTGTAGTGTAGTAATTAGGGTAAGCCACGGGTATTGATATCGTTCTCTAGGGGAATAGGAATGCTAGTAGGGAGTTACTACGCTAAGGTTAAGGTTGAGGAAGATTATTTTTTATCTTTTTATATTTTATGAAAATGGAAAGGTACGAATCTCGGGTATTGGATTTGGGGGGTTGGTATTTCTACCGATTACTCTACTATTATCTAATTATCTAAACTAAGGTTGTGGGAGTCTATGTCTAATTAATGTGTGCTCGTATGATAGTTTAAAGATGTGTTTACTTAGTTTGTATTACTCCTTAATTATCTCCTATTGATGGTTGAGTGTCACGTCTTATTCCTAGTTGCGTTTTGTTTCTAAAGTTGTAGGGTGTGCGTTTCTCCCTAACTCTTTGAACTTACCAAAGGGTCTTGTCTACAAATCCACGTAGAGATTATAGACTCCTACTCTAAGGCACTCTTCGGATATTTTAGCCTACAATCACTCAGGTAATCATACTCTAAGGTTCACAAAGATGAATCAAGCATTAAGTACACAACGAATGACCTATCGCATTACTAGATCATTAATCAACTAACTAATTACTAGATCATTACGCTATCCAGTAAGCAACACATGAATTACGAACTAAGTAGAAACACTTGGAATCTCATACTAATGGACTCACTAACATCCGATTTTATAGGCTTCTCACGGAATCTCATCCTCAGATATTAGAGATGCACCTAAACATCTGTTCTGGGAAACCATTCAAGTTTCTCAATCCCTCTTTGCGTGTGGGATGTTGAAATCTTTGTTTTGCGTTGATCCTTATTCTGCACTGTGAGTTGGTAGTTATCCTCTATTAATTCCTCATTATGTTTGATTCATTTGTGTAGAAATTTGATAGTATGCTCGTGTGTAATTAATCTGTATCTGAGGGTGTTGGAATCAAATCTATTAATCTATTATCATCTCATTAGCCATCTTTATGGTTGGGGGGTTTAGGTTATGGGCTCTAAGCATGGAAAGGTAAAAGTATTTTATATTTTTCTATTTTTTATTAGAAGGAGTTGGAATTGGAATCGCATCATTGAGGGATGATCGTAAGGATAAGGGGATCTCTTGCTATAGTTATGGGCACCGAATGGGATTAATGATGTGATGTTGCTAATCCAAGTGACGGATCCCACAATATTTTGAACGAGCTTCTTTTCCTTCAAAGGAACTGGGGCTTGCTGCACACATCGCAATAGTTCAAAAACCGCGGCGAAGG
>BPTQ01000002.1:108778249-108789327 GCA_019973895.1 Chrysanthemum seticuspe | reverse complement strand
CTTCCAATCTTATGTAACTTCTTCTTGACAAACTAAACCTGCACACTTGAAGAAAACAAATGAAACCTTCGCGTAAAATCGGCGGTAATAATATATATAAGACTCGATTTAAACTAGGATATAATGCTTGTGGAATGAATGTTTACAGAATTTCTAAGAAAATTAAGACCTGGAAAATTCCAAAAATTTATAAGTAGCTCAGAAAACGAGAAAAAGTAATCTGATGTTTTTACTCCTTCCTGACGCCGTCAGGTTGCAATCCTGACGCCGTCAGGTTATCCTGACAAAAACTGGTCTGCGATTTTCTGGAAAAATTTCTGGAAAATTTACATCTTTAGAATCTGGAAAAATTTCTGCAAAACATTCATTATGACTCGATACAAGCATTTGACTCGAACAAACAAACATATATATCTTTTAATTAATTGTTATTCTCATGTTTACGTTTCTTTTGAAAACGTGTGTAATCCTCCCTACACTTATCCCTTATGTAAAATACCTTTATATGTAATTAAGACGAAGTTAAAAACAAAATAAAGCATTTTTACAAATTTAAACATGAGGATAAATAATTAATAAAAGATATATGACACTAACAAGCAAACAATTAAGCATGGGTTGCCTCCCACGAAGCGCTTTTCTTTATTAAAGAGTCTTGTAGCTAGACTCGTAGTCGTGCTCCTACGTTCCCTCACGCATCCTCAATGAGAATTCTATCATGTTGACAAAATCTTCATCGACTCTATACCTAGGCCCTAAAGTCAAGCAATCCTTATAATAATGCCTCCTTCTTTCCCACATGAATTTATAACCTTTTTCAACATCTTCCTTGCTTTTGTCCTCAAAAGCTTTGATGTTGTTTCGATCATAAATGGACAAGTGGCCATACTCAGTTGTTTTCCAAGGCATCCTATAGGTGATCTCATCGGTTCCTTCCTTGAACCTAACCGTTCCCTCATGCTTGTTATGGCTCATTCTAGATGTTTCAACAAACGGTTTCCCTAGCACTACTTCCCTAGCACTACTTGGGATAAATTATAGTCAATGACGCATCCTACATCTTCTAGAACCATAAAATCAACTAGGTAGGTGAAATTTCCTATAAAGACATGCACATCCTTGACTCTTCCCACAAAGTTGCAAACTCCTCCCGGATACTTAGGGTCTCTCCTAATATTGAGTCGCTCATTCATAATGTCATTGTAGACAGCAGATGACATTACGTTAATGGGGGATTCCGTATCTATGTAAGCGTGGTCGACACTCCTATATCCGATCATACAAGGGATTTTTAGGTTCCAGGGATTTCCTCTCCTAATCTTTGGGCATATCCTAATGATGGGTGATCGTGGATTATTGATTATGTATTGATGGTACGCAACTTCTTCCTTAGTGGGGTAAAGATTGAAGTAAGCACTATTTTCCATATCCACGTTGTTGTTTATCATGCCATTTTCCAAATTACTGCTAATCATTGAGCCAACTATAGCAGCGCTGACTACTTTTTCAACAGCTTCCCTAATTGTACTATCAAATATTTTCTGCAAATCCTGAAGGTCGGTGTTTCTACTCACATACCGGCTTCGACGGTTGTGTTGGTTATTGGGTTGGGTTTTGAGTGACATTGAAATTTTTTTTGTTGGGTTATTAAGTGGTGGTTGGTTATCATTCTCCATGATGAAGAGTGATGGGGTTTCGAACAAAGGTTACGAAGAAGGGGGATAGACTAAGAGAAATCTAAAAATGAGAAAAAAGTTTACTTGATAGGAATCAAGCAAAGAAACCTAAACGAGGTGGACTACTAACTAGCTATTCTATTCCCCGGAAGCGGCGCCAAAAACTTGATAACGCTACACACGTCGTTCGGGGTCAAGGAAACTTCCTTTTCTTCGAGCAAGTTTTATAACACCCTAGGCAGTGAACCTAATCGTTGTAGTGTAGTAATTAGGGTAAGCCACGGGTATTGATATCGTTCTCTAGGGGAATAGGAATGCTGGTAGGGAGTTACTACGCTAAGGTTAAGGTTGAGGAAGATTATTTTTTATCTTTTTATATTTTATGAAAATGGAAAGGTACGAATCTCGGGTATTGGATTTGGGGGGTTGGTATTTCTACCGATTACTCTACTATTATCTAATTATCTAAACTAAGGTTGTGGGAGTCTATGTCTAATTAATGTGTGCTCGTATGATAGTTTAAAGATGTGTTTACTTAGTTTGTATTACTCCTTAATTATCTCCTATTGATGGTTGAGTGTCACGTCTTATTCCTAGTTGCGTTGTGTTTCTAAAGTTGTAGGGTATGCATTTCTCCCTAACTCTTTGAACTTACCAAAGGGTCTTGTCTACAAATCCACGTAGAGATTATAGACTCCTACTCTAAGGCACTCTTCGGATATTTTAGCCTACAATCACTCAGGTAATCATACTCTAAGGTTCACAAAGATGAATCAAGCATTAAGTACACAACGAATGACCTATCGCATTACTAGATCATTAATCAACTAAGATAAGAAACAACCAATCAATATTCAATAATTAAGTTTCATACTTCCTAAGCAAACACACAAATAAATTAGCCGGACATGGAGAACATGCAAGCATACACACAAATAATCAAAGACATAATTGAATTAATGAAGCAAAGACTTATCTTGATGTAAGATAGGGTTAAAAACCCTAAAATACTGTACAAGACACCTTAGGTTCGGTTTTAGGTTTTTACTCCAAAGACTCTCCACACAAAGACTGAAAAATTCGGATTCTATATATAAGATTACAATTGCGACGGCGTCACCTTATGTTTAGTGACGCCGTCGTGTCGCCGCCATTAGGGTTTCGTCTTGGCCACGTTAACCTTGCGACGGCGTCACCTTTTGTCCGTGATGCCGTCCTCTTCAGCTTCTGACGTCGTCTGGATCGCATCTAGGCCGTCTGAGTAGCGACGGCCTACTCTTTCACAACTAGACGCCGTCTCTTGAAAATACGAGTTTTGCGTTCTGACCCGTCACAATAATTCTCCGACGGCGTCGCAAATAGAACCTGACGCCGTCGCCTTCTACATTCAGCGACTGTGAGTGTCTGATTTCGACTTTGGCCATTTTCTTCATATATTCGCGTCTTTTCGTCCAAATAAGTGCCATTCCAGCATTTTGCCTTCACGAGACCTAAAAAGTGAAAAGGAACGATATTAAGCAATAACGGATACAAAAGTGATCAAATAAGGACTTAAACGACCCCTCAAAATGGTACCTTTTAAAACCTTATCAAAAGGTCATTGAGCTTCATTGTTTCTATATCTGATTTGTTTTCCCACATAGTAACATTAGTTTGAAACTCTGAAGGCAAACTTCTTAGAAACTTCAAATTGAGGTCTTCCTTTTCTACCTCAATGCCAAACACAATCAGTTGTGTAACAATCTTCTGGAGTTTGGTGAAGATGCTATCAAGTGAGTCATTGCTTGAAGCAGAGAAGTTTTCATAACTTTGCTTCAACAATGTCTTTTGTGTCTTCTTTGTAGCATCATTACCACCAAACACTGAGCAAATCTCTTCAAACAGTTCTTTAGCAGTCATGTACTTGCTGAATGCAATGATCTGATCTCTAGGAAGAGTCATCAGCAACAAACTTCTAGCCTTAAGATAATTCTTCTTGCAAGCTTTTTCAATACTAGATTCAGGCACAGAAACTTTCACAACATCTGTGTCACCAACCTTCACATTACTAGTCACAGGCTTGAAAGAATCACCAGTTTGAATGATCTCCCATAAAGCATAGTCCTGAATGAGAAAGTATTGCTCAATCAGTATCCTCCATATCTCAAACTCATTAAGTTTGAGCTTAGGTAGCCTTGGTGTAGAAGAGTTGGACTGGTTGTTTTCCGTCTCCTTTGAATTGAGTGAGTAGGTTAAGCTTATTCCTTTGATCTTCTAAAATAAAATATCAGAACCTTCGCTCTGATACCACTTGATGGATCTGGACACACACCTTGTGTCAATGATATTTTGTGTGATATTATTAAGCACGCGGAATTTACTTAGTAATACTTAGAAGATGGATTATATGATGTATTGTATGTAAACACAGATTAAACACAAAACTTAAGCTCCAATATTATTGATAAATAATACGAGTGATCTTAGCTTATCACTAGGGTTACACCTTGAAGCCTTTGTGAGTAATACGTAGGTAATTAGACACATACCTAAGACAATGACCTAGGACCTCCTTTTATACAATAAGGAGTCCTTTACAAGATAAGTATAAAGCTAACATTATAGAATATACATGAAATCTATTTTATACTTATCTAGACGCGTTCATCTAAACATTATCTAATAGCAGTGGTAATAATGTACCAGCAGTGGTAATACGTTTCCACTGCTAGAGTTAATCTGAGCAGTGTAAACCACAACTATCCGTGGTAACGGATTATTCCCAAAAGGGAAGTACTTGTTCTTTTGAGCAAAACTTTGAAAAAAATGAAAGTTTTGATAAGTTTTACTCAAAAGTAAGAAGCTTTCGCTCCTTTTATAAGGATTGTGGCACTGAAGCGTACCACAGGGTCCTTTCATTACAAGAACGGGTTGTACACTGTGATGTGTGTACAAGCCATTGTCATTAAATAATCACACCTCCAAATTAATATGAAAATGAAACAGATTAAGGGGTACCAGGTAGTCCAGTAATATCACCAGGAATGCGAACTGGGCATTGATAGCCTGTGAGAGTAATCCTAGGACGACCACCTACGAAGCTCTCCAGAGTTCTGAACTGGTCCCTTCTGTACAACCTTTCATCGATACGAGTGATGATCCTCTTTACATCTCGTTTTTCCTGAGAATTCCATCTCTTCTTCGACCCGATGCCTTCATGTATCTCCTTTAACCGATAAGCTAACCCATCCCTGACTTTCTTCAGTGTGTGATCTCCAAACTTATGAATATCTCTACACGCCATCAAGAAGTTGCGATGTAGTTCACTACGGTAAACTACTCCAAACGGTTTGCTGATGAGAGTGAATTGTGGAAGATGGTTGATGTCAGGAAGTTCTAGCTGAGGTCTGGTAAAGTTGACACGTGTTTGATACGATTCAACGGCAAGTTTCAAGTCTTCTACACGTTCCTGGATCACTATGCTTCTGATGAAGATGAGCAAGGACTTGATGTATTCACATTGGATTTCAGTCAAGAATTGTCTCATTCTTCCCTGTACCTTGGCAAGATACAGATCTTCAATGTCGTTGATAGACAAATTCTGAAAGTTCGATTCACAAAAATCATAGTCCCTTTCGCCTTGTCTTTTGACCATGATGTTCTTGAGGAAAGTGTAGTCCCATTTAGACGAAAGGGCTACATGCTTAACAGCAACGATCCCTTTATCACTGTACACTTCATGTTGAGACTTTCGAACCTGGCAGCTTTTGTAGTAGATTCGTCGGCGTTCAGGCCAATGGTGTATCCCATACATTGCATCAATGTCATACTGTTCCACACTGTTAGAAAACATGTGAGTAGCCTTTTCTTCGATGGCTATGCAGTTGAAGTATATGGCTGCCGGGAACGGAAGTGTAAGTGATGTAGCGTATTTCTTTGAACCATCGCTACCGTGTAGAAGAAATTCTAAGTCATTGTTGAAGAAGTAGCGAAATGGAATCTTAGGTTGATCTGGTTGGCCAATCGTTGGTAGAGGTTTAGACCAGTCGGTGTAGTATGGAGCTTTGTCTTTTCTGGTGAAGTCAATGTTCGCTTCAGGGTTGAGCCTATCGATGTTGTTAGACATGGCTCGTGCTATGTTATCAAGATGGTATTCAACTTCGATAGCACTTTCTGAGCTGTCTTTGAGCAATTGAAAAGCTTCATTCTTGATGCGTTTTAATTCTGACTTGGTCATCTTTTTCACCCAAAACCTTTCTTGAAGAAATTTAGCATGCTCCAATGTTCGACCTTCTACCATATCTTGATCATCAGTTAGAGCGGGAGTAGCATCAACAAGTGTAGAAAACCATTCATACTCGGTGTCATCTTCGTCTAGCCATGAGACGACATCAGCCGTAGGCGTCTTCTTCTTCTTCTTTGGCCTAGATGAGGATGTTGGTTTCTTTGTTGAAGCGGGAGAGGTGGGTTGTTGTTGGGGCTCAGGGACTTCCTCATCGTCACCACAAGTGTATTCGAAATAATCACCGGTTTTCTCTGTCTGGGGTGGTGACTCAGAGTCCTAAGGTTTGTCAGTAGAAGAGTGTGGAGGAGATCGTTGTTGAGATGGAGTCCTGTGGGGTGGAGGTGGCATTGAGGATGATTCTCCTAGGGCTGAGCATCAAAGGTCCAAAACCGAACCGGACCGACAAAACCGACCGAACCGACAAAAACCGAGCCGAACCGACGGCCCGTCGGTTCGGTTTCGGTTTCATGTTTTACGTGTTTTCGGTTTCGGTTCGGTTCGGTTCGGTTCGGTTCGACCCAAAACCGACAAAAACACACCTAAATACACCTAAACCGAACCGAACCGACGGCCCGACACAAAACCGAACCGGACCGACGGCCCGTCGGTTCGGTTTCGGTTTAGGCTTTTCATGATTTTCGGTTTTCGGTTTTGTCGGTTCGGGTCGGTTCGGTTCGGTTCTGGCCCGATGCTCAGCCCTAGATTCTCCAGACTTCTTTGAACGTTTAGGCTCGTTATCTTTATCCTTATCCTTATCTTCATCGTCTCTTGGACGTTGATAACGCTACACGCGTCGTTCGGGGTCAAAGAAACTTCCTTTTCTTCGAGCAAGTTTTATAACACCCTAGGCAGTGAACCTATTCGTTGTAGTGTAGTATTAGGGTAAGCCACGGGTATTGATATCGTTCTCTAGGAGAATAGGAATGCTAGTGAGAAGTTACTACGCTAAGGTTGGGGTTGAGGAAGATTATTTTTTATCTTTTTGTGTTTTTTAGGAAAGGAAAGGTATGAATCTCGGGGTTTGGATTTGGGGGTTGGTATTTCTACCGATTACTCTACTAATCTAATTATCTAATCTAAGGTGAGGGTAGTATATGTCTAATTATTGTGTGCTCGTATGATGGTTTAAAGATGTGTTTACTTAGGTTTTATTACTCCTTAATTATTTCCTATTGATGGTTGAATTGTCACGTCCTTATTCTTAATCGCGTTGTGTGTCTAAAGTCGTAGGGTATGCGTTTGTCCCTAACTCTTTGAAACTACCAAAGGGTCTCGATTACAAAAACCTCTAGGAATTATAAACTCTAACTCTAAGGTACTCTTTGGATGGTTTAGCCTACAACCGCTCTAAGTGTTATAGTCCAAGGTTCACAAAGATTAATCAAGCATTAATTACACAACGAATGACCTATCGCATTACTAGATCATTAACAATTAAGATAAGAGACAACCAATCAATATTCAATAATTAAATTTCATATTCCCTAAGCAAACACACAAGTAAATTAGCCAGACATGGAGAACATGCAAGCATACACACAAGTAATTGAAGACATAATTGAATTAATGAAGTAAAACACTTATCTTGATGTAAGATAGGGTTGGAACCCTAAAAAACTGTACAAGACAGCCTTGGTTCGGTTTAGGTTTTTACTCCAAAAGACTACACACTAAAACTGAAAAATTCGGATTCTATATATAAGATTACAATTGCGACGGCGTCACCTTATGATTTGTGATGCCGTCAGGTCGCCGTCATTAGGGTGTCATCTTGGCCACGTTAGTCTTGCGACGGCGTCACCTTATGCTTGTGACGCCGTCCCCTTCAGTCTCTGACGTCGTCTGGATCAAATCTAGGCCGTCTGAGTTGCGACGGCCTACTCTTTTAAAGCCTGACACCGTCACTTGAAAATAAGCAATTTGGCTACTGTGTCGTCACAGAAGTGCTCCGACGGCGTCGCAGTTAAGCAGTGACGCCGTCCCCTTGTACTTCAGCAGTTTGAGTGTCTCGATTCTTGACTTTGGCCATTTTCTTCGTATATCCGCGCCTTTTCGTCCAAATAAGTGCCATTCCAGCAATTTGCATTCAAGAGACCTAAAAAGTGAAAAGGAACGATATTAAGTAATATTGGATACAAAAGTGATCAAATAAGGGCTTAAACGACCCCTCAAAAAGGTACATTTTAAAACCTTATCAAATATCCCTACACTTGGTATTTGTTTGTCCTCAAGCAAATGTGCTTTTAGCCAATTAATTTATAAGTTAGGGGTCATGAAGCATTGGTTTAAAACAATCCACAACACATATAAGCCCCGCAAAAGTCATAACAAACATGGAAATTACATACTAGCACCTCACATGGGGTGTTTGGATACTCTCATCTCTCGGGTGTATATGAAATATAACAAGTTGGAAATGGAAGATAAACACTCATTAACCGGTCCTAGTACATAGATTACCATAGGCTTGAGAATAGATCAAACCTCCATCGCTTTGGCGTAAGCACCTAGGAAAGACTATCAAAGAGGTCTTTAAATGGTTGTAACGTTAGGCTTACGGTAGGGAAACAAAGGGTTTGGTGGGATAGGCAATTTAGTGGTGGCAAGTCAAAAATCTCTATGTTACAAGCATACGAAGAATGGCGTTGCTAAGCCAAGACTCGACACTCTAAACTCTAGGTAACTGAAACAAACAAACATAAATTTAAAGGATAGATGTAGGATGGTAGCCCGTATGTTATTTTTTTTTTTTACTGTATTTTTTTTCTTTTCTCTTTTTTTTTTTTTTTTTTTTTTTTCTTCATACACTTTTACTCTACCATCCTCTACGGTAACATCAAAATGATAGGGATTTATAGGCACATCCCTACCCTGGAGTTTTTATTACTCTAACACTAATTTGACCCGAATTGAAAAGATCAAAACACTTGGGGTACGTTATTACGCAAATAAGGGAATTTAACGTTCCCTTCCAGTCATTTCATAAACTTTAACTTTTCCCATGAGTCCCAATCGTCCCAAAACTGTGTACAAAGGATATGACTCGACTTAGCAACTTATGCAAGCAACTAGATAATTGAACTAAGGGTTTAGGGTGATAACAATAATGCACTAAAAGTGAGTGCATACAAGGTAGGCTAAGGCGATTTGGGTGTACATTTGGGGGTGGGGTGTAAACAATGCTCTTCATTGATATTCTGGAAAAACCGAAACATCACGAGAACCGCGAAAAGGATAGGCTCTGAGGGGTTAACTAGGGGTATCGTGTACTACAGATGAGTACAATGCAAAGGTGTGGGGGATTTACTCAACCCATGTGTAAGAAGTAATTATATTACGGGTATCAAACAAGGGTTATCCTAATGCCTCTTATCATTTAGTTATTCCTAACTTGTTGGAATCACTGCTAAACAGTATTTCAAGTATTTATATTTCATATGTAATAGGTAGCTTTATTATGGCCTTTATACTTGTTTAAGGTCAAGCTTATGTAGAAGGCCCATAAGCTGAGGCCCAAGCCCACATAAGAAAGGATGGGAACTAGGAGTGTTGCCCTAGGTTCCCTCCTATAAATAATCTTGTAAACCCTCATTTGAGGGTTGGTTGTTCAAGTTTTCCTTTCACTCATACATTACGCCTAACCGTCTTTCATACTATCGTGTGTGTGTGTGGTTTATCTTGTTCAATCGCCTTATCTCTTTCTCTATAAGCTTGTGTTGTAAAACTAGTGACCTAACAGTGGTATCAATCGCCAAATAGTTGGGTGTACTCGTTTGTTTTTGAAGTTTTGGTTTTGGATCTTACGCGTAGAGATAACGCATTCTTTGGTTATCTTAAAAACTCATTTTTTACACTTTTTAATCCAAGATTCTTGTACTTTCAATGTTTTGAGGTGTTAAAATACTTGTTTTTGGCAAAAAGTTTCAAACTTTACGCGTGGATTTACGTTTTTAAGCTAGCTTTTGTTCGTGGGTGTCGTTCTACGCGTAACCTGTTTAGCAGTTTTGGTACATCAAAATTCACACTTTTGTGCTCTTTTGGTACTATTGAAGCTATTCCATAACAAAAAACTAGTTTAGAAACACATTTGGGCAGAATCAAAGTTACGAGTAATCCTACGCGTATCAAAACCCTAAAATTACGCGTAAGATTGTTCCTTGGTTTGATCTTCAATTTTCTGGTTTAATCCGTGTTTTCTTACTTGGATAAGTCTGAAAATACGTCGACTTTGGATATCTTTTGCACTGTGAAGTGTAAAAGATCATTTGGGCAAAAACCCTAAAATTACGCATAAGCATAAGCTTACGCGTAGAATTCCTACGCATAAGATTCACTTTACGCGTAAACTACGGTCTACGTATAAGGTAATCCTACGCCTACGTTTCTACGCCTAACTTTTGTCTACGCTTAACTTTAGTGTTTTCCCTACTTACGCGTAAGCTAAAACCTACGCGTAACTCCTCATTGTTACGCGTAACTTTTGGTGTTTTTACGCATAAGTGTTACTTGGTTCTTGTCTTTTCTACGCCTAAGGATACTTCATCAACAAAGGTTCATTCGACTACAAAGATCCATCTTTACCACACAAGTTTATCATCATGTCTCAACCACCATACTCTAACTATTTCCCTCACACTTATAATCATCAACAACAACAACAATTAACTCCACAACATCAACAATGGAATCAACAACAAGCTATTTATCAACAACAATTTAATCAGCAACATACTCCACAACTTGGTGCAATCCCACAACCACAAATGGTTCAACCACCACCAAGTCTTCAAACTCTACCCTACACAAACGATTTCAATCAACATCCATCACGAAGCACTATGAAGGAACCCACTTGGTTTGCTAAGATGTGTGAAGCTTTAAGCAGCCAACAATCAATTCATGAAGCCGGATCACTTGATAGACCTCCAATGCTCACTCCAGGAAACTACGATCAATGGGTGATAAGGTTCTTTAGGTTCTGTGATCTGAAGAAGCCACATGGAAAGTTCTTAAAGAAGGTTATCTTGGAAGGTCCATTAAGTGTGTAGAATCGTTTGGTTCACCCAAGGAAGTATCACGAAGCACTACCTACAACTAACTTTAGCAAACACATCCCATCTCAAACTTCTGAACCACCA
>BPTQ01000002.1:108674166-108757003 GCA_019973895.1 Chrysanthemum seticuspe | reverse complement strand
ATCATACTCTAGGGTTCACAAAGATGAATCAAGCATTAAGTACACAACGAATGACCTATCGCATTACTAGATCATTAATCAACTAAGATAAGAAACAACCAATCAATATTTAATAATTAAGTTTCATACTTCCTAAGCAAACACACAAATAAATTAGCCGGACATGGAGAACATGCAAGCATACACACAAATAATCAAAGACATAATTGAATTAATGAAGCAAAGACTTATCTTGGTGTAAGATAGGGTTAAAAACCCTAAAATACTGTACAAGACACCTTAGGTTCGGTTTTAGGTTTTTACTCCAAAGACTCTCCACACAAAGACTGAAAAATTCGGATTCTATATATAAGATTACAATTGCGACGGCGTCACCTTATGTTTAGTGACGCCGTCGTGTCGCCGCCATTAGGGTTTCGTCTTGGCCACGTTAACCTTGCGACGGCGTCACCTTATGTCCGTGACGCCGTCCTCTTCAGCTTCTGACGTCGTCTGGATCGCATCTAGGCCGTCTGAGTAGCGACGGCCTACTCTTTCACAACTAGACGCCGTCTCTTGAAAACACGAGTTTTGAGTTCTGACCCGTCACAATAATTCTCCGACGGCGTCGCAAATAGCTCCTGACGCCGTCGCCTTCTACATTCAGCGACTGTGAGTGTCTGATTTCGACTTTGGCCATTTTCTTCGTATATTCGCGCCTTTCTGTCCAAATAAGTTCCATTCCAGCATTTTGCCTTCACGAGACCTAAAAAGTGAAAAGGAACGATATTAAGCAATAACGGATACAAAAGTGATCAAATAAGGACTTAAACGACCCCTTAAAATGGTACCTTTTAAAACCTTATCATTGACGGTACTAAACTGTTAGTAACTCGAAAAGACTTGTCCTGGACGGGTAATAATATCAAGCTAGTTCGCTAGTGATGTAAACGTGTCTCGCAAAGGACTTGTCCAAGTAGAAAGTACCATTCGAGAAACTCTTGATAGACATGAACTCTGACGGGTATGACAACCTTTCGAGGTTTGTCTACACCTTCAAGATAGTTATTAGAGCTAGTTGTCACCTAAAAGCTGACAATGAAACTCTTTAACTATACAACGTAACCGTGTCTCGCGGGGGATTGTCTATCTTCAGTGAATCAATTCAAAAAGTGCGCGCTCTTTCCTCACTGTGCATTTAACCATTAATACTATTAAGCACATGTGGAGGGGGAGTATTTATGCAAAACCTCATCTCTCACTGTGGTTCAAACATGTTTTTCATTAACAAACCCTTTGAGAGAGATTTTAACATACAGTGGTTTTCATGGCAAACATAGGTTAGTCATGGAGTTATAAGGTGACTAAGGTTAGGAATAACCGTCCTATGATCCGCCAGAGCCGGAGGGATCTACCCAAGGACACTACCATTAGTTAGTGTTAGAAGTCCTTAGGAATGATTATAAAAAGGAGAAAATGAGAATCGGAGAAAGAAGGAGTTGAAGAATCAAAAACAAATGTAAAGTAAAGGGTGAAAAGAAATAGCCCTCCAGATTATTCAACTTAGGGCAGACACCGGGTTCAATTCATATGCTACTGTTTGTCACTTAGTGACACCGGTATTGAAGATTAAAATTCGTCATGGACCCAGTGACGCATGCACTAAACCTTCTTAGCCACTCAAGTTTCTCTCAACAGAAGCTTGTTTCATTCTCACTGGGAACCCTACATAAACTATTGGCTTTCTCTTAGAGATCGCTGGTATTGAAAAAGGAGACCCTCTCCCTAGTCTCCGCTCAGGAAAACCAAAACGCACTATTGAGTCTAGAGCCACGAGATTCATCAAAAGATCTCTTAGGAACACTTGACATTTAATCACTTGATGATCAACAATAAGATCATCAGTGGTTCATATCGAGTCCTTCACAGATCTTAGCAATCTGTCGAGAACATTTATGAGAGGTTCACATCTGTGATCCTCAGTGATTGAATGGAAACTCCTGCCAGGGTCAACATCAAACAGCCCTGACAGCAGGTCACTTCGGTAACTCCCCGTGGATTACGCGGAGTGTGTCTCAAATGGTCTACAGTCGTGAGGTGATGCTTCGGTGTACCTCAGCGACTCATCTGAACTGTAGATGTACTTCGGTACATCGCGTTATCTCACTTGTGGGACTCCAGTTCAGGAACGGCCTTTGTAAGAATTAGAGTTGTGTTTTCACACTATGCTGTTAACACTCTCGAAGTTCAAACTTGTAAGTGCCGGAAACCGCTTATTACTAACTGTTTGAAATGTTTTCTTCTTATGGAAGCTCCGGAGCGGGATGATCGTGCTGATTCTTCTCATGCTCACGCCAACATCAACACTAATGGAAGTCCTATTCTAAAGCAACACAACCGTCAGAATGATTCTTCATCAAATCAAAGAATCTACAAAGTCAAAGACTTAAAGAACTTCATCAGTATTGATTTCCACCGTCAAAGAGCGTGTGAGCATGTTGAAGAATGACGTGGAGACACTGGAGCAGCGAAGCAGACCTGAGGCAGACTGATGCAGATAACAACATACTATCACTTTCACCACAAAGAACAATGATCAAAGAACAAAGTTAAAGATGACGTTGAATCTTAAACCGTTCGAAGATAACTATCTCTCTACACTGGGGAGATTGTTCGAATCAAGGCAATTCCTCTCACAAGAAAGAAGAATGTCAGAAGACGTCACAGCTACTATTACATCAACACCTTCACCGTTTACATTCATAAATACTTGAGGGGGAGATTGTTGGAATCACTCCTAAACAGTATTTCAAGTATTTATATTTCATATGTAATAGGTAGCTTTATTATGGCCTTTATACTTGTTTAAGGTCAAGCTTATGTAGAAGGCCCATAAGCTGAGGCCCAAGCCCACATAAGAAAGGATGGGAACTAGGAGTGTTGCCCTAGGTTCCCTCCTATAAATAATCTTGTAAACCCTCATTTGAGGGTTGGTTGTTCAAGTTTTCCTTTCACTCATACATTACGCCTAACCGTATTTCATACTACACAAGTGTAGTCTTACTAGCGATCTCGGAATGCATCACAAAACAAGTTCTAGAATCTAATATACTACCGGTTCACACTCTAAGCATTAAAGATGAATGCTTTAATTCCTACTAATCTAAGGGGGATCCTCACATTTTGGGTGGAATTTAGGTGGTAAAGGGTTTTTGTGCTATTCATGTAACTTCCTATCCGTGAGACGCTTTTGTTAAGACTAATGGCCCACTCCTATATGTCATGAAAAAAATTAAATTTGGTGCCAAAATTACCCTAACCGACATTTTCTCATGGTTTATTACACAAATACAATTGGACAAAGCAAATAGTTAAGGATAAGCATAGTTTCAAAGTTCCAGTTTTATTTTCCCTCCCTACACTTAAACTGAACATTGTCCCCAATGTTCCCCGAAAGTATCAAAGTTATGATAAAAGAAGGTAATGAAAAACGAAATAAACTAATACTCCCCTGATTAGCTCGGTAGGATCCGTGTGTGAAGTAGTGGTTAAATCCTTTCCAAGAAGAATGCATGCGTGAAAAACTCCTTCCAATCTTATGTAACTTCTTCTTGATAAATTAAACCTGCACACTTGAAGAAAACAAACGAAACCTTCACGTAAAATCGACGGTAATAATATATATAAGACTCGACTAAACTAGGATATAATTCTTGTGGAATGGATGTTTACAGAATTTCTGGAAAATTAAGACCTGGAAAATTCCAAAAATTTATAAGTAGCTCAGAAAACGAGAAAAAAGTAATCTGTTATTTTTACTCCTTCCTGACGCCGTCAGGTTGCGATCCTGACGCCGTTAGGTTATCCTGACAAAAACTGGTCTGCGATTTTCTGGAAAAAAATTCTGGAAAATTTACATCTTTAGAATCTGGAAATATTTCTGCAAAACATCCATTATGACTCGATACAAGCATTTGACTCAAAAAAACACACATATATATCTTTTAATTAATTGTTATACTCATGTTTACGTTTCTTTTGAAAACGTGTGTAATCCTCCCTACACTTATCCTTTATGTAAAATACCTTTATATGCAATTAAGACGAGGTTAAAAATAAAATAAAGCATTTTTACAAATTTAAACATGAGAATAAGCAATAAATAAAAGATATATGACACTAACAAGAAAACAATTAAGCATGGGTTGCCTCCCACGAAGTGATTTTCTTTATTTATAAGTCTTGTAGCTAGACTCGTAGTCGTGCTCCTACGTAACTTCATTACCGTCATCTCCTTCCTCATGACGGTCTCTAGTGGTTGGTTCCATGTTGTAGAAGTGCCCTATGATACACCTTTCTAGGAGTTCGTCCTCTTCCCACTCTTTTCTATATTCCGGTCCTAAGTTCAAGTAGAATCCGAAAATCTTAGCCATAACATAATCTACTCCTTTTTCTTTATCCTCATTATTCCTATAATAGACCGACAGTTTAAGTTCCTTTTCATCATTAGAGAGGGATGAAAACTTCTCAATCTTAAACGGCATTTGGTAAGCTATGTCGTTAGTCTCATCCTTGAATCGCACTATTCCTAATGAGGGATCATAAGTCATCCCGGTGTTTTCTATGAAAGGTTTTCCTAAAATAATGTGGGACAAGCTAGGATCTATGGCCGTGCTAATATCATCCACAATTATGAAGTCCGTAGGAAACATGAAACTACCTACATAAACGGGCAATCCCTTAACTCTTCCAAGAAAATTGCAACTAACCCTAGGATTATCAGGATTTTGCCTAGTTTGGATAGGCTTCTTCATCACCCAATTGTAGTAGGTGCTAGTTATTATGTTAAATGGGGACTTGCAATCAATGTAGGCCTTTGCCATGAAAAGGTGTCCTATGCAACATGGTATGTTAAGATTCCAAGGGTTTCCAAACTTGATCCTAGGGCTTTTCCTAACATACATGTGATGGAGGTCACGCACTAAGTGAGGGTGGCGAGATAGTTCTTCTTCCGTAGGAAACTTATTGAAATAGTCATTATCTACTTCATTCACTTCCTCGGTTTTTTCCTTCGTCGGTGTTTCCTTAACCTCAAGTATCATCTCATGGTTCTCTTCGTCATTTGTTCTATTAGGTTTCACTAAGGCGATGGTATTGACGAATTGAACGTGCTTAGCTAACTTACTTGGGTCCTTAATCTCTACACCAGAAGGCTCGGGAGTTGAGATAGCATTAACCTTCCTATCACTATTGGTCATGGCTTTCAAAAGGTTATCTATCTTTCTATCCATTTCGGCTTGTTGTTGGTTAAAGCGGTCCGAGAGCTTAGCTAATTGGTCTTCTTGGGATGCGACTAGGTTTTGCAACATCCCTTCAATGCTTTGTTGGTTAGGACCGTGAGATGGGGGCCATGAGAAATCATTGGAGGTGAATTCTTTGGTTTGTCCCCAATAGAAGTCGGGCTTGCCCTTCCATGCTTCTCGGGTCTCATTGAAATTCCTAGGTCCGAGTATTGTAGGGAATCTTCCTCCTGTTCCATTAATACGCGAGGATGTGTAGTCAACGGAAGCATGTTCGGGGGATCGGGTGCAAGTGCGCGTGTTATGAGGATCACTACACGGCTCACATGAGGAAGAAACTTTGTTCACATGGCGTGAAGACTTAGGATTTTCGTAGGAACTCATTAGGAATTTAACTTGATCTTCAAGTTCGATCATCCTACGTTCGAAAGATTGTGAGTCAATGGGAGGCAAGGAGATTGCCTTAACGGTTTTGGGCAACTCACGGGGGTCATTCCAACTTTCGTTGTCATAGAGAGCAAGGTCCTCTATTATACCCCATGATTCTTCCGCGGTGAGATCACTACGTTTTCCACCGGCTGCTTGGTCAATGGATCGCTTGGTGGGGAAGTTGACATGATCATAAAAGATTTGGACTTGGAGCCAAATATCAATGCCGTGATGAGGGACTTTATAAAGTAAGTCCTTGAATCGAGTCCATGCTTCGTAGAGAGATTCACCTTGACGTTGTTGGAACATCAAGATGTCATTCTTAAGTTTAGTGGTTCTCCCCGGTGGGAAAAATTGGGCAAGGAAGCGAGAGGTGAGATCATCCCAACTTGAGATGGAGCCGGCGGGAAGTCGCTCAAGCCAATTACTAGCTTGGTCCCGTAGAGAGAATTGGAAGAGACGCAGACGCGTGGTCTCCCGAGTAGTAGCATCAAGGTCGATGGAATCAACAATTTTGAGGAAATCCCTTAGATGCTGATTTCGATCTTCGGAACGAAGTCCATGGAATGCACATCCGTTTTGCACCAACCGGATGGTGTCGGATCGCAGGGCCGTAGTTTGGGCTTGTTCGGGAAGCTCAATGGTGTTTCTATAGACTAGGTGGCTTGGTCTCGAGTATTCACCAAGAGTGCGGGCTCTTGGCGGGTCATTTGGTGGTGGGTTGATGAATGGTGGTTGGTATCACCTTCCATGATGAAAAGTGATGGTGTTACGAACAAAGGTCACGAAGAAGGGGGATAGACTAAGAGAAAGCTAAAAATGAGAACAAAATTTTACTTGATAGGAATCAAGCAAAGAAACCTAAACGAGGTGGACTACTAACTAGCTATTCTATTCCCCGGCAGCGGCGCCAAAAACTTGATAACGCTACACGCGTCGTTCGGGGTCAAAGGAACTTCCTTTTCTTCGAGCAAGTTTTATAACACCCTAGGCAGTGAACCTAATCGTTGTAGTGTAGTATTAGGGTAAGCCACGGGTATTGATATCGTTCTCTAGGGGAATAGGAATGCTAGTGAGAAATTACTACGCTAAGGTTGGGGTTGAGGAAGATTATTTTTTATCTTTTTGTGTTTTTTAGGAAAGGAAAGGTACGAATCTCGGGGTTGGTATTTCTACCGATTACTCTACTAATCTAATTATCTAATCTAAGGTGAGGGTAGTCTATGTCTAATTATTGTGTGCTCGTATGATGGTTTAAAGATGTGTTTACTTAGGTTTTATTACTCCTTAATTATCTCTTGTTGATGGTTGAATTGTCACGTCCTTATTTCTAATCGCGTTGTGTGTCTAAAGTCGTAGCGTATGCGTTTGTCCCTAACTCTTTGAAACTACCAAAGGGTCTCGTCTACAAAAACCTCTAGGAATTATAAACTCTAACTCTAAGGTACTCTTTGGATGGTTTAGCCTACAACCGCTCTAAGTGTTATAGTCCAAGGTTCACAAAGATTAATCAAGCATTAATTACAAAGCGAATGACCTATCGCATTACTAGATCATTAACAATTAAGATAAGAGACAACCAATCAATATTCAATAATTAAGTTTCATATTCCCTAAGCAAACACACAAGTAAATTAGCCGGACATGGAGAACATGCAAGCATACACACAAGTAGTTGAAGACATAATTGAATTAATGAAGTAAAACACTTATATTTATGTAAGATAGGGTTTGGAACCCTAAAATACTGTACAAGACAGCCTTGGTTCATTTTAGGTTTTTACTCCAAAAGACTACACACTAAAACTGAAAAATTCGGATTCTATATATAAGATTACAATTGCGACGGCGTCACCTTATGATTTGTGACGCCGTCGGGTCACCGTCATTAGGGTTTTGTCTTGGCCACGTTAGTCTTGCGACGGCGTCACCTTATGCTTGTGACGCCGTCCCCTTCAGTCTCTGACGCCGTCTAGATCAAATCTAGGCCGTCTGAGTTGCGACGGCCTACTCTTTTAAAGCCTGACACCGTCACTTGAAAATAAGCAATTTGGCTACTGTGTCGTCACAGAAGTGCTCCGACGGCGTCGCAGTTAAGCAGTGACGCCGTCCCCTTGTACTTCAGCAGTTTGAGTGTCTCGATTCTTGACTTTGGCCATTTTCTTCGTATATCCGCGCCTTTTCATCCAAATAAGTGCCATTCCAGCAATTTGCCTTCAAGAGACCTAAAAAGTGAAAAGGAACGATATTAAGTAATAACGGATACAAAAGTGATCAAATAAGGGCTTAAACGACCCCTCAAAAAGGTATATTTTAAAACCTTATCAGACGTTTAGGCCTTTGAGCTTCTTCTCTGCATGCTAATTTGAGTTGGTATTCCAGCAATGCTTCAAACAATTTACCTTCGTAAGAAGT
The DNA here is from genome assembly GCA_019973895.1 of Chrysanthemum seticuspe. Lineage (NCBI taxonomy): Eukaryota > Viridiplantae > Streptophyta > Magnoliopsida > Asterales > Asteraceae > Chrysanthemum > Chrysanthemum seticuspe. The sequence continues at coordinate 108,748,880 of BPTQ01000002.1, read as the reverse complement.
AAATATTGCAGATCGTTTAGACATTTGAGTTACCAGCCTGGAAACCAATTCAGCATCGGAGAACACTATAGGATCAGTTGGGTTGATTGTTACGGTCATAGGTGTTGATCTTATAGTTTGCTTGGCCAAATGCATCAGATTCGGATAGAGTTGTCTGTTGAACATCTCTCTGGTCACGCTAGGAACGGTGTCGAGTAGGAACTTTTGAGTATAGCCCCTAATCATTTCGTTCAGTTCCCCTTGGACATCACGTTGCATGAACTTCTGAATATACTCCCTTTCATTTGACATCTTGTCTATCTCGTCATGAAGATGTTTGATGTTATCAGCGAGTATATCTAACTTTTTATTGGTCACATCTTTCTTCCTGACCTGCTTGACAGCTTTAACAATCCCTGTCTTTGCCCGAGATATCCAAGAGTCGGTTGGTTTCTTCACAGATTTGGATGTGGATCTGGTTGTTTCTTTGGATGGTGGGGGTGAAGAGTGAGAAGACGAATCTGATGATGAGGAGTCGTGAGGTGATTCAGGGTCCTTAGGAGGTTCAGAAGTTTCCTCCTTAGAGCGAGTAGGACTGTCAAGAAGATAATCATCATAATTCACTTCGTCATCTTGTCCAGATTTAGCCTTTACTTCAGCCTGAATCCAGGCCTCTTCATCTGCTTTGGCTTGAGCTGCAGCCTCTCCATTAGCTTTTTCTTTCTCATACTTTTCCTTTTCTGGTTCATCAAAGTCATAATCAATAGAATCCTCCAGGCGCTTTTGTTGTTGCTCAAGAGTGGTGGGACCAGTTCCCTTATCGGGTTGATTAACCACATCAGGAATTGGTGTATATTGGACACCACCACTTGACCCTCCGGGGCCACGCATTTGTTGCTGTTCGAACTCTTTTGCAGCGTGTTGGAGTCTTATGATTTTGAACTTCTTCCTGTAGTCAGTATCCAGTGGCTCTTCATCTGAGCTTTCTTCTTCATGCTCAATTACTGGAGTTTTCCCTTTGCCTTGGTCAGCTTTTGGACTAGGAGGTTTAGCTACTGTTTGAGTGTCATCGATTGCAGTTTCAGAGTAGGTGACCTCTTCGTCTGATTCAGTTTCCTCAGAGCTTTCATCCACTAGCTTTCTTTGCGGTTCAGACTTGGGAATGGGAATAGGAACAGCTTCCTTAGAGGGAACTGTCCTTTTGAGTAGAGGTTTCCTCTTAGGGAACTTTCTTTGACTCTCAGTGCATGTAACACTTCCTACACTGCCTCTTCTGGTTTTCCTTGTAGGTGTACCAGCGGACTTTTCATCGAGAAAACCTACTTTGCCTTCTTCAACTGCTACCAGATATCGTTTGTACGAGTACAGTTGTTTGATATCATCAGTTATAAGGTGATCTGGCAGCACTGCACCTTGTTTCTTTGTTGTAGAGTCCTTAAATCTGACAGAGAGTGTGGGCTCATACAACATGGAGTGTTGTTTGGGGTCATCGAATCTCAAGGGAATATCAGGATTATACCCTAGAGCTCGTTAGATCAACAGATATCTGATATACGGGATTTTGGTGCCAAGCTTTTTAAGGAATGACATCATGTCGTCCCATATCAGAGCTTCAACTTCAATGTGTTTCATGTTGATCAAAGCCCAAAAGATCTGTAGTTCCACGAGCTTGGGATGCTCGTAACCACTATCACGTCCAGAAACTGATTTGGTGATGATGATGTAGAGGGTTCTCCATGGCTGAGGAATATTCTTAAGATCCACGTATGAATGCTTTGTGATTACTCCTGTAGCTTCGTCATAACCAATGTCGATCATGAATTGCATAACAGCCTCTTCAGTTGGTGTAGCATTGTATTCGGTTGGCTCGATGACGGGAATGAGAAGAACAACCCTTAAGTCAGCTAGTGTGATGGTGACTTGTTTGTGGTTGAGCGTCACCGTCACAGAATTTTGACCTTTGATCTTTTGCATTGTATGCCAGAACTGGTGAATGTAGATCTCCGGCACTGTAGCAGAATTGGTGAGCATGTTCTAATAAGGGTGGTTCTTCAGAATGTCCACAACTATAAAGCAAGAAGACTCTGAGCAGTTGAGACTATCAAAATCAACACGAAGGTTGTTCTTTCCTATCTTCATCGGATAGCCATTAGGGAAGATATCTTCAACGGTGAGAACGTTTGGTGCTTCCACGTTTTTCATTTGAGCGTCCATGTCGTAATCTGAAAGATATTTAGCCAAAAGAACTAACATATCGAAAGACATTGCTTTAGTCAACAGATGGTTTTATTGTCCAATTATTGAATGTGATATGTCGATGATTGTTACGAGCCCAATGTCACTTGTTTGTCCAATAGTCCAAAGACGTCGTGATAAGTTTCGTGAGTTGATTAATCTTCAAGTTTTAAAGTCTATGTTTTTCACTTATTTTTCACAACTTATTAAACGATTAAGCTTATTAGTGACATTATTGGTTTCGTGGCATTATGATTTATTTATTTACAAGTTTGCACGCGTAACAGTTCATAATTAAGGTTAAAACTAGGCTTAGGCGTAGAAATGGCAAGCTTATGCATAAACAGGAGTGATTATACGCGTAAACGAAAGCTTATGCGTAGGTTCTTGACTTACGCGTAAGAAATATTACGTGTAGGAAAAGAGTTCCTTATGCGTAGAGCTTACGCGTAAGCGTATAAGGAACCTTACGTGTAAGGCTTACTCGTAAGAGTCAACCTTATGCGTAGAGGTTACTGTTTACTCATATCCTTAACAGGATACGCGTAGTTCCCAATGTAGAACCTTACGCGTAAATGTTACTCGTAAGATTTCTCTTATGCATAACATGCTACGCGTAAGGTGATCCTTATGCGTAGATGGCAAGTAACCTTGATTCTGAATATTCACGCGTAGAAAACCTTAAATAAGTTCATCATAACACCAATCTTAACAGATACATTCAATCTTTATCAGCTTCAAACATGAATACTCAATCAAACAATTATGCGTAGAACACAAGTTACGCGTAAACCTAAACCCTAAAGCTTAAGAATTACGAGTAAGCAATTTAACCATGGGAATTGCACCAAAGTTTTTCTGGGATGTATAAGAAGCATATTGAGTTGTTCTATCCAGGTTTTAACATCAGAATCAAAGCGAATCAAAAATACCCAAATACTTATGAACATAAACCCTAGTTTTCAATTTTAAGGCCTAGATATGATCAATAAAACATGAAAACAACATCATATAACTATCCTTTTAACCAAAAACACTCAATATTGAAAATACCCAATTCACGCATAAACCCTAATTATCAAGAACATTCAATTCGTGTTTCTGGGTGAGTTTTAAAGATAGGAATGGTTTCAACGTGATTATCTAAATGTTTTGACACAACCATTCTAACCACTAACACTCAAATGAAGAATGTGTGTTCATATGTTACGCGTAGAACACAGATCTTACTAAAACATGAGATTTAACCGTTGGATGTTTATGATATCTAAAACCTTTGTTTATGATCATGTTAGGAACGTAAAAACACTTACAGTTTGATGATCAAAAACACGGATTAGAGGGTTGATTTTTACGCGTATGATATGGTAGTTGTGAGAATTAAATGTGAAGAGTTAATGTGGTTTAGTTGGAGTGTTTTATTAAAAAAAATACTTTGAGCTTTTGACACTTTCAGTCCCTCCACCTAAACCATTTACATACAACGCCCATAACTTCCATTTTGGTTACTAATCGAAAGATATTTGGAAAAGAATTTTGACGACACTCCCCCTTGACTTGAGAATTAATGAAATTTTGTTAATTTTAGTCTGAGGAGTGTCAGTAAACCAGAAATGTAGCCACCATTATTAAAGAAAACAACCGTGATAAGGTAACATGCAAGTACAAGGTTTTATGAAACCGAAAAATATTAGCATTCCCCCCCCTCAACACTTGATCGATAAAAGACTGAATTTTGAAAGATTTGAGTGTTGACGGAAGAATTGTACATGCCATGTTAAAATAAATATAGATAGAAGAATATTTTTGTTGTTTTATCGGATTTTATATTTTTGTATTTTGTTTTTGAAATATATTTACATAATAGGTTTTGGTATTTGACTGGTTTTTAAGAATGTTTTAAGAGTTCATCCAGTTCCTCTTGAGTCAAACACCGCATACCAATCCGGTGGACCAGCTCATTAAACCTAGCAGGAGCTAAGGCTTTGGTGAGAAGATCTGCCAATTGGTATTCAGTACCCACAAAGTATAATTCAACTATACCCTGTTCCACGTGGTCCTTGATGAAATGATATCGAAGATCGATGTGCTTTGATTTCGAATATTGAACAGAGTTGCACGAGATCGCAATAGCACTTCGATTGTCTCAGTACATCGGGATTCTGTCAAATACATAACCATAGTCTTTGAGTTGTGTTCTCATCCAAATGACTTGAGCACAACATGCCGACATGGCTACATATTATGCTTCGGTTGAGGACAGCGATGTACAGTCCTGCTTCTTTGATTGCCATGACACCAATTTGTCACCAAGAAATTGTAATGCTCCGGAAGTACTTTTCCGTGAATCTAAGCATCCTGCGTGATCAGCGTCTGAAAAAGCTATTAGTTCAAAACCAAAATCCTTCGGATACCAGATCCCCAAGTTAATGGTTCCCTTGATGTATCAGAGAATTCTTTTAGCCTCAGAGAGGTGGGTTTCAGTTGGTCTCGACTGATAACGGGAGCAAAGATATACGGCAAAAACAATATCAGGCCTGCTAGCTGTTAGATACATGAGAGACCCAATAATACTACGGTATTTGGTAGGGTCTACCAATTTCCCATGTAAATCAGTGTCTAGCTTCTTGGTATGAGCCATTGGTGTGGCATAGGTGTCACAGTTTTGCATTCCAAATTTGTTCAACAGTTCAAGGGCATATTTGGACTGACTTAAGAAAATAACGCGGGGTGATTGATGGACTTGCATTCCAAGAAAGAATGTGAGTTCACCCATCATTGACATTTCAAAATGTTTTGTCATTAGTTTTGCAAAAGCATTTGAGTATTTTAAATGTGTTGACCCAAAAATGATGTCATCCACATAGATTTGAACGATTAAGATGTGAGCCCCGTGATATTGTATGAAAAGTGTAGGATCGACCAAACCTTTAGTGAATTTATTGGCAATGAGGAAGGATGATAACTTATCGTACCACGCCCGAGGAGCTTGTTTGAGACCATACAGAGCTTTGTTCAGTTTGTAGACATGGTTGGGGAACTCGGGATCAACGAATCCTTCTGGTTGGCTGACATAAACCGTTTCTTTTAGTTGCCCATTCAGAAAAGCAGTTTTGACGTCCATCTGAAAGACCGTTATATTCATATGAGCCGCGAACGCGAGAAAGATCCGAACAGCCTCAAGACGAGCAACCGGAGTGAATGATTCTTCAAAGTCAATACCCTCTTCCTGTCTATAACCCTTAGCCACCAGACGTGACTTGTTTCTGATTACGTTCCCTTCAGCATCCAATTTGTTCTTCCAAATCCATTTGACACCAATGACGTAGACCCCTTTTGGTCTTTCAACCAGTTCCCATACTTCAAGACGTTTGAATTGGTTGAGTTCTTATTGCATGGATTCAATCCAGTTGTCTTTTGTCATTGCGTCTTTAATGTTTTTAGGTTCAGATTGGCAGACAGTGAGTGCATAAATGCAATGTTTACCATCTGTGTGAAAACGTTGTCTCGTAACGACTGGTTGATTCGGGTTGCCAATAATATTCTCTAGAGGATGATCTTTTTTCCAACGATGTGTAGAGGGTTGATGTTGGTATACATTGTGCAGATTTTGAGGATTCAAATGGCTTGTAGATGATTCTGCAACATCAGGTGCAACAGTTTCATTAGCAAACGGATTAAAGAACGCATTTGGATCAAAATCTACTGGTGGGGGTACTTCATTAAGAACATCATCAGCTGGTTCAGCGTCGTTGGAAGCAGTTTGTTCAACTGTTGTTGTAGAGTCAACTAGTGGTGCTTCTTCAACAGTATTTGTTGTAGCAGATGTATCAGGTATAAGAGTATGATCAGGGTGAGCAGCGGAAACAGCGGATACACCTGGACCACGTTCATCAATGTCATCACTAAACAGCGGAGCAAAGAGCTTTTCCATTTGTTGACGAGTAATCTGGGGGCTTGGTTTAGCTGATGATGGGGTTTGAGGGAAGTTTAAACGGTTGTGACCGGGTTCCAAGATGTTATGCTCAGAAGCCATATCTGTAAGCTCATCAAAATTAGCATGAATCGTTTCCATAACCTGCTTTGTACGACGATTCCAAATCCGGTAACCTTTAGAGTTCTCACCGTATCCAATAAAGACTAAAATGTCAGCTTTGGCTTTGAGCTTTCCAAAGTCATCACGATCATTATTTGGGTAGCAAAGGGATCCAAATACATGAAAGTGTTTGAGATTCGGTTTATGGTTGTGGATAAGCTCAAAAGGTGTTTTGTTGTGGCGTTTTGTAATCATTGAACGATTTTAAGTATAGCATGCAGTTGATACAGCTTCTGCCCACAAGTAATCTGGAAGTTTAGCATTGATTAACATTGTTCTTGCAGCTTCCACTAACGTACGGTTTCGTCTTTCAACAACTCCGTTTTGTTTTGGTGTACGTGCAATAGATGTCTGATGCTCAATTCCCACTTTCTCATAAAATTCTCGAAGAGTTTGGTTCATAAATTCAGTTCCATTGTCTGTTCTGATTTGGCGGACGGTGTTCCGGAGTTGAACTTGAATTTTCGTGAGAAAGGTGATGATCATCTGTGGAGCTTGATCTTTACTTCGAAGAAAGTAGACCCAAGTCCATCGTGAGTAGTCATCGACAATTACCAAGATGTAGTGTTTGCCATTAATCGTTTGCATGCGCATCGGGCCACACAAATCCATGTGAAGAAGATGAAGCACATGCTGAGAGTTGGGTTCCACCTTTGAAGGAAAATGAGCACGAGTACTTTTCCCTTGTTCACAAGCTGAGCAAAGGTGATCTTTGGAATACCGGAATCTCGGGAGACCTTCAACAAGTTTGTGTCGAGCAAGGTTGGTGATGGTTTGAAAGTTTAAATGTGAGAGACGACGGTGCCATAGCCAAGATTTTGTAGATGTAGCCTTTGAGAGTAGACAGATGGGAGATGAAGCAACCATGTCTTGCATTGTGATTGTGTACAAACTAGAATTGTGAGAGCCAGACATAAGATTGTTTCCTTGTAGATCACGAATGAAACAAGTTTTCTCCAGAAAAGCAACTTCCAAGTCTCCATCACAGAATTGACCGACTGAAAAGAGTTTGTGACCGAGGCCTTCCACATAATAAGCCCTGCTAATTTCGATATTGCCATTGATATAATCTCCGTAGCCCATGATAGCTGTGAAGTGATCATTCCCGAATCTCCGTAGCCCAAGCACAGACTTAGAAGCATTAGTGGGCCTAGAGGTATTCCGTATCTTAGGATTCCGTAAACGAGACAAGATAGCTTTAGCAACACATTTATCATGACAATTAGAAAGCATACTTTTACGACATATATCACAAGAAGCTTCAGACTGAATATCAAAAGTACTTAAAGGTTTAGCATTAGTTACAACACTTTTTCCATTACATTTGTCAGACGCAATATCTAAAGTGGGTGCAGCTTGAGTCTTATTCAAAGTCCTAGGGTGTTCTTCTACTTCAGCATTCTTTATTGATCTTTTCTTAGGTTGCAACTTCCTATTCTTCCTTGTATTGCTCCTAGGCTGTGAAGTACAGACGTTTGGAAAAGAGGCAACTATTCCTGTTTCAGTAGAGGGAAGCACATTAGTATCTTGTGTTTTGTCAGTAGGCAATCTGGGATCACGTTTGCTAAGTGTTACAGGTGCAATTTTCTTAATGATGCTAGGCTGAACTTGTTCATACTTTCCTAACATCTCCCTTAACTTAATGATAGTGTGCACCAAATCTTGATTTTCAGAACAAAGATTTCTAGAAAAATTCATGACTTCTTTAGTGTGTGCAAGATAATGATCAAGTTTGTTTGATGCTTCATTACGAGTCTGTTTGAGTAAATCAAATATGACACCATATTCCTTTTTAACTTTTGTAAGTTCTTGTTCATATTTTGAGATTTGACATTTCAAAGGCACGTTTTGATCATCCAGTTGCTCAATTTTAGGATCAAAAAATTTTGAGCGCAACTGAGTGATTTTGTTTTGCAAAGAAAGTTCACGATTTTGACAATCTTTTTGACACCATTGAATACGACGTTTTGAATTTGAAAGCTCGTTTAACAATCGTTCATTTTCAACTTTGAAAGATTGAATCTGGTGCACATTATCAGTATTCTCAACAATATCAACAGAATCAGCAGAGATATGATCAGATGTATATGCAACAGATTGTAATAAAACAAGATTATTGATATCAGCACAGATAACATCTTCCAAGAGTCGATCAACATCTTTTCTCAATAATTTTGTTTTTACGTTTAGTATTTGAAATCGATGTTTCGGTTTTCTCGAAAACTGTTTTCATGAGACCAAGTTCCTTGTGAAAATCCCTTTCCCAATATAGTGCACAAGTTTTTAAATTTTTGACATGGGGTAAAATTCTTTTCTGAAGAATATCTCTTTGTTCTCGCGCCATTGGCGATTGAAAATGTTCAACTTTTATTTTAGAATGAAATTCAATCTCACGTTCCAAAATTTTGAGGTCAGATAAGAAAGTGTCAAAATATATGATAACGAGACAACTTTCGGCTTTTGTTTTAACTTCACTAAGTGAAGGTAAAGGACCATTAATTTGTGCACCATTGTGTTGGGGACGAACTTCAGAAACTGAGGTGATAACCAAAGGTTTGTTTGAAGTATCTTGTTGTGTGACAAAAGTTACGGCTTTTGAATAGTTAAATGGTTGTTATAAACGACATTTTCCATTTTTGACCGACTCTCGTCATCTGCATCTAATTCCTCCATGCGATTATATTCAACAACAGTCATAATTGAATCATCAATTCTATGTTCTGCACTGTAAACTTCAGGATTTGGTTTGAATGCTCTGTTTGAAAACTTAGGTTTGTAATCAGCAAGTATTGGTCCATATCCATTTGGATTTGGTTTAAAAGTAAACTTTTGAATAGATGTGATTGACTCACCTTGTTTATAAACAACATTTCGAAACTCTTTGATTTTGTGTTGTAAGTCGACAATTTCTTCAAGATAGTTATCTATTCGTTTCGTGGAATGCTTTTTGTATTCAGAGAACTGTTTTTGACAAGTTAACAACTCAGTCTTTGCTTTTTGAGTTTCCAAAGTAAGAGCGTTAATTTGTTGTTTATGTTCATGTTTCAGTTGTTCTATTTGAGACAACAAAGCATTCTTGGATGCGGCTAGATCACGTATCTGTCGTTCTAATGATTTTTCATTTTGATGAGATTTAGCAAAAGCGACTTCAAAACCTTGTTCAAGTTTTTCTTGAGTTTTAAAAACGTTGATTTGTCTAATTAAGCATTCATTATCCCTAATTAACAGTGCATTTTTTTCTTTTAATTGCTTGCAAATTTCCAAACGAGATTCTTGGTCTTTAATTAAGGTCAGGAGCTCAATTTCTCTATTAGAAAAAAGCTCATCTTGTTCAACGTGAGTCTCAACATGATCATTATTTAGATCCTCAAATATAACCACGGAGTCAAATTGATTATCAATATTAACCATAAGGTTATCTTGATCATCAAATATAACTACGGGATCTATTTGATAATCATCGGAATGAGATGTGGATGGCTCATGTTGAACACTCTCATCCTTGTCGGATGGAGAAATTGGCGGAGATATCAGATCAGTGATGAGTATATTTTGTTCCGGTACCTGAGACAAGCCATCAGTGTCATACATGGGCCTGTATCACTAATGTGTAGAGCTTGCATTTGTGCCATCAACATCACTGCTGCATTAGCCTGCAAGTCCTCCATATCATCATCAGAATCTGCATCTGCCATAAAGCTCTGTTCCTTGTTGGTAAGAGTTCCACCAACTTCATCCTTGAGAGCCAAGAGCAACGCCTCTTTGTGATAAGCACTGCCTCTTGTCCTCGGCTTAGGACATGCATTAGCCAGTTGACCCTTCTCATTACAGTTATAACAACGAGACCATTAACCCCATTCTGAGCATTTCTCTGTTCAACCACTTGAGCCCTTTGTTGTTGTGTAGCACCCATGTTATTCCTTCCCATAGCATTAAACCCTTGACCACCTCCCATCTGACGACCATAACCACGATTCTGAACTTCAACGCGTCCATTGTTCACAACAGCCTGATTCCTTGTGTTTGATGAGGAACAAATGCGATTGTTGGATTTGTTTGTATACCGACCGAAGGCTTTAGCAATCATGACAAATCCTTGTTGCAATTCATCGAAAGCATCGGAGTCCTCATCAGCTTCACTGTAAAGTGCTTGAGCATTGCTGTTGTTGTATGGAACCAATTGAGTTTGTTGAGGTTGTTGCTGTGACGTATCATATGGTGTGATGGTTGCAGTTGGTTGAGGAGCGGGTTGAGGAGCTGTTTGAGGAGGAAGACTAGTTTGAGCCCACAAAGCAAGTTGTTGATTGTCCGGAAGTGACTCTGAAGCCGGGAGTCCACGGATAGCCCTTTCTTTGTCAACTTCTTTTTGGTGAGGCTTCAGATAGTCGTACAACAATCCGTATGTAGCATGATGAAGATTCTTAGCTTGACAGAGAAAAATGACATACTTCTCCCATTCCGGACCAAGACTACTTAGGAACTTAGTGTTGACAGCAATTCGTGGCATGATGATGTTGTGTTTGTCCAAATCATTAATGATGTCTGAAAAGCGATGATGATATGACTCTAATGTCTCTCCTGGTTCAATCATGAAGTGTTCATAAGCCAAGTATTTTTTGGATTCCATGTCTTCCTGATTGAGTGTTGTGCCTTCCATAAGAAGATGAATATGTTCCCACATTGCTTTTGCAGTCTTTTGAGCATCAACACTTCGAAGGATTGGATTGGGTAATCCTAAAAGGATGTATTGCATTGCTAGTTCATCGGCTTCAAAATGTAGAAGTTTATCAGCAGTGAGGTCTGAGATAGTTGCAATGTTGGTGACAGCATCTCTTGGTGGATTGGCATCTGGATCTGCGGGTGTGACAACAGTAGGCATCTGAAATGGACCTTCCATAATGACCTTCTTTAAGAACTTTCCATGTGGCTTCTTTAGATCACAAAACCTAAAGAACCTTATCACCCATTGATCATAATTTCCGGGAGTGAGCATTGGAGGTCTATCAAGTGAGCCAGCTTCATGAATTGATTGTTGGCTACCTAAGGCTTCACACATCTTGCCAAATCATGTCGGTTCCTTCATAGTACTCCTGGATGGATGTTGATTGTAGAAGTTTGTGTAAGGTTGTACTTGAAGAATAGGTGGTGGTTGAACCATTTGTGGTGGAATTGCTCCTAGTTGTGGAGTATGTTGTTGATTAAATTGTTGTTGATAAATTTGTTGTTGTTGATTAAATTGTTGATGTTTCGGACTTAGTTGTTGTTGTTGTTGTTGTTGTTGTTGATTATAAGTGTAAGGAAAATAGCTAGAGTATGGTGGTTGTGACATGTTGAAAACTTGTGTTGTTAAATGGATCTTTGTAGTCAAATGAAACGTTGTTGATGAAGTATCCTTAGGCGGAGAAACCAAGTGTAGGCAAAGTAACACTTAAGCGTAAAAACACCAAACTTACGCGTAAACGTGATAGTTACGCGTAAGAATTGAGAAACACTAAAGTTATGCGTAAACTGAAAGTTAAGCGTAGATCACTTAGGCGTAGGATTAGCTTATGCGTAAGACAGAGCTTAGGCTTAAGAAAAATCTTATGCGTAATGAGTTCTACGCATAAGTTTGAGCTTATGCGTAAGATTAGGATTTTGCCCAAAAGATCTTTTACACTATCACAGTGCAAAGGATATCCAAATTCGAAGTGTTTTCAGGCTTATCCAAGCAAGAAAACACTAAGTAAACCACGAAAACTGAAGATCGATCCAAGGAAAAGTTACGCGTAAAAATAGGGTTTTGCTACGCGTAAAACTTGACCAAAAATGATTTCTGCCCAATGATGTTTCTAAACCAGATTTTTGTGATGAAACAGCTTCAATATCACCAAAATAACACAAAAGTGTGAAACTTGATGATCCAAAACTTCTAAACACCTTATGCGTAGAAATAAACCCACGCTTAAAAACAATGATCCACACGTAAAGTTTGAAACTTTTTGCCAAAAACAGATATTTTAACACTTAAAAACGTTGAAAGTACAAGAATCTTGGATTAAAAAGTGTAAAAAATAAGTTTTTAAGCGTGACAAAGTAAGAAACGTTTTTACGCGTACGACCACAAAACTAACTTCAAAAACAAAAGATGTTCACCCAACTATTTGGCGAATGATACCACTGTTAGGTTCCCATATTAGTAACACAAGCATCAATATAAGAAATAGAGAAGAGAGTGATCGGATGAACACGATATACACTTATGCGTAAGATTTAAAGAAAGGTTTATGCTTAGGATAAATGTAAAAGTGAACAACCAACCTTCAATAGAAGGTTTATAAGAGGTATTTATAGGGCAAGGAGCTAGGGCAACACATCTAGACTCCTTCCCTTCTTATGGGCTTGGGCCAAGGCTTATGGGCCTTCAACATAAGCCTTAGCTTAATAACAAACATAAAGGCCATATTAAGCTAACTATTACATATGAATCACTAACACTTGAATTAAGGTTTAAGAGTGATTCAAACACTCTATCTTTGTCCACTTCCTTTTGATGGTGCTTCAAGTAGTCATACAACATCCCGTACTTTGAATTGTGAAGGTTCTTAGCTTGACGGATGAATGTAACATACTTTTCCCAATCAGGACCGAGACAGCTTAGGAACTTTGTGTTGATTGCAATTTTGGGCATAATGATGTTGTGTCCATCCAAGTCATTGATGATGTCTATAAACCGATGATAGTATTACTCTAATGATTCCCCCTGATGAATCATGAAGTTTTCATAGGATACATAAAGTTTTGATTCCATGTCTTCTTGATTGAGTTATGTGCCTTCCATTAGGAGATGAATGTGTTCCCACATATCCTTTGCAGTTTTCTGAGCATCAACACTGCGACGAATCGGATTAGGTAATCCCAAAAGCATATATTGCATTGCAAGTTCATCAGCTTCAAAGTGAAGTAGCTGTTCAGCAGTGAGCTGTTCCATAGTGAGAGTGGAAGTAGTGTCATCTCTTGTGGTGTTGGGATTTGTTGAGGTAATTGTTGTTGTGGTGGTTGTGCATATTGATGAAGAAGATAATTTCCAATTTGTTGTGGTTGTTGCTGAAATTGTGGTTGAGGATATTGTTGTTGTTGCTGCTGAGGATATTCATGAGGAAAGTAGTTGGAGTATGGTGGTTGAGACATCTTGAAACTTGTGTTGATGATGGATCTTTGTAGTTGAATGAAACTTGATGTTGTTGTTGAAGTTGTGCTTAGGCGTAAAATTCCTTAGGTGTAAACTGATGTTGCTTACTCGTAAACTTCCTTAGGCGTAAACTTCCTTCTTACTGGTAAGAATATCTTACTCGTAAACTTAATGGTTAAATGTAAGCTTAGTCGTAAACTAAATACTTATTAGTAAGGAACCTTATGCGTAAGATAAATCTTAGGCATAAAGTTTTACTCGTAAGGTTTAGCTTAGTCGTAAGACTAGGTTATTAACCAAAATCTTTCACACTTGTCCAAGTGAGAGAGATATCCACAAGTCAAAGTGTTTTTCAAGCTTATCCAAGCAAGGAAAACACTGAGTCACAAACAACTTTGAAGATTTTGATGAAGATTCCTTATGCGTAAAACTGCTTAGGCGTAAACTCTAGCTTGGGCGTAAACGTTATGCGTAAGATTAGGGTTTAGCTTAGGCGTAAGAAGAGGGTTTCAAGTTACGCGTAAAAGAAGGGTTTTGCTTACTCGTAAAACCAACATAAATGACCAAAACGAATTTTTAAGCACCAAAACGCTTTGTACACTCGATTTTTATGATGAAACAGCTTCAATAACACTTAAATAACAAGAAAGTTTTGAACTTTAAAACTCAAGGTGAAATCTAAGCTTATGCGTAAAATGATGTAGAACTAAAAAAACAAGTGAAAAACCGATCAAAACCACGTAAAGTTTCAAACTTTTTGCCAAAACTAAGATTCTAAACACTATATTAACCTTAAAACTTTTGCAAGCTTCAAGATTGAAGTGCAAAAATGAAAGTTTACGCGTGTGTAAAGGTTTGGAACGAGAGAAAACTTACGTGTAATACTACAAAACTTCAACAATAACCTTTCACAAAACTAAATGGCGATTGATACCACTGTTAAGTCACCATAATATGAACACAAGTATGTTTGATGTAGATTAGAACAAGAGATAGAGGAGGAACGGATGATTCTTTCACACACAAGTAATATGGAATGTTTATGTTTATTATGAAAGGAACCAACACTCTAAAATGAGAGTTTACATTGTTTATATAGGCAAGGGAGCTAGGGCAGCTCTTCTAGTCCCTTCCCTTGGCCTTATGGGCCTTTGCATAGGCTCATGGGCTTACTACATAATCCTAGCATTAATTACATATATATAAGCCATAATTAAGCAACCTATTACATATTAATGGCCGACACTCTAATTACTAGTTACAAGTGATCCCAACACATATGTTTTGACATAGTTTATTTATATTTTCCTTCAATTCTTTCATTTTGGCAATTTATGAACCTGCATACATATTTTATACAATTAAGTACCTAAAAGTTCATGAAATCAACCAAATTATATGTAAAAAACACAGAAAACACAAGTGAAAACATGTACAATTTGAGCGTTATCAAATTCCCCAAAACTTGCACTTTGCTTGCCCTCAAGCAAATCTTAAGAAAACTAATCCACGCAGTGCACAACAATATGAATAATGAAATGTGATGCAAATCAACCTAGTACAAGATAATATTTGTCGTTTTAAGATTTTTAGAAATGAAATCTCTAAGATGTTTGACAATACCCCATGGATTCTCTTACTTGAAAACATATCTAAGCACCTCTCGAAAAGAAATGGATGTATAATTCACTCATCACTCAATTTGTGGTGGGTTATGAAAATAATACATACATATTGCTCAGTCATGATCTAAATATTACCATAGGCTTGTATAAGATATGAAACTCCACTGATGTGGCATAAGCACCAAGTATATATACATTGATGACATCAAATAAGTACTAATTTTAGGCATCATTTATCCCATTTATTGTAGGATCGTATATTTATCAACTATATCTCGTAAATATGAACCTCGTATGCTGTATGAATGGTGGCTTGGTGTTTATACAAAGAAAGAAGAGAAAGAAAATGAGAGAACTTTTATTAATAAAAACACACACATTACACACTCAAGCACATCTCAAATGACACATTTGAGGTGTTTATATAGTGAAGATAAAATGCCCTAATGGGCTTAGCTTATGGGCTTTGTCTAGGTAGACTTCGATAACATTTAATGAAGGCCTACATATTACTAACTTAGTTGTTAATTTCCATAGTCCACGAGCCCAACTATTATAATCTATAACACGATTTTAAAACGTATAACAAAGTTCCAAATCAAGAATGACCATCACTTTATAATTAACGCTAACAATCTCCCCCTAATGGGTGGTCATTCAAAACATGCTCCACGTGATTTGGTCATTTGTCTTCTTGGTCTTTAAACTTTGTGCGTCATCATAGAATAGTATTGATTCTTTGTTCCTTCATTCTTTGTGATTTTCAATCATAGTCTTATGATCGTTCTTGCCTTTGATCAACATCTTCAGTGATTTGTTGTGTCGTCTTCTCTACCATACTCATACATCTAGGAAAGACTTTGAACTTTATACTTATGTCTTCCTCACTTGATACTTGAACTTGTACTTGGCTTACTTGATTAACTTTTGACTTTGATGTAAATATTTGTCTTTAACTTGCTCTTTTTGTCTTGAACATTCTTGATTTAAGCATGTTGAGGATGAAATTTATAAGTATGAGTATGTGGAGGCAATAATTATGATGTATATGGTGATGTATGGTTCTCCAAGACATTGGTTTTCATATGTACCTGAAAAAAAGATAGCTTGACATATATATGTGGTTAGTCCCGACGTTTAGTGTTTAGATATCTCAAATGGATACATCCTAAGTCTCTAACAACGTTCTTCGAATACCCTATAACGGATGCATCAATGATGCTAACAAAGTTTAGAACTGATAAATCACTGACGCTAGCAATGTTTTTCGAATAATCTTAGAATGGATGCAACCGAAGATGCTAAGATAAGGCTTTTGACATCATCATACTCGTTCCTAAATCTGAATGCTCAAAAGCTAACAACAGATAAAGGGGAGCCGCTGGAGTACACCTAAGTATCACTCCATGACTGTAGACTGTTTGAAGCGCAACATCCACCATTAAGAACACTTGTTAAGATAAGTGTTGCCATAAAATATTTTTTAAAATCACTCAAAATGTTTATGATATAAAGACATTTTGTTAATACTTTAAGAGTTTTGTTTTTTAAATACTCCCCCTACACATGTGCTCATGATTTTTAAGATAATAGCACATTGAAGAAAGAGTTCACACTTTTGAATTGATAAGCTTTTAATAGACAAGTCTTTTGCGATACACGCTTACGTCGCTGGAAAAAGAGATCCATCATCAGCTTTTAGGTGATAACTAGCTTTAATAACCACCTTGAACTTATTACTCGTCCATGTACAATTCTATGAGAAGCGTCTCGATATGGTACGTTCAGTTGTATTACTGAAGAAATGATCAACCTGATTAGACAAGTTCCATACGAGACACGTTTACATTACTAGTTAAAGAGATGTGTTCTCAGCTTTTAGCTGACAACTAGCTCTAATAACTAACTTGAAATTATTACCCATCTAGGAACAAGTCTTATCGAGTTTTCACATCATTTTTCTTGTCAATTCGTTGGTTATATCTGTGTAGAGCTCTTTTGAGACCTTTGTACTTTTTATAATTGATCAACTCTTAATAGACGAAACCTTTGCGAGATACGTTTACATTCCTAGTTAAACCATCTTGAAATTATTACCCGTCCTGGTGCAAGTCTATATAGAGTCTCTCGAAGTGGTACATACTCTACTAAGAACAAGTATTTTCGAGTTTTCCTTTTCTTTTCTCGTCAATTCATTGGTTACGTCTGAGTCAAGCTATTTAGAAATTCAACAACGATCTTTAAGCAGATTTGATCACATTTTAATCACGTCTTCTCCCC
Organism: Chrysanthemum seticuspe; assembly: GCA_019973895.1. Classification (NCBI taxonomy): domain Eukaryota; kingdom Viridiplantae; phylum Streptophyta; class Magnoliopsida; order Asterales; family Asteraceae; genus Chrysanthemum; species Chrysanthemum seticuspe. Next base: position 108,731,494 of record BPTQ01000002.1, on the reverse strand, counting down.
TTCAAAATATCATATTCAAGATTTTTTTTATATCAACGGTCTAAAAGAAAGCTTTTTGGAGAGAAAAAACATATTTGATTTTCGCATGAAAATGGAACATTTTGATTTTTATACTTCCCCTTAAAGAAAAAATATTTTCAAACATAAAGTTTAAAATCGATTAAGGGTTTAGAAAGAGTTATCTTGAGCACAAAATAATTTGAAAGATTTTGAAAAAAGAATTTGAATTTTTTTGAAAAGGTACTCAAGATGATGATGTTAAAATTTTGAGAAACGACATGTTCTAGAAAAATATTATGTTAAAATAGGAACTCTCGCTCAAGCATTTGTACATGTGCGTATCATTTTTGATTGACATTTCTAGAAATGTACAAAATATCGATTATACGAGAGACATGCCATGAGAAAAATATTTTTGGATTTTTAATTTTATATTGCTTTTGGATTTTTGAAAATTTTCTAATGTTTTCTGATTTTTTGAAATTTTATATCTTTCTATTTTGTTTTTTGTTTGTTTTTGTATTTGGTTTTTCAAAAATATTTACATCGAATTTTTTTGAAATCATTTTCAAAAAGATATGAGAAGACGCTCTAGCTCCTCAGGAGTTAGGCTTTGCATTCCATTTCGTCGAACTAAATTGTCAAACCTTTCTTTTGGAAAGGTTTTAGTAAATAGATCGGCGAGTTGGTAATCTGTCTTCACGAAGTATTATTCAACAGTACCCTCTTCTACATGCTCTTTGATGAACTAATAGCGGACTCTAATATGCTTAGTCTTAGAATTGTGTACCAGATTGCACGAGATGGCTATGGCACTTTTCGAGTCACAATACATAGGTATTCTATCGAAAGTAAAGCCATAATCTATGAGTTGTGTCTTCATCTATAGAACTTGGGCCCAACACGCAGACAAAGACACATACTCTGCTTCTACCATTGATAATGCAGTAGAATCTTGTTTCTTTGAAGACCAGTTGACTAGCTTCTCGCCCAAAAATTGTGCTCCACCTGATGTGCTTTTTGTTGTAATTTGACACCCTACGTGATCGACATCTGAAAATGCTATTAGTTTAAACTCGGAATTCTTCGGATAGCAAAGTCCCATGTTAAAGGTTTTACTTAGGTACAAAAATATCCTTTTAACCTCTTGGAGGTGAAGTTCGTTAGGCTTTGCCTGAAACCATGCTAATAAGCAAACAGCAAAGTGAATATCAGGTCGACTAGAAGTAAGGTACATGAGAGAACCAATCATGCTCTGATATTTCTTCGGATCGATAGATTTTCCAAATAAATTGTCTCCAATTTTGGTGATGTGACCATTGCTGCACCAACAGTCATAATTTTCCATACCATGTTTTTTCAAAATCTCAATTGTATATTTAGATTGGTTGATGAAAATACCATGAGAGGATTGATGTATTTGTAAAACAAGAAAGAAGTTTAGTTCCCCCATCATGGACATATCAAAATTGTTTTTCGTGAGATTTTCAAAATGTTTTGAAAGATTCGGATTAGTAGAACCAAAAATGATGTAGTCCACGTAAAATTGAACAATCAAAATGCCATCTTTATATTTGCGACTAAACAAAGTGGGATCAACAGTTCCTTTAGTGTAATTGTTTTTTATTAGGAAAGTAGATAGTTTGTTATACCACGCTCTCAAAGCATGCTTTAGACCATAGATGGCTGACTCACATACACTTCTTTTTTTAAGAGTTCCATTCAAAAACGCAGTCTTAATGTCCATCTGATATACTGTGATGTTCTTGTGAGCTGCATAGGCTAAGAAAATTCATACTACTTCAAGTCTTGCTATCAGCGTGAATGATTCTTTGAAGTTTCTCCCTTCTTCCTGTATGTATCCTTTAGCCACGAGATGAGCTTTGTTGCGAATTACAGTCATTTCTTCATCCTGTTTGTTCTTCCATATCCATTTGAGATCAATGGCATCTTTGTTAATTGGTCTTAGAACTAGTTCCTAACTATCATGTAGATGGTATTGAAGAAGTTCCTCCTGCATCGCTTCTATCCATGCGTTTTCTGTCATCACTTCCCGAATGTTCTTTGGTTCTTTAGTGCTTATGGAGCAAATGTAAATTCACAATTCAGGGTCTGTGGCGAGCTGGCTTCTCGTCTATATTGGCCTTGAAGGTTCACCAATGATTTGTTTATTTGGATGGTATTTTGTCAACTTAGGTGTAGAAGGATATCGTAGGTTTAACGTATGTGAGTTAGATGGTTCTTGTAACCTTGAAGATGATTCAGCAGATTCTGTGGCAAACGGGTTTTCTAACACTTCTTCTTCTAACGCTGCATCATTTTGGTTTTGTGTTTATTCTTCTTGAAATGATGTGTTTTTGTTTTGCTCATCAGCTCTTGGTAAAACAACGTCAAGAATTGGAGTTGTTGAAGTTGATGTAGATGAGGTTGATGGAGTTGGTGCATTAGCTTCGACTGTAGTAGATGCATCTTGTGTTGGTGGTGGTGTTTGATGGTTTTGAGAGGGTAGAGCGGAATGACGTTTAGATGCATTTGTCGAAGGTCCACCATAGTATACATCAATCATTAAATCGAAGAAATTCCTCATTCTTGTTCTGAAGGTTTCTCAATTGTAGTTGATGTAGCTTCTTGAGCTACGAGTCATGAACTGATGTATCCAGAAGTCTACGGGTTTGGTGTGGGTCCTAATCTGTTTTGATTAGAAGCCATCGGGTTGAGCGCGAGTTCTAGAGCGAGTCTCTCAGAAGCCATATGTGAAATCTCGTCAAACTTTACATTCTCGTCAAACTTTTACCTTGCTCACAAGATGGACATAAGTCATCCTTTGTGTATTTGAACTTAGGAAGTCCGGTGACGATGTAGTCTTGGGCTAGTTTGTTGATGGTGTCAAAATTGAGATGAGATAATCTTCTATGCCACAACCAGGACTTAGTTCCAGATGCTCTTGTCATAATACAAATTGGTGATGTAAAGGCCATTTGGTTAATATCGATAGCATACAAATTGGTGTCGTGATTTCCAATCAAGAGGTTATCGCCTTCCAAATTCTGAATGAAGCATATATTTCTCATAAATGCAACCTCTAAATCTGCATCACAAAACTGCCCGACCAAAAAAGATTATGTCCCAACCCTTCGATGTAGTAAACTCGAGTGATCAAATAATTCCCAAATTAAAGATCTCCATAACCAAGAATAGCTGTTACATGATCATTTCCAAAGCGTACGGTTCCCATGAATTTCCAGAAAAAATTGATCAGCAGCTTCAAATTTCCGGTCATGTGCTTGGAGCAACCCGAGTCAATGATCTAAAGACATATTTTGATAACCTACGAAGAACAAAAGATTTTGTTTATGGAAACCGTTTTAATGTTGGTTCCTTGGGGTTAGAGATAAAATCCTGGTCACACTCACAGAAAGTTTCTACGGTTTTAATTCGAATTGCGTTCCATCGACCTTTGTGGAGTACAAACACTCTACCAGTTGGTTTCTACTTAAGGAAAATACTAGACGTCTTATCACTACTGGGTGACCTAGATCGAGCAACTAGTCTTCCTAATGTTTTAACTCTAGTTCCTTTTGGAACTCTCTTTTGTGCAAGCAAAACATTCACATTCTTAGAAACATAATCATCACGAACATCATTAATTAATCATTTCTTGCACATTAAACAAACATAGTCATTACATGCTTTAAAATCAGTGCGTTTGACATTACATTCAGATGAAATATGTCTCTTATTACAAAATGGTAAATTCCTAGGGTGTTCTTCTACTTTCTTCTCTTTGTTCATGCATCTACTCTTAGATACAAGTGAGACTCTATTATTTCTTGTATTGCTCCTTGGCTATAGTCTACTGGTCCTAGAGGTGCTTTCTAGTCCTGTAGAAGGTAAGACACACGCATTAGGATTCACAATTTTGTCATTAGAACAACTTTTTGTTTTCCTAGACCCGTCAAGATTGTATTTTAAGCTCATGTCGTTTGTCCTATATGGTTTAGATGCGGAGGCAGACACAATAGTGGTACGCATCCTATAAAGGCAAGGTGCTAGAAGTTTAGAGGTGCTTTCTAGTCCTGTAGAAGGTAAGACACACGCATTAGGATTCACAATTTTGTCATTAGAACAACTTTTTGTTTTCCTAGACCCGTCAAGATTGTATTTTAAGCTCATGTCGTTTGTCCTATATGGTTTATATGCGGAGGCAGACACAATAGTGGTACGCATCCTATAAAGGCAAGGTGCTAGAAGTTTTGGTTTTTCGACAACCACTTTTTCTTTTTCAACAATCTTTGTTTTTTCTTTTTTGCTTGGGCAAGGGTTGTAGAGCGACTGGTTTTGTCAGATCGTTTATCTCATTGACTTTAAGAGCAAACTGAGAAATAGACATTTTTGGTTTTGCAACCGGTTTTGAAGCATTTGGTTTCTCCGCAATCATTGGTTTAGCAAACTTAGTATCTTCACCCTTCCCTTTTTGACTTTTCATCTTAGCTCTTAAAAGATCATTTTGCTCTTACATGCCCTTGTAGGCATGCTCATACGACAGTTTGTCATACTTGCATTTCTCGGTTTTTCGATCAAGTTGTTTAAAGTAGGACATGTTTTCTTTTTTAAGTTTTTCAAGATCATTTTCATATTTTGAAACAATTGCAGAGGTCTCATACTGGACTCTTTCATGGTCTTCAACAGAATATGTTTGTTTAATAATGGAAATAATATGGGTAGACATAACTGCTTCGAGGAGAGAATCATTTAAGTGTTCCAAAACTTTGTTGTTTTCAAGGTATTCATTAGTTTTCTTTACCATGGATTTGTGGTCATTGACAAAGTCAACCATTTCTTTCAAAAATTCTTGTTCAAAATGAATTACCCTTGCATTGATGTTATTTAGTGGAGTGACAATTTCAGTTTCAAAAACCTTGTTCATCTCTCAATGAAAGCTTGAATTCCAATTGTTAATATTGAGATTGGTTTTAGATTCAACGGTCCTTTGAAGTTTCTCAATTCTAGTTTTAACGTCATCTAGAAATCCTCTTGCAGCACTTGTTTTAAAAGTATTGTTTGAAGACATCCGTTCCATGTTCGAAAATTTTTTGGAGACAACTAGTGGCTTGGAAACATGTTGTGAAACTATTTTTGACACATTTTTTGAAACAATAGAAGTTATGGAAAATTTTGATTTTTCTTTTTTAAGATCAAAAGTAACTGCAGAAAGTTTGTTAAGTTTGTTGTATTCTATTGGTTTTAGTTTTGGGTTCTTTTGTTTCATTTTTGTTCTACTCTCTTTAATAAGTTCTATTGTTTCATCCGAATCATGAATATTGATAGGGTCGTGCTTATCTAACAAAACCTTTCCATTATACAAAATATTATGTTCTTTCTGAGCTTTCTTGAGAGCACAAGGAGTTTTATTACCATGAGCTATTTTTTGTATTGTATGGTAAAACGAATCTGTATTACTAGTTACCATATTGATTGTTTGACTTGAATGACCCGTTTTAACAAGCAAATATTCCAATTTGTTGATTTTATCATGTTTCTCAAGAATTTTGTTAATACTAATAAGCCGTAAAAACGTTTATTTATATTTTACGATCTTCTAATGTTTTGTCGATAACAAACGTAAAATCATTTTAACGAAACAAATAAAATACGTAAATGGTTTGAGCCAATAGTTTTCTAACACACTTACGTTTTCACATAAAACACTAAAACAAATATAAGTGATTTTATAATTCAATAATACATATGTACAACAACTAGTGTTTACATATTGGGCAAATATATACATAACTAGTATGTATTATAATGGGTAATACAATTGGGTAGAAACTTAAGTATTCGACCCATTGACCAAATACATTGAATGTAGTTGGGTACAACCCAAAGTCCATGACCCATACCCATGGAACTTGACCCATAACCCATTGCATGACATCATGCTTATTTCATATATGGATAATATCCATGACCCATGGTTTTAATCCATGGCCCATAGTTTTAATCCATGAACCATGGACTAGATGCATTGCATCTTGGTGATACATTGTATCTAGTTGGATACCCATGATCCATAACCCATGACCCAAAACCCATGGGCAAAAGGGAGCGTCCCACGGATCCCCAGTATTACACTGGACGGATCCCTCAAGTGAGGGATCCGTGGAACAGTAGATGTTTTTCTTCTATAAATTGTGAGCCATTTCTTCCTTTTGGGTTGCCACTCCCACACATACTTTCCCCAAGTATTGTAACCTTCTAACCACATATCCTAAGGATATTTTCTATGTAGTTTGTCTTTTGTTTTTGTGTGATTCTCTAGGTTCTACTTAAAGGCGAGATTACCACTTCTTGAAGTCGAGCAAGCTCAAGTCCATGAGTTGCCATGCTTCGTCATCATCAAGACTACTGAGGTTCTCTTGTTGATACTTCTTTCTTCCTCCATAGAAGTGTTGTGTCCAAGGCATTAGTGAAGGATGCCGAAAGAGTCAAGACGAAAGCATTAGTGAAAGGTGCTTAACGTCCGTGTCAAAAGCATTAGTGAAGAATGCTAAAGGAGTCAAGACGAAGGCATTAGTGAAAGGTGCCAAGCGTTCGTGTCAAGGGCATTAGTGAAAGATGCCTAGTAGTAAAATCAAGTGGCATTAGTGAAGGATGCCAAGGTCGTATAATCGATGAGGTGCATCGTTATACAAACAGTTATAGTTTGTTTCCAAGGATATTGATATCCTTGATGGTGTTGTAATAAGGAGTGGGTCTCCTTTGGGGTTAGGTTTCGTATAGTGTTGGGTAGTAGTTCCTTCATTGTAATGGAACTCGGTACTTAGCCTAGTACCGGATAAAGGGTAGGCGACGTTGTGATAGGTGTGGTTCTCCTTTGTGAAAGAACCCGGTGGTTAGCCTAGTAACGGAAAAAGAGTAGGCGACGTTGTGAAGGCTTCTCCGCCATAAGCAGTTTGTGTCGTATAGTGATTATGAGCTCTCGAGTAGGTGACTCGGGGAGTGGAGTAGGGCAAGGAAGGTGTCCTTGTAGCCGAACCACTATAAATACTCGTGTCGTGGTTATGTGCTTCTTACTCTTTATCTTTCATTACACATTTATATGTCTATATATCAATGTCCAACATACACATCTAAATAGGTTGACATAAGTCGATCCAAATATTTTAAAACAAAGTTTTAATTGGTAAAACTATTCAACCCCCCCCCTTCTAGTTTTCCACAAATTTCATCAAGAAGTTCATCTTCTCGTTTTGAAAAATCAGCTTTCAACTATTTCTTCTCTTTTTCGAGATCAGAACAAGCTGTTTTTTGTTTAGAAAGTTGGTTTTTAAGATCAGAAATTTCCTCGTTTAAAGATTTTAGTTTCATGCTCAAATTAACATCAAGTGTGTCATACTTGGTTTGCAGTTGTTTTTCTCTTAAAACAGAATTTTGATAACCAGCTTCTAATTCTGACTCTCGTTTTTTTATTGAACTCAAAAACTTTTTTGTTTTCGTTGTACCTCTCAAGCTCAGCGGTCAATTCTCATTCGCGGCCTTAACTTCGTGATTGACCATTTTTACTTTCTCAATTTCACTGCCATAATTATTAATTAATGATTTAAAGTAAGCACATGTTTCCGTGTTTCCTCATCAGTTTCATTTTTCTATGTAACTGAGTCTCCACTAAGATCTACATCTGGATTTGCAGAGTTAATATTGCTACTACTCAGCTCATCCAGGTATGTATCGTAAGTGAGTGTTGTAGTCTCAGAATGTTGTTCCTCGTGAGTAGACATATCAAATATGACATTATCATAGCATGGATTAAGTATTGGTACCTCAGAGAGTGCATTGGTGTCATAAACAGGAGGTGTGTCAGAATCAGTGTCGTACTTAGCCTCCTGAAGATTTTCCATAAAGATGCAGTGCGCATTAATTTCCTCTCGATCTTCCATGTCATCCATAAGAGCCATAAAAACATGTTCATCAGAAGTCAACTGAATCTTTGCTTCTTCCTTTTGTGCTAACAACAATGCTTTCTAAAGATATGTTGCATCCCTCTTTCTCGGCTTAGTAGGGCAATTCTTTGCAATATGACCCAGTCCATGACAGTTGTAACATGTTATCTGATTACCCTGATTCATATTTCCATAATTCCCAACCACTGGAGCAGCATTATTCCCATTCAGATTACCCAATATTCGATTCCCAACATTCTAACCCATTTGATTTCCAACATTCTGACCCAATCCTTGATTTCCTAGTAACTGCAACCATTTATCCTGCTTGACCCATGTTCAAACCCGGTTATGCAATCTGCCTGTTGCGAGTGTTTGATGAAATCCTTTGGTTGTTGTTAGTTGGTGTAGAATAGCATCCTTTGAAAGCCTTTGTTAAATAATCAAATGCTTGAGTCAAATCTTCTGTTTGTTCTGATTCAGTGTCTGTGATCTCTGGTTCCTGCTATTGTGGATATTGTTGTTGTTGAATGACTTGTTGTTGTTGTGGGTAGAATTGTTGTTGTAGGATGACAACAGCTTGTTGTTGTGGAATGCGTTGTTACATGTAGTTGTTAGTGGAAGATAATGAAGGTTGGTGTTGTGTGTACACAGAATAAAGAGCTTGTGTCTTTGCAATCAATGCAAGAGGATCGTGATTCTTTGCCAATATTTCCTTTCTGACTTGATTAGCTTCCTTTGTTTGGTTGACAATTGTGACATATCGTCTCCATTCTTCTTAAAAGTTTTTGATGAATTTGATGTTACTCGCCATGGTTCTTGGTGTCAACTTGTTCCTGGTCAACTCATTCATCAAGGTGTAAAACCTTTGATAGTAGGATTCAATGGATTCTCCTATAGTGGATGTAAACTTTTCCCATTCAGTTAGCAGCTTGTTTTCCATGTCTTGTTGCCCAATTTATGTTCCATGACATAGCCGTCTAACTCGTTCCCACATTTCATATGCACTTTCACAGCTATCCACGGCAACGAAGATCTCTCGTGGTAATCCAAGTTGGATTAAATGCATTGCCATATCATCAGTGTCAATCTGCTTCTTATCATCATCATTTTATTTTGTTTCTGTTTAATCACAAAGATGTGGTAGAATAGGGAGTGTTCCATTAGGGTCTCCAGGGTCTTGGATTTGTCGCGGTTTGAATGGTACGTTATTAATGGATTGGCGCATTAGTTTTCCATCAAGCTTAGTTTTGATGTAACGAAGCATGTGACTTATCCATTGATACCCACCCTTTTCGAGCATAGGAGGACGAGTTTCTGCACCGTCTACATGAATGTCTTGCTGAGTTGCCATTGATTAAGCTATGTATGATAAAGTTGATCTAGGATCGCTTCAATGATAAAGGAGTTGTATTTTTTGTAAGGTAAGGTAAGTTGTGTTGTGAAATTTTGGTCTAAAATCTTAAAATCGTCAATAACTTCTTTCCAGAGCGATTAAAATCATTAATATCTAGGCTATTACGGACGTTTTTATTGGTAATTCGCTGAAAACGGAGTTACGGTTCAAAATTTATGAAGGTTTGAAGTTTTGCCGCAAAATATTCTTAAGAAGCTCAAAGAATTTGAAGAAATCCTAAGAATCTTGTAGAAATCCAAAAAAATCTTGCAAATCCGAAGAATCTGTTACAAATTCGAAAGTTCTGAAACAAGTTCGAAAGTTCTCAAATCTGAAACAAATCTGAAAGTTTGAAAAAAATCTGAAACAAATTCGAAAGTTCTCAAATCTGAAACGAATTCGAAAGTTTGAAACAAATCCGAAAGTTTTCAAATATTAAAAACAAATTCGAAAGTTTGAAACAAATCTGAAACAAATTTGAAAGTTTGAAACAAATCCGAAAGTTTTCTTCTAACTTATACAAGCTAGAAGAACTCTCAAAGTCGAAGTATTCCTCAAACTTATATAAGAGAGAGAGAGAGAAATAATGAGTAATCCTTAATCCTTGATGCAGCATGATGAAATCCGAAAACAAATCCGAAAATTAATGGTTTCAAAATAAATTCGAAGGTTAAGGGTTTTGTGACAAATTCGAAAAATGAGGGTTTTAAGCACAAATCTGAAAGACGACTAGAACTTTTCAACTCGATAAAAACCCTACTTTTGACGTTTTTGATCCATTCTTTTTGCCAAAACTCTTTAGAAGCACTAAATATTCAATAAAAACAGCAGCGTTTTGACTAAAGCACGTAAAGCTCGAAGCTTTAATGATAAAGGTCCACGTTTTATAAGGAAAAACGCAACTTTTATTCTAAAAGCGAAACAAAAACACTCCTAAATCATTGTTACGTGATTGATACCAATTGTAGGACCGCTTATTTATCAACTATATCACGTAAATATGAAGCTCATATGGTGAATGAATGGTGGCGTGGTGTTTAGAGAGAGAAAGGAGAGAAAGAAAATGAGAGAACTTTTGTTAGTAAAAACACACACATTACACACTTAAGCACACCTCAAATGACACATTTGAGGTGTTTATATAGTAAAGATAAAATGCCCTAATGGGCTTGGCTTATGGGCTTTGTCTTGGTGGATTTGGATTACATTTAATAAAGGCTTACATATTACTAACTTGTCTATTAATTTTCATAGTCCACGAGCCCAACTATTATAATCTATAACACGATTCTAAAACGTATAACAAAGTTCATAATCAAGAATGACCATCACTTTATCATTAATGCTAACATTTATATTGCTCAGTTTATACTATATGAGAACTGGTATTCAATCGTTTACTTTTATAAATCTCAGTAATATTCGAGCAATTGAATAGAGTTAAGGAAAAAGCCGTGTTTTGGAGCTAAAACAAAGATATTTGAGAAGGTCCATTGTTCAGATCGTCTATACGCCATATTCACCCCAAGGGTCGTATTAGAGCCCTAACTTCATAAAACATCCACGAAGGGAATGCTTTCGAGACGCCATATTTATGACCACTAATACGCCGTATTCAGAGGCGATTATCGAATATATCAAAATATTTTATTTGTGAAGCCCACGCCAAAAAACCCCCAATACGTCGTATTGGACCACTTTGATACGCCGTATAGGGCCAATTCTGGAGCCTATAAATACAAAACCTAAGTTTCGACTTAGGGCATCCTTTTTACAACCAAGCTCGATTCCGATACGATTTTAAGAGTAAAGAAGGTCCTGCAAACACCATTATTCCATTGAAGAACACTTTGTAACATCATTACATTGATTAATCATTCGGTTAGCGTATCGTTTTCATCATGAATTCTACTTTTGTCATTTTGATTACTTCTTTGTATATTGCTACTGAGATTATGGGCTAACACCCTTAGGTGTTAGCTAAGTTTATGAAGACCATTTGATTTTGATTTGTTTATTTCGATTTTGATTTGTTTATTTCGATTACTCGCCTTTTCGTAAATATGAACGGGTCTTATATTGTCACCTGTGATTGTAGTAAATATTAAGGGCTTGTTTACTTTTTACTTAACAGGGAAAAAATATGGGGTCAAACCCTTAGGGTGCGTTTGGTAGAGAGAAATTCAGAGAAAAGAAATGAAGTAGAGAATAGAATCTCAGAGAATAGAAATCAGTAGAGAATTTTGTTCAATTCTAATGTTTTGTAACAACAGAGACTTGACCCGAGAAATGAAAATTTTTTTATTTAAATAATATTTTGTCTAAATAAAAATTCTTAAAAAATATTTAAAAAAAATTATTTTTAAAATTTATTTTTAAAAAATTTATGTACTTTCTTTAAAAAAAATTATTAAAAAAAACTTATTTTTTTAAAATGTATTTACTTAAAAAAAAAAACTTGTTTTTTTTAAAAAAATATTTTTTAAAATGTATTTATTTAAAAAAAAAAAAACTTATTTTTTTAAAAAAATAATTTTAAACTTATTTTTTTTTAAATAATTTTTTTTTTAAATTTTTTTTAAATGTAAAAAAAAAAAAAAAAAAAAAAAAAAAAAAAAAAAAAAAAAAAATTTCCAAAAAATTAATCCATTTCTCCAATTTCTCCACAAAATTAATGGAAATGGGGCTACTTAAATTACACTACTCAACTCTCTCAATTTCTCCACCAATTTCTCCGCTTTTCCATTTCTCTGGCTTACCAAACACGAGAATTAAAGCCATTTTCATTTCTCCATCTTCAATTCTCTAAACCAAACACACCCTTAGTCTCTCTTAATTAAGAGACTTGCCAGAGCCAAAGTCTCCCATTTAAAAGGCTAATAAAGACATTCTCTGCAAACGACTTAGTTTAGTAAACACTCACTTATTTACTTATACTTTCTCTGTCTCAAAATTATTCTCATCCAAAAAAAAAAAAAAAAAAAAAAGAATCAGTTTTCAATCACTTAAATATAATATATTCATCTTGTAAATTCTCTTTAACTTAAAATGAAAAGTATTCTTTTAAAACATCTCAAAAAATAAATGTAGACTATAATTTTATTTTGAATCAGATAGAATAATACATTAGTCATACTGAACAATGACGTTTTTGTGTGCAAATTAGGTTAAATAGAGGAAAATTCGAATCTAAACTTTGCTAGCTCACTCGGTAAAGCACATTGCCTTCGAAAGAGATGACCCATGTTTGAATCTCTTCAAAGCTATTACCTCCAATTCTTTTTATTTGGCCAAGGAACAAAGTTTTATAAAAACCCTTTTTATATGTATTATTGACAAAATATACCATAAGAATCACCGAGGCTTATACCAATTGTGGTTTTTGTGCACTAAATGAATCCAAATAACCTATGTAAAATAGCAAAGCTTAATATAAATTTGTTACAGATAAATAGTAAGACGGTTTATATTGAAACATTGTTTGCCCGAATACGTTTGAAAATTTGTAACTCGTTTTTTATACATATATCTGATAGGATTGAAAATTATCAAACGATTAGAGATGGCAAAAAAATCCGTACCTGATGAGAACTCGATTTTTACTGGGGAATCCCTGAGTTGACCGGGGATGGGGAATCCCCAAAATATGAAACCGGGGATGGGGCGGGGATGGGTATAACATAAATCCCCGAACTTGACCCCGACTCCGATCTTTCTAGTGTATAAGTATAAGAATTTATATGTTATATCCATACTCGATTAACTTGCATATGTATATGTATATGTATATATGTTTATGAGTATCGACATATATATTTATATACATATGTGATATTTATAAAATCAAGTACATTTAGAATTAAAAGCATAAGCACCAACTACATATTACTTATTCGTTTGTCCGAATAGACACATATGATACATATTATTTTTATATTATATGTGATGTTACAATGTTGAGGATGTTTTACACTTAAATTGAAATTGTAATGAATCCAACTATGTGTGGTGTACGCACGTTTCTTGAAATACTTTATTAGTTAAAATTCTTTATATTTTCGATGAGTTTGTGAAAACTTTATGTTAGTTCATAAGGATTGAAAATCTCTGAATCTTCACGGGGATCCCCGATCCCTATTGGGGACGGGGATGGAGTTGTAAAGCAGTTCCTCGATGAAGATGAAGACAGGGATGAGGATGAAGAGTGAAAATGAGAATGAGGATGGTAAATACAATTTCGACATTCACCACCCCATTGCCATCCTGCCTGGTAAAACTTTCAGTTGAAATAACTCATCACAACATGGACCCCGCTGGTAGACATCCAACGGCAGGATGAGGCTAAACAATATAACTTCAATGCAGCTGATGCCAACAGCCTTATTTTTATTTTTCTCTTGAGTGGTTATTAATTTATTAATTACTTAAAACAACCCTGCCTGAATTTCAGCAGTTTTCATTTATAGCAGAATGCCGTTCAAGGAAGCAAGCAATCAAACCATTTTTACTCATTATTTTTTCATTTTTTTTATTTTTATTTAACAATAAAATAATCCAGCTTAAAATTGATATTTCCACACCAACTGTCACTTCTAGCAGAAATGGTGTTACATATATGCAAAAGCCAAGACTTCAAAATTTTTGACAAGCGACTGATAACGTGTGTGTATATAAAATCAACAGGATGATAACTACAATGAGCACGAATTATTTAGTATTCCCTACTGGATTACAAGTCGAGAAGTGTTTATTTGACAAGTGACCCGGGACTGAATCATTTAGTATTGAACGCGTCGACAAGTGTTTATTTAAAAAGTGACGAATCCGACTGATAACTACACTAATGGTTCATAAGTCCTTGTAATGCCATTTCCATCTCTCATTTGTATTTTTTGCCCTTAGCTTCTTGCTAGGTGGCCTCTTATTTATATATATCTTTCTTGCCGTTTAAAATAAAAAATAAAAAAATAAAAAACTACACTAAGTCAAAGTTTACAAACTTCCCGAGACGTTCAGTACTAAATGGTTCGTCTCATTATAGGTATGAGTACGACCATGACATGCAAGGACTAGTTGTTGAAGTTCCTTTACTCGTTGGACTCTTAATAAGGTATACAAAAGTTGCTAACCTTTATCAATGTCTTTTTTTACTTTATGGGCAGATTCTATTGACATATGCTAGACCCATGTCTTTCTCTTTATGCATTTATTTATTTTTATTTGGGCTAATAACCTTTTAAAGCACTATACTTGTCAAGAATGGCAGTTGTGCGTAGCGAACTAAAAAAATAACTCTTTTAGACATTAAAGTTGACGTTTTTGTCTTTCTTTAAGTATTATGACTATATTATAACCATTTTACCCTTTGAAAAATATTTCAAAAAAAAAGAAATTTGAAAAAAAAATTCAGAAATTTAAAAAAAAAAGTATTTCGAAAAAAAAAATTCAAAAAAAATATTTTGAAAAAAAATATTTCGAAAAAAATTTAAAAATGGTAAAATGGTCATAATACTTAAAGAAAGACAAAAATGTCAACTTTAATGTCTAAAAGAATTATTTTTTTAGTTCGCTACGCAGAACTGCCATTCTTTACAAGTATATTGCTTTAAAAGGTTATTAACCCTTTTTATTTTGCTATAATCCATTCTACGTATACAACATGCTAATGCACCTCTACATTTAATTAGCAACAACATATAGAATCTTCTTTGTCCAAGTTGACTCGTCTAGATTGCTAAGAAATAACTCAAAACAGCGTATATTATTATAAGTAATTACATTTGAATCTTAAATTTCTTTTATTAGTTTATAATATCTTATGTTAACATCGATGGGTGTGACTAATGACTAATATAGAGGTATGTTTCTAGGACCTCGATCAAAAACTTCTTTAAAAGCAAACCAGTATGTTATTTTCATTTTGATAAGACTTGGTGCATTCATAATTTTTGGATAAAGACAACTTTTAACCTTAGATGTGTAAGCTCTCCTTTTTAAAATAAATGAGGCATATCTAGCACAAAACAAAGCTTAATAAAAACATTCGACTATTGTTAAACCAGCTTTAAATTTCATTAAACTGAAATAACTTTTTTTTTTTTTACAAGTAACTTTCCAACTTAGGTTTTACCACCCCTCAAATCAAGGGGCCCTAACCACCACATCGACCAGACTATGTTGTCTTAACCGGGTCCACGCTGGCACAATGTATGGCTCTCGGTGTCGCGAGGAAACCGTACCGCCTCCACACAAGTTTCCTTGCTGGAGTAACGTCCGGATGAAAACCCCGACCTTGCTCAGATTCGAACCCTCAGCGGCTTAGTCTAAGGGGCTCAAATCCTCATTGCAAATATCAACAGAGTATATGGACCACAAGTGAGGACTTCCCGGTAGGTCACCCACCCGGTACTATTCTCATTTGTGGCTCGCTTAACAACCTAAGCTTTGACCACTAGGCGACATGCCTGTTGATAACTAATGGAAATGTCAAACGCTAAAGCAGTGTCATCAATATTTTGTAGTTGATATAGGTATTAAATTTATAATAAGGTTACAATGGTACACAAACAAACACAAAAAATGGTGAAAATTAGAGATAACCATATCTCACTATCATTACTAAAATTAGTGATATACATATCTTTCCATAAAAAGAAAAAAATCATACTTATAAAACTAAGAAACATCATCTGAAACAGCTACTTTCTGAGGACTGCTAAGATCTTCATCATCTTCATGGTTAACATCATCATCTTCCAAAGAATAAGAAGACAAACAATGGCTTGTACTAGAACATGTTTCAGAAGTGGAAGCTGACGATGATGTAAATGAGACAATGGATTCTGGTGACTCATGACTAGTACTAATGTTCATCGTCTTATTATGATTACTATTACTATTACTAGTACCACCATTTAATAATATAGATTGCTCCTGACCATTTATTGATGAAGAACAAGAAGAAGATGTAGATGTTGATGATGATGGACCAAGATTTACCAACAATATGTCAACAAAAGCTCTAATAATATAACCATGGTTTATCTTATCATTTAGTGATAGATACATGCTCAAAAGCTCTTGAAGATTATCCCATTGCTTTAGTCCTTCATCAGCTTCTACCATTTCTTGCATTGACTTCTTGAAGTCCACATATGGGTCAGTTGACTCTATCTCCATCAAGGACACATTTTCCTTAAATGGTGTAACATCTTTTTCTTTTTCTTTTTCTTTTTCTTTTTCTTTTGCTTTTGCTTCTTCAAGTATGGAGCTAGTTTTCCCAGGGTTGAAAAAGAACCTGTCTGAACTCAACCCTTGGATTACTGACTCTATGGATGACTCAGTTTCCTGAGTCATCCCCTTGTCGTCAAGATCGCCAGTAATATTACTTGCGGTCGTGACGGCACGGAAAGAAAGTGTTTTACTAGGGCTTCCACAAGTAGGAAGAAATGGGAGCTTTCTTCCCATAGTTGATGGTTTTTGAAATGGTTAGAAATACAGAAATTTGATGTGGATTTTGAATATGAATATGAAAGTAGGAAGGGGGTTATTAATGTTATAGATTGATTTTAAATAGATGGTCAGATGTGAATTAAATGAGGAGGGTGTTTTTAAAATAAAAGGAGTGGTAACTGGTGAGGGAAGTTAGGATCAACAACATTAGGTTGTTGTGGGGTTTTGTTTAAATTTATGGTCCACTTTTTGTTCTTTTGGATATGTTACAAGTAAGACCTTTATGTTTCATGTTTTTTGGTTTAAGCCCATCATGTTTTTTGGTTTTTTTGTTGGATCCCTTTTTACTCAAAAAAGAATCAATAAGAAGTTATGAAGATGATGATGTACAGTTTAGTGACACGTTAACCCAAAGAAAAAACATGATAGTTAGTGCTGGCTTATATTTTTTGTAGTTGTATGTCGTGTAGTTGGCTAGAGATGGTAAAATGTGCCCAGAATCAAAAAAATGGGCTAAATAGGCACATTTTTAAAAAATTTTGCCACATTTAGCCCCCTTCTTTTTTTGAAATGGGCACATATAGCCCATTGAAAATTTAAATGGGCACAAACGGACACTTTTTTTCTCTCAATTGTTGAACATTAACGATCGTTTTAAATATTTATTTTTTAAATAATATATTTATTTTTGTTAATATAAATAAGATATTACGTTTAAGGAATTTATTTAGTCATTTTAGGTCTTTTATTAAGCGATTTGTATAACATGTGCCCGTTTGGCCCGTGCCCGTTTAGCCCGTGCCCGTTTAAGCCCGTGCCCGTTTTAGCCCGTGCCCGTGCCCGCCCGGCCCGTCCGTTTTGCCACCTCTAGTGGTTTAAAATCTAAATAGAGCGGTTCTAGGATTGGGTTCTAAAAAGTGTTGCCACAAACTCTGATTTATATAACATCGTCTCAAAAGGTTCACATGACTCCAAATAATTAACGGTATGCGTAAGCTATAACTACAAGTTTTTAGTAAAAAAACAAGTGTCAAACTATTCGGTCTGCAAGTTAAATCTCACACAAGTAAAAAAAAAAGATGTAAATTTGGAATTAGATATGTAAATTAGTTTAAAATGAAACCGATGTGGGCTTAGGCCGGACACAGTCATGACCTGGATCATCGGATGCCACATCAGCTTTCTCTCTCAGTCGACCAGACACAATCAAATTGCCACAGTCGATGACCGACTTTTCTTTTCTTTTTTTTCTTTTCTTTTTTTTTAAATTCAAACATTTTAAACAACAAATTTAAAGTTCATTAAAAATAAAAACATTACAATACTAAATAAAAACATTAATATATTAAAAATAAAAACGATACGAAATCATAAATCATAAATCCTAATCTAAATGTTCACCGCATGCAGAATCATACGAAGGAGACCGATAACCAGCAAATTCCTCGATGCGAGCCAAATGTTCCTCGTCTAGCAGAAGTTGCCCAACAAATCTAGCAGACGAACTTGATGCACCTACACCATCGGTTTTGTTCTCCCGATAGCTCCAATTGATTTTGGTGCTGATGTTGTCCTGTATTTGTTGAACACACCACCACAACATGTCAGCAATGTTGTCGTCTTTGCGGGCTTCATCCATCAAAAATTTGTCGATCACAACTTTTCGTTCAGGCGTAATGTCATTGCAAATCGCGTAGTTTTCTCTCATACGTTGCTTCTCTGCCCTTGTCTGTTCAAACAGATTGATAACGTCTATAATAGCGTTTTTTCGAGCCACATCGTCTTCTTCGCATTGTTTTTTTTAACATACATTTGCATATCTTCAACGGAATGGGGGAGACGGCAAGCTATAATAATCTTGTGTTGAGAAGTAGTTTGAGGTTGAATTGTGCTTGAAATTGTATGTTTAGAAGTGTGCTTGAGGTTGATATTTATAGGATGTAAAAAGTGGTAAAGTTTTTTTTTTAAAGTTTTTTTTTTTTTTTTTTTTTTTTTTTTTTTTAATGTTAAACGGTAATAAAAGTGGGAAAAGAAGAGTTTGAAAATCGGTTGGATTTTCAACCGATATCAAATTTTTTGGCCCTCGACCGACTTTGCGACCCATGCTCCACATCCGACTCGACCGACTTTAAAGTCGGTCGTGGTGTTTTATTTTTGGTGCCGGACCGAGTTTATTTGTCCCAATGTGTCCAGCCTTATATGTTGGTTTGGATAAATTTATGGTCTATATTTCCATTTTAGGATGTTTTAGAATAATTGTCCACATTCTATTTTAAGTAATAAAAAGATAATTTAGTGGAAGAATATTTTATTTAAGTGGTTGAAATTTTTTGTGATCCCACTTTTATTAAACTGTGTATTTTTTGTCTGACAATAATTTTAAGACGAAGGGAGTAGTATAACTTTTTTTTTTTTTTTTTTTTTTTGAAAATTGACTATGATTAAACCGCCAAAACCTCCAAATAGAGGCTGGCAAAAACCGAGACTACATATTTACATCCATTCAAATTTACACCAATCTTTCCAACTAAAAGAGCTACCTTTCATCCTATTTCTATACCACAAGAAGCTGAGAGACCGCACATCTTGGAAGATCTTCTCTCCCGAGACGTTACCATTAGAAAACAACTTGTCGTTCCGAGCCTTCCATAGGCACCAACAAGCTGTATAGATGATACCTTGCAGAACCTTACTCTTCTTTTTATCAAAACCAACAGTCTTATGCAGCCCAAACAAATCTTTCACGGAAAACATAAACAATGGGATAGTTTTACACCACCTTCCGATCCGGGAGTAGTATAACTAAAACTTTAAATTGTAGGTTCTAATACTCACATACATTGGGTTACAAAATTAGTGATTAAAAAATGTAAAAAAAAATAACAACTCATAAAAAAATATTAGAAGAAATTCTTGTGCATCAAACCGTGTCACGCTTTTTTTAATTCTTTTGTCATCAAAAGGTTGAGGGTTATTTGCCTATAATTAGGTCATAGACTAAATTTTATAAAATATATAGCAAAGCGATTAAGCGTGTTGGAAAGGATTGAGCATCCTCTAGCTCCCCCACTGTCTCCGCGGATGTGACTAATGTTATCTAGGTTAAAGTCTCGTTCACTGGTTAACCGGTATTTGTGGATCTCGTTGTACCTTGTATTGAAATGAAGCTAGTAAAAAGTTTGGTGTGTTTCCGGTGAAAAAGCTCGACGTTATGATAAATGCGGGATCATGTATTACAGCTGAAAGGCATATCCAAGATGGTTTGCGTTTATGACATGATTATCACTGTGTAAGCTCAATTCTACATTTTAAAAAAATATAATTTTGTACATTTACATATATGAATTATTGGGTTAGACTAGTTGTAATAAATATCTTCAAGTGACATCTTTCGTGTCACTTTAACTTTATCTCTCCAAGACTATTTCGTGATCAACTTATCGTAACAAATAAACCGACACCATAAAAAACATATCTTACAAAAATACATTTTAAATAAATACCCACACACACAAACTAAGGGTGAGCATCGATCCGGTCCGGGACGGGACCGGACTGACAAAACCGAAGACCGAATTAAGGTAAAAACGGGACCGCGACCGAGACTGAATGTGGTCGGTCCAGTCCGGTCTGGTCTTCGGTCGGTCCGGTCCAAATAGGCAAGATTTTCGGTTTTTTGGTCGGACCGGACCGAGACCGAAATGAGGTAAAAATCGGTACCGAGACCAGACCGCCGGTCCTTTGGTCCGGTCGGTTTTGTCGGTCGGTCCGATCGGTACAGTCGGAATGCTCAGCCCTAACACAAACAAACACACAAGTCACTTTGTCGACCAACCCTCTTCTCCATTTATGATGAGAGCGACCGAGATAGGACCGACCTAGGGTAATAACGCCATTCGAGTGGGACTAGCATGTGAGGGTGAGACCCACCGAATAAATAAGGTTAAAGTTGAACCAGTTTGACTTTGAAAAATCAAACTAGACACTTATTTTAGAACGGAGGTAGTATCACTAATATTTTGTGATAAATGTTAAACACTTAAGAATGATATTAGAGATATGTTATACTTAGCGAAAAAGCTCCTTACCGGTTTCCTTATTAAAGATCGAATCCAAGAAGGTTAGTCGCATTTATAATACATTTTCTTGGAAAGGCTGGAATTTGTTTTTAAGACCAAACTAAAGATCAATATAACACATATAAAAAAACAGATCTCAAAGAAAGAGTATCCATAAGAGACAGAACAATGCTACTAGAACCGCCACTATAAAAAGAAAAACAAAAAACCCAAACAAAAAGACACGAAATGCAATCATCCAATGCCAATATTTGTTGGGTGAGTGATCCATGAAGCCCAGTTAAAAGTTTGATTAGAGAAGCGATTTGATATCCAAAGCAAATCCAATGACTGAATCTTCGCAAAAATATCTTCATGAAGAATAACGTGCCTTTTCTCGATCCTCTCATGGACATAGCGATTCCTCCAATTCCAAATACTCCACATAGCCACAAAACACACGCCTCCGAAAACTTTTATAGATGGCTTATCCATACCACCAACGAAAGAAGTAGAGAGAATATCTGACATTGTGATAATTGGAGGAGGGTTTATACCTCCACCAGCTGAAAATCTTCAACCAAATAAGTCTCACTCGATGACAACTAAGGAGAATGTGATTAGAGGTTTATGTCTGGTCCTGACACAATGGGCACAGAATAGAATCGACGTCTATACCGCGATTATCAAGATTCACTAGGTGAGGAAGTCGATCACGAGAAGCACGCTAAATAAATATGTTCACCTTTCGGGGAATCCAATTATTCCATTCAAACTTTTTGCCTAAGTTGTTCGATGAAAGAAAGTGGTCATCAGTTATGAATGATATTCGTTTAACGGAAAATCCTTTGGTTGTATCCAAGGTCCATTTCCACCGTCATCTCTACCAGTATAGTCGCATATATAAATAAGAAAGTAATTGTCTCTACATGGCATAACCGGCAATAAGGAGCGGGAGTTCCAAGCGCTCAATGACCTCACCATGGACTCGCTTAGGACTAACATGTACTGAAGGTCAAGCATACATAAAACGTTTTTGTGGTCTATGATCTCGTATCATTGGTATTGACTCACTAGTATAGTCCATGTATACATGAATCGCCTACTGCACATAAATCCTTTAAGTGTCTAAAAAGACATCAAAATTGACACTTTTTTTGTAGGCATTTAACTTTTAGTTTTACTATTGTATGCAAATGCTATCTTAATTTTCCTATTGTATGCATCTGACTTTCTTAATTATTCTATTTGTGGAAAACTAGAAGGGGGGTTGAATAGTTTTATCGATTAAAACTTCGTTTTAAAGTATTTAGATCGACTTATGTCAATCTATTTAATGTGTGTGCTGGATAATGATAGATAAGCATATAAGTAAGTAATGCAAAAGATAAAGAGTAAAGAACATAAAACCACAACACGAGTATTTATAGTGGTTCAGCTACAAGGACACCTTCATTACCCTACTCCACTCTCCGAGTACCCCACTCGAGAGTTCGTAAGCACTACACAACACAAGCTCCTTAATGTGGCGGAGAAACCTTCACAACGTTGCCTACTCTTTATCCGGTACAAGGCTAGACACCGAGTTCTTCCACGAGGTAGAACCAAACCTATCACAACGTCTTCTACACTTTATCCGGTACAAGGCTAGATACCGAGTTCCAATACAAAGGAGGAACTACTACCCAACACTACACCACAACACAACTACCTCAAAGGAGACACACTCCTTGTTACAACACTAGAAGTATATCAACATCCTTTAACCCAAACTATCTAACTTGTACATTGATGCACTATATCGAATGTACACCTTTGGCACCTTTCACTAATGCCTTCAACACGACCCTTCGGTACCTTTCACTAATGCCTTCAACACAACACTTCTATGGAGGGAGGAAAGAACTATCAACAAGATGCACTTTAGTGGTCTTGATGATGACGACGAAGCTTAGCAACTCATGACTTGAGCTTGCACGTCTTCAAGAGGTGGTGATCTCGTCTTTAAGAGGAACCTAGAGAATCACACAAACATAAAACTATATAGAATGATCCTTTGGATCAGAGGTTAGAGATGTAAGAATACTGGGAGAAAGTATATGTGAAGTGGTAGTGAGCAAGAGAGAAATGACTCACTATTTATAGACAAAACTTGTCTATTATCCCACGGATCCCTCCCCAGAGGGATCCGGCTAGTGCAAATCCAGGGATCCGGCTACTGGGTCAGTTTAGTCCGGATTTCGGGTTGCAAACCGGGTTATGGGTTTTGGGTTATGAACCATGGATTATAGGTAATGGATTATGGATACCCAACAAGATGCAATGTACCTAGTCATTGGGTTTTGGATCTTGGGTCATGGGTCATGGACTTTGGGTCATGGATTATGGATAATACCCAACATGACTTCATGCATGATGTCATGCAATGGGTCATGGGTTATGGATCATGCTCCATGGGTATGGGTTATGAACTTTGGTATTTACCAACAACATTCATTGTACTTGGTCAATGGATCATGGGTTATAGGTCATGGGTCATGAACTTTGGTTTTTACCCATTACTTTACCCATTACAATATATACAAAGCATTTCTGTATTATGTAAACACTAGTTGTTATACATATGCATTTCTTTAAGATGTAAACAATATTACTTATTAGTGTTTATATAAAAATGTCTTTGCTTTTATATAACTTATTTACCAAACATGTTTTGATATAGTTTTAATATGTTTAGTAAAAGTGTGTTAGTAAACTATAGGCTCAAACCTTTTACGTATTTTATTTGTTTCATTAAAATGATTTTACGTTTGTTATCGACAAAACATTAGAAGATCGTAAAATATAAATAAATGTTTTTATAGCTTACTTGTATTAACACTATTGTATGCATATATCTGACGTGGCATGATTTAATCAAGAGTTGATTACATAAATTGTCCATGAGACTCTAAAAAAAACACCATTCGTCCTCGAGTTAATTACATAAATCGTCTCTGTGGCTCAAAAAATTTACACCAATCGTCCTTGATTTAATTACACAAATCGTCCCTCTGGCTCTAAAAATTTACACGAGTCATCCTTGTGGCTAGAAATAATTAAAATTACTCATAGGTGAGGCTCGAACTCGTATCTACTTACAAACAAACAACTTACCACTGAACCAAGCGTGCAGTGGTGTTATAAACTAATTCTTTTATCATTTTACGCGATCTTTTTGGATGAGTATTTTTATTTCACATTTTTATCCAACCTTTTGATCGATCACGTATACGTTTTTTGAAGGTCCAAGGATCCGTATATCTAATCGATCATGTTTTTGCTTTGATGAAATTTTTATCATATCACGTATATATTTATATACGTGATCGATCATATTTGCAACTCAGGCCTACGTGATCGAGTTGCAAATTTTTATATGTGATCGATAACAATTTGCAACTCGGGCCACATTTTTATACGTGATCGAGTTGCCAATTTTTATATGTGATCGATAAAAAGTTACAACTTGGGCCACATTTTTACGTGATCGATTACGTTTTTGCTTCGATAGAATGTAAACGTGATCGATACTCTCGGGGTGTCATAAAAAAGTATTCATGATTGATCATATTTTTCTTCGATAAAACGTATACGTGATTGATCACATTTTTGCTTTGATAAAAATGTGTACGTGATCGAGCCACATTTAGCTTCGATAAACACGTTTTTTGTGTTATATATCGATAGAAATTTGCAAAACAATATTTTTTTCATAAAATGAACTCATAAAAATGTGATAAAGAGTTTTTTTTTTTTTTTTTTTTTTTTTTTTTTTTTTTTTTTTTACTTCAATAAAAACGTTTTTGCTTCGATAAAAAGTTACTACTCGGGACATTTTGCAACTCGATCACGTATAAAAATGTGGCCCGAGTTGTATTTTTTTATCAAAGCAAAAAGGTTTTTATCCTAGTATAAAATAAGTTAAAAAAAAGATTGTTTTGCAAACTTTTATTGATATATAACACCTAAAACGTTTTTATCGAAGCAAAATGTGGCCCAATCACAAATACATTTTTATCGAAGCAAAAATGTGATCAATCATTTATACGTTTTTATCGAATCAAAAACGTGATCGATTACATATATGTTTTTATGAAGCCCCGAGGATCCATATACATTTTTATTGAAGCAAAAACGTGATCGATCACGTATACATTTTTATGAAGCCCCGAGGATCCGCACACGTGATCGATCACGTTTTTTCTTTAATAAAATTTTTATCGATCACGTATAAATATATGCAACTCAGGACACATTTGTATATCGATCACGTATAAAAATTTGCAACTTGATCACGTATAAAAATGTGGCCCGAGTTGCAAACTTTTATCAATCACATATAAAAATTTTCTAGTTGATCACGTATAAAAATATGGGCCGAGTTGCAAATTTTTATATAGATCACGTATAAAAATTTGAAACTCGATCACGTATAAAAATATGGCCCGAGTTGAAAATTTTTATCTATCACGTATAAAAATTTGTAAGGCAGCATACCCGAGTTTGAGCCTCGCTTATGTGCAATTTTAATTATTTCTAGCCACATGGATGACTCGTGTAAATTTTTAGAGCCATCCATCGTACCGCTGCGACCACTAAAGAATTGCTTATACACTAAACAACTGCTTATATACGCTTACTAAAAGACTGAATTTTATTTATATTCAATTCATTAGGCCAGCGTGAAACTAAGAAAGATAGATGTGCCTAAGGCGTAAGCAAACAGACCATTTATATAATTAACTCAAGGATGAATGGCCACAAGGACGATTGGTGTAAATTTTTAGAGCCAAAGGAACGATTTATGTAATTAACTCAAGGACGAATGATATAACTTTTTAGAGCTACATGGACGATTTATGTAATTTATGTAATTAAATCATGTCACGTCACATATATGTATACAATAGGAAAAATAAGAAAGAATTTGCATACAATAGAAAAATTAAAAATTGGAAGCCTATAAAAGAAAAAAGTGTCAACTCTGATACCTTTTTAGACAATTAGCTCTTTTTAATTTTACACATGATTATACGTTTTCTTTCCAACTTTTGTATGATCGTGCATAGGCATATTATTTTGCTTACCCACAAATCCATGTTTACCAAGAGACAAATCATTATCATCCATCTAGTTTGATCTAATGGGGAGGGGAGATTAACCTAAGATTTAATATGTAAAGCTAAGTCCATGTTTTTATTTGTCCTTTTGTCTTTCTTATTTATTCATATTTTTTTTTGTCTTTTTTTCACGTTTTTTTTATATTTTATTCACGTTTTTTTAATTCACTTTTTTTTAATTCGCGTTTTTTTCTTCGCTTTCATACGTTTTCATCTGTTTTTATATGTTTTTGTCTGTTTCATCTGTTTTCGTCCGTTTTTGTCTGTTTTCTTACGCTTTCGCCCGTTTTCATACGTATTCGTCCGTTTTCATACATTTTCGTCCGTTTTCGTTTGTTTTCATACGTTTTCGTCCGTTTTCTTTCGTATTCGTCCATTTTTCATACGTTTTCGTCCGTTTTCAGACGTGTTTTTACGCTTTCATACATTTTCGTCCGTTTTCATACGTATTCGTCCGTTTTCTTACGTTTTCGCCTGTTTTCATACGTTTCTGACTATCACAAGTGATATTTTGTGATATTGAGAATATTATTGTGATTTTCTGAGTATCCATTATGATATTCTGAATATCACTTGTGATTTTCTGGATATCACTTTGTGATATTCATAATATCAATTTGTGATATTCTGAATATCACTTGTGATTTTCATGTTACAAAACATTAGTTGAAAATCACTTGTCATATTCAGGAAATCATTATTCCGAATATCACAGAATATCACTTGTGATATTCAAAAACTTATGGAAACATCTGAAAATGGCTGAAAACATTTAAAAACAGACGGAAATGTATAAAAATTTACGAAAACGTAAGAAAACGGATGAATATGTACGAAAACGTATGAAAGTGTAAAAACACGTTTGAAAACGGACGAAAATAGATGAAAACGTAGTACTAATGGACGAAAACATAAAAAAACAGACGAAAACAGATAAAAACGTATTAAAACGGACAAAATGTATGAAAACAGACAAAAACGTATGAAAGCGAAGAACAAAATGGAGAATTAAAAAAACGTGAACTAAAAAAAAGACAAAAAAAAATTAAATAAATAAGAGAGACAAAAAGACCAGAAAAAAAAAATATAGACTTAGATTTACATACTAAATCTTAAGTTAATCCCACCATTACATCAAACTAGATGGATGTTGAGGATTTATCCACTAGTAAACACAAAAATAAGAGTAAGCATTTGAACTTTTCTTTGATCGTGTATCCATACATGATTTTATTTTCTTGTGATGTCTAAATAGACACGCCAATGATGGTATACAAGTGTATGGATTTAGACAAGTCTAAACAAGTAATCTCTTCGGTTCAAAAATTATTGTCATCGTAAAAAAAATACATAATTTAAAAAAAAGTATGACTAACTCAAATATTATCATCATTAACTAAACTCTATTTTGATTGGTTGAAACTGAATTGAATAACTATTTTGGGATATCCTAAAATATAAATGTGAACAATAATTTTAGGTTGGAGAGAGTATAGTTCTCTTGGCATGTATTGACAAAGAACTATCAAATGCAACAGGCCCGTTTGTTTTGTTGATAGGAATCACAATGGGTATCGGATTTGGTATGGGGTAGAATGACAATGGATATGAAAAAGTGTATCATTACGATTGTTTATTTTTTGTTGATAAAATATAGAATGAAAAAGTGTATAGATATTTGAATTTTATAGTGGAAAAGAAAGGGGCACGCGGGAATGGATTTCATAGACACCAAATTGGTGTGTAATGAATCTATTACTATGATATACCTATTTTATTCCAGGGCCCACTAAACAAACACCATTAATCGAAATGAAATCCATAGATCCACTCCGATAGGCACATACCAAACACACCCTTATTTTTTACTCTCTTCTTTGAAATGATTCTCAACAAATAAATAAACATAATAAAGAAAAATAAAATTAATAAATGATTCAAAGAGTTATAAGCTTAGGGATTTGCTAATTGATACCGACCGCGCATTTTTAGAGTATAAATATATCAAAAGTTTGAGTGTATTAAATTATATTTAATTATAGTAAATTTTACATTTATTTAATGTTCATTAAATACATTTTTTTATTGAGAAAGTGAAGTTTGAGTGTTTTAATTACACGTAAAATGCATATATTTATGGTTTAAAAAATGCCATACACTAATTAGCAAATCCCATAAGCTTATTATGCAATTCTGAATTAGTATGATGTCAATTAGAACATTAAATAAATTAAAGTGTAATTAATGGTAAACTGAAAAGCTAGTGAGAGTAACTTATATCTACATGAGTTGAGATTAATATATATCTCATATTTATCATAGATTCAATAAATCAATCTTAACCATTCATTTTTTATAAAAATTAACAAAAAAAAATTATTTTCCACCTTTTTTTTAAAACAACATGTCTTGCAAACGGTAAATCTTCAAACTATAAAAAATACACCATCGCGACGAGAATTAAATTATCTTTCTACAGATATGCACTTCTCTATATTTTCGACAAACTTTTTTTTTCAAAAATTCCGTCAAGAAAAATCACATATGATTTGTAAAATCATATATGATTTTAAAAAATCACATGTGATTCGATTTTTACAAATCACATATGATGTTTTCAAATCATATATGTTTTTTACAAATCGCATATGATTTGCAAAAATCATATGTGATTTATAAAAATCGAATCACATGTGATTTTCACAAATCACATATGATTTTTTTGAGACGAAATTTTGAAAAAAAAAATGTTAATAATATACAGAAGTGCATATCATTAGGAAGATAATTTAATTCTCGTCGCGATGGTATGATTTTTCATAACGATTAACGGTTTGCGAGATATTTAATTTAAAAAAAAAGGGTGAAATTTTTTTTTTTTTTTTTTTTTTTTTTTTTTTTTTTTTTTGATTAGGAAAATGAATGATTATGATTGGTTCATTTGATCTATGGTAAATTTGATATCTATATTGAACTTTTGCCATATCTACATTTATGAACCTGAACAACTATTTTGGGTCGATTTAAAGAAGAAACATTAGCAATTAGCTTGTTAAAAGAATAAAGTCCAAAATACATTTCTGTGATTTGTCTATTGTTCTGAAATACATTCTCATGGTTTTTTGGCACACAA
The DNA here is from genome assembly GCA_019973895.1 of Chrysanthemum seticuspe. Taxonomy (NCBI): domain Eukaryota; kingdom Viridiplantae; phylum Streptophyta; class Magnoliopsida; order Asterales; family Asteraceae; genus Chrysanthemum; species Chrysanthemum seticuspe. The sequence goes on along the minus strand of BPTQ01000002.1, from coordinate 108,702,350 downwards.
ACATCCTTCCGTTAGTAAAGTCAGTGTAAAACCTTACTTTTATCAACCTTATCACTTTACCAAGCAAACCCAACACACGTAACCCAAGTTACGCGTATAAAACGTGAAACACAAACAAAAACAAAGCGTAGAAATAAGCTTAGAAAGATGGTGACTTGAAGATATAAAGATCATGTATATGTGAGATAAAGATGAACACAATAAGTTGTATATTCCAAAGGAAAAACACACACACACACACTTTCAAGCACACCCCTCAAATGACCATTTGAGGGGTATTTATAGGTGGAATACATGAAAACCTAAAAGGCTTTCCTTTGGGCCTCGTTGGACTTGGATTGGGCTTGGGGTACTTAAGCTTATAAACGGCTAACATACCCTAAAGTTTAACCAATTAGATTAGCCCAATCCACGAGCCCGTTGACTATTCTATCACGATATCTAACACACTTTACAAAGTTCCTAATCGTGAATGACCATCACTTCCAATAAAACAACTAAGGCTAACAGTCAGTCAATGAGGACTAACGATGCAAATAAATTCTCCATTATCTCCTAACAAAAGAGAAAATATTAGCATCGTTAGCCCTCAAACTAACAACACAATTTTTTTTTAGAAATAAATTAAAAGGGGCATCGTAGGCTCGAACTCGGGTCTGTTCGCCCAAAAATCAACACCCCAACCACTAGACTAAGCATTCAGTGATGTAATTAAACCAAAATAAAGTTTATTTAACCTTTTTTTATTCGAATTTATAGTATATTAACTGATTTTTATGTTTTCATCCGCTTTTATACGTTTTTTATTCGTTTTCGTCCGTTTTCGTCCGTTCTTATACGTTATCATCCGTTTTTATACTTTTTTGTCCGTTTCATCCGTTATTATATGTTTTTTTAATGAAAATGAAGAGCTTAGGCGTAGAAACACGAAGTTACGAGTAGACGATGCTTAGGCGTAGGATCTTATGCGTAGGAAGCTTAGGCGTAGGATTCCTTAGGCGTAGGATCTTATGCGTAGACTTAAAGTCAGGCGTAGGAAAACTTATGCGTAAGATTTAGCTTATGCGTAAGACAAGGCTTAGGCGTAGGATAAATACTTAAGCGTAAAGTAATCTACGCGTAAGTCTAAGCTTATGCGTAAGATTAGGGTTTTGCCCAAAAATCCTTTACACTATCACAGTGTAAGGGATATCCAAAAGTCGAAATGTTCCACAACCTTATCCAAGTGAGGGAAGCACTGAGTCACCGTTTAAGCTCGAAGAATCTGCACCAAAAAGTTATGAGTAGAACCTTATGCGTAGTTTGACTTTCTTACGCGTAGAACTATGGTTTTGACCTACGCGTAAAAAATGTTCAGCGATTCAAACGATTTCTCTTGCACAGATAGCCTTAAAAACACTCGAATAACCCAAAAATGTTGACATTTTTCACCCAAAGTGCTTAGAAAAGTTACGAGTAGAAATGACCAACGAACCAAAAATGAGCTTAAAAATGATTTAAAACACGTAAAGCTTCGAACTTTTTTCAAAAAACTGAAACTTTAGCACCAAATAAACCTTAAACCACAAGAATCTTGAATTTTTGAGTGCAAAAATTAAAGCTTTAAGCGTTTCAAATATGAATAACGAGAGCCTTTACGCAAACAGTACCAACCTTCAAAACAAACACAAACACTCCTAAACCATTGTTAGGCGATTGATACCAATTGTAAAACCTTACTTTTATCAACCTTATCACTTTACCAAGCAAACCCAACACACGTAACCCAAGTTACGCGTATAAAACGTGAAACACAAACACAAACAAAGCGTAGAAATAAGCTTAGAAAGATGGTGACTTGAAGATATAAAGATCGTGTATATGTGAGATAAAGATGAACACAATAAGTTGTATATTCCAAAGGAAAAACACACACACACACACTTTCAAGCACACCCCTCAAATGACCATTTGAGGGGTATTTATAGGTGGAATACATGAAAACCTAAAAGGCTTTCCTTTGGGCCTCGTTGGACTTGGATTGGGCTTGGGGTACTTAAGCTTATAAACGGCTAACATACCCTAAAGTTTAACCAATTAGATTAGCCCAATCCACGAGCCCGTTGACTATTCTATCACGATATCTAACACACTTTACAAAGTTCCTAATCGTGAATGACCATCACTTCTAATAAAACAACTAAGGCTAACAGTCAGTCAATGAGGACTAACGATGCAAATAAATTCTCCTTATCTCCTAACAAAAGAGAAAATATTAGCATCGTTAGCCCTCAAACTAACAACGCAATTTTTTTTTAGAAATAAATTAAAAGGGGCATCGTAGGCTCGAACTCGGGTCTGTTCGCCCAAAAATCAACACCCCAACCACTAGACTAAGCATTCAGTGATGTAATTAAACCAAAATAAAGTTTATTTAACCTTTTTTTATTCGAATTTATAGTATATTAACTGATTTTTATGTTTTCATCCGCTTTTATACGTTTTTTATTCGTTTTCGTCCGTTTTTATACGTTTTCGTCCGTTCTTATACGTTATCATCCGTTTTTATACTTTTTTGTCCGTTTTCATCCGTTATTATATGTTTTTTTTTAATGAAAATGAAGAGCTTAGGCGTAGAAACACGAAGTTACGAGTAGACGATGCTTAGGCGTAGGATCTTATGCGTAGGAAGCTTAGGCGTAGGATTCCTTAGGCGTAGGATCTTATGCGTAGACTTAAAGTTAGGCGTAGGAAAACTTATGCGTAAGATTTAGCTTATGCGTAAGACAAGGCTTAGGCGTAGGATAAATACTTAAGCGTAAAGTAATCTACGCGTAAGTCTAAGCTTATGCGTAAGATTAGGGTTTTGCCCAAAAATCCTTTACACTATCACAGTGTAAGGGATATCCAAAAGTCGAAGTGTTCCACAAACTTATCCAAGTGAGGGAAGCACTGAGTCACCGTTTAAGCTCGAAGAATCTGCACCAAAAAGTTATGAGTAGAACCTTATGCGTAGTTTGACTTTCTTACGCGTAGAACTAGGGTTTTGACCTACGCGTAAAAAATGTTCAGCGATTCAAACGATTTCTCTTGCACAGATAGCCTTAAAAACACTCGAATAACTCAAAAATGTTGACCTTTTTCACCCAAAGTGCTTAGAAAAGTTACGAGTAGAAATGACCAACGAACCAAAAACGAGCTTAAAAATGATTTAAAACACGTAAAGCTTCGAACTTTTTGCAAAAAACTGAAACTTTAGCACCAAATAAACCTTAAACCACAAGAATCTTGAATTTTTGAGTGCAAAAATTAAAGCTTTAAGCGTTTCAAATATGAATAACGAGAGCCTTTACGCAAACAGTACCAACCTTCAAAACAAACACAAACACTCCTAAACCATTGTTAGGCGATTGATACCAATTGTAAAACCTTACTTTTATCAACCTTATCACTTTACCAAGCAAACCCAACACACGTAACCCAAGTTACGCGTATAAAACGTGAAACACAAACACAAACAAAGCGTAGAAATAAGCTTAGAAAGATGGTGACTTGAAGATATAAAGATCGTGTATATGTGAGATAAAGATGAACACAATAAGTTGTATATTCCAAAGGAAAAACACACACACACACACTTTCAAGCACACCCCTCAAATGACCATTTGAGGGGTATTTATAGGTGGAATACATGAAAACCTAAAAGGCTTTCCTTTGGGCCTCGTTGGACTTGGATTGGGCTTGGGGTACTTAAGCTTATAAACGGCTAACATACCCTAAAGTTTAACCAATTAGATTAGCCCAATCCACGAGCCCGTTGACTATTCTATCACGATATCTAACACACTTTACAAAGTTCCTAATCGTGAATGACCATCACTTCTAATAAAACAACTAAGGCTAACAGTCAGTCAATGAGGACTAACGATGCAAATAAATTCTCCATTATCTCCTAACAAAAGAGAAAATATTAGCATCGTTAGCCCTCAAACTAACAACGCAATTTTTTTTTAGAAATAAATTAAAAGGGGGCATCGTAGGCTCGAACTCGGGTCTGTTCGCCCAAAAATCAACACCCCAACCACTAGACTAAGCATTCAGTGATGTAATTAAACCAAAATAAAGTTTATTTAACCTTTTTTTATTCGAATTTATAGTATATTAACTGATTTTTATGTTTTCATCCGCTTTTATACGTTTTTTATTCGTTTTCGTCCGTTTTTATACGTTTTCGTCCGTTCTTATACGTTATCATCCGTTTTTATACTTTTTTGTCCGTTTTCATCCGTTATTATATGTTTTTTTTTAATGAAAATGAAGAGCTTAGGCGTAGAAACACGAAGTTACGAGTAGACGATGCTTAGGCGTAGGATCTTATGCGTAGGAAGCTTAGGCGTAGGATTCCTTAGGCGTAGGATCTTATGCGTAGACTTAAAGTTAGGCGTAGGAAAACTTATGCGTAAGATTTAGCTTATGCGTAAGACAAGGCTTAGGCGTAGGATAAATACTTAAGCGTAAAGTAATCTACGCGTAAGTCTAAGCTTATGCGTAAGATTAGGGTTTTGCCCAAAAATCCTTTACACTATCACAGTGTAAGGGATATCCAAAAGTCGAAGTGTTCCACAAACTTATCCAAGTGAGGGAAGCACTGAGTCACCGTTTAAGCTCGAAGAATCTGCACCAAAAAGTTATGAGTAGAACCTTATGCGTAGTTTGACTTTCTTACGCGTAGAACTAGGGTTTTGACCTACGCGTAAAAAATGTTCAGCGATTCAAACGATTTCTCTTGCACAGATAGCCTTAAAAACACTCGAATAACTCAAAAATGTTGACCTTTTTCACCCAAAGTGCTTAGAAAAGTTACGAGTAGAAATGACCAACGAACCAAAAACGAGCTTAAAAATGATTTAAAACACGTAAAGCTTCGAACGTTTTGCAAAAAACTGAAACTTTAGCACCAAATAAACCTTAAACCACAAGAATCTTGAATTTTTGAGTGCAAAAATTAAAGCTTTAAGCGTTTCAAATATGAATAACGAGAGCCTTTACGCAAACAGTACCAACCTTCAAAACAAACACAAACACTCCTAAACCATTGTTAGGCGATTGATACCAATTGTAAAACCTTACTTTTATCAACCTTATCACTTTACCAAGCAAACCCAACACACGTAACCCAAGTTAAGCGTATAAAACGTGAAACACAAACACAAACAAAGCGTAGAAATAAGCTTAGAAAGATGGTGACTTGAAGATATAAAGATCGTGTATATGTGAGATAAAGATGAACACAATAAGTTGTGTATTCCAAAGGAAAAACACACACACACACACTTTCAAGCACACCCCTCAAATGACCATTTGAGGGGTATTTATAGGTGGAATACATGAAAACCTAAAAGGCTTTCCTTTGGGCCTCGTTGGACTTGGATTGGGCTTGGGGTACTTAAGCTTATAAACGGCTAACATACCCTAAAGTTTAACCAATTAGATTAGCCCAATCCACGAGCCCGTTGACTATTCTATCACGATATCTAACACACTTTACAAAGTTCCTAATCGTGAATGACCATCACTTCTAATAAAACAACTAAGGCTAACAGTCAGTCAATGAGGACTAACGATGCAAATAAATTCTCCATTATCTCCTAACAAAAGAGAAAATATTAGCATCGTTAGCCCTCAAACTAACAACGCAATTTTTTTTTAGAAATAAATTAAAAGGGGCATCGTAGGCTCGAACTCGGGTCTGTTCGCCCAAAAATCAACACCCCAACCACTAGACTAAGCATTCAGTGATGTAATTAAACCAAAATAAAGTTTATTTAACCTTTTTTTATTCGAATTTATAGTATATTAACTGATTTTTATGTTTTCATCCGCTTTTATACGTTTTTTATTCGTTTTCGTCCGTTTTTATACGTTTTCGTCCGTTCTTATACGTTATCATCCGTTTTTATACTTTTTTGTCCGTTTTCATCCGTTATTATATGTTTTTTTTTATGAAAATGAAGAGCTTAGGCGTAGAAACACGAAGTTACGAGTAGACGATGCTTAGGCGTAGGATCTTATGCGTAGGAAGCTTAGGCGTAGGATTCCTTAGGCGTAGGATCTTATGCGTAGACTTAAAGTTAGGCGTAGGAAAACTTATGCGTAAGACAAGGCTTAGGCGTAGGATAAATACTTAAGCGTAAAGTAATCTACGCGTAAGTCTAAGCTTATGCGTAAGATTAGGGTTTTGCCCAAAAATCCTTTACACTATCACAGTGTAAGGGATATCCAAAAGTCGAAGTGTTCCACAAACTTATCCAAGTGAGGGAAGCACTGAGTCACCGTTTAAGCTCGAAGAATCTGCACCAAAAAGTTATGAGTAGAACCTTATGCGTAGTTTGACTTTCTTACGCGTAGAACTAGGGTTTTGACCTACGCGTAAAAAATGTTCAGCGATTCAAACGATTTCTCTTGCACAGATAGCCTTAAAAACACTCGAATAACCCAAATATGTTGACCTTTTTCACCCAAAGTGCTTAGAAAAGTTACGAGTAGAAATGACCAACGAACCAAAAACGAGCTTAAAAATGATTTAAAACACGTAAAGCTTCGAACTTTTTGCAAAAAACTGAAACTTTAGCACCAAATAAACCTTAAACCACTAGAATCTTGAATTTTTGAGTGCAAAAATTAAAGCTTTAAGCATTTCAAATATGAATAACGAGAGCCTTTACGCAAACAATACCAACCTTCAAAACAAACACAAACACTCCTAAACCATTGTTAGGCGATTGATACCAATTGTAAAACTTTACTTTTATCAACCTTATCACTTTACCAAGCAAACCCAACACACGTAACCCAAGTTACGCGTATAAAACGTGAAACACAAACACAAACAAAGCGTAGAAATAAGCTTAGAAAGATGGTGACTTGAAGATATAAAGATCGTGTATATGTGAGATAAAGATGAACACAATAAGTTGTATATTCCAAAGGAAAAACACATACACACACACTTTCAAGCACACCCCTCAAATGACCATTTGAGGGGTATTTATAGGTGGAATACATGAAAACCTAAAAGGCTTTCCTTTGGGCCTCGTTGGACTTGGATTGGGCTTGGGGTACTTAAGCTTATAAACGGCTAACATAACCTAAAGTTTAACCAATTAGATTAGCCCAATCCACGAGCCCGTTGACTATTCTATCACGATACCTAACACACTTTACAAAGTTCCTAATCGTGAATGACCATCACTTCTAATAAAACAACTAAGGCTAACAGTCAGTCAACGAGGACTAACGATGCAAATAAATTCTCCATTATCTCCTAACAAAAGAGAAAATATTAGCATCGTTAGCCCTCAAACTAACAACGCAATTTTTTTTAGAAATAAATTAAAAGGGGGCATCGTAGGCTCGAACTCGGGTCTGTTCGCCCAAAAATCAACACCCCAACCACTAGACTAAGCATTCAGTGATGTAATTAAACCAAAATAAAGTTTATTTAACCTTTTTTTATTCGAATTTATAGTATATTAACTGATTTTTATGTTTTCATCCGCTTTTATACGTTTTTTATTCATTTTCGTCCGTTTTTATACGTTTTCGTCCGTTCTTATACGTTATCATCCGTTTTTATACTTTTTCGTCCGTTTTCATCCGTTATTATATGTTTTTTTTTATGAAAATGAAGAGCTTAGGCGTAGAAACACGAAGTTATGAGTAGACGATGCTTAGGCGTAGGATCTTATGCGTAGGAAGCTTAGGCGTAGGATTCCTTAGGCGTAGGATCTTATGCGTAGACTTAAAGTTAGGCGTAGGAAAACTTATGCGTAAGATTTAGCTTATGCGTAAGACAAGGCTTAGGCGTAGGATAAATACTTAAGCGTAAAGTAATCTACGCGTAAGTCTAAGCTTATGCGTAAGATTAGGGTTTTGCCCAAAAATCCTTTACACTATCACAGTGTAAGGGATATCCAAAAGTCGAAGTGTTCCACAAACTTATCCAAGTGAGGGAAGCACTGAGTTACCATTTAAGCTCGAAGAATCTGCACCAAAACGTTATGAGTAGAACTGTTAGGTCACTACTTTTACAAACACAAGTAATATAGAAAGAGATAAGGCGATTGAACAAGATTCAAGCACACACACACGAAATACAAGACCGGTTATGCGTAGATGTATGTGAAAGAAAAGAACTTGAACAACCAACCCTCAAATGAGGGTTTACAAGAGTATTTATAGGAGGAAAGCTAGGGCAACACTCCTAGTTTCCATCCTTTCTTAAATGGGCTTGGGCCTAAGCTCATGGGCCTTCTACATAAGCTTAAGGCTAATAACAAACATAAAGGCCATAATAAAGCTAACTATTACATATTAATTACTAACACCTGATTATGGTTTAGGAGTGATTCCAACAATCTCCCCCTCAAGTGTTGGTGATGAACGGTGAAGGCGTTGATGTAATAGTAGCTCTGACGTCTTTTGACATTCTTCTTTCTTGTGAGAGGAATTTCCTTGATTCGAACAATCTCCCCAGTGTAGAGAGATAGTTATCTTTGAACAGTTATGCTTTGACGTCATCTTTAACTTTGTTCTTTGATCATTGTTCTTTGTGGTAAAAGTGATAGTATGTTGTTGTCTGCATCAGTCTGCCTCAGGTCTGCTTCACTGCTCCAGTGTCTCCACGTCATTCTTTAACATGCTCACACGCTCTTTGACGTTGGAATTCAATACTGATGAAGTTCTCTAAGTCTTTAACTTTGTAGATTCTTTGGTTTGACGAAGAATCATTCTGACGGTTGTGTTGCTTTTGAATAGAACTTCCATTAGTGATGATGTTGGCGTGAGCATGAGAAGAATCAGCACGATCATCCTGCTCCGGAGCTTCCATAAGAAGAAAACATTTCAAACGGTTAGTAATAAGCAGGTTCCGGCACTTACAAGTTTGAACTTCAAGAGTGTTAACAGCATAGTGTGAAAACACAACTCTAATTCTTACAAAGGCCGTTCCTGAACTGGAGTCCCACAAGTGAGATAACACGATGTACCGAAGTACATCTACAGTTCAGATGAGTCGCTGAGGTACACCGTAGCATCACCTCACGACTGTAGACCGTTTGAGACACACTCCGCGTAATCCACGGGGAGTTACCGAAGTGACCTGCTGTCAGGGCTGTTTAATGTTGACCCTGGCAGGAGTTTCCATTCAATCACTGAGGATCACAGATGTGAACCTCTCATAAATGTTCTCGACAGATTGCTAAGATCTGTGAAGGACTCGATATGAACCACTGATAATCTTATTTGGTGATTGTCAAGTGATAAAATGTCAAGTGTTCCTAAGAGATCTTTTGATGAATCTCGTGGCTCTAGACTCAATAGTGCGTTTTGGTTTTCCTGAGCGGAGACTAGGGAGAGGGTCTCCTTCTTCAATACCGGCGATCTCTAAGAGAAAGCCAATAGTTTACGTAGGGTTCCCTGTGAGAATGAAACAAGCTTATGTTGAGAGAAACTTGAGTGGCAAAGAAGGTTTAGTGCATGCGTCACTGGGTCCATGACGACTTTTAATCTTCAATACCGGTGTCACTAAGTGACAAACAGTAGCATATGAATTGAACCCGGTGTCTGCCCTAAGTTGAATAATCTGGAGGGCTGTTTCTTTTCACCCTTTACTTTACATTTCTTTTTGATTCTTCAACTCCTTCTTTCTCCGATTCTCATTTTCTCCTTTTTATAATCATACCTAAGGACTTCTAAGTACTAACTATTTGTGATGTCCTTGGGTAGATCCCTCCGGCTCTGGCGGATCATAGGATGGTTATTCCTAACCTTAGTCACCTTATAACTCCATGACTAACCTATGTTGCCATTAAAACCACTGTTTGTGAAACATCTCTCAAAGGGTTTGTAAATGGAAAACATGTTTGAACCATTGTGAGAGATAGGATTTTGCATAAATACTCCCCCTCCACATGTGCTTAAGCGTTTTAATGGTTTAAATGCACAGTGAGGAAAGAGCGCGCACATTTTGAATTGATCCACTCGAGATAGATAATCCCTCGCGAGACACGGTTACGTTGCATAGTTAAAGAGTTACATTGTCAGCTTTTAGGTGACAACTAGCTCTAATAACTACCTTGAAGGTGTAGACAATCCTCGAAAGGTTGTCATACCCGTCAGAGTTCATGTCTACCAAGAGTTTCTCGAATGGTACATTCTACTTGGACAAGTCCTTTGCGAGACACGTTTACATTACTAGCGAACTAGCTTGAAATTATTACCTGTCCAGGACAAGTCTTTTCGAGTTACTAACAGTTTAGTACCGTCAATTCGTTGGTTAAGTCTGAAGTACACATATTCATTTGCATTTTTGCACAACATATTTTTTATCACACAATTTTCTCCCCCTCAAAAATGGCATATGAAAATGTTATTTTTGAACGGTTGAGAATAAATATGACCATTTCGAGTGTTGCGGGAAGAGTGACCACTGTGAACAATTTGTGAACAAAGTTTTAATTCAAATACTCCCCCTCAACAAGTGATATAAACGATTGAGGTTTTGAAAATCATACGGGGAAGTACTTGTTCTTTTGAGCAAAACCTTGAATAATGAAAGGTTTGATAGGTTTTACTCAAAAGTAAGAAGCTTTCGCTCCTTTTATAAGGATTGTGGCACTGAAGCGTACCACAGGGTCCTTTCTTGACAATTACGGGTTGTACACTGTTATGTGTGCACAAGCCATAGACATATAAAATCACACATCCAAATTTGTAATGAAAGAACCAATTCAAGGGGTACCAGGAAGTGCAGTGATGTTCCCAGGAGTGCGCACAGGGCGTTGAAAGCCGGTTATGTTAATCCTGGGTCTACCACCAACATAGCTCTCCAATCGTCTGAACTGATCCCGTCTGAACAACCTTTCATCAATCATTGTGATGATTCGTCTCACATCCCTCCTTTCCTGAGAATTCCAGCGCTTAGGAGACCCAATTTTCTGGCGTATATCCTTCAACCTGTACGCCAATCCGTCCCTAACCAGCTTCAAAGTATGATCCCCGAATTTCTGAAGATCACTACACGCCATTAAGCAGTTTCTTTGAAGTTCACTGCGGCAAACAACTCCGAAAGGTTTGCTGATGAGCGTATATTGAGATAGCTGATTGATGTCGGGAAGATCAAGCGTTGGAGGAGTGAGGTTGACACGCGTCTGATAAGATTCAACAGCCAGCTGGATATCTTCTACACGTTCTTTGATCACGATGCGTCTAATGAAGATGAGAAGTGACTTGATAAATTCGCGTTGAACTTCAGTCGAGAATTGTCTCATACGACCCTGTACTTTGGCAAGGTACATGTCTTCGATGTCGTTGAGGGATAAGTTCTCAAAGTCAGCCTCGGAGAATCCATAGTCCTGTTCATCTTGTCGTTTGACTATGATATTCTTCAAGAAGGTGTAGTCCCACTTAGACTTGAGATCAACGTGTTTGATGGCCACGATGTCCTTAGAACTGTACACTGCGTGTTGAGACTTCTGAACCAGGCAGCTTCTGTAGTAGATTCTTCGGCGTTCAGGCCAATGATGAATCCCATACAATGCATCTTGGTCGTATGCTTGCACGTTGTCAGAAAACAAGCGATTTGCACGTTCCTCGATAGCTATGCAGTTTGAGTAAATAGCCGCTGGGAATGGAAGAGTCAACGATGTAGCGTATTTTCGCAAACCATCGCTACCGTGTAAGAGAAAATCCAGGTCTCTGTTAAAGAAATATCGGAAGGGAATCCGTGGTTCATCTGCTTGGCCAATGGTCGGTAGGGGTTTAGTCCAATCGGTGTAGTATGGAGGGTTGTCCCTTTGTGTGAAGTCAATGTTTGCTTCCGGATTGAGCCAATCCATGTTGTTAGACATAGCTCGAGCGATGTTCTCAAGATGATATTCGACCTCGAGGGCGCTTTCAGAGCTGTCTTTTAGAAGTTGAAACGCTTCATTCCTGATTCGCTTCAACTCAGATTTCGTCATTTTCTTCACATGGAACTTTTCTTGCAAAAGTTTTGCGTGCTCCAATGTAGAACCGTCTACCAAGTCTTGACCTTCATCAGGGTAGGGAGTTTGATTGACAAGTGTGGAGAACCATTCAAACTCTTCGGTTTTATCATCATCTAGCCATGATACGACTTCAGGCTGAGTCGTCTTTTTCTTCTTTTTGGAAGGCCTTGATGATGATTCTGGTCTCTGCACTTGTTTGGGTGAGGTGGGTTGTTGTAGGGGCTCAAGGACCTCTTTATCATCACCACCCGTATACTCAAAGTAATCACCTGTTTTTTGAGTCAGGGGTGGTAACTCGGAATCGTCCTGAGGTTTTTCAGTTGAAGAACGAGGAGGGGACCTTTGTTGAACAGGAGTCCTGTGAGGAGGAGGTGGCATCGAAGAGGATTCACCAGACTGCTTCTGACATTTAGGTGCAGAGTCTTTGTCCTTATCCTTATCTTCATCGTCTCTGGGACGTTTCAGCTTTTCTGCTTCAAATCTACAAGCTTCTTGAAGTTGGTAGTCAAGTAATGCTTGATACAATTTTGCTTCTTCAGAGTTGAACATCGCAGATTGTGGCGACATTTGTGTCACAAGCTTGGCTATCAATTCATTATTCGAGAACACGACCGGATTGGTCGGATTGATTGTGACGGTTAAGGGTGTCGATCGAATAGTTTGCTTGGCGATTTGCATTAGATTTGGATAAAGTTGTCTGGTGAACAACTCCTTTGTGACCTTAGGAACGTACTCCAGAAGGTACTTTTTCGTGTAGCCTTCGATCATTTCGTTCAGTTCCTCCTGACGGTGTTGTTTCATGAATTCCTGAACAAACTTCCTTTCCTTTTGCATCTTTTCATTCTCGTCATACAGATGCTGTAAGTGATCAGCAAAGAAATTCAGCTTCTTGTTGAGCACGTCTTTCTTTCTGACTTGTTTGACAGCTTTGGTAATCCGTTCATGAGCTTGAGAAATCCAAGATCGAGGTGGTTTCTTCATAGATTTGGATGATGATTTGGTTGATCTCTTTGATGGTGGTGGTGATGAATGAGATGAAGAGTCTGATGATGAGGAGACATGAGGAGGCTCGGGGTCCTTAGGCGGTTCAGAAGTTTCCTTCTGTGAATGTGTGGGACTTTCCAGAAGCAACTTGTCATAATCATTATCTTTATCTTTCTCAGACTTCTCAGTTTCAGGGTTCTCAAACTCATATTCGATAGTATCCTCCACAAGCTTTTGTTGTTGCAGAAAAGTGGTGGCACCAGATCCCTTATCGGGTCGATTAACCACATCAGGATCTGGTGAGGAGTGGGCAGCACCACTTGATCCTCCGGGTCCACCCATTTGATCTTTTGCAAATTCTTCAGCTTTTTGAAGATGACTAACGAATTTAACCGTCTTCCTGTAGGATTGATCCAATAGCTCTTCATCATCTTCAGAGCTCTCATCATAGGGTACAAGTGCGGGAGTCTTCCCCTTTCCTTTATCAGCTTTAGGACTTGGAAGTTTTGGTACTGAAGGATTGTCATCCTTAGCAGTTTCAGAGTAGGAGATCTCTTCATCTGTGTCAGTACCTTCAGAACTTTCATCCAAAAGCTGTCTTTGCGGTTCGGGCTTGGGAATAGGGATGGGAGTAGCTTCCTTAGATGGAACAATCCTCTTTGAAGGAGGGTTCCTCTTGGGGAACTTCCTTGGACTCTCTGTACTTGCGGCACTTCCAGCACTGCCTCTTCTGGTTCTCCGAGTAGGTGTCCCTGAAGCCTTTTCATCAAGATGGCCAACTTTTCCTTCTTTTACGGCTACCCGATACCTTTTGTACGTTTCCAGCTTTTTGATTTCCTCTGTAAGAAGGTGATCGGGTAATTCAGCTCCCTGTTTCTTCGTAGACGTTTCTTTGATTCTGACAGATAGAATGTGCTCAGTCTGGATGTCATGATTATCTGGGTCATTGATTCTCCTGGGGATATCAGGATGAAGTCCAAGAGCTCTCTGAATCAACAGCTTGGTGTATCTGACATAGGGAATTTTGTTATCAAGCTTCTTCTGAAACAGCATCATGTCTTCCCAAAGCAGTGCTTCAATTATGATGTCCTTCTTGTTGATCAGAGACCAGAAAATCTGCAGTTCAATGAGCTTGGGATGCTCATATCCACTGTCACGACCCGAGACTGATTTGGTGATGATAATGTAGAGTGTCCTCCATGGTTGAGGAATATTCTTCAGCTCCACGAGAGAGTGCTTAGTAATGATTCCTGCAGCTTCATCATAAACAATATCTATCAAGAATTGCAGGACAGTCTGTTCAGTAGGGGTGGCAAAGAAGTCGGTTGGAGTGATGTCTGGAATGATGAGAACAGCTCGTAAGTCATCAGGAGTGATAGTGACTTGTTTGTGATTAAGAGTCACATTCACAGCATTTTGACCAGTGATCCTCTGCATGGAATCCCAGAATTGTTGAATGTAAACCTCTGGAACTGTGGCAGAGAGTGAGAGCATGTTTTGGTAGGGATGATTCCTGAGAATATCCACTGCAATGAGACAAGAAGATTCTGAGCATGTGAGGGTGTCAAAGTCAACCCTAAGGTTGTTCTTTCCAAGCTTTCTCGGATAGCCATTTGGAAAGATATCAGCAATTGTAAGAACTTCTGGTGCATCCACATTCATTTGTTCAGCCATGTCGTGATCTGAAATAACATTAGCCAAAAGAACCAACATATCGAAAGACATAGTGCTAGTCAATAGAAGGTTTTATTGTCTAGTTATTGAATGTACAGTGATAATGATTGTTACGAGTCCTAAGTCACTTGTTTGTTCAATAGTCTAATGACGTCGTGAAATGTTTTGTGAGTTAGTTAACTTTAAGTTTTAAAGTTTATGTTATCACTTATTGTTCACAACATATCAAACGATTAAGTTTATTAGTGACATTATTGGATTCGTGACGTTGTGATTAGTTTATTTACAAGTTTGTACACGTAACAATTCATCATGAAGATCAATCAAGTGTTAAGCGTAGTTATGGCAAAGTTAAGCGTAAACATTAATGACATATGCGTAGACGAAAGCTTACGCGTAGGATCCTAACTTACGCGTAAGAAATGTTACGCGTAGGAAAAGGGGACCTTACGCGTAGAGCTTACGCGTAGGCGTATAAGAACCTTACGCGTAAGGTTTACTCGTAAGAGTAGACCTTATGCGTAGAGGTCACTGTTTACGCATATCCTTCACAGGATACGCGTAGTCCCTTTGTAGAACCTTACGCGTAATAGTTATGCGTAGGATTATTCTTACGCATAACATAACTACGCGTAGGGTAATCCTTATGCGTAGAGTTGCAAATGACCTTGATTCTGAATATTTTAAGCGTAGCAAAGCCTGAAATAAATTCATCAAATCATCAAAATTAACAAAAACATTCATTATATCAACAAAACATGGCATGAACATTCATAACACAGTTACGCGTAGAAAGTCATACGCGTAGGTCAAAACCCTAAGGGTTAAGATTTACGTGTATCATTTCTAGCCATCGGATTTGCACAAAACTTTTTCTGGTAGTTCAAGAGTGTTGTTAGAGTCTTTAGACCAAGTATTAACATCTAGTTCATGATGAATCAAAAGTACCCAAACTATAGAACTTTAAACCCTAATTCCAAATTGTTAATAATTTAGAGTTTCTGGGTGGTTATTGAGCAGGGATATCATCAATTAAACATCACAAGAACATAACCCAACAATCTTTTTGACCAAAAACATACACATTTGAAAACACCCAAAACCACGCATAAACCCTAATTTTCAAAATCATTCAATTCGAGTTTCTGGGTTTGTTTTGAGGATAGAAAACATATCATTGATGTTTTTAAAACATTTTGACATTATCGTTTTAGCCACAAACACATAACACATGATCATGTGTTCTTACGCGTAAGCGAAGAACACAAAATCACCCATATCAGTAGATTTGACCGTTGGATTCATTTGAAAATCAAAACCAATGTTTAAAAACATGTTAGAAACATTAATCCACTTACAGTATGATGATAAAAAACACAGATAGGATGAACGAATTTTAGGCGTAGGATCTTGTTAGGTTTAGAGTAATAAATGTGAAGTGGAAGTTAGGTGAAGGTATTTATTAAAATTAACTTTAACATTTTGACAGTTTTGGTCCCTCCACCTTTTCCTTTTTCAAACAAAGCCATTTAACTTCCATTTTGGTTACCAAACAAAGTTTTTTGGAAAGAAACTTGACGACACTCCCCCTCGACTTAAGAAAACTGATGAAAAGTTATTAATTTTAGTCCGAGGAGTGTCATTGTACCAGAAACTTCACCACCATTGTTAAAAGAAACAACCGGGATATGATAACATGCAAGTACACAGATGTTTTGAAACAGTTAAGAGATTATTTTCTCCCCCTCAACACTTGATCGGAAAAAATACTGAATTTTGAAAGATTAAAGTGTTGACGGAAGAAATGTACTTGCCATGTTGAAAGAAAAATAGATTAGGAGAATATTTTTGTTGTTTTATCTGATTTTATATTTTTGTATTTTGTTTTTGAAAAATTTATTTACAAAATAGAGTTTTGGTGTTTGACAGGTTTTTAAGACTGTTTTAGGAGGTCATCCAATTCCTCTTGAGTCAAACACCTCATACCAATCCGGTGGACCAACTCATTAAACCTAGCGGGAGGCAAGGCTTTGGTGAGCAGATCTGCCAATTGATATTCAGTACCCACAAAGTATAATTCAACGGTACCCTGTTCTACGTGGTCCTTGATGAAATGATAGCGAAGATCGATGTGCTTTGATTTCGAGTGCTGAACTGAGTTGCACGAGATCGCAATGGCACTCCGATTGTCGCAGTACATCGGGATTCTATCGAATACGTAACCATAGTATTTGAGTTGTGTTCTCATCCAGATGACTTGAGCACAACATGCGGACATGGCTACATATTCTGCTTCGGTTGATGACAGCGATGTACAATCCTGCTTCTTTGATTGCCAAGACACCAGTTTATCACCAAGAAATTGTAGAGCTCCTGAAGTACTTTTCCTTGAGTCTAAGCATCCTGCGTGGTCACCATCTGAAAAAGCTATTAGTTCAAAACCAAAATCCTTCGGATACCAGATCCCCAAATTAATGGTTCCCTTGATGTATCGGAGGATTCTTTTAGCCTCAGAGAGGTGGGTTTCAGTTGGTCGCGACTGATAGCGGGAGCATAGATAAACGGCAAAGACAATATCAGGTCTGCTAGCTGTTAGATACATGAGAGACCCAATAATACTTCGGTATTTGGTAGGGTCAACTAATTTCCCATGTAGATCAGCGTCTAGCTTCTTGGTATGAGTCATTGGTGTGGCATAAGTATCACAGGTTTTCATTCCAAATTTGTTTAACAGTTCAAGGGCATATTTGGACTGACTCAAGAAAATACCACGGGGTGATTGATGAACTTGCAATCCTAGAAAGAATGTAAGTTCACCCATCATGGACATTTCAAAATTTTTCTTCATTAGTTTTGCAAAAGCGATTGAAAACTTTTTATGCGTAGACCCAAAAATGATGTCATCCACGTAAATTTGAACAATTAGGATATGTGCCCCGTGATATTGTATAAAAAGAGTTGGGTCAACCGAGCCTTTGGTGAAATTATTAGCAATGAGGAAAGATGATAGCTTATCGTACCATGCCCGAGGGGCTTGTTTGAGACCATAGAGAGCTTTGTTCAGTTTGTAGACATGGTTCGGGAACTCAGGATCAACAAATCCATCTGGTTGGCTGACATAAACCGTTTCTTTGAGTTGTCCATTGAGAAACGCCGTTTTGACATCAATCTGATAGACCGTCATATTCATATGAGCCGCGAACGCGAGAAATGTCCGAACAGCCTCAAGACGAGCAACCGGAGCAAAAGATTCTTCAAAGTCTATTCCCTCTTCCTGACGATAACCCTTAGCAACTAGATGTGACTTGTTTCGGATGACGTTCCCTTCAGCATCCAATTTGTTTTTCCAAATCCATTTTAGACCAATGACGTAGACCCCTGTTAGTCTTTCAACCAGTTCCCATACTTCAAGATGTTTGAATTAGTTGAGTTCTTCCTGCATGGATTCAATCCAGTTGTCTTTTGTCATTGCGTCTTTAATGTTTTTAGGCTCAGATTGGCAGACAGTGAGTGCATAAATGCAATGTTCACCATCTGTGTGAAGACGTTGTCTCGTAACGACTGGTTGATTCGGGTTGCCAATAATGTTAGCCAGAGGATGGTCTTTTGTCCATCGGTGTGTAGAGGTTTGATGTTGGTATACATTGTGCAGATTCTGAGGATTCAAATGGTTTGTTGAAGATTCCGCGACATCTGTTGCAGCAGTCTCATTAGCAAACGGGTTGAAGAACGCATTTGGATCAAAATCTGTAGGTGGGGGTACTTCATTTAGAATATCATCAGTTGGTTCATCATTGTTGGAAGCGGTGTGTTCAACTGTTGTGTTGGAGTCAACTGGTGTCGGTGCATCTTCAACAGTAGTTGTTGTAGCAGGTGTATCAGGTATAGGAATATTATCAGGTTGTGCAGCGGATACACCTGGAGCACGTTCATCAATATCGTCACAGAACAGAGGAGCAAATAACCTTTCCATTTGTTGACGAGTTAGCTGAGGGCTTTGTTCAGCTGATGATGGGGGTTGAGGGAAGTTTAAACGGTTGTGACCGGGTTCTAAGCTGTTATACTCAGAAGCCATTTCCGTGAGTTCATCAAAATGAGCATGAATCGTTTCCATTACCTCCTTAGTTTGACGATTCCAGATTCGGAAACCTTTAGAATTGTCACAGTATCCAATAAAGACTCCAATATCAGCTTTGGCTTTGAGCTTTCCAAATCATCACGATCATTATTCGAATAGCAAAGGGATCCAAATACATGAAAGTGTTTGAGGTTCGGTTTATAGTTGTGGACAAGCTTGAAAGGTGTTTTGTTGTGGCGTTTTGTGATCATAGAACGGTTTTGAGTATAGCATGCAGTAGATACAGCTTCTGCCCATAAGTAATCTGGAAGTTTAGCATTGATTAACATTGTTCTTGCAGCTTCCACTAACGTTCGGTTTCGTCTTTCAACAACTCTGTTTTGTTCAGGTGTACGTGAAATAGATGTTTGATGCTGAATTCCCACTTTCTCATAGAATTCACGAAGGGTTTTGTTAACAAATTCAGTTCCTTTGTCTGTTCTGATTATCCTGACGGTGTTGCGGAGCTGAACCTGTATTTTTGTGAGAAAGGTGATGATCATTTGTGGAGCTTGGTCTTTGCTTCGAAGAAAGTAGACCCAAGTCCATCGTGAGTAGTCATCAACAATTACTAAGATGTAGCGTTTGCCATTGATCGTTTGCACGCGCATTGGGCCACACAAATCCATGTGAAGAAGGTGAAGCACATGCTGAGAGCTGTGTTCCACCTTTGAAGGAAAATGAGAACGAGTGCTTTTCCCTTGTTCACAGGCTGAGCAAAGGTGATCTTTTGAATACCGGAATCGTGGGAGTCCTTCAACTAGTTTGTGTCGAGCAAGGTTGGTGATGGTTTGAAAGTTTAGATGTGAGAGACGACGGTGCCATAGCCAAGATTTTGTAGATGTTTCCTTTGAAAGTAAGCAGATAGGAGAGGAAGCAACCATGTCTTGCATAGAGATAGTGTAGAGACTAGAGTTACGCGAGCCAGACATAAGGTCATTTCCATGTAGATCACGGATGAAACAAGTTTTCTCCCTGAAAGCAACCTCCAAATCTCCATCACAAAATTGACCTACTGAAAACAGATTGTGACCGAGGCCTTCCACATAGTAAACCCTGCTGATTTCGATGTTCCCATTGACATAATCTCCGTAGCCCATGATAGCTGCGAAGTGATCGTTCCCGAACCTGACAGTGCCAATGAACTTTGCAATAAAGTTTGATAACAGTTTAAGATTGCCTGTCATGTGTCGGGAACATCCGCTATCAACAATCCAGAGAATGATCTGTATCACCTGCATTACACACAGACGACACAGATGGAATAGAAGTAGATGTGGAACCCGAAATGTTAGAGGGTTCCGAAGCTGGTATATTAGACATACACACATTCATAATTTTAGGCGTCCATTTAAATCCGAGTGTGTTATATATCCATTTCTGCCATCTATAACTACTCTTTGCTTTAGTCTTAGTGAATGCACTAGGTGGTACTACATTCTTAGGAGGTGAAACTGGAGCTACAGTGACAGCAAAGTTTGCCTTAGAATCTAAAGAAGGCGGTCTACCAAGCACAGACTTAGAATGATTAGTTGGCCTAGAGGTATTTCGATTCTTAGGATTCCATAAACGAGAGATTATAGCTTTAGCAACACATTTGTCATGACAATCAGAATTCATACTCTTCCGACAAATAACACAAGGTGCATTAGACTGAATATCAAAGGTACTTAATGGTTTAGCATTCGTTACATCACTATTTCTATTACATTTGCCAGACGCAATATCTATAGTGGAAGCAACATGAGTCTTATTCAGAGTCCTAGGGTGTTCTTCTACTTTAGCATTCCTTATTGATCTTTTCTTAGGTCGCAACTTCCTATTCTTCGATTAAGTGCTCCTAGGCTGTGAAGTGTGGACGTTTGGAAAAGACGCAACTATTCTTGTTTCAGTAGAGGGAAACACGTTAGCAACTTGTGATTTGGCAGTAGGGATTCTAGGTTCACGATTACTAAGTGTGACTGGTGCTAATCTCTTAATCATAGTAGGCGGAAGTTGTTCATGCTTTCCTAACATTTCTCTTAACTTAGAGACAGTGTGAATCAAATCTTGATTTTCAGAACGAATATTACCAGCAAAATTCATGACTTCTCTAGTGTGAGCAAGATAGTTATCAAGTTCGTTAGATGCTTCATGATGAGTCTTATTGAGTAAATCAAATATGACACCATATTCCTGTTTCACTTTTACAAGTTCTTGTTCATATTTAGAAATTTGACTTTTCAAAGACACGTTTTGATCATCCAGTTGCTTAATTTTAGGATCAGAAGATTTTTCACTCAACTGAGCGATTTTCTTTTGAAAACTAAGTTGATGATTGTGAATATCTTTTTCACACCAATGAAGACGACGTTTTGCATTGTAAATTTCGTTGAGTAATCGTTTATTTTCAGCTTTTAAAGACTCGATCTGAAGCACATTATCGGTGTTCTCAACAGTTACAACATTTTCAACAATATCAGCAGAGATATAATCAGATGCATATGGCAAAGAATGAAACAACACATCATTATGGACATCAGCACAGATAAGGTCTTCCAAGAGTCGATCAACATCTTTTCTTAAAAGTTTTTTTTTACGTTTAGTATTAGAAATGGATGTTTCTGTTTTCTCGAAAACGACCTTCATAGTTCCAAGTTCCTTATGAAAATCCCGTTCCCAGGCTAATGCACAACTTTTCAAGTTTTTAACATTAGGTAAAAGATTTTTCTGAAAAATGTCTCTTTGTTCTCTCGCCAGAGGCGATTGAAAGTGTTCAATTTTGATTTCAGAACGATATTCTATCTCATGTTGTAAAATTTTGAGGTCAGCCATGAAAATTTCAAAATATCTAAGAATATTTCAATTTTCAGGTTTTGAGTTTACTTCACTAATTGAAGGTAAATGACCATAAGTTTGAGCATAATCTGTTTTGGGATTAACATTAGAAGACTCAGGTGTTTTGATGATAACCCTTTGTGTGTTAGAAGAATCCGTTGGTGTGACGAAAGTGACCGCGTTTTTATAGTTAAACGGTTTGTTGTAAACAACGTTTTTTAATTTTGATCGACTCTCGTCTTCTGCATCTAATTCCTCTTGACGATGATATTCAACAACACTCATAACTGTATTATCAATTTTGTATTCTGCACTGGAAACTTCAGGAGTTGGTTTGAATGTTTTTAGTGAAAGCTTTGGTTTGTAATCAGCTAGATTTTTTCCATATCCTTTTGGATTGGGTTTTAAGGTAAACTTTTCAATAGCTGTTACTGATTCACCATGTTTGTAAACAACAGTTTTAAACTCTTTAAGTTTGTTTTGCAAGCCGATAATTTCTTCAAGAAGGTCATCTACCCGATTCGTTGAATGCTTTTTGTATGCGGAGAACTGTTTTTGACAAGTTAACAACTCAGCCTTAGCTTTTTGATTTTCCAAGGTGAGAGCGTTAATTTGCTTTTTATGTTCATTTTTCAGTTGTTCTAATTCAGACAACAAAGCATTCTTCGAGGCGGCTAGATCACGCATCTGTTTCTCTAAATATTTTTCGTTTTGATGAGATTTTGCAAAAGCGGCTTCAAAACCTTTTTCACGGTTTTCTTGAGTTTTGAAAAAGTTGAGTTGCATTTGTAAGCATTCAAAATCCTTAGTTAGCAGTCCATTTTTACTTTTTAAGATCTGATTTAATGCAACACATTCAGCAATTTAGGATTGTTGGTCTTTAAGTAACAGAACAAGATCTGGATGAGGCAAAGGTTCAGCGTGTTCAACATGAGTCACAACATGATCATTATTTAGATCCTCAAGTATAACCACGGAGTCAATTTGATTATCAAGGGAAACCATAAAGTCATCTTGATCGTCAAATGTAACTACGGGGTCTATTTGAAAATCGTCAGAATGAGATGTAGATGACTCATTTTGAACATTCTGAGCCTTGCCGGATTCAGATATTGGCAGAGATATTAGTTCAGATATGATGATGGTTTGTTCGGGTACCTGAGACAAGCCATCAGTGTCATACACTGGGCCTGTTTCACTCATGTGTAACTCTTGCATATTAGCCATCAACATAACAGCTGCATTGGCCTGCAAGTCCTCCATATCATCATCTGAGTCTGCATCTGCCATAAAGCTCTGTTCTTTGTCTGTGAGAGATCCACCAGCTTCATCCTTAAGAGCCAAAAGTAAAGCCTCTTTGAAGTAAGCATTGCCCCTAGTCCTCGGCTTTGGGCATGCATTAGCCAGGTGTCCCTTCTCATTGCAGTTGTAGCATCTAAGACCATTTAACCGATTTTGAGCATTTCCCTGTTCCACCACTTGAGCTCTGTTGTTATTCCTACCCACAACATTAAACCCTTGACCACCGCCCATCTGACGACCATAATCAAAATTCTGAACTTCAACACGTCCATTGTTCACAACAGCTTGAGTCCGTGTGTTAGATGAGGAACGAATACGATTGTTGGATTTGTTGGTGTAACGGCCAAAAGCATTAGCAATCATCACAAATCCTTGTTGCAATGCTTCGAACGGATCGATTTCCTCAGTCGCTTCACTGACATATGCTTGAGCATTGTTGTTGTTGTATGGAACCAATTGATTTTGTTGAGGTTGTTGCTGTGAAGGTGTGTTTGAAGCAGTTGGTTGAGTTGCTAGTTGAGAGGGATAATGTTGTTGAGCATACAAGGCAAGTTGTTGATTATCCGGATGTGACTGTTTAGCAATTTGAGCACGGAGAATCCTTTCCCGATCAACTTCCTTTTCATGAGGCTTCAAGTAATCGTACAACAATCCATAAGTAGAATGATGCATATTCTTCGCTTGACGGAGAAAAATGACATACTTCTCCCATGCAGGACCAAGACTACTCAGGAACTTAGTATTCACTGCAATTCTTGTCATGATGATGTTGTGTTTATCCAAATCATTGATGATGTCTGAAAATCGATGATGATAGGACTCTAGTGTCTCTCCAGGTTCAATCAAGAAGTGTTCATAAGCCAAGTAAATTTTGGATTCCAAATCCTCCTGATTGAGTACAGATCCTTCCATAAGAAGACGAATATGATCCCACATTTTTTGTGCAGTCTTTTGAGCATCAACACTATGAAGAATTGGGTTTGGTAATCCTAAGAGGATGTATTCCATTGCAAGTTCATCAGCTTCATAGTGTAGAAGTTCTGTAGCATTTAGATCTGCAACAGTAGCAATGTTGGTTTGTTCATCTCTTGGTGGAACAGCATTAGGATCTCCGGGTACAATGACAGTAGGCATCTCAAATGGACCTTCCAAGATAACCTTCTTTAAGAACTTTCCATGTGGCTTCTTCAGATCACAAAACCTAAAGAACCTTATCACCCATTGATCATAGTTTCCTGGAGTGAGCATTGGAGGTCTATCAAGTGATCCAGCTTCATGAATTGATTGTTGGCTGCTTAAAGCTTCACACATCTTTGCAAACCAAGTGGGTTCCTTCATAGTGTTCCTTGATGGATGTTGATTGAAATCATTTGTGTAGGGTTGAACTTGAAGGCTTGGTGGTGTTTGAACCATTTGTGATGGTGGAATTGCACCAATTTGTGGATTATGTTGTTGATTAAATTGTTGTTGATAAATAGCTTGTTGTTGATTCCATTGTTGATGTTGTGGAGTTAATTGTTGTTGTTGTTGTTGATGATTATAAGTGTGAGGGAAATAGTTAGAGTATGGTGGTTGAGACATGTTGATAAACTTGTGTAGTAAAAATGGATCTTTGTAGTCGAATGAACCTTTGTTGATGAAGTGTCCTTAGGCGTAGAAAAGACAAGAACCAAGTAGCACTTATG
Organism: Chrysanthemum seticuspe; assembly: GCA_019973895.1. Classification (NCBI taxonomy): domain Eukaryota; kingdom Viridiplantae; phylum Streptophyta; class Magnoliopsida; order Asterales; family Asteraceae; genus Chrysanthemum; species Chrysanthemum seticuspe. The sequence goes on along the minus strand of BPTQ01000002.1, from coordinate 108,677,745 downwards.
CGTAAAAACACCAAAGTTACGCGTAACAATTAGGAGTTACGCGTAGGATTTAGCTTACGCGTAAGCAGGGAAAATACTCTAAAGTTATGCGTAGACACAAGTTAGGCGTAGAAACTTAGGCGTAGGATTTCCTTATGCGTAGAACTAGGTTTACGCGTAAAGTGAATCTTATGCGTAGGATTTCTACGCGTAAGCTTATGCTTATGCGTAATTTTAGGGTTTTTGCCCAAATGATCTTTTACACTATCACAGTGTAAAGGATATCCAAAGTCGACGTATTTTCAGACTTATCCAAGTAAGAAAACATGGAATAAACCAGGAAAATGAAGATTAAACCAAGGAAGCACTTACGCGTAGTTTTAGGGTTTTACTACGCGTAGGAATGCTCAAAAATTTGATTTTGTCCAAAAGTGTTTATAAACCAGTTTTTGTGTGATAAAATAGCTTCAATAACACCAAAATACACAAAAGTGTGAAACTTGATGAACCAAAGCCTCTAAAACAGTTAAGCGTAGAATGAAACCCTCGTTAAAAACCAAGCTTAAAAACGTATATCCACGCGTAAAGGTTGAAACTTTTTGCCAAAAACAAGTATTTTAACACCTTAAAACATTGAATGTACAAGAATCTTGGATTAAAAAGTGTAAAAAACAAGTTTTTAAGCGAACCAAAGTATCAAGGTGCGTTTTAGGCGTAGGACCGAAACCCACTTCAAAAACAAACACGATTCACCCAACTAGTAGGCTCTGATACCACTGTTAGGTCACTAGTTTTACAAACACAAGTAATATAGAAACAGATAAGGCGATTGAACAAGATTCAAGCACACACACACGAAATACAAGACCGGCTATGCGTAGATGTATGTGAAAGAAAAGAACTTGAACAACCAACCCTCAAATGAGGGTTTACAAGAGTATTTATAGGAGGAAAGCTAGGGCAACACTCCTAGTTTCCATCCTTTCTTAAATGGGCTTGGGCCTAAGCTCATGGGCCTTCTACATAAGCTTAAGGCTAATAACAAACATAAAGGCCATAATAAAGCTAACTATTACATATGAAGTACTAACACTTGATTATGGTTTAGGAGTGATTCCAACAAGAACCTTATGCGTAGTTTGACTTTCTTACGCGTAGAACTAGGGTTTTGACCTACGCGTAAAAAATGTCCAGCAATTCAAACGATTTCTCTTGCACAGATAGCCTTAAAAACACTCGAATAACCTAAAAATGTTGACCTTTTTCACCCAAAGTGCTTAGAAAAGTTACGAGTAGAAATGACCAACGAACCAAAAACGAGCTTAAAAATGATTTAAAACACGTAAAGCTTCGAACTTTTTGCAAAAACTGAAACTTTAGCACCAAATAAACCTTAAACCACAAGAATCTTGAATTTTTGAGTGCAAAAATTAAAGCTTTAAGCGTTTCAAATATGAATAACGAGAGCCTATACGCAAACAGTACCAACCTTCAAAACAAACACAAACACTCCTAACCATTGTTAGGCGATTGATACCAATTGTAAAACCTTACTTTTATCAACCTTATCACTTTACCAAGCAAACCCAACACACGTAACCCAAGTTACGCGTATAAAACGTGAAACACAAACACAAACAAAGCATAGAAATAAGCTTAGAAAGATGGTGACTTGAAGATATAAAGATCGTGTATATGTGAGATAAAGATGAACACAATAAGTTGTATATTCCAAAGGAAAAACACACACACACACACACTTTCAAGCACACCCCTCAAATGACCATTTGAGGGGTATTTATAGGTGGAATACATGAAAACCTAAAAGGCTTTCCTTTGGGCCTCGTTGGACTTGGATTGGGCTTGGGGTACTTAAGCTTGTAAATGGCTAACATACCCTAATGTTTAACCAATTAGATTAGCCCAATCCACGAGCCCGTTGACTATTCTATTACGATATCTAACACACTTTACAAAGTTCCTAATCGTGAATGACCATCACTTCTAATAAAACAACTAAGGCTAACAGTCAGTCAATGAGGACTAACGATGCAAATAAATTCTCCATTATCTCCTAACAAAAGAGAAAATATTAGCATCGTTAGCCCTCAAACTAACAACGCAATTTTTTTTTAGAAATAAATTAAAAGGGGGCATCGTAGGCTCGAACTCGGGTCTGTTCGCCCAAAAATCAACACCCCAACCACTAGACTAAGCATTCAGTGATGTAATTAAACCAAAATAAAGATTATTTAACCTTTTTTTATTCGAATTTATAGTATATTAAATGATCTTTATGTTTTCATCCGCTTTTATACGTTTTTTATTCGTTTTCGTCCGTTTTTATACGTTTTTGTCCGTTCTTATACGTTATCATCCGTTTTTATACTTTTTTGTCCGTTTTCATCCGTTATTATATGTTTTTTTTTATGAAAATGAAGAGCTTAGGCGTAGAAACACGAAGTTACGAGTAGACGATGCTTAGGCGTAGGATCTTATGCGTAGGAAGCTTAGGCGTAGGAATCCTTAGGCGTAGGATCTTATGCGTAGACTTAAAGTTAGGCGTAGGAAAACTTATGCGTAAGATTTAGCTTATGCGTAAGACAAGGCTTAGGCGTAGGATAAATACTTAAGCGTAAAGTAATCTACGCGTAAGTCTAAGCTTATGCGTAAGATTAGGGTTTTGCCCAAAAATCCTTTACACTATCACAGTGTAAGGGATATCAAAAAGTCGAAGTGTTCCACAAACTTATCCAAGTGAGGGAAGCACTGAGTCACCGTTTAAGCTCGAAGAATCTGCACCAAAAATTTATGAGTAGAACCTTATGCCTAGTTTGACTTTCTTACGCGTAGAACTAGGGTTTTGACCTACGCGTAAAAAATGTTCAGCGATTCAAACGATTTCTCTTGCACAGATAGCCTTAAAAACACTCGAATAACCCAAAAATGTTGACCTTTTTCACCCAAAGTGCTTAGAAAAGTTACGAGTAGAAATGACCAACGAACCAAAAACGAGCTTAAAAATGATTTAAAACACGTAAAGCTTCGAACTTTTTGAAAAAAACTGAAACTTTAGCACCAAATAAACCTTAAACCACAAGAATCTTGAATTTTTGAGTGCAAAAATTAAAGCTTTAAGCGTTTCAAATATGAATAACGAGAGCCTTTACGCAAACAGTACCAACCTTCAAAACAAACACAAACACTCCTAAACCATTGTTAGGCGATTGATACCAATTGTAAAACCTTACTTTTATCAACCGTGTATATGTGCTAGAAATATAGAAGTTCAGTGGTAGAAAGATTCGAATAAAGATGCGAAACAAACACAAACACAAAGTGCAAAATATGCGCATTGAATCCAATGCACACAACCCAAACGAACCATTTCACTATTCCAACTATTTTCATTCCAAAATGTTAACCATAGTTAGCGGATTGTTACCAAATCCTCACAAACACAAACAAAACTTCCAACCATGACAAACGCATTTCCGAGAGCAATAAGTATAAACTTTGCGAATTTCGAAATTAAAAACGTGAGTTTTTAAGTTCTAAGAACACCAAATTCCAAATAAACCACGATTTCAAAGTCAAAAA
>BPTQ01000002.1:108434908-108674156 GCA_019973895.1 Chrysanthemum seticuspe | reverse complement strand
AATTAGATTAGCCCAATCCACGAGCCCGTTGACTATTCTATCACGATATCTAACACACTTTACAAAGTTCCTAATCGTGAATGACCATCACTTCTAATAAAACAACTAAGGCTAACAGTCAGTCAATGAGGACTAACGATGCAAATAAATTCTCCATTATCTCCTAACAAAAGAGAAAATATTAGCATCGTTAGCCCTCAAACTAACAACGCAATTTTTTTTTAGAAATAAATTAAAAGGGGGCATCGTAGGCTCGAACTCGGGTCTGTTCGCCCAAAAATCAACACCCCAACCACTAGACAAAGCATTCAGTGATGTAATTAAACCAAAATAAAGTTTATTTAACCTTTTTTTATTCGAATTTATAGTATATTAACTGATTTTTATGTTTTCATCCGCTTTTATACGTTTTTATTCGTTTTCGTCCGTTTTTATACGTTTTCGTCCGTTCTTATACGTTATCATCCGTTTTTATACTTTTTTGTCCGTTTTCATACGTTATTATATGTTTTTTTTTATGAAAATGAAGAGGTTAGGCGTAGAAACACGAAGTTACGAGTAGACGATGCTTAGGCGTAGGATCTTATGCGTAGGAAGCTTAGGCGTAGGATTCCTTAGGCGTAGGATCTTATGCGTAGACTTAAAGTTAGGCGTAGGAAAACTTATGCGTAAGATTTAGCTAATGCGTAAGACAAGGCTTAGGCGTAGGATAAATACTTAAGCGTAAAGTAATCTACGTGTAAGTCTAAGCTTATGCGTAAGATTAGGGTTTTGCCCAAAAATCCTTTACACTATCACAGTGTAAGGGATATCCAAAAGTCGAAGTGTTCCACAAACTTATCCAAGTGAGGGAAGCACTGAGTCACCGTTTAAGCTCGATGAATCTGCACCAAAAATTTATGAGTAGAACCTTATGCCTAGTTTGACTTTCTTACGCGTAGAACTAGGGTTTTGACCTACGCGTAAAAAATGTTCAGCGATTCAAATGATTTCTCTTGCACAGATAGCCTTAAAAACACTCGAATAACCCAAAAATGTTGACCTTTTTCACCCAAAGTGCTTAGAAAAGTTATGAGTTGAAATGACCAACGAACCAAAAACGAGCTTAAAAATGATTTAAAACACGTAAAGCTTCGAACTTTTTGCAAAAAACTGAAACTTTAGCACCAAATAAACCTTAAACCACAAGAATCTTGAATTTTTGAGTGCAAAAATTAAAGCTTTAAGCGTTTCAAATATGAATAACGAGAGCCTTTACGCAAACAGTACCAACCTTCAAAACAAACACAAACACTCCTAAACCATTGTTAGGCGATTGATACCAATTGTAAAACCTTACTTTTATCAACCTTATCACTTTACCAAGCAAACCCAACACACGTAACCTAAGTTACGCGTATAAAACGTGAAACACAAACACAAACAAAGCGTAGAAACAAGCTTAGAAAGATGGTGACTTGAAGATATAAAGATCGTGTATATGTGAGATTAAGATGAACACAATAAGTTGTATATTCCATAGGAAAAACACACACACACACACTTTCAAGCACACCCCTCAAATGACCATTTGAGGGGTATTTATAGGTGGAATACATGAAAACCTAAAAGGCTTTCCTTTGGGCCTCGTTGGACTTGGATTGGGCTTGGGGTACTTAAGCTTATAAACGGCTAACATACCCTAAAGTTAGACCAATTAGATTAGCCCAATCCACGAGCCCGTTGACTATTCTATCACGATATCTAACACACTTTACAAAGTTCCTAATCGTGAATGACCATCACTTCTAATAAAACAACTAAGGCTAACAGTCAGTCAATGAGGACTAACGATGCAAATAAATTCTCCATTATCTCCTAACAAAAGAGAAAATATTAGCATCGTTAGCCCTCAAACTAACAACGCAATTTTTTTTTAGAAATAAATTAAAAGGGGGCATCGTAGGCTCGAACTCGGGTCTGTTCGCCCAAAAATCAACACCCCAACCACTAGACTAAGCATTCAGTGATGTAATTAAACCAAAATAAAGTTTATTTAACCTTTTTTTATTCGAATTTATAGTATATTAACTGATTTTTATGTTTTCATCCGCTTTTATACATTTTTTATTCGTTTTCGTTCGTTTTTATACGTTTTCGTCCGTTCTTATACGTTATCATCCGTTTTTATACTTTTTTGTCCGTTTTCATACGTTATTATATGTTTTTTTTTTATGAAAATGAAGAGGTTAGGCGTAGAAACACGAAGTTACGAGTAGACGATGCTTAGGCGTAGGATCTTATGCGTAGGAAGCTTAGGCGTAGGATTCCTTAGGCGTAGGATCTTATGCGTAGACTTAAAGTTAGGCGTAGGAAAACTTATGCGTAAGATTAAGCTAATGCGTAAGACAAGGCTTAGGCGTAGGATAAATACTTAAGGGTAAAGTAATCTACGTGTAAGTCTAAGCTTATGCGTAAGATTAGGGTTTTGCCCAAAAATCCTTTACACTATCACAGTGTAAGGGATATCCAAAAGTCGAAGTGTTCCACAAACTTATCCAAGTGAGGGAAGCACTGAGTCACCGTTTAAGCTCGAAGAATCTGCACCAAAAAGTTATGAGTAGAACCTTATGCGTAGTTTGACTTTCTTACGCGTAGAACTAGGGTTTTGACCTACGCGTAAAAAATGTTCAGCGATTCAAACGATTTCTCTTGCACAGATAGCCTTAAAAACACTCGAATAACCCAAAAATGTTGACCTTTTTCAACCAAAGTGCTTAGAAAAGTTACGAGTAGAAATGACCAACGAACCAAAAACGAGCTTAAAAATGATTTAAAACACGTAAAGCTTCGAACTTTTTGCAAAAAACTGAAACTTTAGCACCAAATAAACCTTAAACCACAAGAATCTTGAATTTTTGAGTGCAAAAATTAAAGCTTTAAGCGTTTCAAATATGAATAACGAGAGCCTTTACGCAAACAGTACCAACCTTCAAAACAAACACAAACACTCCTAAACCATTGTTAGGCGATTGATACCAATTCTAAAACCTTACTTTTATCAACCTTATCACTTTACCAAGCAAACACAACACACGTAACCCAAGTTACGCGTATAAAACGTGAAACACAAACACAAACAAAGCGTAGAAATAAGCTTAGAAAGATGGTGACTTGAAGATATAAAGATCGTGTATATGTGAGATAAAGATGAACACAATAAGTTGTATATTCCAAAGGAAAAACACACACACACACACACTTTCAAGCACACCCCTCAAATGCCATTTGAGGGATATTTATAGGTGGAATACATGAAAACCTAAAAGGCTTTCCTTTGGGCCTTGTTGGACTTGGATTGGGCTTGGGGTACTTAAGCTTATAAACGGCTAACATACCCTAAAGTTTAACCAATTAGATTAGCCCAATCCACGAGCCCGTTGACTATTCTATCACGATATCTAACACACTTTACAAAGTTCCTAATCGTGAATGACCATCACTTCTAATAAAACAACTAAGGCTAACAGTCAGTAAATGAGGGCTAACGATGCAAATAAATTCTCCATTATCTCCTAACAAAAGAGAAAATATTAGCATCGTTAGCCCTCAAACTAACAACGCAATTTTTTTTTAGAAATAAATTAAAAGGGGGCATCGTAGGCTCGAACTCGGGTCTGTTCGCCCAAAAATCAACACCCCAACCACTTGACTAAGCATTCAGTGATGTAATTAAACCAAAATAAAGTTTATTTAACCTTTTTTTATTCGAATTTATAGTATATTAACTGATTTTTATGTTTTCATCCGCTTTTATACGTTTTTTATTCGTTTTCGTCCGTTTTTATACGTTTTCGTCCGTTCTTATACGTTATCATCCGTTTTTATACTTTTTTGTCCGTTTTCATCCGTTATTATATGTTTTTTTTTTATGAAAATGAAGAGCTTAGGCGTAGAAACACGAAGTTACGAGTAGACGATGCTTAGGCGTAGGATCTTATGCGTAGGAAGCTTAGGCGGAGGATCTTATGCGTAGACTTAAAGTTAGGCGTAGGAAAACTTATGCGTAAGATTTAGCTTATGCGTAAGACAAGGCTTAGGCGTAGGATAAATACTTAAGCGTAAAGTAATCTACGCGTAAGTCTAAGCTTATGCGTAAGATTAGGGTTTTGCCCAAAAATCCTTTACACTATCACAGTGTAAGGGATATCCAAAAGTCGAAGTGTTCCAAAAACTTATCCAAGTGAGGGAAGCACTGAGTCACCGTTTAAGCTCGAAGAATCTGCACCAAAAAGTTATGAGTAGAACCTTATGCGTAGTTTGACTTTCTTACGCGTAGAACTAGGGTTTTGACCTACGCGTAAAAAATGTTCAGCGATTCAAACGATTTCTCTTGCACAGATAGCCTTAAAAACACTCGAATAACCCAAAAATGTTGACCTTTTTCACCCAAAGTGCTTAGAAAAGTTACGAGTAGAAATGACCAACGAACCAAAAACGAGCTTAAAAATGATTTAAAACACGTAAAGCTTTGAACTTTTTGCAAAAAACTGAAACTTTAGCACCAAATAAACCTTAAACCACAAGAATCTTGAATTTTTGAGTGCAAAAATTAAAGCTTTAAGCGTTTCAAATATGAATAACGAGAGCCTTTACGCAAACAGTACCAACCTTCAAAACAAACACAAACACTCCTAACCCATTGTTAGGCGATTAATACCAATTGTAAAACCTTACTTTTATCAACCTTATCACTTTACCAAGCAAACCCAACACACGTAACCTAAGTTACGCGTATAAAACGTGAAACACAAACACAAACAAAGCGTAGAAATAAGCTTAGAAAGATGGTGACTTGAAGATATAAAGATCGTGTATATGTGAGATAAAGATGAACATAATAAGTTGTATATTCCAAAGGAAAAACACACACACACACACACTTTCAAGCACACCCCTCAAATGACCATTTGAGGGGTATTTATAGGTGGAATACATGAAAACCTAAAAGGCTTTCCTTTGGGCGTCGTTGGTCTTGGATTGGGCTTGGGGTACTTAAGCTTATAAACGGCTAACATACCCTAAAGTTTAACCAATTAGATTAGCCCAATCCACGAGCCCGTTGACTATTCTATCACGATATCTAACACACTTTACAAAGTTCCTAATCGTGAATGACCATCACTTCTAATAAAACAACTAAGGCTAACAGTCAGTCAATGAGGACTAACGATGCAAATAAATTCTCCATTATCTCCTAACAAAAGAGAAAATATTAGCATCGTTAGCCCTCAAACTAACAACACAATTTTTTTTTAGAAATAAATTAAAAGGGGGCATCGTAGGCTCGAACTCGGGTCTGTTCGCCCAAAAATCAACACCCCAACCACTAGACTAAGCATTCAGTGATGTAATTAAACCAAAATAATGTTTATTTAACCTTTTTTTATTCGAACTTATAGTATATTAACTGATTTTTATGTTTTCATCCGCTTTTATACGTTTTTTATTCGTTTTCGTCCGTTTTTATACGTTTTTGTCCGTTCTTATACGTTATCATCCGTTTTTATACTTTTTTGTCCGTTTTCATACGTTATTATATGTTTTTTTTTTATGAAAATGAAGAGGTTAGGCGTAGAAACACGAAGTTACGAGTAGACGATGCTTAGGCGTAGGATCTTATGCGTAGGAAGCTTAGGCGTAGGATTCCTTAGGCGTAGGATCTTATGCGTAGACTTAAAGTTAGGCGTAGGAAAACTTATGCGTAAGATTTAGCTTATGCGTAAGACAAGGCTTAGGCGTAGGATAAATACTTAAGCGTAAAGTAATCTACGCTTAAGTCTAAGCTTATGCGTAAGATTAGGGTTTTGCCCAAAAATCCTTTACACTATCACAGTCTAAAGGATATCCAAAAGTCGAAGTGTTCCACAAACTTATCCAAGTGAGGGAAGCACTGAGTCACCGTTTAAGCTCGAAGAATCTGCACCAAAAAGTTATGAGTAGAACCTTATGCGTAGTTTGACTTTCTTACGCGTAGAACTAGGGTTTTGACCTACGCGTAAAAAATGTTCAGCGATTCAAATGATTTCTCTTGCTCAGATAGCCTTAAAAACACTCGAATAACCCAAAAATGTTGACCTTTTTCACCCAAAGTGCTTAGAAAAGTTACGAGTAGAAATGACCAACGAACCAAAAACGAGCTTAAAAATGATTTAAAACACGTAAAGCTTCGAACTTTTAGCAAAAAACTGAAACTTTAGCACCAAATAAACCTTAAACCACAAGAATCTTGAATTTTTGAGTGCAAAAATTAAAGCTTTAAGCGTTTCAAATATGAATAACGAGAGCCTTTACGCAAACAGTACAAACCTTCAAAACAAACACAAACACTCCTAAACCATTGTTAGGCGATTGATACCAATTGTAAAACCTTACTTTTATCAACCTTATCACTTTACCAAGCAAACCCAACACACGTAACCCAAGTTACGCGTATAAAACGTGAAACACAAACACAAACAAAGCGTAGAAATAAGCTTAGAAAGATGGTGACTAGAAGATATAAAGATCGTGTATATGTGAGATAAATATGAACACAATAAGTTGTATATTCCAAAGGAAAAACACACACACACACACTTTCAAGCACACCCCTCAAATGACCATTTGAGGGGTATTTATAGGTGGAATACATGAAAACCTAAAAGGCTTTCCTTTGGGCCTCGTTGGACTTGGATTGAGCTTGGGGTACTTAAGCTTATAAACGGCTAACATACCCTAAAGTTTAACCAATTAGATTAGCCCAATCCACGAGCCCGTTGACTATTCTATCACGATATCTAACACACTTTACAAAGTTCCTAATCGTGAATGACCATCACTTCTAATAAAACAACTAAGGCTAACAGTCAGTCAATGAGGACTAACGATGCAAATAAATTCTCCATTATCTCCAAACAAAAGAGAAAATATTAGCATCGTTAGCCCTCAAACTAACAACGCAATTTTTTTTTAGAAATAAATTAAAAGGGGGCATCGTAGGCTCGAACTCGGGTCTGTTCGCCCAAAAATCAACACCCCAACCACTAGACTAAGCATTCAGTGATGTAATTAAACCAAAATAAAGTTTATTTAACCTTTTTTTATTCGAATTTATAGTATATTAACTGATTTTTATGTTTTCATCCGCTTTTATACGCTTTTTATTCGTTTTCGTCCGTTTTTATACGTTTTCGTCCGTTCTTATACGTTATCATCCGTTTTTATACTTTTTTTCCGTTTTCACCCGTTATTATATGTTTTTTTTTTTATGAAAATGAAGAGCTTAGGCGTAGAAACACGAAGTTACGAGTAGACGATGCTTAGGCGTAGGATCTTATGCGTAGGAAGCTTAGGCGTAGGAACTTATGCGTAGACTTAAAGTTAGGCTTAGGAAAACTTATGCTTAAGATTTAGCTTATGCGTAAGACAAGGCTTAGGCGTAGGATAAATACTTAAGCGTAAATAATCTACGCGTAAGTCTAAGCTTATGCGTAAGATTAGGGTTTTGCCCAAAAATCCTTTACACTATCACAGTGTAAGGGATATCCAAAAGTCGAAGTGTTCCACAAACTTATCCAAGTGAGGGAAGCACTGAGTCACCGTTTAAGCTCGAAGAATCTGCACCAAAAAGTTATAAGTAGAACCTTATGCGTAGTTTGACTTTCTTACGCGTAGAACTAGGGTTTTGACCTACGCGTAAAAAATGTTCAGCGATTCAAACGATTTCTGTTGCACAGATAGCCTTAAAAACACTCGAATAACCCAAAAATGTTGACCTTTTTCACCCAAAGTGCTTAGAAAAGTTACGAGTAGAAATGACCAACGAACCAAAAACGAGCTTAAAAATGATTTAAAACACGTAAAGGTTTGAACTTTTTGCAAAAAACTGAAACTTTAGCACCAAATAAACCTTAAACCACAAGAATCTTGAATTTTTGAGTGCAAAAATTAAAGATTTAAGCGTTTCAAATATGAATAACGAGAGCCTTTACGCAAACAGTACCAACCCTCAAAACAAACACAAACACTCCTAAACCATTGTTAGGCGATTGATACCAATTGTAAAACCTTACTTTTATCAACCTTATCACATTACCAAGCAAACCCAACACACGTAACCCAAGTTACGCGTATAAAACGTGAAACACAAACATAAACAAAGCGTAGAAATAAGCTTAGAAAGATGGTGACTTGAAGATAAAAAGATCATGTATATGTGAGATAAAGATGAACACAATAAGTTGTATATTCCAAAGGAAAAACACACACACACACACACTTTCAAGCACACCCCTCAAATGACCATTTGAGGGGTATTTATAGGTGGAATACATGAAAACCTAAAAGGATTTCCTTTGGGCCTCGTTGGACTTGGACTGGGCTTGGGGTACTTAAGCTTATAAACGGCTAACATACCCAAAAGTTTAACCAATTAGATTAGCCCAATCCACGAGCCCGTTGACTATTCTATCACGATATCTAACACACTTTACAAAGTTCCTAATCGTGAATGACCATCACTTCTAATAAAACAACTAAGGCTAACAGTCAGTCAATGAGGACTAACGATGCAAATAAATTCTCCATTATCTCCTAACAAAAGAGAAAATATTAGCATCGTTAGCCCTCAAACTAACAACACAATTTTTTTTTAGAAATAAATTAAAAGGGGGCATCGTAGGCTCGAACTCGGGTCTGTTCGCTCAAAAATCAACACCCCAACCACTAGACTAAGCATTCAGTGATGTAATTAAACCAAAATAAAGTTTATTTAACCTTTTTTTATTCGAATTTATAGTATATTAACTGATTTTTATGTTTTCATCCGCTTTTATACGTTTTTTATTTGTTTTCGTCCATTTTTATACGTTTTCGTCCGTTCTTATACGTTATCATCCGTTTTTATACTTTTTTGTCCGTTTTCATCCGTTGTTATATGTTTTTTTTATGAAAATGAAGAGCTTAGGCGTAGAAACACGAAGTTACGAGTAGACGATGCTTAGGCGTAGGATCTTATGCGTAGGAAGCTTAGGCGTAGGATTCCTTAGGCGTAGGATCTTATGCGTAGACTTAAAGTTAGCTGTAGGAAAACTTATGCGTAAGATTTAGCTTATGCGTAAGACAAGGCTTAGGCGTAGGATAAATACTTAAGCGTAAAGTAATCTACATGTAAGTCTAAGCTTATGCGTAAGATTAGGGTTTTGCCCAAAAATCCTTTACACTATCACAGTGTAAGGGATATCCAAAAGTCGAAGTGTTCCACAAACTTATCCAAGTGAGGGAAGCACTGAGTCACCGTTTAAGCTCGAAGAATCTGCACCAAAAAGTTATGAGTAGAACCTTATGCGTAGTTTGACTTTCTTACGCGTAGAACTAGGGTTTTGACCTACGCGTAAAAAATGTTCAGCGATTCAAACGATTTCTCTTGCACAGATAGCCTTAAAAACACTCGAATAACCCAAAAATGTTGACCTTTTTCACCCAAAGTGCTTAGAAAAGTTACGAGTAGAAATGACCAACGAACCAAAAACGAGCTTAAAAATGATTTAAAACACGTAAAGCTTCGAACGTTTTTCAAAAAACTGAAACTTTAGAACCAAATAAACCTTAAACCACAAGAATCTTGAATTTTTGAGTGCAAAAATTAAAGATTTAAGCGTTTCAAATATGAATAACGAGAGCCTTTACGCAAACAGTACCAACCTTCAAAACAAACACAAACACTCCTAAACCATTGTTAGGCGATTGATACCAATTGTAAAACCTTACTTTTATCAACCTTATCACATTACCAAGCAAATCCAACACACGTAACCCAAGTTACGCGTATAAAACGTGAAAAACAAACACAAACAAAGCGTAGAAATAAGCTTAGAAAGATGGTGACTTGAAGATATAAAGATCGTGTATATGTGAGATAAAGATGAACACAATAAGTTGTATATTCCAAAGGAAAAACACACACACACACACACTTTCAAGCACACCCCTCAAATGACCATTTGAGGGGTATTTATAGGTGGAATACATGAAAACCTAAAAGGCTTTCCTTTGGGCCTCGTTGGACTTGGATTGGGCTTGGGGTACTTAAGCTTATAAACGTCTAACATACCCTAAAGTTTAACCAATTAGATTACCCCAATCCACGAGCCCGTTGACTATTCTATCATGATATCTAACACACTTTACAAAGTTCCTAATCGTGAATGACCATCACTTCTAATAAAACAACTAAGGCTAACAGTCAGTCAATGAGGACTAACGATGCAAATAAATTCTCCATTATCTCCTAACAAAAGAGAATATATTAGCATCGTTAGCCCTCAAACTAACAACGCAATTTGTTTTTAGAAATAAATTAAAAGGGGGCATCGTAGGCTCGAACTCAGGTCTGTTCGCCCAAAAATCAACACCCCAACCACTAGACTAAGCATTCAGTGATGTAATTAAACCAAAATAAAGTTTATTTAACCTTTTTTTATTCGAACTTATAGTATATTAACTGATTTTTATGTTTTCATCCGCTTTTATACATTTTTTATTCGTTTTCGTCTGTTTTTATACGTTTTCGTCCGTTCTTATACGTTATCATCCGCTTTTATACTTTTTTGTCCGTTTTCATCCGTTATTATATGTTTTTTTTATGAAAATTAAGAGCTTAGCGTAGAAACACGAAGTTACGAGTAGATGATGCTTAGGCGTAGGATCTTATGCGCAGGAAGCTTAGGCGTAGGATTCCTTAGGAGTAGGATCTTATGCGTAGACTTAAAGTTAGGCGTAGGAAAAATTATGCGTAAGATTTAGCTTATGCGTAAGACAAGGCTTAGGCGTAGGATAAATACTTAAGCGTAAAGTAATCTACGCATAAGTCTAAGCTTATGCGTAAGATTAGGGTTTTGCCCAAAAATCCTTTACACTATCACAGTGTAAGGGATATTCAAAAGTCGAAGTGTTCCACAAACTTATCCAAGTGAGGGAAGCACCGAGTCACCGTTTAAGCTCGAAGAAAATGCACCAAAAAGTTATGAGTAGAACCTTATGCGTAGTTTGACTTTCTTACGCGTAGAACTAGGGTTTTGACCTACGCGTAAAAAATGTTCAGCGATTCAAACGATTTCTCTTGCACAGAAAGCCTTAAAAACACTCGAATAACCCAAAAATGTTGACCTTTTTCACCCAAAGTGCTTAGAAAAGTTACGAGTAGAAATGACCAACGAACCAAAAACGAGCTTAAAAATGATTTAAAACACGTAAAGCTTCGAACTTTTTGCAAAAAACTGAAACTTTAGCACCAAATAAACCTTAAACCACAAGAATCTTGAATTTTTGAGTGCAAAAATTAAAGCTTTAAGCGTTTCAAATATGAATAACGAGAGCCTTTACGCAAACAGTACCAACCTTCAAAACAAACACAAACACTCCTAACCCATTGTTAGGCGATTAATACCAATTGTAAAACCTTACTTTTATCAACCTTATCACTTTACCAAGCAAACCCAACACACGTAACCTAAGTTACGCGTATAAAACGTGAAACAAAAACACAAACAAAGCGTAGAAATAAGCTTAGAAAGATGGTGACTTGAAGATATAAATATTGTGTATATGTGAGATAAAGATGAACACAATAAGTTGTATATTCCAAAGGAAAAACACACACACACACACACTTTCAAGCACACCCCTCAAATGACCATTTGAGGGGTATTTATAGGTGGAATACATGAAAACCTAAAAGGCTTTCCTTTGGGCGTCGTTGGACTTGGATTGGGCTTGGGGTACTTAAGCTTATAAACGGCTAACATACCCTAAAGTTTAACCAATTAGATTAGCCCAATCCACGAGCCCGTTGACTATTCTATCACGATATCTAACACACTTTACAAAGTTCCTAATCGTGAATGACCATCACTTCTAATAAAACAACTAAGGCTAACAGTCAGTCAATGAGGACTAATGATGCAAATAAATTCTCCATTATCTCCTAACAAAAGAGAAAATATTAGCATCGTTAGCCCTCAAACTAACAACACAATTAATTTTTAGAAATAAATTAAAAGGGGGCATCGTAGGCTCGAACTCGGGTCTGTTCGCCCAAAAATCAACACCCCAACCACTAGACTAAGCATTCAGTGATGTAATTAAACCAAAATAAAGTTTATTTAACCTTTTTTTATTCGAACTTATAGTATATTAACTGATTTTTTTTTTCATCCGCTTTTATACGTTTTTTATTCGTTTTCGTCCGTTTTTATACGTTTTTGTCCGTTCTTATACGTTATCATCCGTTTTTATACTTTTTTGTCCGTTTTCATACGTTATTATATGTTTTTTTTTATGAAAATGAAGAGGTTAGGCGTAGAAACACGAAGTTACGAGTAGACGATGCTTAGGCGTAGGATCTTATGCGTAGGAAGCTTAGGCGTAGGATTCCTTAGGCGTAGGATCTTATGCGTAGACTTAAAGTTAGGCGTAGGAAAACTTATGCGTAAGATTTAGCTAATGCGTAAGACAAGGCTTAGGCGTAGGATAAATACTTAAGCGTAAAGTAATCTACGTGTAAGTCTAAGCTTATGCGTAAGATTAGGGTTTTGCCCAAAAATCCTTTACACTATCACAGTGTAAGGGATATCCAAAAGTCGAAGTGTTCCACAAACTTATCCAAGTGAGGGAAGCACTGAGTCACCGTTTAAGCTCGAAGAATCTGCACCAAAAAGTTATGAGTAGAACCTTATGCGTAGTTTGACTTTCTTACACGTAGAACTAGGGTTTTGACCTACGCGTAAAAAATGTTCAGCGATTCAAACGATTTCTCTTGCACAAATAGCCTTAAAAACACTCGAATAACCCAAAAATGTTGACCTTTTTCACCCAAAGTGCTTAGAAAAGTTACGAGTAGAAATGACCAACGAACCAAAAACGAGCTTAAAAATGATTTAAAACACGTAAAGCTTCGAACTTTTTGCAAAAAACTGAAACTTTAGCACCAAATAAACCTTAAACCACAAGAATCTTGAATTTTTGAGTGCAAAAATTAAAGCTTTAAGCGTTTCAAATATGAATAACGAGAGCCTTTACGCAAATAGTACCAACCTTCAAAACAAACACAAACACTCCTAAACCATTGTTAGGCGATTGATACCAATTGTAAAACCTTACTTTTATCAACCTTATCACTTTACCAAGAAAACCCAACACACGTAACCCAAGTTACGCGTATAAAACGTGAAACACAAACACAAACAAAGCGTAGAAATAAGCTTAGAAAGATGGTGACTTGAAGATATAAAGATCGTGTATATGTGAGATAAAGATGAACACAATAAGTTGTATATTCCAAAGGAAAAACACACACACACACACTTTCAAGCACACCCCTCAAATGACCATTTGAGGGGTATTTATAGGTGGAATACATGAAAACCTAAAAGGCTTTCCTTTGGGCCTCGTTGGACTTGGATTGGGCTTGGGGTACTTAAGCTTATAAACGGCTAACATACCCTAAAGTTTAACCAATTAGATTAGCCCAATCCACGAGCCCGTTGACTATTCTATCACGATATCTAACACACTTTACAAAGTTCCTAATCGTGAATGACCATCACTTCTAATAAAATAACTAAGGCTAACAGTCAGTCAATGAGGACTAATGATGCAAATAAATTCTCCATTATCTCCTAACAAAAGAGAAAATATTAGCATCGTTAGCCCTCAAACTAACAACGCAATTTTTTTTAGAAATAAATTAAAAGGGGGCATCGTAGGCTCGAACTCGGGTCTGTTCGCCCAAAAATCAACACCCCAACCACTAGACTAAGCATTCAGTGATGTAATTAAACCAAAATAAAGTTTATTTAACCTTTTTTTATTCGAATTTATAGTATATTAACTGATTTTTATGTTTTCATCCGCTTTTATACGTTTTTTATTCGTTTTCGTCTGTTTTTATACGTTTTTGTCCGTTCTTATACGTTATCATCCGTTTTTATACTTTTTTGTCCATTTTCATCCGTTATTATATGTTCTTTTTTATGAAAATGAAGAGCTTAGGCGTAGAAACACGAAGTTACGAGTAGACGATGCTTAGGCGTAGGATCTTATGAGTAGGAAGCTTAGGCGTAGGATTCCTTAGGCGTAGGATCTTATGCGTACACTTAAAGTTAGGCGTAGGAAAACTTATGCGTAAGATTTAGCTTATGCGTAAGACAAGGCTTAGGCGTAGGATAAATACTTAAGCGTAAAGTAATCTAGGCGTAAGTCTAAGCTTATGCGTAAGATTAGGGTTTTGCCCAAAAATCCTTTACACTATCACAGTGTAAGGGATATCCAAAAGTCGAAGTGTTTCACAAACTTATCCAAGTGAGGGAAGCACTGAGTCACCGTTTAAGCTCGAAGAATCTGCACCAAAAAGTTATGCGTAGGACCTTATGCGTAGTTTGACTTTCTTACACGTAGAACTAGGGTTTTGACCTACGCGTAAAAAATGTTCAGCGATTCAAACGATTTCTCTTGCACAGATAGCCTTAAAAACACTCGAATAACCCAAAAATGTTGACCTTTTTCACCCAAAGTGCTTAGAAAAGTTACGAGTAGAAATGACCAACGAACCAAAAACGAGCTTAAAAATGATTTAAAACTCGTAAAGCTTCGAACTTTTTGCAAAAAACTGAAACTTTAGCACCAAATAAACCTTAAACCACAAGAATCTTGAATTTTTGAGTGCAAAAATTAAAGCTTTAAGCGTTTCAAATATGAATAACGAGAGCCTTTACGCAAACAGTACCAACCTTCAAAACAAACACAAACACTCCTAAACCATTGTTAGGCGATTGATACCAATTGTAAAACCTTACTTTTATCAACCTTATCACTTTACCAAGCAAACCCAACACACGTAACCCAAGTTACGCGTATAAAACGTGAAACACAAACACAAACAAAGCGTAGGAATAAGCTTAGAAAGATGGTGACTTGAAGATATAAAGATCGTGTATATGTCAGATAAAGATCAACACAATAAGTTGTATATTCCAAAGGAAAAACATACACACACACACTTTCAAGCACATTTGAGGGGTATTTATAGGTGGAATACATGAAAACCTAAAAGGCTTTCCTTTGGGCCTCGTTGGAGTTGGATTGGGCTTGGGGTACTTAAGCTTATAAACGGCTAACATACCCTAAAGTTTAACCAATTAGATTAGCCCAATCCACGAGCCCGTTGACTATTCTATCACGATATCTAACACACTTTACAAAGTTTCTAATCGTGAATAACCATCACTTCTAATAAAACAACTAAGGCTAACAGTCAGTCAATGAGGACTAACGATGCAAATAAATTCTCCATTATCTCCTAACAAAAGAGAAAATACTAGCATCGTTAGCCCTCAAACTAACAACGCAATTTTTTTTAGAAATAAATTAAAAGGGGCATCGTAGGCTCGAACTCGGGTCTGTTCGCCCAAAAATCAACACCCCAACCACTAGACTAAGCATTCAGTGATGTAATTAAACCAAAATAAAGTTTATTTAACCTTTTTTATTCGAATTTATAGTATATTGACTGATTTTTATGTTTTCATCCGCTTTTATACGTTTTTTATTCGTTTTCGTCCGTTTTTATACGTTTTCGTCCGTTCTTATACGTTATCATCCGTTTTTATACTTTTTTGTCCGTTTTCATCCGTTATTATATGTTTTTTTTTATGAAAATGAAGAGCTTAGGCGTAGAAACACGAAGTTACGAGTAGACGATGCTTTGGCGTAGGATCTTATGCGTAGGAAGCTTAGGCGTAGGATTCCTTAGGCGTAGGATCTTATGCGTAGACTTAAAGTTAGCTGTAGGAAAACTTATGCGTAAGATTTAGCTTATGCGTAAGACAAGGCTTAGGCGTAGGATAAATACTTAAGCGTAAAGTAATCTACGCGTAAGTCTAAGCTTATGCGTAAGATTAGGGTTTTGCCCAAAAATCCTTTACACTATCACAGTGTAAGGGATATCCAAAAGTCGAAGTGTTCCACAAACTTATCCAAGTGAGGGAAGCACTGAGTCACCGTTTAAGCTCGAAGAATCTGCACCAAAAAGTTATGAGTAGAACCTTATGCGTAGTTTGACTTTCTTACGCGTAGAACTAGGGTTTTGACCTACGCGTAAAAAATGTTCAGCGATTCAAACGATTTCTCTTGCACAGATAGCCTTAAAAACACTCGAATAACCCAAAAATGTTGACCTTTTACACCCAAAGTGCTTACAAAAGTTACGAGTAGAAATGACCAACGAACCAAAAACGAGCTTAAAAATGATTTAAAACACGTAAAGCTTCGAACGTTTTGCAAAAAACTGAAACTTTAGCACCAAATAAACCTTAAACCACAAGAATCTTGAATTTTTGAGTGCAAAAATTAAAGCTTTAAGCGTTTCAAATATGAATAACGAGAGCCTTTACGCAAACAGTACCAACCTTCAAAACAAACACAAACACTCCTAAACCATTGTTAGGCGATTGATACCAATTGTAAAACCTTACTTTTATCAACCTTATCACTTTACCAAGCAAACCCAACACACGTAACCCAAGTTACGCGTATAAAACGTGAAACACAAACACAAACAAAGCATAGAAATAAGCTTAGAAAGATGGTGACTTGAAGATATAAAGATCGTGTATATGTGAGATAAAGATGAACACAATAAGTTGTATATTCCAAAGGAAAAACACACACACACACACTTTCAAGCACACCCCTCAAATGACCATTTGAGGGGTATTTATAGGTGGAATACATGAAAACCTAAAAGGCTTTCCTTTGGGCCTCGTTGGACTTGGATTGGGCTTGGGGTACTTAAGCTTATAAACGGCTAACATACCCTAAAGTTTAACCAATTAGATTAGCCCAATCCACGAGCCCGTTGACTATTCTATCACGGTATCTAACACACTTTACAAAGTTCCTAATCGTGAATGACCATCACTTCTAATAAAACAACTAAGGCTAACAGTCAGTCAATGAGGACTAATGATGGAAATAAATTCTCCATTATCTCCTAACAAAAGAGAAAATATTAGCATCGTTAGCCCTCAAACTAACAACGCAATTTTTTTTAGAAATAAATTAAAAGGGGGCATCGTAGGCTCGAACTCGGGTCTGTTCGCCCAAAAATCAACACCCCAACCACTAGACTAAGCATTCAGTGATGTAATTAAACCAAAATAAAGTTTATTTAACCTTTTTTTATTCGAATTTATAGTATATTAACTGATTTTTATGTTTTCATCCGCTTTTATACGTTTTTTATTCGTTTTCGTCCGTTATTATACGTTTTCGTCCGTTCTTATACGTTATCATCCGTTTTTATACTTTTTTGTCCGTTTTCATCCGTTATTATATGTTTTTTTTAATGAAAATGAAGAGCTTAGGCGTAGAAACACGAAGTTACGAGTAGACGATGCTTAAGCGTAAGATCTTA
Organism: Chrysanthemum seticuspe; assembly: GCA_019973895.1. Taxonomy (NCBI): domain Eukaryota; kingdom Viridiplantae; phylum Streptophyta; class Magnoliopsida; order Asterales; family Asteraceae; genus Chrysanthemum; species Chrysanthemum seticuspe. The sequence goes on along the minus strand of BPTQ01000002.1, from coordinate 108,656,665 downwards.
TGCGTAGGAAGCTTAGGCGTAGGATTCCTTAGGCGTAGGATCTTATGCGTAGACTTAAAGTTAGGCGTAGGAAAACTTATGCGTAAGATTTAGCTTATGCGTAAGACAAGGCTTAGGTGTATGATAAATACTTAAGCGTAAAGTAATCTACGCGTAAGTCTAAGCTTATGCGTAAGATTAGGGTTTTGCCCAAAAATCCGTTACACTATCACAGTGTAAGGAATATCCAAAAGTCGAAGTGTTCCACAAACTTATCCAAGTGAGGGAAGCACTGAGTCACCGTTTAAGCTCGAAGAATCTGCACCAAAAAGTTATGAGTAGAACCTTATGCGTAGTTTGACTTTCTTACGCGTAGAACTAGGGTTTTGACCTACGCGTAAAAAATGTTCAGCGATTCAAACGATTTCTCTTGCACAGATAGCCTTAAAAACACTCGAATAACCCAAAAATGTTGACCTTTTTCACCCAAAGTGCTTAGAAAAGTTACGAGTAGAAATGACCAACGAACCAAAAACGAGCTTAAAAATGATTTAAAACACGTAAAGCTTCGAACTTTTTGCAAAAAACTGAAACTTTAGCACCAAATAAACCTTAAACCACAAGAATCTTGAATGTTTGAGTGCAAAAATTAAAGATTTAAGCGTTTCAAATATGAATAACGAGAGCCTTTACGCAAACAGTACCAACCTTCAAAACAAACATAAACACACCTAAACCATTGTTAGGCGATTGATACCAATTGTAAAACCTTACTTTTATCAACCTTATCACTTTACCAAGCAAACCCAACACACGTAACCCAAGTTACGCATATAAAACGTGAAACACAAACACAAACAAAGCGTAGAAATAAGCTTAGAAAGATGGTGACTTGAAGATATAAAGATCGTGTATATGTGAGATAAAGATGAACACAATAAGTTGTATATTCCAAAGGAAAAACACACACACACACACTTTCAAGCACACCCCTCAAATGACCATTTGAGGGGTATTTATAGGTGGAATACATGAAAACCTAAAAGGCTTTCCTTTGGGCCTCGTTGGACTTGGATTGGGCTTGGGGTACTTAAGCTTATAAACGGCTAACATACCCTAAAGTTTAACCAATTAGATTAGCCCAATCCACGAGCCCGTTGACTATTCTATCACGATATCTAACACACTTTACAAAGTTCCTAATCGTGAATGACCATCACTTCTAATAAAACAACTAAGGCTAACAGTCAGTCAATGAGGACTAACGATGCAAATAAATTCTCCATTATCTCCTAACAAAAGAGAAAATATTAGCATCGTTAGCCCTCAAACTAACAACGCAATTTTTTTTTAGAAATAAATTAAAAGGGGGCATCGTAGGCTCGAACTCGGGTCTGTTCGCCCAAAAATCAACACCCCAACCACTAGACTAAGCATTCAGTGATGTAATTAAACCAAAATAAAGTTTATTTAACCTTTTTTTATTCGAATTTATAGTATATTAACTGATTTTTATGTTTTCATCCGCTTTTATACGTTTTTTATTCGTTTTCGTCCATTTTTATACGTTTTTGTCCGTTCTTATACGTTATCATCTGTTTTTATACTTTTTTGTCCGTTTTCATCCGTTATTATATGTTTTTTTTTTATGAAAGTGAAGAGCTTAGGCGTAGAAACACAAAGTTACGAGTAGACGATGCTTAGGCGTAGGATCTTATGCGTAGGAAGCTTAGGCGTAGGATTCCTTAGGCGTAGGATCTTATGCGTAGACTTAAAGTTAGGCGTAGGAAAACTTATGCGTAAGATTTAGCTTATGCGTAAGACAAGGCTTAGGCGTAGGATAAATACTTAAGCGTAAAGTAATCTACGCTTAAGTCTAAGCTTATGCGTAAGATTAGGGTTTTGCCCAAAAATCCTTTACACTATCACAGTGTAAAGGATATCCAAAAGTCGAAGTGTTCCACAAACTTATCCAAGTGAGGGAAGCACTGAGTCACCGTTTAAGCTCGAAGAATCTGCACCAAAAAGTTATGAGTAGAACCTTATGCGTAGTTTGACTTTCTTACGCGTAGAACTAGGGTTTTGAGCTACGCGTAAAAAATGTTCAGCGATTCAAACGATTTCTCTTGCACAGATAGCCTTAAAAACACTCGAATAACCCAAAAATGTTGACCTTTTTCACCCAAAGTGCTTAGAAAAGTTACGAGTAGAAATGACCAACGAACCAAAAACGAGCTTAAAAATGATTTAAAACACGTAAAGCTTCGAACTTTTTGCAAAAAACTGAAACTTTAGCACCAAATAAACCTTAAACCACAAGAATCTTGAATTTTTGAGTGCAAAAATTAAAGCTTTAAGCGTTTCAAATATGAATAACGAGAGCCTTTACGCAAACAGTACCAACCTTCAAAACAAACACAAACACTCCTAAACCATTGTTAGGCGATTGATACCAATTGTAAAACCTTACTTTTATCAACCTTATCACTTTACCAAGCAAACCCAACACACGTAACCCAAGTTACGCGTATAAAACGTGAAACACAAACACAAACAAAGCGTAGAAATAAGCTTAGAAAGATGGTGACTTGAAAATATAAAGATCGTGTATATGTGAGATAAAGATGAACATGGTGACTTGAAGATATAAAGATCGTGTATATGTGAGATAAAGATGAACACAATAAGTTGTATATTCCAAAGGAAAAACACACACACACACACTTTCAAGCACACCCCTCAAATGACCATTTGAGGGGTATTTATAGGTGGAATACATGAAAACCTAAAAGGCTTTCCTTTGGGCCTCGTTGGACTTGGATTGGGCTTGGGGTACTTAAGCTTATAAACGGCTAACATACCCTAAAGTTTAACCAATTAGATTAGTCCAATCCACGAGCCCGTTGACTATTCTATCACGATATCTAACACACTTTACAAAGTTCCTAATCGTGAATGACCATCACTTCTAATAAAACAACTAAGGCTAACAGTCAGTTAATGAGGACTAATGATGCAAATAAATTCTCCATTATCTCCTAACAAAAGAGAAAATATTAGCATCGTTAGCCCTCAAACTAACAATGCAATTTTTTTTTAGAAATAAATTAAAAGGGGGCATCGTAGGCTCGAACTCGGGTCTGTTCGCCCAAAAATCAACACCCCAACCACTAGACTAAGCATTCAGTGATGTAATTAAACCAAAATAAAGTTTATTTAACCTTTTTTTATTCGAATTTATAGTATATTAACTGATTTTTATGTTTTCATCCGCTTTTATACATTTTTTATTCGTTTTCGTCCGTTTTTATACATTTTCGTCCGTTCTTATACGTTATCATCCGTTTTTATACTTTTTTGTCCGTTTTCATCCGTTATTATATGTTTTTTTTAATGAAAATGAAGAGCTTAGGCGTAGAAACACGAAGTTACGAGTAGACGATGCTTAGGCGTAGGATCTTATGCGTAGGAAGCTTAGGCGTAGGATTCCTTAGGCGTAGGATCTTATACGTAGACTTAAAGTTAGGCGTAGGAAAACTTATGCGTAAGATTTAGCTTATGCGTAAGACAAGGCTTAGGTGTAGGATAAATACTTAAGCGTAAAGTAATCTACGCGTAAGTCTAACCTTATGCGTAAGATTAGGGTTTTGCCCAAAAATCCTTTACACTATCACAGTGTAAGGAATATCCAAAAGACGAAGTGTTCCACAAACTTATCCAAGTGAGGGAAGCACTGAGTCACCGTTTAAGCTCGAAGAATCTGCACCAAAAAGTTATGAGTAGAACCTTATGCGTAGTTTGACTTTCTTACGCGTAGAACTAGGGTTTTGACCTACGCGTAAAAAATGTTCAGCGATTCAAATGATTTCTCTTGCTCAGATAGCCTTAAAAACACTCGAATAACCCAAAAATGTTGACCTTTTTCACCCAAAGTGCTTAGAAAAGTTACGAGTAGAAATGACCAACGAACCAAAAACGAGCTTAAAAATGATTTAAAACACGTAAACCTTCGAACTTTTTGCAAAAAACTGAAACTTTAGCACCAAATAAACCTTAAACCACAAGAATCTTGAATTTTTGAGTGCAAAAATTAAAGCTTTAAGCGTTTCAAATATGCATAACGAGAGCCTTTACGCAAACAGTACCAACCTTCAAAACAAACATAAACACTCCTAAACCATTGTTAGGCGATTGATACCAATTGTAAAACCTTACTTTTATCAACCTTATCACTTTACCAAGCAAACCCAACACACGTAACCCAAGTTACGCATATAAAACGTGAAACACAAACACAAACAAAGCGTAGAAATAAGCTTAGAAAGATGGTGACTTGAAGATATAAAGATCGTGTATATGTGAGAGAAAGATGAACACAATAAGTTATATATTCCAAAGGAAAAACACACACACACACACTTTCAAGCACACCCCTCAAATGACCATTTGTGGGGTATTTATAGGTGGAATACATGAAAACCTAAAAGGCTTTCCTTTGGGCCTCGTTGGACTTGGATTGGGCTTAGGGTACTTAAGCTTATAAACGGCTAACATACCCTAAAGTTTAACCAATTAGATTAGCCCAATCCACGAGCCCGTTGACTATTCTATCACGATATCTAACACACTTTACAAAGTTCCTAATAGTGAATGACCATCACTTCTAATAAAACAACTAAGGCTAACAGTCAGTCAATGAGGACTAACGATGCAAATAAATTCTCCATTATCTCCAAACAAAAGAGAAAATATTAGCATCGTTAGCCCTCAAACTAACAACGCAATTTTTTTTTTAGAAATAAATTAAAAGGGGGCATCGTAGGCTCGAACTCGGGTCTGTTCGCCCAAAAATCAACACCCCAACCACTAGACTAAGCATTCAGTGATGTAATTAAACCAAAATAAAGTTTATTTAACCTTTTTTTATTCGAATTTATAGTATATTAACTGATTTTTATGTTTTCATCCGCTTTTATACGTTTTTTATTCGTTTTCGTCCATTTTTATACGTTTTTGTCCGTTCTTATACGTTATCATCTGTTTTTATACTTTTTTGTCCGTTTTCATCCGTTATTATATGTTTTTTTTTATGAAAATGAAGAGCTTAGGCGTAGAAACACAAAGTTACGAGTAGACGATGCTTAGGCGTAGGATCTTATGCGTAGGAAGCTTAGGCGTAGGATTCCTTAGGCGTAGGATCTTATGCGTAGACTTAAAGTTAGGCGTAGGAAAACTTATGCGTAAGATTTAGCTTATGCGTAAGACAAGGATTAGGCGTAGGATAAATACTTAAGCGTAAAGTAATCTACGCTTAAGTCTAAGCTTATGCGTAAGATTAGGGTTTTGCCCAAAAATCCTTTACACTATCACAGTGTAAAGGATATCCAAAAGTCGAAGTGTTCCACAAACTTATCCAAGTGAGGGAAGCATTGAGTCACCGTTTAAGCTCGAAGAATCTGCACCAAAAAGTTATGAGTAGAACCTTATGCGTAGTTTGACTTTCTTACGCGTAGAACTAGGGTTTTGACCTACGCGTAAAAAATGTTCAGCGATTCAAACGATTTCTCTTGCACAGATAGCCTTAAAAACACTCGAATAACCCAAAAATGTTGACCTTTTTCACCCAAAGTGCTTAGAAAAGTTATGAGTAGAAATGACCAACGAACCAAAAACGAGCTTAAAAATGATTTAAAACACGTAAAGCTTCGAACTTTTTGCAAAAAACTGAAACTTTAGCACCAAATAAACCTTAAACCACAAGAATATTGAATTTTTGAGTGCAAAAATTAAAGCTTTAAGCGTTTCAAATATGAATAACGAGAGCCTTTACGCAAACAGTACCAACCTTCAAAACAAACACAAACACTCCTAAACCATTGTTAGGCGATTGATACCAATTGTAAAACCTTACTTTTATCAACCTTATCACTTTACCAAGCAAACCCAACACACGTAACCCAAGTTATGCGTATAAAACGTGAAACACAAACACAAACAAAGCATAGAAATAAGCTTAGAAAGATGGTGACTTGAAGATATAAAGATCGTGTATATGTGAGATAAAGATGAACACAATAAGTTGTATATTCCAAAGGAAAAACACACACACACACACTTTCAAGCACACCCCTCAAATGACCATTTGAGGGGTATTTATAGGTGGAATACATGAAAACCTAAAAGGCTTTCCTTTGGGCCTCGTTGGACTTGGATTGGGCTTGGGGTACTTAAGCTTATAAACGGCTAACATACCCTAAAGTTTAACCAATTAGATTAGCCCAATCCACGAGCCCGTTGCCTATTCTATCACGATATCTAACACACTTTACAAAGTTCCTAATCGTGAATGACCATCACTTCTAATAAAACAACTAAGGCTAACAGTCAGTCAATGAGGACTAATGATGCAAATAAATTCTCCATTATCTCCTAACAAAAGAGAAAATATTAGCATCGTTAGCCCTCAAACTAACAACGCAATTTTTTTTTAGAAATAAATTAAAAGGGGGCATCGTAGGCTCGAACTCGGGTCTGTTCGCCCAAAAATCAACACCCCAACCACTAGACTAAGCATTCAGTGATGTAATTAAACCAAAATAAAGTTTATTTAACCTTTTTTTATTCGAATTTATAGTATATTAACTGATTTTTATGTTTTCACCCGCTTTTATACGTTTTTTATTCGTTTTCGTCCGTTTTTATACGTTTTCGTCCGTTCTTATACGTTATCATCTGTTTTTATACTTTTTTGTCCGTTTTCATCCGTTATTATATGTTTTTTTTTTATGAAAATGAAGAGCTTAGGCGTAGAAACACGAAGTTACGAGTAGACGATGCTTAGGCGTAGGATCTTATGCGTAGGAAGCTTAGGCGTAGGATTCCTTAGGCGTAGGATCTTATGCGTAGACTTAAAGTTAGGCGTAGGAAAACTTATGCGTAAGATTTAGCTTATGCGTAAGACTAGGCTTAGGCGTAGGATAAATACTTAAGCGTAAAGTAATCTACGCGTAAGTCTAAGCTTATGCATAAGATTAGGGTTTTGCCCAAAAATCCTTTACACTATCACAGTGTAAGGGATATCCAAAAGTCGAAGTGTTCCACAAACTTATCCAAGTGAGGGAAGCACTGAGTCACCGTTTAAGCTCGAAGAATCTGCACCAAAAAGTTATGAGTAGAACCTTATGCGTAGTTTGACTTTCTTACGCGTAGAACTAGGGTTTTGACCTACGCGTAAAAAATGTTCAGCGATTCAAACGATTTCTCTTGCACAGATAGCCTTAAAAACACTCGAATAACCCAAAAATGTTGACCTTTTTCACCCAAAGTGCTTAGAAAAGTTACGAGTAGAAATGACCAACGAACCAAAAACGAGCTTAAAAATGATTTAAAACACGTAAAGCTTCGAACTTTTTGCAAAAAACTGAAACTTTAGCACCAAATAAACCTTAAACCACAAGAATCTTGAATTTTTGAGTGCAAAAATTAAAGCTTTAAGCGTTTCAAATATGAATAACGAGAGCCTTTACGCAAACAGTACCAATCTTCAAAACAAACACAAACACTCCTAAACCATCGTTAGGCGATTGATACCAATTGTAAAACCTTACTTTTATCAACCTTATCACTTTACCAAGCAAACCCAACGCACGTAACCCAAGTTACGCGTATAAAACGTGAAACACAAACACAAACAAAGCGTAGAAATAAGCTTAGAAAGATGGTGACTTGAAGATATAAAGATCGTGTATATGTGAGATAAAGATGAACACAATAAGTTGTATATTCCAAAGGAAAAACACACACACACACACTTTCAAGCACACCCCTCAAATGACCATTTGAGGGGTATTTATAGGTGGAATACATGAAAACCTAAAAGGATTTCCTTTGGGCCTCGTTGGACTTGGATTGGGCTTGGGGTACTTAAGCTTATAAACGGCTAACATACCCTAAAGTTTAACCAATTAGATTAGCCCAATCCACGAGCCCGTTGACTATTCTATCACGATATCTAACACACTTTACAAAGTTCCTAATCGTGAATGACCATCACTTCTAATAAAACAACTAAGGCTAACTGTCAGTCAATGAGGACTAATGATACAAATAAATTCTCCATTATCTCCTAACAAAAGAGAAAATATTAGCATCGTTAGCCCTCAAACTAACAACGCAATTTTTTTAGAAATAAAATAAAAGGGGGCATCGTAGGCTCGAACTCGGGTCTGTTCGCCCAAAAATCAACACCCCAACCACTAGACTAAGCATTCAGTGATGTAATTAAACCAAAATAAAGTTTATTTAACCTTTTTTTATTCGAAATTATAGTATATTAACTGATTTTTATGTTTTCATCTGCTTTTATACGTTTTTTATTCGTTTTCGTCCGTTTTTATACGTTTTCGTCCGTTCTTATACGTTATCATCCGTTTTTATACTTTTTTGTCCGTTTTCATCCGTTATTATATGTTTTTTTTAATGAAAATGAAGAGCTTAGGCGTAGAAACACGAAGTTACGAGTAGACGATGCTTAGGCGTAGGATCTTATGTGTAGGAAGCTTAGGCGTAGGATTCCTTAGGCGTAGGATCTTATGCGTAGACTTAAAGTTAGGCGTAGGAAAACTTATGCGTAAGACAAGGCTTAGGCGTAGGATAAATACTTAAGCGTAAAGTAATCTACGCGTAAGTCTAAGCTTATGCGTAAGATTAGGGTTTTACCCAAAAATCCTTTACACTATCACAGTGTAAGGGATATCTAAAAGTCGAAGTGTTCCACAAACTTATCCAAGTGAGGGAAGCACTGAGTCACCGTTTAAGCTCGAAGAATCTGCACCAAAAAGTTATGAGTAGAACCTTATGCGTAGTTTGACTTTCTTACGCGTAGAACTAGGGTTTTGACCTACGCGTAAAAAATGTTCAGCGATTCAAACAATTTCTCTTGCACAGATAGCCTTAAAAACACTCGAATAACCCAAAAATGTTGACCTTTTTCACCCAAAGTGCTTAGAAAAGTTACGAGTAGAAATGACCAACGAACCAAAAACGAGCTTAAAAATGATTTAAAACACGTAAAGCTTCGAACTGTTTGCAAAAAACTGAAACTTTAGCACCAAATAAACCTTAAACCACAAGAATCTTGAATTTTTGAGTGCAAAAATTAAAGCTTTAAGCGTTTCAAATATGAATAACGAGAGCCTTTACGCAAACAGTACCAACCTTCAAAACAAACACAAACACTCCTAAACCATTGTTAAGCGATTGATACCAATTGTAAAACCTTACTTTTATCAACCTTATCACTTTACCAAGCAAACCCAACACACGTAACCCAATTACGCGTATAAAACGTGAAACACAAACACAAACAAAGCGTAGAAATAAGCTTAGAAAGATGGTGACTTGAAGATATAAAGATCGTGTATATGTGAGATAAAGATGAACACAATAAGTTGTATATTCCAAAGGAAAAACACACACACACACACTTTCACGCACACCCCTTAAATGACCATTTGAGGGGTATTTATAGGTGGAATACATGAAAACCTAAAAGGCTTTCCTTTGGGCCTCGTTGGACTTGGATTGGGCTTGGGGTACTTAAGCTTATAAACGGCTAACATACCCTAAAGTTTAACCAATTAGATTAGCCCAATCCACGAGCCCGTTGACTATTCTATCACGATATCTAACACACTTTACAAAGTTCCTAATCGTGAATGACCATCACTTCTAATAAAACAACTAAGGCTAACAGTCAGTCAATGAGGACTAACGATGCAAATAAATTCTCCATTATCTCCTAACAAAAGAGAAAATATTAGCATCGTTAGCCCTCAAACTAACAACGCAATTTTTTTTTAGAAATAAATTAAAAGGGGGCATCGTAGGCTCGAACTCGGGTCTGTTCGCCCAAAAATCAACACCCCAACCACTAGACTAAGCATTCAGTGATGTAATTAAACCAAAATAAAGTTTATTTAACCTTTTTTTATTCGAATTTATAGTATATTAACTGATGTTTATGTTTTCATTCGCTTTTATACGTTTTTTATTCGTTTTTGTCCGTTTTTATACGTTTTCGTCCGTTCTTATACGTTATCATCCGTTTTTATACTTTTTTGTCCGTTTTCATCCGTTATTATATGTTTTTTTTTTATGAAAATGAAGAGCTTAGGCGTAGAAACACGAAGTTACGAGTAGACGATGCTTAGGCGTAGGATCTTATGCGTAGGAAGCTTAGGCGTAGGATTCCTTAGGCGTAGGATCTTATGCGTAGACTTAAAGTTAGGCGTAGGAAAACTTATGCGTAAGATTTAGCTTATGCGTAAGACAAGGCTTAGGCGTAGGATAAATACTTAAGCGTAAAGTAATCTACGCTTAAGTCTAAGCTTATGCGTAAGATTAGGGTTTTGCCCAAAAATCCTTTACACTATCACAGTGTAAGGGATATCCAAAAGTCGAAGTGTTCCACAAACTTATCCAAGTGAGGGAAGCACTGAGTCACCGTTTAAGCTCGAAGAATCTGCACCAAAAAGTTATGAGTAGAACCTTATGCGTAGTTTGACTTTCTTACGCGTAGAACTAGGGTTTTGAGCTACGCGTAAAAAATGTTCAGCGATTCAAACGATTTCTCTTGCACAAATAGCCTTAAAAACACTCGAATAACCCAAAAATGTTGACCTTTTTCACCCAAAGTGCTTAGAAAAGTTACGAGTAGAAATGACCAACGAACCAAAAACGAGCTTAAAAATGATTTAAAACACGTAAAGCTTCGAACTTTTTGCAAAAAACTGAAACTTTAGCACCAAATAAACCTTAAACCACAAGAATCTTGAATTTTTGAGTGCAAAAATTAAAGCTTTAAGCGTTTCAAATATGAATAACGAGAGCCTTTACGCAAACAGTACCAACCATCAAAACAAACACAAACACTCCTAAACCATTGTTAGGCGATTGATACCAATTGTAAAACCTTACTTTTATCAACCTTATCACTTTACCAAGCAAACCCAACACACGTAACCCAAGTTACGCGTATAAAACGTGAAACACAAACACAAACAAAGCGTAGAAATAAGCTTAGAAAGATGGTGACTTGAAGATATAAAGATCGTGTATATGTGAGATAAAGATGAACACAATAAGTTGTATATTCCAAAGGAAAAACACACACACACACACTTTCACGCACACCCCTTAAATGACCATTTGAGGGGTATTTATAGGTGGAATACATGAAAACCTAAAAGGCTTTCCTTTGGGCCTCGTTGGACTTGGATTGGGCTTGGGGTACTTAAGCTTATAAACGGCTAACATACCCTAAAGTTTAACCAATTAGATTAGCCCAATCCACGAGCCCGTTGACTATTCTATCACGATATCTAACACACTTTACAAAGTTCCTAATCGTGAATGACCATCACTTCTAATAAAACAACTAAGGCTAACAGTCAGTCAATGAGGACTAACGATGCAAATAAATTCTCCATTATCTCCTAACAAAAGAGAAAATATTAGCATCGTTAGCCCTCAAACTAACAACGCAATTTTTTTTTAGAAATAAATTAAAAGGGGGCATCGTAGGCTCGAACTCGGGTCTGTTCGCCCAAAAATCAACACCCCAACCACTAGACTAAGCATTCAGTGATGTAATTAAACCAAAATAAAGTTTATTTAACCTTTTTTTATTCGAATTTATAGTATATTAACTGATTTTTATGTTTTCATTCGCTTTTATATGTTTTTTATTCGTTTTTGTCCGTTTTCGTCTGTTCTTATACGTTATCATCCGTTTTTATACTTTTTTGTCCGTTTTCATCCGTTATTATATGTTTTTTTTTATGAAAATGAAGAGCTTAGGCGTAGAAACACGAAGTTACGAGTAGACGATGCTTAGGCGTAGGATCTTATGCGTAGGAAGCTTAGGCGTAGGATTCCTTAGGCGTAGGATCTTATGCGTAGACTTAAAGTTAGGCGTAGGAAAACTTATGCGTAAGATTTAGCTTATGCGTAAGACAAGGCTTAGGCGTAGGATAAATACTTAAGCGTAAAGTAATCTACGCTTAAGTCTAAGCTTATGCGTAAGATTAGGGTTTTGCCCAAAAATCCTTTACACTATCACAGTGTAAGGGATATCCAAAAGTCGAAGTGTTCCACAAACTTATCCAAGTGAGGGAAGCACTGAGTCACCGTTTAAGCTCGAAGAATCTGCACCAAAAAGTTATGAGTAGAACCTTATGCGTAGTTTGACTTTCTTACGCGTAGAACTAGGGTTTTGACCTACGCGTAAAAAATGTTCAGCGATTCAAACGATTTCTCTTGCACAGATAGCCTTAAAAACACTCGAATAACCCAAAAATGTTGACCTTTTTCACCCAAAGTGCTTAGAAAATTTACGAGTAGAAATGACCAACGAACCAAAAACGAGCTTAAAAATGATTTAAAACACGTAAGGCTTCGAACTTTTTGCAAAAAACTGAAACTTTAGCACCAAATAAACCTTAAACCACAAGAATCTTGAATTTTTGAGTGCAAAAATTAAAGCTTTAAGCGTTTCAAATATGAATAACGAGAGCCTTTACGCAAACAGTACCAACCATCAAAACAAACACAAACACTCCTAAACCATTGTTAGGCGATTGATACCAATTGTAAAACCTTACTTTTATCAACCTTATCACTTTACCAAGCAAACCCAACACACGTAACCCAAGTTACGCGTATAAAACGTGAAACACAAACACAAACAAAGCGTAGAAATAAGCTTAGAAAGATGGTGACTTGAAGATATAAAGATTGTGTATATGTGAGATAAAGATGAACACAATAAGTTGTATATTCCAAAGGAAAAACACACACATACACACTTTCAAGCACACCCCTCAAATGACCATTTGAGGGGTATTTATAGGTGGAATACATGAAAACCTAAAAGGCTTTCCTTTGGGCCTCGTTGGACTTGGATTGGGCTTAGGGTACTTAAGCTTATAAACGGCTAACATACCCTAAAGTTTAACCAATTAGATTAGCCCAATCCACGAGCCCGTTGACTATTCTATCACGATATCTAACACACTTTACAAAGTTCCTAATCGTGAATGACCATCACTTCTAATAAAACAACTAAGGCTAACAGTCAGTCAATGAGGACTAACGATGCAAATAAATTCTCCATTATCTCCTAACAAAAGAGAAAATATTAGCATCGTTAGCCCTCAAACTAACAACGCAATTTTTTTTTAGAAATAAATTAAAAGGGGGCATCGTAGGCTCGAACTCGGGTCTGTTCGCCCAAAAATAACACCCCAACCACTAGACTAAGCATTCCGTGATGTAATTAAACCAAAATAAAGTTTATTTAACCTTTTTTTATTCGAATTTATAGTATATTAACTGATTTTTATGTTTTCATCCGCTTTTATACGTTTTTTATTCTTTTTCGTCCGTTTTTATCCGTTTTCGTCCGTTCTTATACGTTATCATCCGTTTTTATACTTTTTTGTCCGTTTTCATCCGTTATTATATGTTTTTTTTAATGAAAATGAAGAGCTTAGGCGTAGAAACACGAAGTTACGAGTAGACGAAGCTTAGGCGTAGGATCTTATGCGTAGGAAGCTTATGCGTAGGATTCCTTAGGCGTAGGATCTTATGCGTAGACTTAAAGTTAGGCGTAGGAAAACTTATGCGTAGGAAAACTTATGCGTAAGACAAGGCTTAGGCGTAGGATAAATACTTAAGCGTAAAGTAATCTACGCGTAAGTCTAAGCTTATGCGTAAGATTAGGGTTTTGCCCAAAAATCCTTTACACTATCACAGTGTAAGGGATATCCAAAAGTCGAAGTGTTCCACAAACTTATCCAAGTGAGGGAAGCACTGAGTCACCGTTTAAGCTCGAAGAATCTGCACCAAAAAGTTATGAGTAGAACCTTATGCGTAGTTTGACTTTCTTACGCGTAGAACTAGGGTTTTGACCTACGCGTAAAAAATGTTCAGCGATTCAAACGATTTCTCTTGCACAGATAGCCTTAAAAACACTCGAATAACCCAAAAATGTTGACCTTTTTCACCCAAAGTGCTTAGAAAAGTTACGAGTAGAAATGACCAACGAACCAAAAACGAGCTTAAAAATGATTTAAAACACGTAAAGCTTCGAACTTTTTGCAAAAAACTGAAACTTTAGCACCAAATAAACCTTAAACCACAAGAATCTTGAATTTTTGTGTGCAAAAATTAAAGCTTTAAGCGTTTCAAATATGAATAACGAGAGCCTTTACGCAAACAGTACCAACCTTCAAAACAACCACAAACACTCCTAAACCATTGTTAGGCGATTGATACCAATTGTAAAACCTTACTTTTATCAACCTTATCACTTTACCAAGCAAACCCAACACACGTAACCCAAGTTACGCGTATAAAACGTGAAACACAAACACAAACAAAGCGTAGAAATAAGCTTAGAAAGATGGTGACTTGAAGATATAAAGATCGTGTATATGTGAGATAAAGATGAACACAATAAGCTGTATATTCCAAAGGAAAAACACACACACACACACTTTCAAGCACACCCCTCAAATGACCATTTGAGGGGTATTTATAGGTGGAATACATGAAAACCTAAAAGGCTTTCCTTTGGGCCTCGTTGGACTTGGATTGGGCTTGGGGTACTTAAGCTTATAAACGGCTAACATACCCTAATGTTTAACCAATTAGATTAGCCCAATCCACGAGCCCGTTGACTATTCTATCACGATATCTAACACACTTTACAAAGTTCCTAATCGTGAATGACCATCACTTCTAATAAAACAACTAAGGCTAACAGTCAGTCAATGAGGACTAATGATGCAAATAAATTCTCCATTATCTCCTAACAAAAGAGAAAATATTAGCATCGTTTGCCCTCAAACTAACAACGCAATTTTTTTTTAGAAATAAATTAAAAGGGGGCATCGTAGGCTCGAACTCGGGTCTGTTCGCCCAAAAATCAACACCCCAACCACTAGACTAAGCATTCAGTGATGTAATTAAACCAAAATAAAGTTTATTTAACCTTTTTTTATTCGAATTTATAGTATATTAACTGATTTTTATGTTTTCATTCGCTTTTATAGGTTTTTTATTCGTTTTCGTCCGTTTTTATACGTTTTCGTCCGTTCTTATACGTTATCATCCGTTTTTATACTTTTTTGTCCGTTTTCATCCGTTATTATATGTTTTTTTTATGAAAATGAATAGCTTAGGCGTAGAAACACGAAGTTACGAATAGACGATGCTTAGGCGTAGGATCTTATGCGTAGGAAGCTTAGGCGTAGGATTCCTTAGGCGTAGGATCTTATGCGTAGACTTAAAGTTAGGCGTAGGAAAACTTATGCGTAAGATTTAGCTTATGCGTAAGACAAGGCTTAGGCGTAGGATAAATACTTAAGCGTAAAGTAATCTACGCGTAAGTCTAAGCTTATGCGTAAGATTAGGGTTTTGCCCAAAAATCCTTTACACTATCACAGTGTAAGGGATATCCAAAAGTCGAAGTGTTCCACAAACTTATCCAAGTGAGGGAAGCACTGAGTCACCGTTTAAGCTCGAAGAATCTGCACCAAAAAGTTATGAGTAGAACCTTATGCGTAGTTTGACTTTCTTACGCGTAGAACTAGGGTTTTGACCTACGCGTAAAAAATGTTCAGCGATTCAAACGATTTTTCTTGCACAGATAGCCTTAAAAACACTCGAATAACCCAAAAATGTTGACATTTTTCACCCAAAGTGCTTAGAAAAGTTACGAGTAGAAATGACCAACGAACCAAAAACGAGCTTAAAATGATTTAAAACACGTAAAGCTTCGAACTTTTTGCAAAAAACTGAAACTTTAGCACCAAGTAAACCTTAAACCACAAGAATCTTGAATTTTTGAGTGCAAAAATTAAAGCTTTAAGCGTTTCAAATATGAATAACGAGAGCCTTTACGCAAACAGTACCAACCTTCAAAACAAACATAAACACTCCTAAACCATTGTTAGGCGATTGATACCAATTGTAAAACCTTACTTTTGTCAACCTTGTCACTTTACCAAGCAAACCCAACACACGTAACCCAAGTTACGCGTATAAAACGTGAAACACAAACACAAACAAAGCGTAGAAATAAGCTTAGAAAGATGGTGACTTGAAGATATAAAGATCGTGTATATGTGAGATAAAGATGAACACAATAAGTTGTATATTCTAAAGGAAAAACACACACATACACACTTTCAAGCACACCCCTCAAATGACCATTTGAGGGGTATTTATAGGTGGAATACATGAAAACCTAAAAGGCTTTCTTTTGGGCCTCGTTGGACTTTGATTGGGCTTGGGGTACTTAAGCTTATAAACGGCTAACATACCCTAAAGTTTAACCAATTAGATTAGCCCAATCCACGAGCCCGTTGACTATTCTATCACGATATCTAACACACATTACAAAGTTCCTAATCGTGAATGACCATCACTTCTAATAAAACAACTAAGACTAACAGTCAGTCAATGAGGACTAACGATGCAAATAAATTCTCCATTATCTCCTAATAAAAGAGAAAATATTAGCATCGTTAGCCCTCAAACTAACAACGCAATTTTTTTTAGAAATAAATTAAAAGGGGGCATCGTAGGCTCGAACTCGGGTCTGTTCGCCCAAAAATCAACACCCCAACCACTAGACTAAGCATTCAGTGATGTAATTAAACCAAAATAAAGTTTATTTAACCTTTCTTTATTCGAATTTATAGTATATTAATTGATTTTTATGTTTTCATCTGCTTTTATATGTTTTTTATTCGTTTTCGTCCGTTTTTATACGTTTTCGTCCGTTCTTATACGTTATCATCCGTTTTTATACTTTTTTGTCCGTTTTCATCCGTTATTATATGTTTTTATCTGCTTTATCCGTTTTTGTACGTTTTAGTACATTTTTATACGTTTTGTACATTTGTACGTTTTTATCCGTTATAAACCATTTTTATCCATTTTTCTTATGTTTTTATCCTTTTTTGTATGTCATTGTACGGTTTTGTATATCTTTTTACGTTTTCGTCCGTTTTTATATGGTTGTATACGTTTCTATATCTATAAAAACGTACAAAATCATATAAAACGTACAAAACTGTACAAAAACGTATAAGAACGTACAAAGACGAATATAAACGTAAGAAAGACGGAAGAAAAAAGTTAATAACGGATAAAAAAGTAAGAAAACGTATAAAAACGCATAAAAATGTAAAAATCGTATAAAAGGTACTAAAACATATAAGAACGTACAAAAACGGATAAAACGTAAAAAAAATTGATGAAATAGGTCAATAACGGATAAAAACGTATAAAATGTACTAAAACGTATAAAAACGTACAAAAACGGATAAAAACGTAAGAAAACGGGTGAAAACGTATAAAAACGGACGAAAACGTATAACAACGGACGAAAACTTATAAAACAGACGAAAATGTATAAAACGGACAAAAACGTAAGAAAAGTTGAAAACGTATAAAAACAGATGAAAACGTATAAAAACGGAAGAAAACGTATAAATCATTTAATATAGGGTTTTGGCCGTACAATAGACGTGTACTTTACGAAATGTACCGTTTTGGTACGTGAACTTATTTCCGTTCCATTTTATGTTTCGTACTTTTATGTTTTGTTCCATTTTTCACGCATGTTTACAGGCAACCGGTTGGGAGTGTATAAAACTGGCAAAAATGCCTATGTGACATATTTTTTGAGTAAATTACATAGATCGTCCTTCTTGTTTGTCCCAAATTACATCTACTGTCACTGGTCATTTTCGTCTATTTTTTTAAGTGTTCATCCGTTTCTTTATGTTTTCGTTCGTTTTTTTTACGTTTTCATCTGTTTCTTTACGTTTTCGCTCGTTTTTTACGTTTTCATCCATTTTTTTTTTAACTTTTCCGTCCTTTTTTTACGTTTTCGTCTGTTTCTTTACGTTTTCGTCCGTTTTTTTGGTTTTCGTCTGTTTATTTATGTTTTTGTTCGTTTCGTTACGTTTTCATCATTTTTTTTCGTTTACGCCTGTTTTTTTACGTTTTCGTCCGTTTTTTTTCATTTTCATCTGTTTTTTTACGTTTTCATCCCGTTTTATTGTTTTCGCTTGTTTTTTTTAAGTTTTCATCGGTTTCTTTACGTTTTCGTCTGTTTTTTACGTTTTCATCTGTTATTTTATGTTTCCATCCGTATCTTTACGTTTTTATCCCTTTTTTCAGTTTCGTCTGTTTTTTTACGTAAAAAAACGGATGAAAACATAAAAAAAAGACACAAGAACAAAAAAAATAGATGAATACGTCAAAAATGGATGAAAACGTAAAAAATGAACGAAAACATAAAAACGTAAAGAAACAGACGAAAACGAAAAAAACAGACAAAAACGTAAAAAGTGGACGAAAACGTATAAAAATGGGTAATAACATAAGAAAACGTATAAAATGAGGTAAAACAGTTGAAATCGTAAGAAAAATGTATAAAAAGGGACGAAAACGTATAAAAACGAACAAAAACGTATAAAACCGGGTAAAAACGTAAGAAAAACGAAAGAAAACGTATAAAAATGGACGAAAACGTATAAAAACGGACAAAAACTTATACACGTACTGTAGGATCGTATATTTTATGTTGTTTAGATGATTCGGGTGGTCTAGGATTATGATTAAACAAGAGAGCCATGTTTAGAGAGATGAAGAGAGGAGAGGGTGATTCTAGAGAGCTAAACAAAATAGAAGGTTAGATTATCCAAGAAGCACAACCCTTCCCTTAGTGGGAAGGGCATTTATAGTTACAAACTAAACGCCCTCCTGTCGGGCTGTGGATCAGGCATACAATGGGTAAAGACCCGTCCTTCCTCCACGGTGTTGCTCTAAACTAATCTACGCTACTAACTAACTAATTAACTACTAAATAATGTAAATAACGACATGTCTGCGAGCTAACATATGCTAGACCATAATTGGGGTGACCGACACTTTCACATGGAATTTCCAATTCCTAACAATCTCCCCCTAAGGGAGGTCACCCCATGAAATACATTTTGCATCCTAGCATTCTATCTTTGTCTTTAGTTCTGAGCTCGTAGACTTCAATTCTTCAAGTTCCGCAATCTTTGTGCTTTAGTAGCGATTCTTCAAAGTCCGCATAGTTTTGTACTTTTAGTGGAGGCCTTTAACTGATCCACATCTTTGATGATCTTCGAGCATTCATTGAGATCATCAGCCACAGCAAATCTCTGGATCATCCTTTTGTTGTGTTGCCTTCATGTGATGTTGTGCCTTTTGGACCGACATGCTCACACTTTCTGGATCATGACATCTTTTCATCAGAGTAGCGGAAGCTTTTACTGGTTCAAGATATTTGCAGCAACGTAGCAGAAACATAGTATAAAAATATCTGAGCCAGGTTATGTAGAGAGGCACTTGTCATGATTTCTTTAATTATGTGTGGATGCTGTGAGCATGCGGCTATGAATTGACTTCTCAGTATCGATCAGCTGCAACCGTCCAAATGTACCTGCAAACAACACTTAGCAATAAAACACACGAAAGTGTCTTTGACCACTTTCGTTGAATTGAGGTACACGGCCCACGGTTCCCCGTTGATCAGTACAAGTACTGCCTGTGATCAGGTATAACTCCGAAGAATCTCCTTGACAGGGTTTCGCAGCTGCTCTAGCCGTTCTCAAACCGGAGCATCTCAAAGAAGACAACACGGAGTGAGTGAACCAGCGAATTGAGATTCACTGATTGATGAAAAATTGATTTGAAAACAATCGCGTATTGCTTAGAAGAAAGAGTTTTGCAATACGACGAAGGTTTTATGAGAAAGGTCAAATTTCAATTTAAAATACTTTTTGTATTTGAAAGAGAATACACATTCGATGTGCTAGAGAAAAGAAGAGATTTGCACATCGAACGGTTTTTCCAAAAGTATTTTTTCAATTAGAGATACTTTTTGTGTTTGAAAACATGAATACACATTCGATGTGCTAGAGAAAAGAAGATTTGCACATCGAACGGTTTTTCCAAAAGTATTCGTCAATTCATTTCCTGGACCAAGGTTGATTCAAGAATGAATCGCCCCATTGTTTCTATCCAGTTGTCACAAGCTTGATCTTTAGAAAAGATCTCACATGTCACCCACCAAGAGCTTGTTTGATGTTGGCTCTCGAAAGATTTCCATCTTCATCGTGAATATTTTCATATCACTCAGATGTTCTGGCAATACCACAAGGATAATGCATAGGACTCTTAATATATTCTTACTTTCCACATTGTGTGAAACAGGAAGTCTTCATTAATTTTGTGTCCTAATGAGATTTTTTGGATGATCTCTTAGCTCTAGACTCAATAGTGCACATTTGGTTTCCTATGCCGGAGACTAGGGAGAGGGTCTCCTTCTTCAATATCAACAATCTCTAAGAGAAAGTCGATAGATTATGTAGGTTCCCCGTGAGAATGAAACAAGTCATTTTAAGAGGAACTTGAGTGGCTTGGGAAGTTGTAGTGCAGTGCGTCACTGGGTCCATGACGTCTTGTCTTCAATACCAGTGTTACCTTAGTAGACACCAGTAGCATATGTATTGAACCCGGTATCTGCCCTAAGGTTGAATTAATGGAGGGCTATTTCTTTTCACCCTTTTCACATTCAATTCCTTTTCATTCTTCAACCCCTTCAGTGCTTACCGAGACTTCATTACTAGAACCTTGTTGGGTTTATTCCAATTCTAGATCTTTCTCAGTCCGCACTCTTCCCATTTCTCACTTTTCTCCTTTTTTTCATCATACCTAAGGACTTCTACACTATCTAGTGGATTGTCCCTGGGTAGATCCCTCCGGCTCTGGATAAAGTAAATTGGTTGGTCTTTTGGTATTGTTCTTTCCTTCTTGAAACCAATTGAAAAATCATTTGGAAAATCAATCAAGGTACTTGTGATATAATATCAAAGCATTTTGTACCTTAATTTATTTTGATCATTTAGAAATGCTTCCCCTCAACATGTGCATATGATTTTGAAATTGTTTAGCACATGGAGGCAAGAGTTCTTTGAAACAATTTCTTGATCACAATTTCCTTAGAAAAAGCTTTTTGATTTTCATGGTAAATTCTCCCCCTCAAAATGTGCGTTGGTTATTTGAAATCATTTAACACATAGAGGAAGGAGTTCTTTGAAGTACTTTCACGATTGCCAATAGTAACCATTCGCTCCCCCTCAATATGTGCATCGATATACGAAAGAGTTTAGCATATATTAGAGAGAACTTGCACTTTGAATCAAAACGATCATCTTATATCAGATTTCATAATTAAATCACAAATTCTCCCCCGATCAAAAATATCAAACCCTTTGAGATTTTGAATCTCAAGTGATTTAATTAGGTTTAGAAAACATGGGAGAATATGTGGCCTGGTTTAAATACTCATCTTGTTTTTGGATAAATGCTCCTCCTCAATCATGTGCATCATATAATTAAATCATTTGGCACATGGAGGCAGGAGTGCCTTCAAAGGACTAAAACGTATTTGAGATTTAAATCACGAACTCTCCCCCGATCAAAAATTTCAAACCATTTGAGATTTGTGATCCCAATTGATTTAAATCATTTTAGAAATGTTTGGGGAAAGACGTGGCCTGATTTAATTTTGAAAAATGACTGAAATGGATTAATTTAAGACATTAAAGATTGTTAGTGTCAGGTATGAAAGTTTTAAGAGATCTTTAAGTAAAATAAAACAATTTCACAATCAAACAAGAACATAAAAAATTTCATTTTGAAAGATCTTTGAGTATTAAAGAAAATCATACCATGACATAACATTAAATCTTTAGATCACCACTTTATATTGTACAAAACAGACTTTTATGAAGAAATATCGTTTGAAAATATTTTATTTTAAATCACTCTCCCCCTCAATCGATGACCGTAGTCGTTGATTGAGTGACTTAAGATTTGATAAAATGAAGTCCGGTGATTTCTAAAATTTAGGCCAATTTATTTTCAAACAAATATTTTTCTACCATTTTCGAAACAATATTTTTTAAAATTGTAAAGAAAATGGTATAATCCACTACTTGTCATGTGTTAGGAATTGGAAACATATTAAAGTGTCGGTTACCCCAATTATTGTCTAGCATAAGTTAGCTCGTAGACTTGTAGTTATTTACGTTATCTAGTAGTTAATTAGTTAGTCAGTAGTGTAGAATAGTTTAGAGTAACACCGTGGAGGAAGGACGGATCTTTACCCACTGTATGCCTGATCCACAGTCCGACAGGAGGACGTATATTTTGTAAGTATAAATACCCCTTCCATCCTTGGAAGGGGTGGACCTTTCACTCAATCTAACCTTTCTTTATTTGTTTACTTTCTCTCTCTAGAAAGGCTCCCACCTCCTACTTTCTCTCTCTAAACTCTTAAACCATACGCCTAATATTATTATGTTATGATGTGTTTGTGAAATCCAATATCCTACAATTGGTATCAAGAGCCATGGTTTGATCATCTCTCTTACATATCCTTGGATTTCTAGTGGTTTTAGATGGTTTTTTAGTTTGAAAAAGTTTAGTGGTTTTTGCATCATATGGATCATTTCTAGTGTTAAAGTTTGAATTTTGGGTGTACTTTTGTGTTTAGAACCATTGTAAGTGCTTGGGTTTTGATTTGGTAAGCTTGAGTCACTGTGGTTGAGCTTGGTTTGGATTGAAACGTGTGTTTTTGAAGTTTTTCTTGCTAGCGACTTGGTTCTCGTAGTGTTTTTCATCGTAGTGACTTGCTTCAGTAAAAGGTAGCGAGTTGTAGTGTTAATTGTTAGCGATTTGGTCCTAGCGACTTGTCTATTGAGACAAGCCGACAAACAGTACAACTTAGTGGATTCTCCACTACGGCTAGCGACTTGGTGAAGTTAGCGACTTGCTTTCAATTTTGTTAGCAACTTGTACTTAGTATTCTTAGGGACTTGGTGTTACCGACTTTGACCTTAGCGAGTTGCTCTTTAGCGACTTGGTGACTTAGCGACTTGTCTTCATAGCGTTTTGTTGAGCTTTCCCGATAAAACTTCAAACGGCCATAACTTTTGAACCGTAACTCCGTTTTCAGCGTTCTACCTATCAAAACGACCGTAAGAACGAGGAGAATGGCACGCCGAATAAACATCAGGTCAATCTTCGAGGCATAAATCCGCTCCGAACAGAAGTTATTAAGGTTTTTATGTTTTTAGACCTAAATTTCTTAGTAAAAACGGGCATAACCAATCCAAATCTCAACCAAACAACATCTCTGCTAATCCTACAAACAATCATATGTCCTAACACACAATTGTATATCATTGTGTTGATCCATCAGTCATCTTAACACATTCCATTGGTCATTGCTTAACGGTTTGGTCTTGATTTTAGTAAAATCCCGCGAAAGATTCTATTTCTCGGTTTAAATCATAGACTTGTAAAATCCCGTGCATTCTACCACATCATGTCTTACTCTACTGACCCAGTGATTTCAGAAGTGCTTAAACTGTATGATACTGTGGACAACAATGATAATGTATGCTACACTGATCGATTAAAGATGATTGAATTAAGCAATGAGGATGTGAGATCTCCGTGTTCAGAATCTAAAGAGAGAGAATTGCACCAGTTTAGGCTACAAAATGCCATGCTAATGGAAAGTAACATTGAACCTTATCAGTTACTTCACTCTCACCTCGTACAGCTTTTGTCCACAATTAGGGATCGAACATGTAGTGCCATCTTCCGTCAGGATTTACCTACACTGACTAGAAACTTGCTGTTGAACTTAGAAAAATTGGAACAACAACTTGATAAAGAAAAGGTTCAAAAGGATAGTTCCAGTGCTACACTTCAGGTGATCCACAAAAAATTTCAGTCAGTCATCAGTGGGGAATTTACATCAGATTATGATCAAGACATGCCTGAAGTGTCTTTCAAGAAACACACTGGAATGGAAATTAGCGTGTTCATAGAGACACTTATCCATCTCATGGATAATGTGGAGAAGTATATTGAGGAAGTTACTCTGACAGATGAAAAAGTGGATGAGTGTCTGGGGCAGTTGAGAGATTGTTGTGATAAGTTGGGGTAATGTATCTGTTGAAGAATCGGGTGTTGTTGAATGCAGAATGTCAGAGACAACAAATAATGATGAGTCGGGTAAAGCACCAGATTATGGATCAGTTGACACTAAATACAGAGGCTCAGAGATAGATAAGCTTGACACAGCCAGCGGTCCAGTGACTCTTGTTACACATGATGTGGATGCAAATATCAGACCATAAATTGAGCAGGTGTCATGTGATGAGGTACCCTTAACGGTTCGACATAGTGCATCTGCTAATGTACCTAAACTTACTGATCTTAAAGTTGAACATGATTCTGATAAATGTTCCTTGGTTGAGGCTGAGTCTAATAATTTCAAAACAAATGATATGGTTGACAAAAAGGCTTTTGATGAACTTTCAAACAAATTCTCAAAACTTGAATAACATTGCATTTCACTTGAAATTGCGATACAGAGTAAAGAAGAAAGTTTTCAACTTAACAAACCATGTAAAATCCGGAACTTCCTGAATTCCGTGAACTTTTTGAAATTAACACTTTGAAAGCTCAGCTTCAAGGAAAATGAGTCGTTGAGAAAGCATCACATAGAACTAAGTGACTCTGTCAAAGAAGCTAGAGCTAAGTCAATGGAGCAAACAAACTCTTTGATAGCAAAAATTGATGAACTCAAAGCTCAACTTCAGGAAAAGAGTTTCGCTATTGTTGCCTTAAAAAATGAGCTTAGGAAAACTGTAGGGAAAAGTGTGAACACTAAGTTTACAAAACCATCAACTTGGGGAAACCAGTTTCTCATCCCATTAGAAACTGGTCCATTGTTAGGCAGCCTACTGCGTTTATATCCGAAAGACCAAAATTTTCAAAAACACGGTTTGCCTCCCAAGTTGATGAGAAACAAGTTTTGTCAAAACCAGTCACTTCACCAGAGTTACCTAAGAATAAGGCTTCTAGCTCCGTTAACTCTCAACACGTAGCCACTTCTACTCCCAGCACCTCTAGGATTAGTTCGAAAACAGTGTCAAAACCAAGCATTAAAACCTAGAATTCATATGATATGAATGACTTGTGAAAGAACTATTATCTAGAAAAAGCTAGGAAAAAGGCACAGATTCGAAAAGACGGAATTTTAGGTGCAAGACCTAGTGTGAGGAATTATACGAGATTTCAAGGCACTGCTAGTAGTTGTAAACCACTACCTAGGAACACTCAAAAGACTAGGGATTGGCGTGCATCTAAGAGTAGTTATGTGCATAAGAATGCTAAGCATGTAGAAAACAAAACTAGAAATTCTGAGTCTTTTCTACATAATAAACATTTTCCTAATTCACATGCCAAGGTACAATCCACTAAGACTACCTACATGGCTAAGGTTCAACATGTTATGATGCAAAACAAACCTAAAACTTCATCTAGATGGATCCAAACTGCTAAATCTTTGGAGTCTAGGAATAACGATAAGTCTTCCAATTTGCATAAGAATATCAACAATCCTAGACCTTGCCATAAGTGGATACCGTCTGGTAGAATGTTTAAGGATGCTGGACTTAGGTAGATGCCTACCGGAAAGCTTTTTACCGATGACAAAATCAAGGTTGACTGTGAAACCCCAAAGGGTTTGGATACTAATGTCACTAACCAAAATATATGCAATCAAGTTTGTAATATTAGTGCAGGTAGTCCTTACTCAGTTGCAGATACTTCGATCCTTCACTACATGGACTGGCTTAAAGTATGGATTACAAATGGATTGATATCTCATAACTCACGGGTTCAAGTAATTCAACCTTGATATTCTATCTGCAATGACGTCTGTTCACATCAGTTCAGGCCTCGTACTTCATCATTATGGCGTCTGCAGATAACACTTCAGGCCCCGTTCTTCACAGAAAAGAAAGGTGTATGCTTCAGTGCGCTTTATCTTCAAAAGAAGAGAAATCTTCATGTTTATGACCGTTCTCATCGACATTCTTTATCAACAAGCTTCATGTTTTTCCCACGCTCTTTCAACCTTCAAGTGGATCTACATTCATTGGTGTATATTCTTATTCACTCGCTCAATCAAAAACAGCAAACTTCATTTGCAATTTTTGAGGGGGAGAAGAGTGCACATACTACATTTTGATGGATGCTTGATTTATGGTCATACGACTCTCCTCCAATGCCTAATGCTTCACTTACTAAGGATAACTGGGATTCATTGTTTGGGATTCATTGTTTTTCAAGATATGTTTGATGAGTACTTCCAACCCCCAACGAATATTGATCATCCAGTTTCTGAAGCTCATGCTCCGGTTCCTACTGATTCAACTGGTTCACCTTTTTCAATTTCCATTGATCAAGATGCACCATCTAAGAAGTACAACTCAGACTAGTCAAGAAGCCTAATCTCCAGTTATTCCTCAAGGCGTTGTTAATGACTATCATTGTAGTTGCACTCATGAATAATGATCCGCTCTTTGGTATTCGATTGCCAAATCTTCACGGATTATTGTTCATGAATAATGATCCGCTCTTTGGTATTCCTTTGCCAAATCTTCACGGATTATTGTTCCTCTCAATGTGCACGCTATAAATCAACCACATGAACATTAAGGAAAATGACTACCTCATCCGCTCGAAAACATTATTGGTAAATCTTCCAGATCAGTCTCTACATGTATACCTTTAGGAAGAAAGCATTGATGTTGAGGAATCATTTGTTGCGGTTCATTCAGTGGGTCAATGTACATCCGATTGTATGTTGTTTTTCACGTGTTGGGCATTTGACACAAGTTGATGACTTCAGAGTTAATCATTTATCACTTATTTGAGATTGAAGTTGACTTTCAACAAAGGCGTGTTCTTATTTGATAACTTGCTCGGGCTTAAGATTTTGAGTTGAAGACTTGGTTTATCTAGTTACCAGCAGTCGGGGTGGTTGGTTGAAGACCTAGTTAACTATCACTATTAGGAGTTACGTTGTTTTACTCAGTGTCACATGCAGATGACGATGTGGATAATCTCAAGAGGTGTTAATGTCTCATACTTTTTTTTTGAGTAGTGAGTACTTAGAGATTTGCTTGAAGCATAGATTCTCGACACCATTCTTCCATCATTAAGTGCAAGCTTAAGATACAAATGCGGGGAATTCGACTTCAGTTTCAAGTTTGGTATATCGGGTTTTCTTCAACAGTGGTCACTTCAACTTTTCTACATCTGGGTTGGTTAAGGTAGTCAATGAGAGTTTCTGTAACAATTGATTCTCACAGGATTCATTTGAGCTAATTCTTGTTCTTCTCTATTTTCAAGAATATTCGGTATGTATAATGTGTTGCTGATTCTGAGGTATCAAAACCAGCAAGGGGGAAGGAGACATACATCTAAATACACAACGAGTACACATGATGAACCTAATACTTCTTCTCTATTGAAGTAATCCCGGGAAAGACAAATGTCATAACCGTAGAGATACTTAGTGTTTACTCATAGCTTCTGGTGTATTATTCCAACTATTTGGGGGAAGGATATATTATTCCAGCTATTTGGGGGAAGGATGTATTATTCCAACCATTTGGGGGAAGTGGTCTCTGGATACTTTTGGTATGTGTTATCTCAGCTCTCAGTAGGAAGAAATATGAGAAGAATATGTGGAGAGTGAGATGATATTGCTTATCGACATCTTCTATATGATTTATGATAAAGTGCTTCCGGTTAGTGCTTCATGTACACAATGTAATGATGATTCCGATGAGATCGCAACCATCAAGGGAGAGATATGTGTACATCTGGGTCGCACAACATATTCACAAGATCGAGCTTAATCAGTTATTCCGGAGTTGACATCCGCAGAGAAGATCAGTGATTCAACCAGTTATTGTGATGTCATTGTCTCTTCTCTTGTTGGGTACATGTGTACGTTATGGGCTGATTGGTTATATGTTAGATAACTGGAATGCATTTGGTGAAATGAAGGTGTTGATATATTGTTCTCCTGAATTGACAACTGCTCAAACTCGAAGAGGTATGTGTACATCGGGAACGCACAACAAGTTCATGCGATCGGGCTTAATCGTTTATTTCGGGTTTGATAACCACAGAAATGATCCGTGTTAACTTGTTACTTTGGTTTTATCGTCTTCTTCGGGTTCTTGAAGCTTCATACAATTAGACTGTTTGCTTCACTTCTTCTTCTTGGGGGAAATGGTCTTTTTACGTGGATTGTCGGTTTAGGGGGAAGCTACCAAAGATTCACTTTTTGAAGGCTCAAGTTCTTGCGACGATTTAAGAGCCTCGAATGCTTTGGTGGTGAAATTTTAAGAGATGATGACTTCTATCTTCTACAAAGTGCTGAACGATTTCCTTATCTCGGTACTCGTATCATCATCTTCTTAAACTATTTCTCTATCATTGTAAATATTTTTCAAAAAGCAAAATACAAAAATATAAAACCAACAAAAACAAAATAGAAAAATATAAAATCAACAAAAGCTCATAAAAATCAGAAAATTAAAAAATACCAAAAATATGTTTTCTCAAGACATGTCTTCTGGTATCGATAACATCTACGGTCTTAGAAATGTCATTCAATAATGGCACGAGACTTTAGATGAAGTTCGAGCAGGAGGTGTAAATATTTCTTTCTAAACATGTCTCAAAAATGGCTTACAGTTATTTCAGACTGTAACCCGGGCTTCAAATAATGGCTTACAGTTATTTCAGACTGAAACCCGGGCTTAAACTATGGTTTGCTATTATTTCCGATAGCAACCCGTTCTTCCAGAAAGGAAAGTGCTGCGCCAAACCAAAATTTTCAAATATTTCGTACACTTATCCTATAAACAAAATGAGGAAAGTATGTCGAAGGACTGCTGTTCCTACTCAAATATTTTTCCTTCAAAAATTCTTCAGAAAAATATTTGTTTTAACAAAATGATGGGAAATGAGTTGCTTTAAAAACAATCAGTTTCAGAGTTTTAGAAAAAAAATTAAAAACTCAATCAATGACTTCCGCGCTTTTAATCTTTTCATAAAATGAGTCATTGATTGAGGGGGAGAATGTTTTCAAATTTATATCATCTATCGGGCTTTTCTAATTATCCTAATATGCTTAATTAAAAATTTTGTTAACCTATGTTGAAGGACTAGGTGCCTAGGATATGATTGCTAGGATTAGATGATTGGAGTTTGATAAACACATAATTCCCATACCTTATATGAACTGATTGTTATGTTGGATTGACTTTTATTAGTCGATTGCTGTTTGGGTGATGTCGACCACCATATATCTGTATGTGTGTTCACTAACGTATGCAGATATATTGGTATATAAGAATGTTCCTGATCTGGATCCCACAATTGAAGATGATTGGATGCCGAAAAGAAAAGGGTAACTATATCTTGTGTTGACAAATGAAGAAACGGAGCTTAATTGGACTTCTATGGAGAGTTGGCATGAAAAAATGCAACGTAAGAGGTCTCACTGCATCAGCAGATGGTTTTCTTCATCAGCAAATGAAGAAACGGAGCTTAATTTGACCTCAGTTGGCATTAAATTGCAACGTAAGAAGTCTCACTGCATCAGCACACGGTTTTTCTTCCAAGCCCTGCAGCAACAACAGAAGCTTCTCAACCACCTAACGTATCTTTGTGCAGGATAATAGTGTACCATTTCTTAAACAATTTTTGAATAATATTGTTTTGAAAAATGGAAAAATATTGTTTTGAAAATAAATCGGATTCAAAGTTTTGAAATCAAACAGACTTTATTTTGTCAAATCTTAAGTGATTTCAAATTAAATATTTTCAAACGATATTTCTTCACAAAAGTTCCGTTTTGTACAACATAATGTGGTGATCTAAAGATTTAATGTTATGTCATGGTATGATTTTCTTCAAGACTCAATGATCTTTCAAAATGAAATTCTTTCTGTTCTTGTTTGATTGTGAAATTGTTTTGTTTTACTTAAAAGATCTCTTAAAAACTATCATACCTGACACTAACAATCTTTAATGTCTATAATTGGTCCTCTAGCAGTCATCTTTCAAAAGTAAATCAGGCTACGTCTTTCCCCTAAAATATTTTAATTGATTTAAATCAATTGGGATCACAAATCTCAAAAGGTTTGAAATTTTTGATCGGGGGAGAGATCGTGATTTAAATCTCAAATTTATTTTAATGGAATCGGTTTTAGTCCTTTATAGGCACTCCTGCTTCTATGTGACAAACGATTTCAAATACACAATGCACATGTTGAGGAGGAGGATTTATCCAAAAACAAGATGAGTATTTAAACCTGGCCACATATTCTCCCATGTTTTCCAAACCTGATTAAATCACTTGAGATCCAAAATCTCAAAGGGTTTGATATTTTTGATCGGGGGAGAATTTGTGATTTAATAATGAAACTTGATATAAGATGATCGTTTTGATTCAAAGTGCAAGTTCTCTCTAATATGTGCCAAACTCTTTCGTATATCGATGCACATATTGAGGGGGAGCGAATGGTTTATATTGGCAATCGTGAAAAGTACTTCAAAGAACTCTTTCTTCTATGTGATAAAATGATTTCAAATATCCTATGCACATATTGAGGGGGAGAATTTACCAAAGAAAATCAAATGGCTTTTTCCATGAAAATTGTGATCAAAGAAAAGATTTCTAAGAACTCTTGCCTCCATGTGCGAAACAATTTCAAAATCATATGCACATGTTGAGGGGGAGCATTTCTAAATGATCAAAAAAATTAAGGTACAAAATGTTTTGATTTTATATCACAAGTACCTTGATTGATTTTTCAATTAGTTTCAAGAAGGAAAGAACAATACCAAAAGACCGACCAATTTACTTTATGCATGGTGTTATAAGGATGGTTAGGTTAGGTATTCGTTCCCACGATCCCGCCAGTGCCGGAGGGATCTACCCAGGGACAACCCACTAGATAGTGTAGAAGTCCTTAGGTATGATGAAAAAAGGAGAAAAATGAGAATTAGGAAGAGTGCGGACTGAGACAGAGCTAGTACTGGAATAAACCCAACAAGGTTCTAGCTATGAAGTCTCGGTAAGCACTGAAGGGGTTGAAGAATGAAAAAGAATCAAATATGAAAAGGGTGAAAAGAAATAGCCCTCCAATAATTCAACCTTAGGGCCGAAACCGGGTTCAATTCATATGCTACTGGTGGTTACCAAGGTAACACTGGTATTGAAGACAAGACGTCATGGACCCAGTGACGCACTGCACTACAACTTCCCAAGCTACTCAAGTTCCTCTTAAAAGGGCTTGTTTCATTCTCACGGGGAACTGACATTATCTATCGACTTTCTCTTAGAGATTGTTGATATTGAAGAAGGAGACCCTCTCCCTAGTCTCCGACATAGGAACCAAATGTGCACTATTGAGTCTAGAGCCAAGAGATCATCCACAATATCTCATTAGGACACTAAATTAATGAAGACTTGTTGTTTCACACAATGTGGAAAGTAAGAATATATTAAGAGTCCTACGCATTATCCTTGTGGTATTGCCAGAACATCCGAGTGATATGTAAAGTATTCACGATGAAGATGGAAATCCTTCTAGAGACAACATCAAACAAGCTCTTGGTGGGTGACATGTGAGATCTTCTCGCAAGATCAAGCTTGTGACAACTGGATAGAAACGATGGGGAGATTCATTCTTGAATCAACCTTGGTCCAGGATTGGAGTTGACGAATATTTTTGGAAAAACTGTTCGATGTGCAAACCTTCTTTTCTCTAGGACGTCGAATGTGTACTCATGTTTTCAAACACAAAAAGTATCTCTGATTGTAAAAATACTTTTGGAAAAACCATTCGATGTGAAAATCTTTTTTTCTCTAGCACATCGAATGTGTACTCTTTTCAAATACAAAAAGTATTTTTGATTGAAAATTGATCTTTCTCATAAAAACTTCGTCGTATTGCAAAACTCTTTCTTCAAGCAATACGCGATTGTTTTTCAAATCATTTTTCATCAATCAGTGAATCTCAATTCGCTGGTTCACTCACTCCGTGTTGTCTTCTTTGAGACGTTCCGGTTTGAGAACAGCTAGAGCAGCTGCGAAACCCTGTCAAGGAGATTCTTCAGAATTATACCTGATCACAGGCAGTACTTGTACTGATCAACGGGGAACCGTGGGTTGTGTACCTCAATTCAACGAAAGTGATCAAAGACACTTTCATGTGTTTTATTGCTAACTGTTGTTTGCAGGTATATTTGGACGGTTGCAGCTGATCAGAATTGAGAAGTCAACCCAAAGCCACATGCTCACAACATCCACACTTAATTTGAAGAAATCATGACTGGTGCATATCTACATAACCTGGTTCTGATATTTTTATACTATGCTTCTGCTACGCTGCTGCAAATATCATGAAGCTTCCGCTACTCTGATGGAAAGATGTCATGATTCAAAAGTGTGAGCATGTCGGTCCAAAAGTCACAACATCACATGAAGGCAACACAACTATGGATGATCCAGAGAGATTTACTGTGTCTGATGATCTCAATGAAAGCTCAAAGATCATCAAAGATGTGGATCAGTAAAAGGCCTCCACTGAAAGTACAAAACTATACGGACTTTGAAGTATCACTGCTAAAGCACAAGATTGCGGAATTGAAGAATTGAAGTCTACGAGCTCAAGAACAAAGTCAAGAATAGAATGCTAGGATGCAAAATGTATTTCATGGGGTGACCTCCCTTAGGGGGAGATTGTTAGGAATTGGAAAATCCATATTAAAGTGTCAGTCACCCCAATTATTGTCTAGCATAAGTTAGCTCGTAGACTTGTAGTTATTTACGTTATCTAGTAGTTAATTAGTTAGTCAGTAGCGTAGAATAGTTTAGAGTAACACCGTGGAGGAAGGACGGGTCTTTACCCACTGTATGCCTGATCCACAGTCCGACAGGAGGACGTATATGTTGTAAGTATAAATACCCCTTCCATCCTTGGAAGGGGTGGACCTTTCACTCATTCTAACCTTTCTTTCTTTGTTTACTTTCTCTCTCTAGAAAGGCACCCACCTTCTACTTTCTCTCTCTAAACTCTTAAACCATACGCCTAATATTATTATGTTATGATGTGTTTGTGAAATCCAATATCCTACATCCTGCACAAAGATACATTAGGTGGTTGAGTTGCTTTTGTTGTTGATGTAAGGCATGAAGAAAACCATCTACTGAAGCAGTGAGACCTCTGAAGTTGCAACTATCGTGCCAACTATCCATGGAGAGATCTAATTAAGCTCCGTTTCTTCTTTGACGACCCAAGAGATAGTTACCCATTCCATTCGGCATCCAATCATCTTCGTTTGTGGGATCCGGATCGGGAACAATCTTATGAACCATCTTATCTGCATATGTTAGTGGACATAAAAACAGATATATGGTGGTCGACATCACCCAAACAGCAATCGACTAATAAAAGTCAATCCAACATATCAATCAGGTCATAAAAGGCTTGGGAATTATGTGTTTATCAAACTCTAATCATCTAATCCTAATAATCATATTCTAGATTCCTAGTCCTTCGACATAGACAAATATCATTTTTACTTAAGCACATAGGATAATTAGATAAGCCCAATAGATGATATAAATTTGAAAACATTCTCCCCCTCAATCAATGACTCATTTTATGAAAAGATTAAAACCGCTGAAGTCATTGATTGAGTTTCCAAAATTTATGAAAACTCTGATTCTGATTGATTTTTCAAGCAACTCATTTTCCACCATT
The DNA here is from genome assembly GCA_019973895.1 of Chrysanthemum seticuspe. Lineage (NCBI taxonomy): Eukaryota > Viridiplantae > Streptophyta > Magnoliopsida > Asterales > Asteraceae > Chrysanthemum > Chrysanthemum seticuspe. The sequence continues at coordinate 108,622,847 of BPTQ01000002.1, read as the reverse complement.
TTGAAACAACAAATATTTTTCTGAAGAATCTTAGAAGGAAAAACATTTGTGTAGGAACAACAGTCCTTTTGACGACATGCTTTCCTTGTTTTTGTTTTAGGATAAGTTCACGAAATTTTTGAAAATTGGTTTAGCGCAGCACTTTCCTTCTTTTGAAGAGCGGGTTGCTATCTGAAATAATAGCAAACCATGGTTTGAGCACGGGTTATAGTCTGAAGTAACTGCAAGCCATATTTTGAGACATGTTTTGAAAAAGAATATTTACACCTCCTGCTCGAACTTCATCTATGGTCCCGTGCCATTATTGAATGACATTTCTAAGACCGTAGATGTTATCGATACAAGAAGACATGTCTTAGAAAAACAATATTTTTGGTCTTTTTCAAATTTTCTGATTTTTATGGATTTTTGTTGATTTTATATTTTTCTATTTTGTTTTGCTGGTTTTATATTTTTGTATTTTCTTTTTGATAAATATTTACAGAGATAGAGTAGATGATATAGTTTAATAAAGATGATGATACGAGTACCGAGATAAGGATATCGAATAGCCCCGTTGTAGAAGATAAAAGTCATCATCTCTTAAACATTCACCACCAAAGCTTTCGAGGCTCCTGAATTGAGAGAAATTGAACCATCTGAAAGTGAGACTTTGGCAGCTTCCCCCCAAACCGAAAATCCTTTTGTTGAGCAGATTCGAAGCTCTTTTTCAAGCTTGCCTTAGCCAGGTGCACAAAGAAGCACACCATTATCATCGATCTTGCTGCTCCTTTTAAGAATAATCATCGTGATTCTTCGTTTGAGGTTATATCATCCAATAGAACAGCAACGTATCATCCCACACATAAAACAATATTCTCATATTTCTTTTCTACTGACGTCTGAAGCGATCCATACCAAAAAGTTGTCAAGAGACCACTTCCCCCAAGTAGATGAATTGATGCAGTCAGTCTCTTAGAATATAGCTCACGAACCCGAATACACATATACCCAAAGACAGAGAAACTTATAACATCGAAGTAGCAAATTAAGTCTAATAGCCAAAGAATAATCCCGATGTATACTTTTCTCTCCCCTGAAGAAAGTGTATGAAGCTCAAGAACCCGAAGTACCCGAATGCACAAAGAGAGAATAATCGACAACATTGAAGAAGCAGGCCGAATCACTGATTATCTCTGCGGATGTCAACTCCGGAATAAGTGATTATATCTCTGAATCACTGATTAAGCTCTCAAGTGAAACAGCTGAGCGTCCCTAATGTACAGAATCTCTCCCCCCCTGATGATTGCAATAACATCGAAATCATCACACACTTGTGTACCTCTTTTATCTTCAGAAACTAACTCTTCCATCCCTTCCCCCACATAGTTGGAATAAGGACACTAAACGCCATGAGTCAAACCTTGAGTTTCTCTGCGGTAATGACATTTGTCTTCCCGGGATATCTTCAATCACTTAGAAGTATTTAGTTCATCAAGTTTACTCGCATTTAGATGTGTGTCTCCTTCCCCCTTGCTGGTTTTGATACTTCAGAATCAGCAACACATTATAAGCCTATGTACAAGAAATCATTTGAGAAGAACCTCATTAGCTCAGATGTATCTGTGAGAATCAACTTGCTGATGAATGTGAGCAAGTCTAATTGGGGATTAAATCTGGCTTTTCACTCTCCCCCAATTAGTGCTCTCCCGTAAACCGACAATCTGTTTGATAAATGCCCAGATTAAGAAGAAGTCTTTAGATTGTTAACTGCAACTCGTCTTTAGTCTTCTAACATGCAGCAAAAAATGTAGAACAGACTGTAGACTCGACCTTCTTCAAGATTGTCCAGTTGGGGATCAAAAAGTTAACATCTTCTTCTCACCAAAGGCATTCCCGTTAACTTACATATAGCAAATCCTCTTAACTAAAATCCCTCCCAATCAAACAAGAACAGATAGATGTTCATCAAGGAAATCAACGCCGCAATTGGAAGCGCTTTGTCATTAATCAAATCAGCCCGTGTGAAGATGTTAACCAACGGATCTTAGAAGAAACTCCATGTTTAGATGACCCGATAAGAAGAAGCTCGGTTCTTACATGAGTTTGGAGTCGTTTGACCATTTATTCTCAGATAACAATCAACCATGCAGTATATTCACACTTCTTCTCCCCCTCAAGAATTGCATACGGAGTTGCCATTCTTAATTGAATAAGTGAAAATCATCCAAATGTATTCTATTCATACTTCTCCCCCTCAAAGGTTGCAAATGATGTCGCCATTGCCATTTTAATTGAGCAAGTGGAATAAGAGAACAACAACGATAGTCTGGTTCACTTGATAACTGAAAGCGCATGGAAAAAGCATGAAGCATGTTGATGATAATGGTCATAATTGAGAAGATTTCTCTTCTTCAAAAGATAAAGCGCACTAACGCGTACACTTTTCTTTTCTTTAGAGAACGAGGCTTGAACTGTTGTGTTCAAACGTCATAAGCAAGAAGATTTCTCTTCTTTCGAAGATAATGCGCACTGAAGCGTACACATTTCTTTTCTTTAGAGAACGAGGCTTGAACTGTTGTGTTCAAACGTCATTATCTATCTCTTTTCAGCATCTCTTGGCAAACTTATAATCAAACCCATTATCATTCAGTAGGCTCTTTGTCATGACAACTGATAGAGAAAACCCAATATGATGAATTTGACCTTGAAGTAAGCTAACCTGAACTCGTGACTTAAACTTGCACATATGTAACAAAGAGCGGTGCCGAGAATTCATGCCCATGAGAATATCTAAGTACTCTATACTCTTCAACCAACCAACCATAAAGTATTAGACGTACATCACCTCTTTAAAATCCACAATTTAATGTGACACTGAGCACTACAACGTAACTCCTTAAAGTGATAGTTATTGTGTGGTGGTAAGAGCCCAATTCCCCCAAGTGCTAAAAGAAAAGGAAAAGTCACCCAACAATAACTAGATTTCTAAGTCTTTGTTTTTGATAATAAGCTCGAACAAGGGTCATGAAGAATCTTCATCCAACCATCCCCGATACCTTCAGATACTAAGTACACTTGCCCGTGATATTTCACTTCAACCTCAAATACATAATAATGAATTAACGCCGTTGTCACTTCTTGTGTATCACAGCTCAAATCTATCCTCCTTTGACGTTTTAAGTGAACTATGATAATGGTTTCATCCCGACCATGGTTAAATGCACATAACCCCGTAAAACTTTGAAATAACCAAACTGCCAATAAAACAATCCAAACAATCACCCAATTCTTGAAGTACACCCTTTTATCCCTTCTTCGAAGTAGAAACCGTAGCAACAGCATCAAATAAGATCCCGAAATACACTTTCCTTTCTCCAGGATGGTTCCATCATTACGGGATTATACAATTCTATGGTTTAAACCGAGAAATAGTTTCTTTCGCGGGATTTTACAAAACCAAGAATAAACCGTAAGATAGATCCGAAAATGCACTTTACATTTACCAGGATGTTTCCATTGTCATGGGATTTTACAAGTCTATGATTTAAACCGAGAAATAGATTCTCTCACGGGATTTTACAAAATCAAGACTAAACCGTAAACAATGTCAGTTTGAATGTGTTAAGACAACTTTGGTTTCGGTGAATATCTGTTTTACGGGAACATGCAGCGGTTCATCAACGGTTCATTCTTCATCATCAACAATATCATCAACAATTCTTTACCCATGTGTAGACAACTTCACAAACCATACTAAGTCAAGTAGTATACACTGTTTCCCCTGGAGGTTGACCGTAAGACATCAAAGTACACGTTTCTCCCCCATGATGGTTTTGAACTTTTGGAAGCATCATAACGTGTATGACCATTTGCACGAGAAGTTCTTGTCATAAGCAAACATCTTGAAAAATCAAGATTAATGTTGAAGATTCTTGAACGATTTTGCTTAGACAGTGAAGTGTCATAGACATTCAGTGGCATCGAATAATCTATGGGAATTGCTGATCACATCTCATCCATTGAACTCTTTGGTAAACACACCATTCACGTACTTAGTCGGCAATTGCAGTGACCTCATGGAGAAGTAAGCCTGATATCCCAAACTTGATCATGAAGTAGAATTCCCCAGATTTGTTACTTAAACTTGTACTAATCCTCGTGAAAAAGAAACGGTGTACCCAATGTACAAAACCTCTTGACATATCCTCAACTACGTGAGACACCAAAGTGATAGTTACGTTGTGGGTTAAGCGAGAAAGAATCACAAAAGTAACTAAATAGCCAAGTCTTTATCACTCTCTATAAATGCCCAAACAAGTCATCTTCGCAAAAGAGTAGAAAGAAAGAAGACGAAAATAAGTAAACGCGCCCGGAAAACGTCACTTCAAGTCCAAATAAGAGATAGCGAACAAACAACCCCGGTAGTCAACCTTGTTCCAATAACAATTCAAGCCGTGACGTAATATTTCCCGTGAAAATGTATAGACCAAAGTATTAAACCTCATACCACAACAATTCTCATCATTATACCAATTCTCATAATAAAAACTCATTATCGCAAATCTCATCGTCAGATCTCATCATTAAATCTCATTGTCAAATCTCCCAATCACATCTCATATTATCCAATGTCAACAAAATCTCAATATCGAGAAGCCCATTAATCAAGCATCCAAATACAAGCCATCTCATATGATAACACCTACGGTTTACATTCAAGCCCATGTTCGTACCAAAAATCAAAGCACAGGTAATTACTAATACACCACCCGGTCACAGTAAACGGCTCAAAAGAAATAATCTCACCGGTCCATGACATTGGTTCCACTTTCAATAATCTCACGACTTAACACAAAGATCACATACAATTAAAAAAAACTTTACACGCCCAACTCACTACTACTACTTTTGTAAGTCAAGTCCACACATAATCTCAATACACGACCCACTAATTCATTGAAGCCCAACACAGAAAGTGTGGCCCATGTATCAAAAAGACCGAGTAGCTAAAACAACATTTCCAAGCCCACAACTAAATCAGTTTGACAATTGCCCGAGCCCGTAGGAGGGATTATCCGATCCACAAATAAATTTACCCTAATATACGGGTTATAACAACGTACACACCTCACACATTGTCAAACCCTAATTATTATTCTCACTGAAAAAATCCGCCTCTCTCATTTACTAATCTGCTACACATCCTAAAAATTCTCATAACAAAACTAACCATAATCATCAAAATGTACGCCTCCAATTTCTTTCAAACAAAACACTTCATAAGAAATCCGTCAACACTCTCCTTTGATGCATATATACGCCACGCCACAGGGATGGCTTAGGTGGTGTTACGGTTCCAAAAAGACATTTTCCAGGAAAGGTAGGTTTTCTTTAAACGAATAAACCTGAGGGGGCGTTTGGTTGGGGCAATTTGGAGGATATTGGAGGCATTTGCATTTTAATTCCCTTCAAATGTCCTGTTTGGTAACACAAATGGGGGCATTTGAAGTAATTTACAATTCCTCGAATTGCCAAAATGGAGAGAATCAGAATGCCTCCAAAAAGTGAAGAATTTTAATTTACTTGAAAAAAAATTTATAAACTTTTTTTCTTATTGTTTTTTTATAAACTTTTAAATAGAATATTTATGATTTTTTTATAAACTTTTTTTATAAATTTTTTATAAACTTTTTTTATAGATTTTTTTTAAACTTTTTTTATAAATTTTTTAAAAACTTTTTTTTAATATTTTTTTATAAATTTCTTATAAATTTTTTATAAACTTTTTTTATAAACTTTTTTATAAACTTTTATAAATTTTTTATAAACTTTTTTTATAAATTTTTTATAAACTTTTTTTTATAAATTTTTTATAAATTTCTTATAAATTTTTTATAAACTTTTTTTATAAACTTTTTTGTAAACTTTTATAAATTTTTTATAAACTTTTTTTTATAATTTTTTTTTTATAAATTTTTTATAATCTTTTTTAATAAATTTTTTATAAATTTTTTTCATAAATTATTTATAAACTTTTTATAAAATTTTTATAAACTTTTTTTTATAAATTTTTTCTCAACTTTTTTTATAATTTTTTTTTCTAAACTTTTGAATAGAATATTTATGATATTTATATTAAAAAAATAAAAAAAAAATTATAAATTTCAGTGAACCAAACATGCCAAGGTATTTTAAATTCCGGAATTTTAAATTCTCAAGAATTTAAATTTTCTAGAATTTAAAATTCTGGAATTTCAAATTACTCCAACCAAACGCCCTGAGAGTATTTTAAATAGTGCTTAGGACTTGTCAACGAATCAAGAAAATCAGTTAACATAATTGTTATTTGATTTATCTTATTCATTCGGATATTTGACATGAACAACAGATCTATGATGAGTTTATTCGTGTTTAATGATCATTGATGGTCGATTATTTATTCACCAACACACGAAAAAACATGAGATCTTTTGACCTTTATTCTTGGCAGTTTGGATTTATGATGATAGTCTTCTCGATTATAGACTTTTGATAGTCTTAATATGTCTTTAATTAGTACGAATCGAGAAGAAACTATTATGAGATCTTATATGATTATTTTCCTTTTAATCTTTGAGAGTCTTGATGATTTCCAAATGAGTCTGAATATGGATCTGTGATGTCTTGACTTTTTCGTGTATAAGCCTATATGGTATGATGTATTCTTGATTGAAGTACACGAACGAAAATCAAACTAAGATTCTAAGATGAGATTTATCAAAGTGATTTGATTTCTGATGTAGATAGATTCATTGATTATTTTTTGATGCTCGATGTGGTTATGGATTTAGGATTGAGATGATTGTTGATTGTTGAAATTATGTAACTCCAGATGGTTTGTAAACATGTTTGTATGATATTGATTGTTGGTCGTTTTTGGATTTGGTATGATATAGGATTAGAAACAGATTTGTTTTTTATGTGGTTGTAAATGGTTTTGATAATTGAAGTGATGATATGCATATTGAATCTGTTGCGAGTTGAGGTATTTGGAATAGGAGGTCAACAAAACGCTTACTTCACTCAAACCGCATAAAAATTTGTTAAACCGCATCGTTTTATTTATCTTCAAAACACATGTCCATTCCAGTCAACAAAACGCATTTGACTCAAGAGTCAAAACGCATTAGTCAACAAATCACACTTTACTTTTTATCAATAACGAAATACAAGTCGCATCATTAGTTTGAGACAAGTCGCTTCTTCTTTTACACAAACCGCAGTTGACTTTTTTACCATACATAGACAAATCGCATTTGACTCAAAAGTCAAAACGCATCATAAACACAAATCGCATTATTTGTACCAAATCGCTTCATGTCATGATAAGCGTCAAAACGCACTATCGATTTCAGGACAAGTCGCTTTTGACCAAATCGCATCATTCTTCAAAACAGACAAACAGAATAACCAGATACATTGAATCTGGACAGATAGGACAAATCGCATACAGTTTTAAACCACACACAGGACAATGAATCTAGACATTTTAACAGCAAACCGCACAGATGCAAATCATCAAACTGCATCCATGAATTCAAAACTGCAAACCGCACACTGCTTAACATCTCTTTGAAAGAAAAACAGTTTAGACAAATCAGTAGCACTCATCAGTTTTAAAACAGTAATAAAACTTGTAACGAAAACAGTTTTGACCATGCCAATAAAACCAGATTCTATCAAGAACATAACACAATAACATCATCGCATCAACACGCATCAAACATCTCAACAACCACTACAAATCGCAAGCAAAGCACGCACACACAAACCGTATCAAAAACTGCATAAGACCATGAAACGAACCACGAGAATCAACACAAACAACAAAACCTAGGCTTTGGTACCATTTGTAGGATCGTACATTTTATGTTGTTTAGATGATTCGGGTGGTCTAGGATTATGATTAAACAAGAGAGCCATGTTTAGCGAGATGAAGGGAGGAGAGGGTGATTCTAGAGAGATAAACAAAAGAGAAGGTTAGATTATCCAAGAAGAACCACCCTTCCCTTAGTGGGAAGGGTATTTATAGTTACAAACTAAACGCCCTCCTGTCGGGCTGTGGATCAGGCATACAATGGGTAAAGACCCGTCCTTCCTCCACGGTGTTGCTCTAAACTAATATACGCTACTAACTAACTAATTAACTACTAAATAATGTAAATAACGACATGTCTACAAGCTAACATATGCTAGACCATAATTGGGGTGACCGACACTTTCACATGGAATATCCAATTCCTAACACGTACCAAAATGGTACATTTGAAAAAGTACGTAGCTATTTAGCGGCCAAAACCCTATTATTTAACTTATTTTTGTTAGTGGAAATCTGACGTGGCGTGCACACGTGGCAATAGTGATTATGGTTTCGGTAAAACAAGTTTAGCCGTGCAAAATGGTACAAAACATAAAAGTAGACAACAAAAAATGAAAAGGAAATTAGTTCACGTACCAAAATGGTACATTTCGTAAAGTACACGTCTATTGTACGGCCAAAACCCTTTAATATACTATAAATTCAAACAAAAAAAGTTTAAATAAAATTTATTTTAATTTAATTACACCACTGGACGCTTAATCCAGTGGTTGGGGCATTGATTTTTGGGCGAACAGACCTGAGTTCGAGCCTATTGGGCCCCTTTTTGAATTTATTTCCAAAAAGTTTTTTGCACCATTAGTCCGGACTAACAATGCAAATATTGTCTCATTTGTTAGGAGATGACGAAGAAATTATTTGCACTGTAAGTCTTCATTGACTGACTTTACTAACGGAGGAATGTATGGTATCTAACTTTACTAACGAAAAAATGTTTGTATGCCAAAAAAAACAAGAAGAATGTATTAGGGGGAGGGAGTGGGTTCGGGTAGGGGGATCGGGTAGGGATACCTGATCGGCTACACCGCCCCCACCTAATCGGGTAGGGCAATCGGTGAGGAGGTTCGGTTTGTGAGCCCGAGCGGTGAAGAGGAAGGATTTCAAAATTTTGGAACGTTGGACTAGCCTAACGGCTAGTTGTGGTCATTAAAAAAATAAAAAAAATAATAAAAAAAATCCCTTTAAAACCAAATAACAAACACTCATTTTTTTCAAAAAAAAACACACACTAATCTCTCCAAAAACAATTACCCCCACCTTTCAATTTCTCATAAAATCCCAACCCTTTTATCATCAAAATATCTTCCGATTCTTCCGAATTCGAATACGTTATTCCGTCTTCGTCCGACGAGCTATCCACGGGTAGCTCGTTGCAACTTATGCTTCAAGCGACTCAATATCTTGAAGACACGGCAAGCTCTAGCCGTACTAGCGTAAATCGTCATCGGGAAAAAGGTCTTCAAACTTTAGAGAATGATTGGTTCGTTGAAACACCAAAGTACAACGACGAATACTTTAAAAAAAATTCGAATGGAGAAAAGCATGTTTTTGCAAATAGTGGGCGACATTGAAGCGAGATACCCATATTTTCAAGAAGGCTATGACGCGCGAGCTAAAAAAAGTTTCACGGCGAAACAAAAAATCACATCGGCCGTTAGGCAACTCGCAACCGGCAATCCCCCCGATGAGTATGATGAATATTTATGCATGTCTGCAAGAACGTCACGTGAAAGTCTTGATTATTTTTGTGAGGCCATCATTGAGTTGTACGATCGAGAGTACCTACGTAGGCTGACAGCACACGACCTTGCTCGCATTTTCCAGGCCCATGAAGCGAAGCATCACATCCCTGGGATGCTTGGTAGCATCGACTGTACACACGTCAAATGGAAAAATTGCCCTAGACATTTGAGAGGGCAATATACGAGAGGTGACTATGGTGTTCCCACTATTATGCTTGAAGTCACCGCATCACAAGATATGTGGATTTGGCATGCTTTTTTTGGTCCCCCGGGGTCAAACAACGATATCAACGTATTGAATCAGTCTGACTTGTATCTTACAGATCGAAATGGAACGGCGATGAACAATTCATTCCACGTGAATGGACGCTTTTACAAACGCGGCTACTATTTGACAGATGGAATCTATCCTAAGTGGTCCACATTTGTTAAAGCATACCCGTATCCAACCGACCTAAAGGAAAAGAGATTTAAGAAGTTACAAGAGGGGGCGAGAAAGGATGTCGAGCGAGCTTTTGGTGCTCTCAAAGGAAAATGGAAAATTCTCGATCGACCTCTCCGAGCTATGACCAAAGCGAAGATTGCCAATCAGGTTCATGCGTGTGTTATTTTGCACAATATGGTTATAAAACGCGAAGGGAGGGCAATCTCACCGGTTCATATAATGGATGAGCCTGTCCAGCCAATGTTCGACAACAGTGTGGTAGCGGAGTTACTAAACGAAGTTCTCCATGACCGTCTTCGATATGATCTCACGGAGCACGTAGCACGTCAATTCGTGCCGCATCTCGATGATTAGTGGGTTTTTTATTTTAATCTAGTTTTTTTAAGTATTATGTTATGTTTCTTTTTTTTAAGTATTATGTAATGTGTTTTTTTTTTAAGTATTATGTAATGTTTTTATTTTTAATGAAATGGTATGTTTTTAATATTTAAAAAAATATATATATATCGGCTACTAGGGTACCACTCCCTCCAAATCGGGTAGTGTTAAGGTAAAATTGAGTAGTTTTGAGTTGGAGGGTTTTTATTGGATAGAGGTGATGTGACACCTAGGGTATTAGGGTACCACTCCCTCCCCCTTATGAGACAATGGACAAACCACAAAAAATACATTTTAGACTTTCCTTATGTTATAATGAAAGAAATACCATTCTCATCACATTTCTATTTATATTCTGGTCACTGGTCCAAATATTTTCTTTCAATTAAAAAGAATGCCCTTCACATCTTGTTATAAATTTTGAAATTTCAAAATATAAGGCATACGTGACTCATCATACTTGTATATAACATATCCCATTTCAATTTCATAGGTGCAAAGAAGTCATAAATGACTTAATTAACTCATTAAACTCCATCTATATTTGTAATAACCCATTAATGTCTCATTTATCACCCTTTTTTTCTATGAAGCAATCCTCAATAAGATACCAAGGCCAACAATTGTTGTAAAAAATAGGCATGAAGAATAAATAATACATAAATATCATGATTTCATGTGACATTTTATGGTAGGACTACTTTTCCAATTATACGTCATTTTCTTCAAGTTGCTTCATTACAACCAACAATAAACATGCTTCATCCCACATGTGACAAAATCGTCATCATCTCTATTTGTCTTCTTTTTCACAGGATAAAACGCTGTAAAAAGATATAAATTTAAACTTCATTTTGGTTTTCAAATGAGCCAACACAATTACACAAAATATTCTTTCAAGTTGTTTTATTCGTAAGTACTTTCTGATATGACCCCGTAAATATCAAAGTGCAACTCCAAATTAATCTAGTAAATAATTAAGGGTTTTGTTAATCACAACCTTATGGGTTGTGATTAAAGTTACCTTAATTAGAAAATAAACAATTAATTAACATCAATATTCTATGTATAACAACACATTTTATAATTACAATCATTAAATATGTATAAATATGAAGAAAAAAAAAATGGGTTCATTAAATGCTATTTTACACATAAGATGAGGCTTAATCACAACCCCATAAGTTGTGGTTAACAACCCATGGGGTTATGGTTAAACATTTCTTAATTAATAAATCAATAATCAATGAACACCAAAATACTATAGGGTGCGTTTGGTTTGTCGGTATGAATCACAATGGGTATGGGTGTTGGTATATAGTGGAATGATAATGGAGGGTGGGTGATACTCACACCACATCTTTTGATGCATGCACCACAATTTGTGCATTATAGTATTGTACAGTACAAACTGTAATGCACAAATTGTGGCGCATGCATCAAAAAATGTGGTGTAAGTATCAATTCGCATGAAGAAACCACACACACATAATATATGAGGAAACTTTCACATTTGGGTATCCTCATTCCATTGTAGTGAGCCCCATAACCAACCAAACAATATTAATGACTTTCAAAGTAATAGACCCATACCCATACACCCCAACCAAATGGGCAGTATCACATTCCATGTTTAAAATGAATAAATGTATATGTTAGGAATTAGAAATTCCAGGTATTAAAGAGTCGGTCACCTCAAGTATATGTATTCGTTAGAAAGCTCGTAGTCGTAGTTCTTTTATGTCAAGTAGTAATTTAGTTAAGTAACACCGTGGAGGACGGACGGGTCTTTACCCACTGTATGCCTGATCCACAGCCCGTTGTGTGGCGTTTTATTGTAAAACTATAAATACCCTCTACCTCCCAAGGTAGAGGGTTGGAGCTCATAATAATATTTTCTTTCTCTCACTATAGTTCCCAACTCTCTTCCTTTCTCTCACTAGAACTTTCTCTCTCTAACATACTTATACGCCTACTTTGATCATGGTTTAGAGTGTTTGTGAAATCTAATATCCTACAATTGGTATCAAGAGCCATGGTTTGATCACTCATCTTTCATGCTCTTTGTTTTGGTGGATTTCATAAGGTTTTTTGTGTGTTAAGGGTTTAGGAGAGTTTGATTCATTTGAACAAATTCTAGTGGTAAAGCTTGAATTTTGCTTGTACTTTTGTGTTTAGGATCATCATAAGTGTTTATGTTTTGAATTGGAAGGCTTAAATCATTGTGGTTTGGTTGTTTTGGATTGATAAAGTGGTTATTTGTGAAAAAAGGACTAAGCGAGTTGTGTCTCGGACTTGTGTTTCTTCAAAGCGAGTTGCTTTATTATTTAATGCGAATTGGTACATGCGACTTAGCTGTTTAGCGAGTTGATATTTATGCTACTTGGGTTCTAAGCGAGTTGTTTCTTTAAGCGACTTGAGATCTAAAGCAACTTGCTACTTAGCGAGTTGTAACGTTAGCGAGTTAACTTAAGCGACTTAGTGTTCAAGCGAGTTCATTGTGTTGCGAGTTGAGACTAAAGCGAGTTGGCTATTTAGCGACTTGATTAATTAAGCGAGTTGAGTGTGTTGCGAGTTGACTGCTTATGCGAGTTGTGTGTTTAGTGACTTGTACATTTAGACCTTTTTCTTCTTCGTGTTACATTCTTACGGTTGTTCTTTTGGTTTAGTAAAATCCCGTGAAAGAATCAATTTCCCGGTTTAATCAAAGAATTGCAAAATCCCGTAGAGCTTGAAACATGTCTACAAACGTTCCTACTATCATCTCCACTGTTGCCGAGGATGTTCAAGCAGCTGGTTCAGATACTCGTCCACCCATGCTTGACAGAACTGACTACGACTCTTGGGCTCAACGAATTAGATTGTACTGTCTTAGAAAGGAAAATGGAGTCAACATTCTCAAATCCATTGATGAAGGACCGTATCGGGTTGAGACGACTAGAGATGTACTTGATACTGCTGAAGATGGAACTCTGATTTACGGAATGGACAGACCAAAAATGTATGATGAGCTTGATGATAAGGAGAAAAAGAGATTCGATACTGATATCAGGGCTTCTAACATTGTTCTTCAAGGTCTTCCTAAAGACATCTACAAGCTGATCAATCACAACACCGATGCAAAGGCAGTATGGGATAATGTCAAGATGCTTCTCTCAGGTTCTGAATTAACTATGGAAGACAGAGAATCACAACTCTATGACGAATTTGAACACTTCAAGATGAAACCAGATGAGAGTGTCTATGAGTACTATGTGAGATTTCATAAGCTGGTGAATGATATGAGGAACATCAGAATGACTATGCCTAACATTCAGCTGAACTCAAAATTTGTGAACAACATGAATCCCGAATGGCACAAGTTTGTTACTTCTGTGAAGCTCACTAAAGGATTGAAGAATACGAATTATGAGCAACTCTATGCCTTCCTTCTTCAGAATGAGAGACATGCCATGTTTGAAAAGATGATTCTTAATCAGTTCAAAACCAACCAGGGAGAGACAAGCTCATCTAATGACTCAATTGCCTTCTACTCAAACATCGGAATCACAACCAAAGCCTCACAAGTCATACCCATGGGTAATGGTAATCACAAACTCATTCCCGATCCTATGTTCAAACAAGCTGATGCTGATGCACACGTGGGTAACATTATTAATCAACTAGCTCTTCTGATTAGTCAAAACATGAATTCTCTCCCACAAACCAACAACAACCTCAGAACAACATCTAACCCACACAATCAAGCTACTGTTAAAGATGGGAGGATCGTGGTGCAACCAGTTCAGGAAAGACAGTATGATCAGGGAAGAGGTGGAGCTGGTAGAGGTTATGTTGGTAATCAGAATCGAGGAAGGAATGGTAATCAAGGTCAAGCTAAGCCGATCAAATGTTATAACTGTGGTTGTGAGGGACACATTGCAAGAAACTGCACATCTCCAAAACGTCCACAGAATGCTGATTACTTCAGAGATAAGATGCTGCTTGTACAAGCTCAGGATAATGGTGCTGCTTTGGATGAAGAGGAACTGTTGTTTCTTGCTGAGGGCAATGCCAAGACCTATGATGCAGATGTGGATGAGCAGCCTATTCAGGAGATAGGTCACAATCATCAGAATGCCTTTCAAGTCGCTGATTGTGATGCATACGACTCTGATGTGGATGATGGACCTACTGCACACACAATTTTTATGGCTAGCATTTCTCCAATGGTTTCTCCCAAGGTCTCATCTTCACCACAAGCTAGCCCATCCAAAGACAAACTCATCTCAGAGGTATTAAAACTATACGATGATGCTGATGTACAAAAGATGCATGACAAAGTACAAGTAACTGAAACTATTGTATCAAATATTGAAAATATGGGTAATATCAATGTTGTCCCATATGATCAATATGTGGAACAAAGTGAAAGTGAAGTTGTACCAAGTGATGCATCTTCTGCAGTCAACAATGACTATATCTTTGATGAATACACTGCATGTACCCCTGATGATTCTGTAATTTCTGAACTAAATGCCTATAAAGAACGTGTTGCTATTTATGAACAACGTGCAAAATTTGAGTTGACCACTCGTGAGCAGGAAATGGATGACCAAGTGCGTACAATCATTAGAAAAAGTAATTTTCGAGAAGAAGTATTAAAACAAGAGTTAAACTCCTTGCATGAAAAGCTTTCTAAAACTGCTAAGCAAAAACAAGAACTTCAAGAAAATGTGAAAATGCTTAAGCAAGAATTTAATATAAAGGAATCAAAACTTTTGAAAGATTTTTCTAATCTGAAAACTTTGAAAAACAAACTTGAAAACAAGTTGTACATACAAGGGAACACCATTCAGACTGCTCACATGATCACTAAGCATAGAGTCTTAAGCGATAAGCATAGCATTCCCCTTATTGAGGAACCAAATCCAGAGGTTATTAAAAAGGCTAGAAATGCTCATAAGGTTCTTTATGATGGCAATGAAATCCTTAAACCTAGACAGAAACCTAGTTGCGTTGAGTGCACTGAGGAAGATAAGAAATCAGATGAAGTCACTAGGGAAAAGATGAACAAGAAATTAGATGATCCTAAATGTAAAGAGAAGAAAATAAAGATCACACCCCATGACTACAAGAAGGAAAACTGGATTTCCTTGAACAAGTTTAAGCCTCAGACTTTGTTGACTCCCGAACAAGTTTTTTGGAAAATAGATCTAGATAAGCAGAAAGCTGAAAATATTGTTGAAACAAACCCTCCCCTTTGGAAAATGCCTAGAGCGACTGTGTATCCTCCTAATACACCAATGCATCTTGTTCCTAGAACAATTGCCACTAAAAGCAAGACCTTAATTAGCCAATATGTTATCTTTCAACTATTTGTTGATTTTGAGAAAACTTGCAAGAAAAGGATCACACCCACTGGTATAACTGAAGGAGAAAGGGGTTTTGAGCAAATGAAAGAATGCTATTTAACTGAGGTCATGCCTTTCTTTAAACTTCTAAAAGATCACTTTGAGAGTCTTAAAAAGGGGATAGATACTGATATTAAGGGAATGGAAAAGGAATTTGATGCAATGATAGTTGAGGTTAGTGACTATGAGCGAGCACTAAAATATAATGAGATTGAGAGGAAGAACTTGCATACACTAAATGAGAACCTGATTTCTGAATGTATTGCTCAAGATGTGTTCTACACTGCTACTAACTGTTCTATTACTGCTTCTCGATTCCATGAACTGTCTGTTGCTTTGAAAGTCTCTCATGATCGTGTCATTGAGCTTGAAAAAACTAACTCTGAACTAAATGAGAAAATTGAACTGGATGATCACGACAATTTGGTTAAACATTTTTCTAAACTAGAGGTTGAGCATTTTAATTTACAACTAAAATATCAACATCTTAAAGAAAATGTCAAAACTTCAAATATCAAGACATCCTCAGATGCTCCAGAGTTTGATGCAGTTTTTCAAATTAACAAACGTGATGAACAGATTCAAGCTCATTGCAACACGATCAGAAAGTTGAAAGCCCAAATCTCTCAATTAAAGGGTCAAACGAACAATGTGACTGGTCCCCAAATGCCTCCTCCTTTAGATTCTCAGAATTCTCAAAACTTTCATCTTCAAAACTTAGTAAATGCTTTACAAAAGGAAAATGAGGTTTTTCTTGAAGAAAATGAAAAGGTTAAACGTCATTTCAATGAATTATTTGAATCTATAAAGGTCACTCGTAACAAAAATAACGAAACGGTAGCCTCGTTACAAAAAGAAATTGAGAATCTAAAGAGTCAGGTAAAAGGGAAGATGCCAATGACCAATGGGGAGAATGATGTATCAAAGGTACATGTCTGTAATAAATATGCTTTGTCTGTGAAATATGTTCCTCCTCATCTTAGGAATAACAAACTTGCTATTCAAACATATTTCTCATACCTTAAGGACAGCCTAGAATGTCTCTGTGAGATTGTAGAAGAGGATAAGTTAGAGAAACCAGATGATAATGCAATTGGCCATGCATGCTTATATGCCAAACGATCTCAAGAACTTCAAGAATGCCTAATTACAATATGCCCTAAAACCTTAGGTGAGCAAGTCAATCCCTTGATACCGTGTTCTATGCCTAGTGCCAAGCATGCAAGTAACCCAATGCCAAATGTTATGAATGTGAACCCTAATGTGCCTTCAAGTAGTTCAGATTTCAAATCTGTTAGTGCTAAGAATGTGAACTCGAGTGTGCACTCTAGGTGTTCTAATCCCAGCTATTCAAGTGTTAAAAAGGTTAATCTTAGTGTGCCTGCATGTAGCTCAGATCCCAGCACATCTAAACAGGTGAAGCAAATAGTAGCCAAACCAACTAATGTTCCCATTCCCTCTACAGGAGTAATCAGTGACATTAAAGCAAGCAGGTCAAAGTCTCAAGACAATACAAGGAAGGACACGACCTCGCAAGCTAATAATGTGCATTGGAAGAAAGTAGAAGACCTACCTAGGAACTTTAAGTTTGAGCCGAATAAAACGAATCGTGTTGATTCTAGTATTAGCCATAGGCGTACTGTAATTAATTCGAATTCTGATACTATTTGCAAACCTTGTATTAATGTCTGCTTGAATTCTGTTTCTAATCATGAATGTGGTGTTAATGTTTTGCCTAATGATGTTAATTGTCCAATTAATATTGTTAATGCTAAAAATCATGCTAAAAAGGCTAAAAGGCAAAAACGAAAGAAAGTTAGAAAACAGTGGAAACCCACAGGAAGAACATTTAGTAAGATAGGCTATTATTGGATACTTGTTGGTCATAAGACTAATCAGACAATGCCCACTAGAAAATGGATGCCTACTGGTAGATCTATTCCCTTAAGAAGTGAGCACACTGTGAACAGGGCTAATAAAGACACTAGTACTGCATCTATTCACAATGATTCCACTGCCCTATTTTCTGATATGAATGCTTCTATTTCTAATGTGGGTGTTCCAACCAGTGTTACTAACCAAATGGAACCCATTCTTGCATGGGGATCCCAATTATCCAGTTATCCATTCTTGTCTGTGTTCAACTGCAGATCGTTCAAATCGTTCTGTGGTACCTGGACTCAGGTTGTTCCAAGCATATGACTGGCGACCGGTCACGGCTCATGAACTTCGTGAGCAAATTCATCGGGACAGTTAGATTCGGTAATGATCATTTCGGTGCAATTATGGGTTATGGTGATTATGTTGTGGGTGATAGTGTCATCTCTAGAGTATACTATGTGGAAGGTCTTGGTCATAATCTGTTCTCTGTTGGTCAATTATGTGATTCTGATCTAGAAGTAGCCTTCAGAAAACATACTTGTTTTGTTAGAGAACTTGATGGTAAGGAATTGTTACGAGGAACTCGTGGGTCAAATCTTTACACCATCTCTATCGATGATATGATGAAGTCTTCTCCTATTTGCTTGTTGTCAAAGGCCTCGAAAACAAAGTCATGGTTATGGCATCCTCGTCTAAATCACTTGAACTTCCGCACCATCAATGATCTCTCCAGAAAGGACTTAGTTGTAGGTTTACCTAGACTAAAGTATGAAAAGGATCATCTTTGTTCAGCATGCCAATTGGGAAAAAGCAAAAAGTATACCCATAAACCCAAACCTATAAACTCAATCATAGAAGTTCTTCATACCCTTCATATGGATCTATGTGGACCAATGAGAGTGCAGAATATCTTTGGGAAGAAATATGTGTTAGTTGTGGTTGATGATTACTCTAGATTCACCTGGGTCAAGTTCTTGAGGACAAAGGATGAAACTCCTGATAGCATCATCAAACTCATCAAACAGCTGCAGGTTCGACTTAACAAAACCGTCAGAATTATCCGAACAGACAATGGAACTGAGTTTGTTAACAAACAACTTAGTGAATTTTATGAAAGCATTGGAATAAGCCATCAAAGAAGTGTTCCACGAACTCCTCAACAGAACGGTGTAGTTGAAAGACGAAATCGAACTCTTGTAGAAGCCGCTAGAACAATGCTGATTTACTCAAAGGTTCTAATGTTTCTCTGGGCTGAAGCTATTGCCACTGCATGCTACACACAAAATCGTTCCCTGGCTCACACTGTTCATGAAAAAACTCCATATGAACTTGTCCACAACAGAAAACCTAATCTCTCTTTCCTTCGTGTGTTTGGTGCATTGTGTTATCCAACTAATGAGGGTCAAGACTTAGGTAAACTTAGAGCTAAAGCAGACATTGGAGTTTTTGTAGGGTATGCACCAAACAAAATGGGATACCGAATCTACAACAAAAGAACCCGAAATATCATGGAAACAATTCACGTTACGTTTGATGAGCTGACCGGTCAAATGGCTCCTGGACAATTCAGTTCAGGACCCACACTTCAAAACAGTCCCATTGGTTCATCCCTTGTTCCAAACTCTTCTCAAGAAACTCCATATGTACCTCCATCTGAAGATGATTTAAAGAAATTGTTTGATCCTATGTTTGATGAACTTTATGATCCAAGTACCAATGAGGTGTCGATTCCTTCAACAGAGGCTGCTCATATTCCTGTGAATGAAGACAATCCCTCAGTCTCAATATCTTTAAGTCAAGAAGCGCCTGCTGCTGATCCTTCAGTCTCATCAACAAATCATCATTCTTCAAATGTACATCATGGAAATGTTTCTGGCATCAATGATGAAGTTAATCCCTTTGCTACTCCTGAAGATGCTCCATTCGAAAACATATTTGCTCCTGAATCTTCTTCAGAACCATCTTCTTCAGGAGACATCGACTCTGCTACTTCAGTCCCTCAACAACTACCACATGAACACCTCAGAAAATGGACTCACGATCATCCATTAGACAACATCATTGGAAATCCCTCTGTACTGTGACAATAAAAGTGCTATTGCCCTCTCATGCAACAACGTTCAACACTCAAGAGCAAAGCATATCGACATTCGGCATCATTTCATCAGGGAACAAGTGGAAAAAGGTGTGGTGGAACTCTATTTTGTGAGGTCTGAATATCAGTTAGCAGACATCTTCACCAAAGCTCTTCCAAGAGAACGTTTTGAGTTTATTCTTCCACGTCTTGGCTTGAAAAGTCTTCAACCAGAAACACTCAAACGTCTTCAGGAGGAAGACGAGGAGTAAAGGTCTATCTTCATCCATCTCTTGTATATATCTATTCTTAAAAAAAAAAAAAAAAAAAAAAAAAAAAAAAAAAAAAAAAATCAAACAGAAAAATATAAAACCTTCAAAATCCATAAAAATCTGAAAAATTCGAAAAATCTTCAAAAAATATTGTCCATTTGTTATGTTTTTCTTGGTTCGATAATATCTACGGTCTTTGTGCTGTCATTCAAAGAATGACACGGGACTTTAGATGTTGTTCGAATTCTTAAAAAAAAAAATAATAATAATAATAATAATAATAATAATAATAATAATAATAAATTTGGGAGAAAGAGAAACTATGGTTTATTGTCGCTTCAGGCAGTAACCCGCTTTTCAAAGAAAGAACAGAGCCATGCTCTTTCATGTTTTTCAAGATCTGAGAATTTGTTTGAACATTCATCAAAAGCCCTCTTATCAACCAAATTCCATGCTCTGATTCTATTAACATGTTATCTACTGAAAAAAATTGTTTTGAAAAATAACTCGAACTCTATCTTTGATAATCATCTGGACTTATTTGTCAAAATATCAATCTCTCAATCAATAACCTATGTTATTGATTGAGGGGGAGAATGATTTCAATTAAATTAAAAAGTTATTTGGCATCAAATTATTTTCAAAAGATATTCATGCATGTTTTACCAATGGAGTTTAAAGTTTTAAAATCCGATCCTTATCAGTCAAAATGCTTTCATAATCAAGACACAATTCCCCTTAAAAGCTTTCAAAATCAATTTAAATCAATAAGAGATCACAAATTTCAAATGAGTTGATAATTGTGATCGGGGGAGAATGTGTGATTTAAATTGGATTTAAACTGATAATTCGGTAAATGGTTTTATAAGGATGTACATGCTATCCTTCCCACATGTGACAAACGATTTCAAATTTTTTATGCACATGTTGAGGGGGAGCATCTATCTTAAACCTATGATTTGAAACGTGATTACTTATCTCAATGTGCAGGTTCCCTCTAGTATGTGCAAAACTCTTTTCAAATCTCGAGGCACATATTGAGGGGGAGCAAACTTATGAAAACCTCATCCTTCCCGGAAATGCTTTATCTACTTGATTCGATTAGGGAAGTGATGTTGATATCTTTTAGAAAATGGTAATCAAAGAAGTTAATACTTCCTCTTGTCTCCGTGTGCAAAACAATTTCAAACATTTGAATTCACATGTTGAGGGGGAGCACTTGTTCTAAAAATATCAAAAAAAATTCAGGTACAAAATGTTTTGATAATATATCACAAGTATATGGATTGATTTTCAAATGGTTTTCAATTGGTTCCAATGGCAGATGAACAATACCAAATTGACCAACCAACTTTACTTTATGTACGGTGATATAAGGATGATAAGGTTAGATATGTGTTCCCATGATCCGCCAGAACCGGAGGGATCTACCCAGGGACTATCCACTAATTAATGTAGAGTCCTTAGGTATGATGATAAAAGGAGAAAAATGAGATTTGGAAAGAGTGCGGACTAAGACTGAGCTAGTACTAGAATAAACCCAACAAGGTTCTAGCTATGAAGTCTCGGTAAGCACTGAAGGGGTTGAAGAATTAAAAAGAATTGAATGAGAAAAGGGTGAAAACAAAAAGCCCTCCATATTTTCAACTTTAGGGCAGAAACCGGGTTCAATTCATATGCTACTGATGGTAACATCGGTATTGAAGACAAGACGTCATGGACCCAGTGACGCACTGCACTTCAACTCTCCAAACCACTCAAGTTCCTCTTAAAAGGACTTGTTTCATTCTCACGGGGAACCAACATTATCTATCGACTTTCTCTTAGAGATTGTTGATATTGAAGAAGGAGACCCTCTCCCTAGTCTCCGGCACAGGAACCAAATTTGCACATATTGAGTCTAGAGCCACGAGATCATCAATAAATCTCATTAGGACACTTTCAATGAAGACTCTCTGTTTCACACAATGTGGAAAGAGAGATTATATCTTGAGTCCTACGCATTATCCTTGTGGTATTGCCAGAACATCTGAGTGATGTGTTTACATATTCACAATGAAGATGGAAAGCCTTCTGGAGCCAACATCTAACAAGCTCCTGGTGGGTGGCATGTGAGATCTATTATAAAGATCAACCATGTGACAACTGAACAGAAACAATGGGGCGATTCAATCTCTTGAATCAATCCTGGTTCAGGTTATGGATTGACGGATACCTTTGAAAAACCGGTCATTGTGCTTAAAAAACTCTTTTCTTTAGCACATCGACTGTGTACGTATATTTCAAATCAAAAGGTATTTTATGATTGATAATTGATGTTCATTAAAACCTTGGTTGTATTGCAAAACAGTTTCTATTGAGCAATACACGATTGTTTTTCAAATATCTTTTCATCAATCAGGGAATTTCTATTCGCTGGTTCACTCACTCCGTGTTGTCTTCTTTGAGACGTTCCGGTTTGAGAACAGCTTGAGCAGCTGCGAAACCCTGTCAAGGAAATTCTTCGGAATTATACCTGATCACAGGCAGTACTTGTACTGATCAACGGGGAACCGTGGGCCGTGTACCTCAATTCAACGAAAGTGATCAAAGACATTTTCGTGCGATTTATTGCTAATTGTTGTATGCATGTACACCCGACGTTTGCAGCTGATCAAAATGTAGCGGTCATTCCATAGCCGCATGCTCACTCTACACATTCATCTCTAAAGAAATCATGATTTGTGCATCAATGACTCTGATATTGTCACTCCATGCTTCTGCTACGCTGCTGCCAATATCATGATTCAACGAAAGCTTCCGCTACTCTGATGAGAAGATATCATGATCCAGAATGTGAGCATGTCGATCCTAAAGTTACAACATCACATAATACCAACACCACAATGTATGTCTCAGAGATCTTTGATAGCTGATGAGCTCAAAAGCTGGCTCAAAATTGTTATCACGTGGATCAGTTATAAGACCTCCACTTGGAGTAACCAAACATGCAATGTGAAGAATCAATGACTACGAGCTTAGGAGCAAAGTACTACATCAAGAATGCAAGAACAATTGTTAATGTAATATCTATTTGTATTCAATGTAATTTTGGTACATGATTGAGGTGACCTCCCTTAGGGGGAGATTGTTAGGAATTAGAAATTCCAGGTATTAAAGAGTCAGTCACCTCAAGTATATGTATTCGTTAGAAAGCTCGTAGTCGTAGTTCTTTTATGTCAAGTAGTAATTTAGTTAAGTAACACCGTGGAGGACGGACGGGTCTTTACCCACTGTATGCCTGATCCACAGCCCGTTGTGTGGCGTTTTATTGTAAAACTATAAATACCCTCTACCTCCCAAGGTAGAGGGTTGGAGCTCATAATAATATTTTCTTTCTCTCACTATAGTTCCCAACTCTCTTCCTTTCTCTCACTAGAACTTTCTCTCTCTAACATACTTATACGCCTACTTTGATCATGGTTTAGAGTGTTTGTGAAATCTAATATCCTACAGTATACAATTATGAAATATATTAATTTATTTAATACTAATTTATTAAGACTAAAATACATCGTTGGTCCCTAAACTTGTTGATGTGCATCGCGATGAGACAAACTTGGGCTTTTTCATCGTCCGGAGTCTCTTTTCCAAGTTTCATACTCTTAACTGGTCCTTTGACCACATTTCCGTTAGTCAAGGACGTCAGTTGCCGTTTGATTTGTCTTTAGTCCAAGGGCACAATTGTCATTTTACCAATGTCAATTAATTAATATTACCGTGTCAGTCCACTTGTTTTCCGTGGGCGCTACAGTAAAACCTTACTAATAAAAGGGAAATTTTATCACCACTCATCCTTTATCTTTCCTATCTACTAAAATCTTATCTTCTTCACCGACGGTAAAATCTGAAAAATGGTGATGCGTTCATGCAACAGAAGGGTTGTCCTTCGAACCTGCTGGAACAACACGAACCCAGGCAGGAGGTTCTATGCCTGTCCAAGACAGGTTGGAACACTTAATTTTATTTCATTTTAAAGTTGGCTTGTAGTGGTTTACCTTAAAATGTGTTGATTATAGTAATATCTGTTTTATTATAATTGTGATTTTATACAAGTGGGTTTAGTTGGTGTTTATGCTGCAAACTGATGCTAACATTTTGATTATCAATTTTAGTCTACAACATGTCTGTTCATTGGGTGGTACGATCCACCCATGCAAAGGAGAGCAAGGGATGTGATCATCTACTTGCAGAGGACAATCTACAGGAATGAGGCGGCATTACAAGAATGCGAAGCCGCCCTAATTTCTGAGACTATGGAGGCGGTCAACGCTGGTGACCGGGCAAACGAGCTAGAGGCTGCTCACCAAGCAGCCTTGGCTGATCTCCTTGTTGAGAAGGAGAAAGTTTGTCGTCTTAGGAACTTTTGTGTCTTGTCTTGGATGGTCGTCTTCTTGGTTTTTCTATGGTTCGTCTATAGGGTTTAGAAAGGTACTGGTTTTTGTGTTTTGAATCGGTGGTAGATGGTCTCCAATGTTGATAGTTGTGTTTAAGAAGTTTTAGTGTAGGTTGAGTAAGAATAGTCTTTTGGTTTATAATGTTTGGTCCTTGTACAGTGGTAATATATTTCTTTTATGCTTTGGTCCTTATACAGTGTTGCCTTTACTAATAGGTCCTTTGCCCTAAAAATTCATATATCACTTGCCACACAAATACTAGTAAAATGATCAAACTCATAACACAGATACAAGTATCAAAGATGGATGAATGATCAGAGATGGATGAACAGACACCACTTTTGAGTATCAACATAAACTTGATATGGTGTTGTTCATCCATTTTTGATTCTTCTTCCTGTTTGTGATAATAGAATAACAGTATCCAACTGAAAACAAAGATCCAAGAATCATAGACGTATGAAGTCTCAAGGATGGGTGAACCGACACCATTTCTGAGTATCAACATAAACTTGATATGGTGTTGTTCATCCATTTTTGATCCTTCATTCCTGTTTGTGATAATAGAATAACAGTATCCAACTCAAAACACAGATCCAAGAATCATAGACGTATGAAGTCTCAAGGATGGGTGAACAGTAATTGACTTTGTAAAAGTCAACAGTTAGTATGCGTATGAACTAGTAACAACACGTAGAAATACACGGTAAAGTGGCAAATCAATACAATAAAAACATAATTTAACCCATAGACTAACATGACATGATTTCATACATAATGTAAATGGATATATTTCCAAATGCATTAAATTTTGTAGTCTACAAAGTTCAGAAACAGACATTGTTTAAACACAGCAAATAATGTTTAGGGGAATACATATTCGATGAAAAACATTTGCTTTCATATGCTTAACCAACATTTTTTTGTGGTGAAGAAAACTTTGCTGCTATAATCTTGGTCTTAGTCCAAAATGGTTTTGGAGACCCACCAGAAGCAGCATCAACTTGACTTCCAGATTGAGACTGGACCACACTTGGTTGAAAATCACCTTCAGATTGAGCATCAGTTTGACACTGAGGTTTTTCATTTCCTTCAAAGTTGTTACCTGTAACCTTTGCCTCTTCTTTGCTGTAAATTTTGGCTGGGATGAACCTGTTTTTTTGAGACTGTTATGTACTGCCTTGACTTCCTGTTACACCTCCTTGCCCAAGACATGTTTTCTTGTTGTGTCCAGCATTGCCACATATACCACAAACCACACTCTTACTAGACTGTGACAAGTTACTAGTTTTGTCACTATTATCATTTTCAGTAAAAGCCCTAGTTCTTCTTTCGTGGCCTACCTAATGGTTTATGATGTTTAGGTGAAAGAATGGTTGTAGGCACTTGTGACTTATTCCAATGTTGATAACCATTTATTGGTTGGATGTGGTGTTTGTAAGTTTCTTCCCAAGTCTTAAGCAAGTAACATGGATGAACTTATGATTCAACATATCCTACTTGCATCCCATTGAACCTCATACACCGGTGGGTAGCAACAGCATGTTTACATGGCATACCTGTAAGCTCCCATCTTCTACATGTACAAGCCTTAGCTTCAACATTCACAAAACACTTATATCCCCATCCACTGACTTCATACTTATCTCCTTCAACCCGTAAAACGGTGTACTTATAAGCCTCTTTCTTTATCAAGTCTAACATGAGTGTTGCCTTTGGTGTTAATGGTCTGGCACACTTGTGAATCACATTTACAACATTCACTATTCTTTTCATACAGTATTCTCTAATGTATTCCAAAGCAGTAATGATGGGTTGGTGCCTACCTCTCAATAGTTTCCCATTGAACACCTCACACATGTTATTAAGTAAGACATTAGAATGAGCCCTCCCTACACATTTATACAACATGTTTGATTTATACAAACAACAGTGTTGAACAATGTCGTAGAACAAAAGATGTACACGTAGACATAGATTTGGTTAGTTACCTGAAAAATGCGACCTTGACCAATGGTTTGGTGATATCTTACTTAACCAAGCATGGGAAGGTTCGCTAAACCTCTTGAATGCCAGCATGGCTGCCTCAAATTGTTGGACGGTTGTTGCTACTGCACATCTCCACAAATGTTCCTTGTATGCTTTAGCATTCCATTGCAATTTCATATTATCATGGATGTGCTTCAAATAATATATGTGTTCAGCACTAGGGAATACTGCTGCTAATACTGGAATGATACCCTACACAAATAAACATCAATTCATTACTAATAATACTTGCATTTATCAAAAATAAAAGTGAATCTAATCAACTAAATGGTAACATTACCTTTTTCTTGTCGCTGATAAAAGTGTAGTTTGAGTTTGGTTGCAAGTCAAGATCATCTCTTAGACATTCAAGAAACCAAATCCATGAGTCTTTGCTTTCAGCTTCTGCAACCGCGTAGGCTAAAGGGTATATTCCATTGTTGCTGTCTATAACCGACTGCTGTAAGAAGCTGGCCAGGAAAAGGACCCCTCATAAAAGCACCATCTATCCCCAACAACTCTCTTTGACAAGCTTTATATCCTTCCTTCAAAGAACCTAAACATACATACATTCTCTTGAAAACTCTGGTTGGACTTGTTACATTTGTTGCAGTTTTTACACTTATCCTAATTGTTGTATCTGGGTTTGTTTTCTGCAACTCTTCAACATAGTCTCTTAAAAGGGTGTATTGCTGCTTATGATCACCCCTAATCTCATTTTCTGCATTGTTTTTTGCCCTTAATGCCTTTTGCATAGACACCTGAACTTCAAACTGTTTACTGAGCTGATCTTGAACAGCCTTGATTGGAATATATGGATTGGCTTGAACTTGGTCAACTATTTGCTTCGAAAGAAACTTGTAGTACAAGCTTTAATCTCTCTTGATTGCAAACATTTGTGTTCATCCCTGAAAGTTCGAACAATCCATACATCTTTAGCTGTATTTTTGGCTACATACAACAACCATGGGAAATTTGTTGCTTGCTCCTTGAGTGATCGCAAATATACATCCCTTCCAAGGCCTCTAGTTATCGGACCAGTTTTCCTCTTTGGGGCATTTCCCAGCCCAACACCTTCGGTTATTCCACAAACAGGTATTTTTCCAATACACCTAACCCTAATTCTCTGTTTGTCATTCTTAATGAGTTTCAATTTCCTCCTAGTCTTTATTGAAAGCAGGTAGATCCTATCTTTCACTTCTTTTGCAGTTACAAAAGTTTGACCACAGAAAAAATATATTCCGTCCTCTATTTGTGCTGCCTCACTTAACTTTTGTTTCTTGTATGCCCTCATTTGTTTCTTCCTAATAACATACTCATCCTCATTCTCATAACCACTTGCAAAACCATTATCATCTAACAGATCCAACTCACTTTTCTTAAAACAATATCTGGTATCTGGATGGAGGTAGCTATATATGGTAACTCTGTAGTCTCAGTCACTTTGAACAGATTAACATCAAAATCAGGCTCCTCAAAAGTATTAGCCTCATCGACAACTGTGTTTCCATCACGATTGTTCTCAATATCATCATGATCACTCATATAATTGTTTGTGTCACTCACATTGTCATCACTTAAAGCTTCATCGATTTCACATACATGTACATTTTTACCTTTTTGGATATGCTCCATAGGATTACATATTTCCTCCTCTTGATGACCTAACTCTTGATCATTTTGACATACCTCTTCAGGACTATCTATTTGGATATGCTCACATGTTTATCTATATGCTGGTTGACATCACCTACAACATCTTCAGTCTGACAGACCTCTACAGATTAAAACAAGGGTTCTGTTTCTGGCATCTGACTAGATTGTACCAAAGTATTGACTTCCAAAGTTTGATGTGTAACCTGACATATATCCTCTACCACATATTTATTAACAATGTTTTCTAAGAACAATTTGTTTGAGCAATATGTAACAATAGCAAGAGCTGTCTTTTTCTTTGTTGCATCCACATTAGCAATAACTGTCCTAATTGACTTTGGTGACATTTGATCAACATCCAATGTTGTCTTACCATTTTCAACATAAACCTCTATCATCTTATGGTCATCAACAAGATCTTTCAATATTTCTAAATTAGCACTCTCACTTAAGCTATACAAACCATCATCTAAATTACTACCAGGCTTAACAAAGTAATAGTAATTTTTTGAACCAAGCTCATAACCCAATTCATATATAAGAACATCCAACTCTTCGACTGACACACTATCAACATCAACCAAATCAACCAAATTTTCCATACCTCCAACGTAGATTCTACCAGGCCAGTATTTAAAGAAACCGTTGTGATGAACTCTCATGCTAAACATATTAGATCTACCTCCAGAAAACATGTCAATATATGTTTAGGTCATTCTAAAAACTTGTAAGATATAGGATTTCACAATTACACTAAACCATAACCATATGGGGCGTACAAGTAGTTTAGAGAGAGAAAGTTCTAGAGAGAAATGGAAGAGAGTTGGGAACTATGTGAAACAAAGAAAAATGGTATTGAAGCTCCAACCCTCTACCTTGGGAGGTAGAGGGTATTTATAGTGTCTTACAAATAAACGCCACTTACGGGCTGTGGATCAGGCATACAGTGGGTAAAGACCCGTCCGTCCTCCACGGTGTTACTTAACAAACTACTTACTAACATAACTTGACTACGACTATGAGCTTTCTATCGAGTACATATACTTGAGGTGACCGACTCTTTAACGACTGAATTTTCTAATTCCTAACAATCTCCCCCTAAGGGAGGTCACCTCAATTTACAATGAATACAAACAGATATTACATTAGATTGTTCTAGGATTCTTGATTAAGTTCTTTGCTCAGTAGCACGTAGTCTTTGATTCTTCATGTTCCGCATGTTTGGATAATTTCAAGTGGAGGTCTTTAATTGATCCACTTGATGATGAGTTTTGAGCCAGCATTGAGATCATCAGCTAACATAAATCTCTGACTCTTCCTCTGTGGTGTTGGTATTATGTGATGTAGTGACATTTGGACCGACATGCTCACATTCTGGATCATGATATATTCTCATCAGAGTAGCGGAAGCTTTTACTGGTTCATGATATTTGCAGCAGCATAGCAAAAGCATGGAGTGAAAGTATCAGAGTCGTTGAAGCACTTATCATGATTTCTTTTGAGATGAATGTGTAGTGTGAGCATGCGGCTATGGATTGACCGCTTCATTCTGATCAGTTGCAAACGCCGGGCGTACCTACATACAACAGTTAGCAATAAAGTGCTCGAAAGTGTCTTTGATCACTTTCGTTGAATTGAGGTACACGGCCCACGGTTCCCCGTTGATCAGTACAAGTACTGCCTGTGATCAGGTAGGATTCCTAAGAATCTCCTTGACAGGGTTTCGCAGCTGTTCTAGTTGTTCTCAAACCGGAACGTCTCAAAGAAGACAACACGGAGTGAGTGAACCAGCGAATTGAGATTTATTGATTGATGAAAAGAGATTTGAAAAACAATCGTGTATCGCTCAATAGAAATTGTTTTTGCAATACAACGAAGGTTTTAATGAAAATCAATTATCAATCATAAACACCTTTTATTTTGAAATATTAGTACACAGTCGATGTGCTAAAGAAAAGAGTTTTTAAGCACAACGACCGGTTTTTCAAAGGTATCCGTCAATCCATAACCTGAACCAGGATTGATTCATAAGATTGAATCGCCCCATTGTTTCTGTTCAGTTATCACATGGTTGATCTATTGGATAGATCTCACATGCCACCCACCAGGAGCTTGTTTGATGTTGGCTCCAGAAGGCTTTCCATCTTCATTGTGAATATGTTAGCATATCACTCAGATGTTCTGGCAATACCACAAGGATAATGCGTAGGACTCATAAGATATGATCTCTCTTTCCACATTGTGTGAAACAGAGAGTCTTCATTGACAGTGTCCTAAAGAGATTTATATGATGATCTCGTGGCTCTAGACTCAATTGTGCATATTTGGTTCCTATGTCGGAGACTAGGGAGAGGGTCTCCTTCTTCAATATCAACAAACTCTAAGAGAAAGTCGATAGATAATGTCGGTTCCCCGTGAGAATGAAACAAGCCCTTTTAAGTGGAACTTGAGTAGCATGGGAAGTTGTAGTGCAGTGCGTCACTGGGTCCATGACGTCTTTTCTTCAATACCGGTGTTACCTTAGTAACCACCAGTAGCATATGTATTGAACCCGGTTTCTGCCCTAAGGTTGAATTAATGGAGGGCTATTTCTTTTCACCCTTTTTCACATTCAATTCTTTTTCATTCTTCAACCCCTTCAGTGCTCACCGATACTTCATAACTAGAACCTTGTTGGGTTTATTCCAGTTCTAGCTCTATCTCAGTCCGCACTCTTCCCATATCTCACATTTCTCATTTTTTCATCATTCCTAAGGACTTCTACACTATCTAGTGGATTGTCCCTGGGTAGATCCATCCGGTTCTGGCGGATCATGGGATCAAATACCTAACCTTATCATCCTTATATCACCATGCATAAAGTAAATTTGGTCGGTCTATTTGGTATTGTTCATCTGCCATTGGAACCAATCGAAAACCATTTGAAAGTCAATCCAGATACTTGTGATATTTTATCAAAGTATTTTGTACCTGAATTGTTTTTGATATTTTTAGAAAAAGAGCTCCCCCTCAACATGTGCATCATTTATTTGAAATCGTTTTAGCACACGGAGGCAAGAGAAAGAATTAATTTCTTTGATTACCATTTTCTAAAAGATATCAACATCACTTCCCTGATTAAATCAAGTAGATAAAGCATATTGGGGACGGATGAGGTTTTCAAAGGTTTGCTCCCCCTCAATATGTGTCTCGAGGTTTGAAAGAGTTTTGCACATACTAGATGGAACATGCACTTAGAGATAAATCAATCACGTTTCAATTCTGTGTGGTTTTAAGAAGATGCTCCCCCTCAACATGTGCATGGAAAATTTGAAATCGTTTGGCACATGTGGGAAGGAGAGCTTGTACATCCTTATAAAACCATTTATCGAATTATCAGTTTAAATCCAATTTAAATCACAAATTCTCCCCTGATCACAATTATCAAATCATTTGAGATTTGTGATCTCTGTAGATTTAAATTGATTTTGAAAGCTTTTTTATGAAGAATTGTGACTTGATTATCAAAACGTTTTAACTGATAAGGATCGGATTTTGAGACTTTAAACTCCATTGATTAAACATGCAAGATTGTCTTTTGAAAACATAACATTAGCAAAGGTTTTGAATCAACTGTATAAAACATTATTCTTTTTGATTTTTTCAACAATAAACCTTGCTCATTTGCGTGCCAATTGTTTGAAAAGTGACCTTTCAAAATAACCTTTTTAATTCGAATAAAATCATTCTCCCCCTCAATCAATGACACAAGTTGTTGATTGAGAGATAGAGATTTTGACAGATGATAAGCACAAATGATTTACACGAATAATAGAGTACGAGGTATTTTCAAAACAATTTAGTTTTCATTAGATGGCAAATATTTTTCAGAAGAATCATTAGACGGAAAAATATTTGAAAAGAGAAACATTTGTCTTTTTGATAACAAATATTTATTTTAAGAAACAGAGCATGAGACTTGAAACATGAGATAAAGCATGGCTCTGTTCTTTTCATTTAAAACAGGTTACTGCCTGAAATGACAGTAAACCACCATTTTTCTCCGCCTCATTTTTTTTTTTTTTTTTTTTTTAACAAAAACTATGTGCATTCGAAGAACATCTAAAAACCCGTGACATTCTTTGAATGTCAACACAAAGTCCGTAGATGATATCGAATAAGGAAAAACATGACAAAATAGCAATATATTATTATTATTATTTTTTTTTTTTTTTTTTGGAATTTTTCAAGATTTTTCAAAATTTTTATGGATTTTTAGAGAATTTTAATTTTTTTTTTTTTTTTTTTTTAATAAATATATACAAGATATAGATGAATAAAGACCTTTACTCCTCGTCTTCCTCTTGGAGACGCTTGAGTGTTTCCGGTTGTAAACTCTTTAGACCAAGACGTGGAAGGATAAACTCAAAACGTTCTCTAGGAAGAGCTTTGGTGAAGATGTCTGCTAATTGGTATTGAGTCCTCACAAAGTAAAGTTCCACCACACCGTTTTCAACTTGCTCCCTGATGAAATGATGTCGAATGTCTATGTGTTTTGCTCTTGAGTGTTGTACGTTGTTGCATGAGAGAGCAATAGCACTTTTATTATCACAGTACATAGGAGTTTTGTTGAATTCAAAGCCATAGTTAGATAATTTGGATCTCATCCATAGGATTTGAGCACAACAAGATGGCATGGCTATGTATTCAGCCTCTGTAGAGGAAATAGAAGTACTCATTTGCTTCTTTGAAGACCAGCTCACAAGCTTATCACCCAAAAACTGAGCACCTCCAGACGTACTTCGACGAGTATCTTGACATCCTGCATGATCAGCATCTGCATAGGCTGTTAGTGACATACAGGTGTCCTTCGGGTACCAAAGTCCCATATTGATGGTTCCTTGGAGATACCGAAAGACCCGTTTAACCGCTTCAAGGTGCTTTTTAGTAGGCTTAGCCTGGTATCTAGCACACATGCAAACAGCGAACAAGATGTCTGGTCTACTAGCTATGAGGTACATCAGGGATCCAATCATACTACGATATTTCGTTTGGTCTACCATGATCCCTGAGTGGTCCTCATCTTGTTTAGTACGTTCAATCATGGGAGTGTCAACAGGGTCACTAGAATCAAATCCAAATTTCTTTAAAATCTCATTTGCATATTTAGATTGATTTATAAAAATGCCTCCGGGACTTTGTGAAATTTGTAATCCCAAGAAAAATGACATTTGTCCCGTCATTGACATTTGAAATTTAGAACCCATTTCATTTGAAAAACGGTCACACTCATTGGGGTCAGTCGAGGCAAAGATGATATCATCAACATAAATTTGAACGTGAATTAAATGTTTGCCTGACTTCCTGGTGAACAATGTAGGATCAACTGCTCCTTTGCTGAATCCAGTAGATAGAAGAAACTTTGATAGCGTATCATACCATGCCCTTGGAGCTTGCTTTAAACCGTAAAGAGCCTTCTTCAAACGATAAACGTGAGTAGGATGCTCTGGATTCACAAAGCCTTCAGGTTGGCTGACGTAGACGACTACTTTAAGATCTCCATTAAGAAACGCCGTCTTTACATCCATCTGATAGACTACCATGTTCTTACTTGCAGCATTAGCCAAGAAGATTCTGATTGCCTCGATATGAGCAACAGGAGCAAATGATTCTTCAAAGTCAATACCTTCTTCTTGACGATATCCTTTAGCCACTAACCTAGCCTTATTTTTCAACACATCACCATGCTCATCAAGCTTCACTTTGAAGATCCACTTTAGAGCAATGATCATAGCACAGTCTGGAGCAGGTACTATTTCCCATACATCTAATCGATCAAACTCATGAATTTCTTCTTGCATGGCATTGAACCAGCTGTCTTCATTCATAGCAGTTTTAACGTCTTTAGGTTCAATCTTAGAGAGTATGGAGTTGAAGAAGCACCATAAGGCATCAGTAGCAAGTTGTTTACGAGTGGATACTGGACGAGAAAGGTTTCCAATGATGTTGTCCAATGGGTGATCATGTGTCCATTTTCTAAGGCGTTCATGTGGTTGTAGTTGTGGAACTGAAGTAGCAGAGTCGATGTCTCCTGATGAAGATGGTTCAGATGATGATTCAGGAGCAAATATATTTTCAAATGGAGCATCTTCGGGAGTAGCAAAGGGATTAACTTCATCTTGTGAATCAGAAGCAATTCCATGATGTACACTCGGTGATTGAAGGTTTGTTGAAGAGACAGATTGATCAGCAGCAGGCGCTTCCTGATTTAATCACATAGAAACTGAAGGGTTGACTTCATTGACAGGGATAGAAGCAGCCTCTGATGATGGGATTAACAGATCATTAGCAGTTGGTTCATAGTATTCATCAAACATTGGATCAAATAGTTTCTTCAAGTCATCTTCTGAAGGAGGTACATAAGGAGTTGCTGGCGAGGAGCCGTAAACAAGAGTAGAACTGATGGGACTACATGATGATGCGGGTCCAGAACTGGGTTGTCCTGGAGCCATTGGACCGGTCAGCTCATCGAACGTAACGTGAATTGTTTCCATGATATTTCGGGTTCTTTTGTTGTAGATTCGGTATCCCTTTTTGTTTGGTGCATATCCTACAAATACTCCAATGTCCGCTTTAGGTTTAAGTTTGCCTAAGTCTTGACCCTCATTAGTTGGATAACACAATGCACCAAACACACGAAGGAATGATAAATTAGGTTTTCTATTGTGGACAAGTTCATATGGAGTTTTTCCATGAGCAGTGTGAATTAGGGATCGATTTTGAGTGTAGCATGCAGTGGCAATGGCTTCAGCCCAAAGAAACATTGGAACCTTTGAGTAAATCAGCATTGTTCTTGCGGCTTCCACAAGAGTTTGATTTCTTCTTTCAACTACACCGTTCTGTTGAGGAGTTCTTGGAACACTTCTTTGATGACTGATTCCAACACTTTCATAAAACTCACTAAGTTGTTTGTTAATAAACTCAGTTCCATTGTCTGTTCGGATGATTCTGACAGTTTTGTTAAGTCGAACCTGCAGTTGTTTGATAAGTTTGATGATGATGTATGGAGTTTCATCCTTTGTCCTTAAGAACTTAACCCAGGTGAATCGAGAGTAATCATCAACCACAACTAATACATATTTCTTCCCAAAGATATTCTGCACTCTCATGGGTCCACATAAGTCCATGTGAATTGTATGAAGAACTTCTTTAACTGAGTTTGTAGGCTTGGGTTTGTGGGTATATTTCTTGCTTTTTCCCAATTGGCATGCTGAACAAAGATGATCCTTTTCATACTTTAGTCTAGGTAGACCTACAACTATGTCCTTTCTGGAGAGATCATTGATGGTGCCGAAGTTCAAGTGATTGAGACGACGATGCCATAACCATGACTTTGTTTTAGAAGCCTTTGACAACAAGAAAATTGGAGAAGACTTCATCATATCTTCGATAGAGATGGTGTATAGATTTGAACCACGTGTTCCTCTTAAAAGTTCTTTACCATCAAGTTCTCTAACGAAACAAGTATGTTTTCTGAAGGCCACTTCTAGATCAGAATCACAGAATTGACCGACAGAGAATAAGTTATGACCAA
This sequence comes from Chrysanthemum seticuspe, assembly GCA_019973895.1. Classification (NCBI taxonomy): domain Eukaryota; kingdom Viridiplantae; phylum Streptophyta; class Magnoliopsida; order Asterales; family Asteraceae; genus Chrysanthemum; species Chrysanthemum seticuspe. The sequence continues at coordinate 108,587,069 of BPTQ01000002.1, read as the reverse complement.
GACCTTCTACGTAATTGCACCAAAATGATCATTCCCGAATCTAACAGTCCCGATGAATTTACTCACGAAGTTCATGAGCCGCGACCGATCTCCAGTCATATGCTTGGAACAGCCTGAGTCCAGGTACCACAGAACGATTTGAACGATCTGCAGTTGAACACAGACAAGAATGGATAACTGGATAATTGGGATCCCCATGCAAGAATGGGTTCCATTTGGTTAGTAACAGTGATTGGAACACCCACATCAGAAATAGAAACACTCATATTAGAAATAGAAGCAATGGAATCATCAGAAATAGATGCAGTGCTAGTATCCGTATTTGACCTATTCAAAGTATGTTCACTTCTTAAGGGAATAGTTCTACCAGTAGGCATCCATTTTCTAGTGGGCATTGTCTGATTAACCTTATGGCCAAAAGGTATCCATTGATAACCTATCTTACTAAATGTTCTTCCTGTGGGTTTCCACTGTTTTCTAACTTTCTTTCGCTTTTGCCTTTTAGCCTTCTTAGCTTGATTTTTAACATTAACAGTTTTAACTGGGCATTTGACAGCATTAGACAAATCATTCATACCACATTCAAGATTAGTAACAGAAACCACGCAATCATCATTACATCTTTTGCCAAATGTAGTAGAATTCGCATTAATTACAGTATGCTTAGAGCTAACACTAGAATCAACACGATTCGTTTTATTCAAATTCTACCTACGGTGATCTTCTACTTTCTTCCAATGCACATTCTTAGCTTGCGAGGTCCTATCATTCCTTGTATTGCCTTGAGACTTTGACCTGCTCGCTTTAATGTCACCGATTACTCTTGTAGAGGGAACGGGAACATTAGTTGGTTTTGCTACTTTTTGCCTTTCCTGTTTTGATGTGCTGGGATGTGAACTATTTGAAGGCACACTGAGGTTCACTTTCTTAACACTGGAGGTGCTGGGATCTGAACTATTTGAAGGCCTACTGAAGTTCACATTCATAACATTAGGCATTGAATGACTTGCATACTTGGCATTAGGCATAGAACTAGGTATCAAGGGATTGACTTGCTCACCTAGGGATTTAGGGCATATTGTAATTAAGAATTCTAGAAGTTCTTGATATCGTTTGGCATATAAGCATGCATGGCCAATTGCATTATCAAGTGGTTTCTCTAACTTATCCTCTTCTACAATCTCACGGAGACATTCTAGACTATGCTTAAGGTATTTGAAATATGTTTGAATAGCAAGTTTGTTATTCCTAAGATGAGGAGGAACATATTTCACAGACAAAGCATATTTATTACAAGCATGCACCTTTGATGCACCATTCTCCCCATTGGTCATTGGCGTTTTCCCTTTTACCTGACTCTTCAGATTCTCAATTTCTTTTTGCAACGAAGTTATTTTTTCGTTATTTTTGTTACGAGTGACTTTTATTGACTCAAATAACTCATTGAAATGTAGTTTAACCTTTTCATTTTCTTCTAGAAAACTCTCATTTTCCTTTTGTAAAGCATTAACCAAGTTTTGAAGATGAAAATTTTAAGAATTCCGAGAATCTAAAGCAGGAGGCATTTGGGATCCAGTCACATTGTTCATTTCACCCTTTAATTGAGAGGTTTGAGCTTTCAACTTTCTAATCGTGTTACAATGAGCTCGAATTTGTTCATCACGTTTGCTAATCTCAAAAACTGCATCAAATTCAGGAACATCCAAGGATGTCTTGATATTTGAGGTTTTAACATTTTCTTTCAGATGTTGATATTTTAATTGCAAAGCAAGATGCTCAACTTCCAATTTAGAAAGCTGTTTTACCAGGTTATCATGATCATCCTGTTCAACCTTATCATGCAGTTTAGAGTTAGTTTTTTCAAGCTCAATGACACGATCATGGGAGACTTTCAGAGCAATAGATAATTCATGAAATTAAGAAGCATTAATGGAACAATTTGTAGCAGTGTAAAACACGTCTTGAGCAATACATTCAGAAATAAGATTCTCATTCAAAGTATGCAAATTCTTCCTCTCAATCTCATTATATTTTAGTTCTCGCTCATAGTCACTAACCTCAACAATCATCGCATCAAATTCCTTTTCCATTTCTTTAATATCTAAGTCCATCCCCTTTTTAAGACTCTCAAATTGACCTTTTAATTGTTTAAAGAAAGGCATGACCTCAGTTAAATAGCATTCTTTAGTTTGCTCAAAACCCCTTTCCCCTTCAGTTATCCCAGTGGGTGTGATCCTTTTCTTACAAGTTTTCTCAAAATCAACAAATAATTGAAAGATAACATATTGACTGATTAAGGTCTTGCTTTTAGTGGCAATAGTTCTAGAAACTAAATGCATTGGTGTATTTGGAGGATACACAGTTGCTGAAGGCATTTTCCTAAAGGGGGGGGTTGTTACAACAAGATTCTCTGCCTTTTGCTTATCTAAATCCTTTTTCCAGAACACTTGTTCGGGTGTTAACAACGTTTGAGGCTTAAACATGTTCAAGGAAATCCAATTTTCCTTTTTGTAATCATGGGGTTTGATCGTTATGTTATTCTTTTTACATTCAGGATCTTCTAGCTTCTTATTCATTTTCTCCCTAGATGCATCATCTACTTTTCTATCTTCCTCAGTGCACTCAACGCAACTAGGTTTCTGTCTAGGTTTAAGAATCTCATTTCCATCATAGATCACCTTATTAGCAGCTCTAGCCTTTTTAATGACCTCTGGATTTAGTTCCTCAACAAGGGGAATGCTATGCTCATCGCTTAAAACTCTATGCTTAGTGATCAAGTGAGCAGTCTGAATGGTGTTCCCTTGTACGTACAACTAATTTTCAAGTTTGTTTTTCAAAGTTTTTAGATTGGAAAAATCATTGAAAAGTTTTGATTCCTTATCATTGAATTCTTGCTTAAGCATTTTCACATTTTCTTGAAAGTCTTGTTTTTGCTTAGCAGTTTTAGAAAGCTTTTCTTGTAAGGAGTTTAACTCTTGTTTTAATACTTCTTCTCTAAAGTTACTTTTTCTAATAATTGTACGCATTTGGTCATCCATTTCCTGCTCACGGGTGGTCAACTCAAATTTAGCACGTTGTTCATAAATAGCAACACGTTCTTTATAGGCATTAAGTTCAGAGACACCAGAATCATCAGGGGTACATGCAGTGTAATCATCAAAAACATGGTCATCATTGACTGCAGAAGATGCATTACTTGGTACAACCTCACTTTCACTTTGCTTCACATATTGATCATATGGGACAACATTGATATTACCTATATTTTCAATATCTGACTCAATAATTACAGTTGATTGTACTTCGTCATGTATCTTTTGCTCATCAACTTCATCGTATAGTTTTAGTACCTCAGAAATGATTTTGTCTTTGGATGGACCAGCTTGTGGTGATGAAGAGACCTTAGGAGGGACCATTGGAGAAATGCTAGCCATAAAAATGGTTTGTGCAGTAGGTTCATCATCAACGTCAGAGTCGTATGCATCACAATCAGCGACTTGAAAGGCATTCTGATGATTGTGGCCTATCTCCTAAATTGGCTGCTCATCCACATCTGCATCATATGTCTTAGCATTTCCCTCAGCAAGAAACAACAATTCCGCTTCATCCAAAGCTGCACCATTGTCCTGAGCTTACACAAGCAACATCTTATCCCTGAAGTATTCTGCATTCTGAGGGCGTTTTGGAGATGTGCAGTTCCTTACAATATGTCCCTCACCTCCACAGTTGTAGCACTTGATAGGTTTTGCTTGTCCCTGATTTCCATTCCTTCCCCTATTCAGATTTGCCACATATCCTCTGTCGACACCACCTCTTCCTTGTTCGTACTGCCTTTCTTGAACTGGTTGCACTGTAACCTTTCCATCTCTGAACAAAGCATGATTGTGTAGATTGGATGCAGTCCTGATTTCATTGTTAGTGTGAAGTCTGTTAGTATGTGGAGTGAAGGTTAAGTTTTGTTTAACCATAAGAGCCAGTTTATTGATAAAGTGTTCCATGACTGCATTGGCATCAGGTTGTTTGATACTTGGATCTGGAATGACTTGAGATGCTTTGGTAGTAGTTCCATCATTGGTGTAGAAGGCTGTTGAATCATTTGACGAACTTGTTACTCCCTGGTTGGTTTTGAGCTGTTCAAGAATCCTTTTTTCAAACATAGCATGTCTCTCATTCTGAAGAAGGAATGCATAAAGTTGTTCATAGTTGGTGTTCTTCAATCCTTTGGTTAGCTTCACAGAGGTGACAAACTTATGCCATTCGGGATTCATGTTGTTCACAAACTTTGAGTTCAGCTGAATGTTAGGCATGGTCATTTTGATGTTCCTCATGTCATTCACAAGCTTATGGAATCTCACATAGTATTCATAGACACTCTCATCTGGTTTCATCTTGAAGTGTTCAAATTCATCATACAGTTGTGATTCTCTGTCCTCAATAGTTAACTCAGAACCTGAGAGAAGCATCTTGACATTATCCCATACAGCCTTTGCTTCAGTGTTGTGATTAATAAGCTTGTAGATGTCTTTTGGAAGACCTTGAAGTATAATGTTAGAAGCCCTGATATCTGCATCGAATCTCTTTTTCTCCTTATCATTGAGCTCATCATACGTCTTTGGTCTGTCTATTCCATAGATCATTGTTCCATCTGTAGGTGTATCAATTAAGTCTCTAGTAGTCTCAATCTGATAAGGTCCTTCATCGATTGACTTGAGAATGTTGACTCCGTTTTCTTTTCCCAAACAGTACAATCGGATTCGTTGTGCCCATGAGTCATAATCAGTTCTGTCAAGCATAGGTGGACGAGTATCTGACCCTGCTGCTTGAACGTCCTCAGCTACGGAAGAAACAATAGTAGGAACAATGTTTGCCATGATTACAAGTTCTACGGGATTTTACTATTCTTTGATTAAACCGGGAAATTGATTCTTTCACGGGATTTTACTAAACCAAAAGAACAACCGTAAGAATGTATCACGAAGAAGTAACAAGTGTCAATAGACAAGTAGCTAAACACTCAACTCGTTTAGTTAACAACTCGCTAACCAACCAACTCGCTTAAAGAAACAAGTTGCTTAAGGAATCAACTCGCTAAATAGCTAAGTCGCATTAGTATCAACTCGCAACACAATCAACTCGCTTAATGAAACAAGTCGCTAAATAGCCAACTCGCTTTAGTATCAACTCGCAACACAATCAACTCACTTAATGAAACAAGTCGCTTTAAGAATCAACTCGCTTAATAGCAAGTCGCAACCGGACACAACTCGCTTAACCACCAAGTCGCTTAAAAGATCAACTCGCTAAATAGCCAAGTCGCATCTATCAACTCGCTTCCAGTAACAAAGCACTTGGCTTCGAAGAAACTCAAGTCCGAGACTCAACTCGCTTAGTACAAAGTTCACAAATGACAACTTTATCAACCAAAAACAACCAAACCACAATGATTTAAGCCTTCCAATTCAAAATATAAACACATATGATGATCCTAAATACAAAAGTACAAGCAAAATTCAAACTTTTACACTAGAATTTGTCCAAATGATTCAAACTCTTCTAAACACTTAATACCCCAAAAACCTTATGAAATTCACCAAAACAAAGAGCATGAAAGATGAGTGATCAAACCATGGCTCTTGATACCAATTGTAAGATATAGGATTTCACAATCACACTAAACCATAACCATATGGGGCGTACAAGTAGTTTAGAGAGAGAAATTTCTAGAGAGAGAAATGGAAGAGAGTTGGGAACTATGTGAAACAAAGAAAAATGGTATTGAAGCTCCAACCCTCTACCTTGGGAGGTAGAGGGTATTTATAGTGTCTTACAAATAAACGCCACTTACGGGGCTGTGGATCAGGCATACAGTGGGTAAAGACCCGTCCGTCCTCCACGGTGTTACTTAACAAACTACTTACTAACATAACTTGACTACGACTACGAGCTTTCTATCGAGTACATATACTTGAGGTGACCGACTCTTTAACGACTGAATTTTCTAATTCCTAACAAAACTTAATTGGCAAACAATAAATACCCCAATTAGAAATTCCAATGACTATAATAAAAAAAACAGTACCGTATTCTTCTTAGCAGAGTCGTACAGGACGGTATCATCAACTGGATAACCTGGATGTCTTCTTACTTTCCATAGAGTAAAGTCCATGTTTCGTTTTTATGATTGATAAACAGGGTTTTTGTGACATGCAATTAGGGTTTGTGAATTCTGATAATTCTTGTAACGAAAATTCTGGGACGAAAAATAATACAGACTATGTGTTTATGGGGCGGGAAGAGGGTTACATTACATGTGACAATAATTAATAAATTTTTAATTGAAATAAGGAAATGACAATTGTGCCCTTGGACTAAAGACAAATCAAACAGCAACTGACGTCCTTAACTAACGGAAATATGATCAAATGACCAGTTAAGAGTATGAAACTTGAAAAAGGGACTCCGGGCGATGAAAAAGCCCAAGTTTGTCCCATCGCGATGCACAGCAACAAGTTTAAGGACCAACGGTGTATTTTAGTCATTTATTAATTAATGAATGCTTAACCACAACCCATAAAATTGTTGTTAGCAAAACCCACTAAATATCAATGGTGAAAAATAGAGGTTAATTCATAGACTGAAATCCGTTTATACCCAAAAATAGACTAACTGAAAGTCCCGTGTCGATATAATACTGTTTTCAAATAGTATTAACTGATAAATAATACTGTTTCCAAACAGCAAGTTCTGATAATATAGGAACACATCATTAATAGACAAACAAACTAGCAGTATACTCAACATTTAGTGACACTCTTGAACAATGACTTACGAATTCTGTTAACCACTAATACCAAAACAATGGGTCGGAAACGGTCAAGGGGATAAACCGATACATCTGAGTGAAACACTCGAACTCTAAAGGTAACCTGGACAGAAAAACATCGATGAAAAGTTCTTATCAACTGAGGGAAAAATGTATGCAAAATGTTCAAATTTCTATATGGCGAAGATCATTACATGATCATTTTACAAACCCAACAAAACTAACAAAGCCCAAAAAGAAAATAATATGTATAACAAATATATGTCTGAGTGCGTTTTGCGTGAATCCGCTTGGACTAGAATAACTAATTGCGGCGATACCAAATTATATGTATGTATTTGTGCATATCTAAACTGGTATGAAAAGAAATATGGATGACTTTTAACTGCCTTTCAACACGTCTCTAGATCAACAGATTGAATGATCAAATTGGCAGGATTCGATTTTAAACCAAGCTGTAGGATGTTTTTAACTATCAGGTTTCTATTCTATACGATGTTGAGAGCATGTGAAGTCACTTGCTTGCTGAGCTGTTAACATCAATACTCATTTATTGAATGAAAGTACAGTACAAATACATTATAATATATATATAAACTATGATTGTAAATTGCAGTAATCAATAGCCAGCGTCCTTGTAAGCATGCCAGTAAATGAAAGTAACGTCGCTACCAGTACTTGCTTTCGCTTTCTAACATTTAAGCACACCACCTGCTATGCAAACAACTTTTAGTTTTGTAAGCAATTAGTTGTAGGCTCAAAGTTCATCACTAACAGCTTAACAGGTTCCGTTTGTTGACCACGCCGAACCAATGGCGGGTTGTTAAGCCTACATAATCCGGGGCCTGAAAGAAGGTTGCATAATGTTATCAAGGACCACTAAGCTAACTAAGTTCTGGTATAAGATAAAAGATAGGAACTGAGACATGGGACCTTCACGTTTATTCGTGAATTAATGATAAGTTGTCTTGTTCGTTTCTATGTTTTCAGCATTGTCACTTTCCGTTACCTTAGTCCCAATCAACCTTGGATATTATGTCACTTTCTTTCCCTGTTGGTCCCAAAAAACTCACCACCAAGTTCTACTCATTGTGACCAAAAAGATAACTCAATTCTCTAGCCAACCAATTCATGCCTTGTAATGCCCATGTTTGTTATACACATTTTAAGACAAGGGCCATCCGAAAGAGACTATAGAAAAACTCACATGTTGGCGTGGCCCCTTGATGGTGTCGACATGCGCCTACAGTATGATTTGATTCTAAATGTGATTCGAAGATTGCTTGCAGTACTTAAATAGATAACTTAGAAGACGTTATTAAGTATATAATGTATAGTTTTATGCAAGGGGATTATAGTGCTTTCGAATAGGAATACCTGATCTGTAGCTTTAATTTACTCGGAATAGATAAGCCGGATGTTGCTGCACCATAAACCTTTGCTCATTCTCGGGTCTGCATCAACCTAGTAAGTCACAAAGTAACTTCATTGCATGAAATTAGTATATACTTATGCTTGAGATTATATGGAGAGAGAAAAAAATAAAAAAATAAAAGAATAATAATAATAAAATTAAAAAAAATAAAAAATCATGGTTTCTGAGCTCAATAATTTACAGAGCATAATATGTAGACAGTCTATCTCACCATTCATTGAGACATAAAATGTAACAATATAATTGCTCAAATGCAAATTGGTTTCAAATCGAGTAACACGCATACATTAGCAACACCAAATTGCATCAGACTCTTGTTAACTAACAATACCATATGGAATTCTATAAAATTATCAAATTATTGCACAAAAAATAGTTGCTTTGAATTTCCCAATCAAATACACAAACTAGAAGCATAAATCATATACAAAACATTATACCTAGGTGTTGTGCCTCTATTACCTTTCAATGCAAATAAAATTGGGAAACATCTAATAGCAATTCATAACCAATGGCACAAGCCTATAAGTGACACGAGGCGTACTTATGTAACAACAACAACAACAACATACCCAATCCCGCCGAAGCGGGGTATGGGGGAGGTAAAATGTAGACAGATCATACCCCTGCCCAAGGATAAACCCGGGAGTAGAGAGATTGCTTCCAACGAGACCTCCGGCAAGTGCAGGTGTGCGGGTGAGAAAGAAAAGAAAAGAGAGAAGAAGACAGAAAGCAACAAACACCAGTAAGACAAAAAAGCAGGCAAGGCAGCAAAGAAAAAGCGCAAAGAAAGCAGGCAGACATAAGAGGGCAACATAGAGCAAGCAAAAAGACGCACAGGCCAAAAGCTAAGGCAGAGCAAAAACAAGGCACCACAAGCAAAAGCAAGGCAAGAAAAAGCAGGCAAGCCCACGAGCAAAACAAAGCAACGCACGGGGCCTAAAACTACGGGAAAGAAACAACAGGGCAAGGCAACAACGAGACGCCTAAAAGCTACACCCACCCAAACTATCTAAGCCCACAAAGCCCCCAACCAAAAACTATCCGCCGATCCTAATCTTATCTCTCCACCCTTTCCTATCTTTCCTATCTGAGGTCATGTCCTCCGACAAGTGAAGCTCCGACATGTCAAGCTTAAGTCTATCCTCCCACCTGAGTTTGGGTCTGCCCCTTCTTCTCACGCCATCTACTACTATCGTCTCGACCCTTCTAACCGGCGTTGTTTGAGGCCTCCTCTTGACATGGCCGTACCACCTCAACCTCCCTTCTCTCATCTTCGAAATAATATTTCCGACTTCAAGTTTTTCTCTGAAAACTCCGTTCGGGATCATGTCAAGCAGGGTTTTACCACAAGTCCATCTTAGCATTCTCAGTTATGCCACCTCTACCCTGTTAGCATGGGCCTTGGTGATGGGCCAACACTCGGCCCCGTACAACATAGCCGGTCTAATCGCCACCCTATAAAATTTCCCCTTTAACTTTAAGGGGACGTTCCTATCACAGAGGACCCCCGACGCCGCCCTCCATTTCGCCCAACCAGCTCTGATCCGGTGGGTTACGTCCTCTTCTATCCTCCCTGATTTATGAATCATCGATCCCAAATATCTAAAAGCCTCTTTGGGTGGCAGGATCTGGTCGCCGATACGAATATCCTCGTGGTGACCTGACTCGCTCCTCCCAAAATCACATCTCAGGTATTCAGTCTTCTCTCTGCTCACCCGAAGTCCGTTGTCTTCAAGAGCCTCCCTCCAGCGCTCAAGGCTGATGTTTTAACCCTTCCGCCGATTCTGCCACCAACACAATGTCGTCAGCAAATATCATGTTCCACGGGATACCCTGTTGTATCCCTCGAGATAAGTCATCTAGAACAAAATATTCCATGGAGAAGCAATCAGTATGTTCAAATATTGGAAACCTATATGTGGTGGTGTTCATATGCTAGCTTTTACAATGCACTTCTGTGATAAAAGTATGTCCAAGAAAATGGTCCTTATTCATCTAATTGATGATCAATTATACAAACTGGTTGTAATGTGGTTGTGGTTCATAAATCAGAAGACCATGGGTAGTGGTTTCAAGGTTACAACCAAGTGCAAGTTGATAAAGAAGCAGAAGTGGCAGCAATGACACAAATTTAACTGAGAATACCGCCAATATAAACAAACGTATCCTCAACTAGTTTTCCAATAAAGCATATGTCGCATGATATCATGAGCAGCAGGAGACCTTTGTGAATCTGTTTCAACTCAGACTAACGCATATGAGTTTAGAGTTTCAATATTAGAATTTTCATATATACAATAAGTTAAGCAGACAAGCATACATTGTACATATCTCCTACACTGATACTAAACTAACAAGCATACATTGTACATAGTCCAATTGTTAATCCGGTGATACTTAAATTGTTATAGAACTCCATAAACATCACTGTGGAAAGCGTTTGCTTGTCTTACTCGCTTCTCTAAAGGCTTGACAGAAATTGGAAGCTACACAATCCAAAAAGGAAGTATTGAATGCTAGACATACAGTTGAAATGTCATGGACCTGTTATCCGATAAGATAGGAATCCTAAAGGTGATGGCGAAGAATAAATGTAAGTTTATTCAGTCAGGACCTAAGCTTTAACAATGCGACAGGATTTTTAACCTAATTACTCGTACTTGGCTCCAGTATCTTGGGAGTACAGGGTCATTTTTTATTTATTTGTATTTTTAGTCAGCTGGGTAGTGATTGGTGGGTGGGTGTGGGCAGGCATACGCAAGCACTTGTTTCTTAACCATATTAAATTCCTACCCATGATTTTAACTAACAGCAGCGCAGAAAAGTGCCTTCATAATGAAATTAGGGATTAGAATAAATTAGAACACTCAAACCCTAATAAATTAGAACACTCAAACCCTCAAGGTGTACCGAGAACTTTAATACCATCTTTTTTCCAATATAATAAAACAGCAGGAAAGGCAAATTACATAATAAAACAGCGAGATAGTGTGAGATGCAGGAAACTAAATTAGTATTAACTCATAATACAGAAAATTTCCCTAAGGCTCTGAGCCCGTTCACACTCTTAAATAATAAGTGCAATAACTCAACAATGAGTGACCAATGACCTTAGTGTTATGTAAGCAACATACAGCATTACAATGTAGGATACTTCTGATAGATGTTTGAAGTTTAGTATAAGTGTATTAACAAAAAACTGAAGTAACTAATTATACAACAACAGGGTTGTAGATTTAGCAGGCTATTAGAGCTGAACTATCAGGTTTCTAACAATGCTGAAAGCAAGTGAAGGCACTTCCCTGCTCAGCTGTAAAATCAACTTTATGTATTCAGTGAAGTACAGTACCCTAACATTATAAATATAAGAGTTAATTACATAAATCGTCCTTGTGGTTTGGTAGAAATTACGGATCTTGTCCTCATGGTTTTTTTTTAGCGGGTCTCGTCCTTGTGGTTTACAATTTTTACGGATCTTGTCCCCATCTCTGACCCGATCTCAAAAAAGGACCTCCCTTGTAGTTACTCCCTAACGTGAGGGCTAATATTGTATTTTGGTTTTAACGATCGTTATACAAACCACATGGACGATTTATGTAATTTACTCTTTAAAAAAAATAAAGTTTTTTCTTTTTAATTTTATTATTCAAAATTTTTTTAATTTTATTACGATTAAATTTTTTAATAAAAAAAAACCTTTTTTTTTTTAAATTTAATTTTAATTTAATTATAATAAATTAAAAAAAAAAAACAAATTTTAATATTATTATAATAAATTAAAAAACTATTTTTAATTTTTTTTTTAAATTTAAAAAAAAATCAAAAAAATTAAAATAAAATTAAAAAAAACAAAAAAAAAACATTTTTTAATTTTATTATAAAACGGATGAAGACATATAAAAAAACGTTTTTATACGGTTACGTCCGTTTTATACGTTTCATTCGTTTTTATACGGTTTCGTTCGTTTTTGTATGAAAACAACGTACAAAAATGTATGAAAACGTACAACAAGTTGTTGTAGTTTTTCATCCGTTTTCATACATTTTTGTACGTTGTTTTCATACAAAAATGAACGAAACCGTATAAAAACGTTTTTTTATACGCCTTGATCCGTTTTATAATAAAATTAAAAAAAGTTTTTTTTTTTTTTTTTTTTTTTTTTTTTTTAATTTTTTTAATAAAATTAATTTTTTTTAAAGAAAAAACAGTTTTTTTTTTTAAAAAGGATATTATAATAAAAAACGTAAAATTAAGTTTTATTATAATTTTTTTGATTTTTTTTTAAATTTAAAAAAAAATAAAAATAGTTTTTAATTTATTATAATAAAGTTAAAATTTGTTTTTTTTTTAATTTATTATAATAAAATGACAAAATTACACGGTTGGTCCCTGTGGTTTGCTCGTATTGCAAGTTTGGTCCCTAAGTCATTTTAATTACCCCACAGATACCTATTTTTGAAACGTTGCACTCTTTTAGTCCCTATTTTGGATGGCCGTTAGTGCAGTCCGTTAAGTATTTTGCGCTGTTAGTCCTTCGTTAATAAATTTTGCACCGTCAGTCCTAAAAGTTATTTGCATAAATCGTCCTTGTGGTTAGCCCGGTCAACGGGTCGGTCAACGCCACGTGTCACCACATGAGTGGTGCCACGTGGCATCGGGTCGGGTCGGTCAACGGGTCAAGTCGGGTCGCCACGTGGACCAATGAGGTGGTGCCACGTGGCATTGGTAATATAATCCACCACTTTGTCACGCATGGGATTCGAACCCGGGTCGTTTGGGTGGGAAGCAATGTTTTGCCCAACTGGGCTAAGTATAGCTTCAATTATATTTCTCTAAATTTAATACATAACCCTTTCTAAAATTATATTATTAAAAGGTTCAATTTAGTTTTTGGTCTATTAATTTACGGAGTTATATGGACCGTAAAAAAATAAATAAATATACCGTCGGACTCGTTTTTTCATGCTCTTTCCAATGGTATGCTCGGGGAATTTTTTTGACTTCGTTTGAACCTCGAAAAATGCGAAAATCACCATTTTTTCTTTGTTTTTGCATTTTTCGAGGTCCAAACCAAGTCGAAAAAATTCACCAAGCATACCGTCGGACTCGTTTTTTCGTGCTCTTTCCAATGGTATGTTCGGGGAATTTTTTTGACTTCGTTTGAACCTCGAAAAATGCGAAAATCACCATTTTTTCTTTGTTTTTGCATTTTTCGAGGTCCAAACCAAGTCGAAAAAATTCACCAAGCATACCATTGGAAAGATCACGAAAAAACGAGTCCAACGGTATGCTTGGTGAATTTTTTCGACTTGGTTTGGACGTCGAAAAATGCAAAAACAAAGAAAAAATGGTGATTTTCGCATTTTTCGAGGTTCAAACGAAGTCAAAAAAATTCCCCGATCATACCATTGGAAAGAGCACGAAAAGACGAGTCCGACGGTATATTTATTTATTTTTTTACGGTCCATATAACTCCGTAAATTAATAGACCAAAAACTAAATTGAACCTTTTAATAATATAATTTTAGAAAGGGTTATGTATTAAATTTAGAGAAATATAATTGAAGCTATGCTTAGCCCAGTTGGGCAAAGCATTGCTTCCCACCCAAACGACCCGGGTTCGAATCCCATGCGTGACAAAGTGGTGGATTATATTACCAATGCCACGTGGCACCACCTCATTGGTCCACGTGGCGACCCGACTTGACCCGTTGACCGACCCGACCCGATGCCACGTGGCACCACTCAGGTGGTGACACGTGGCGTTGACCGACCCGTTGACCGGGCTAACCACAAGGACGATTTATGCAAATAACTTTAAGGACTGACGGTGCAAAATTTATTAACGAAGGACTAACAGCGCAAAATACTTAACGGACTGCACTAACGGCCATCCAAAATAGGGACTAAAAGAGTGCAACGTTTCAAAAATAGGTATTTGTGGGGTAATTAAAATGACTTAGGGACCAAACTTGTAATACGAGCAAACCACAGGGACCAATCGTGTAATTTTGTCTAATAAAATTAAAATTAAATTTAAAAAAAAAATTATTAAAAAATTTAATCGTAATAAAATTAAAAAAATTTTGAATAATAAAATTAAAAAGAAAAAACTTTATTTTTTTTTTAAAGAGTAAATTACATAAATTGTCCCTGTGGTTTGTATAACGATCGTTAAAACCAAAATACAATGTTAGCCCTCACGTTAGGGAGTAACTGCAAGGGAGGTCCTTTTTTGAGATCGGGGTCAGACATGGGGACAAGATCCGTAAAAATTGTAAACCACAGGGATGAGACCAGCTAAAAAAAACCATGAGGACAAGATCCGTAATTTCTACCAAACCACAAGGACGATTTATGTAATTAACTCTAAATATAAACTATTCTTGCAATTGAACTTTAGCCAGCGTCCTTTTAGGCATGCCAGTAAATGAAAAGTAGCAACAAGGACCAGTTGCATTAGACCATGCCGTCCTCCTCTTCCCAAGAAGCAACATTAGTAGCCCCACTGGCTTTTATCTACTGTATTGAGTTTCTAGCTGTATGCTCGAGGCTAACCGCTAACAGGGTATGTAATTTAACCATGTCGAACCATTTGGTGAACTTGTTCATCAGTAGGCTGAGCAAAACATAAGCTGACGCCTGAACTTGGCTCATCTCAAACCTAATGGGCAATGTGATGCTGATAGCTCGTAGAAATTTTGTTACAATAAACGCTTGCTAACCCTAAACAGCCTGAGTCATGTAAGAAAATTACATAATGTTAGCAAGGACCGCTGAGCTAACTAGGTGCGCCAATAAAAGCTAACAAAGTGAGACCTGGGGCCTCAAGTACGTGGGGAAGTTAATAATGGTTGTCTCGGTTATTTCTATATTTCCAACATTAATGCCTTTCCATTACCTCAGTCTCAACCCACCTTCGATATTATGTCACTTTCTTCGTGTTGGTCCCAAAAAAAACCCACTTCAAACTCTACTATATGTCCCATAAAGATAACTCAATCCACTAGTGAAGAAATTCAGACCTACTGGTATCCATGTATAGTGGCCTCAATATGCCAAGGGTACATTAAACACAGTTTAAAGAAACACTACTAAAAAGTTAGCAATGAACCATCTGACACCGACTGAATTGCATACACACCTGAATTTATAATTCAATTCTACATGTGCTTCCTGGATTACTTGGAATACTTAAATAGATTAAGTCGGAAGCAGAAGGATACCTGATTAGTAGCCTTTAGTTTACTCGGACAGGCGGATTTTTCTGCACCAGAAACCTTTGCTCATTCTCTGATCTGCATGAATCATTAATTATCTTGCTTAAAATCAGTGGAAACAATTATAAAAATGGAAGGATCATGTTTCTTAGCTTTACAATTAACAGCGTAAATATATACCATGTCTTCCGCACCATGCCATTGCCAGGTAAAACGCACACATGGGCTGCATAAATGGTATAAGTCATTCAGCCTCTTGTTAACTAACGCCCTATGGATTATTATTCATTACTTTTAAGTGCTTGCTCAAATGCATATTCGTTTAAAAGATCCAAATCAAATGCATAAGCTAGACGCATATACACAGAGGTGAAACCTAAATTTTGCTCTTTCATATTCTTTCAAAACAGATAAGTTTAACAGCTGATTATTAATAGAATAACACAGATACTAAAATCTTAATTTTGAAAGTTCAATAACAAGGGCGCAAGCCGTACTATCTAACCTTCAAATGACATGAGATGTACTTCATTAGCATCCTACACAAATTTCAATCTGTTACTCTAATCAATGACATTTCCAAGGAGGACTCAGAATGTTCTAAATATTGAAACCTGTGTAGTGGTATTCATATACTAGCATGTACAATGTACTTCTGTGACAAATTATGTGGGTATACTTCAATAAATACAATTGTCCTTTGATATTTATTTCATCATCCATTATTCAGATTGGTTGTTAAGTGGTGGAACTGCTTGTCTAACTCTTCAGTGTGGTTCATAAATGAGAAAAGCATATATATATAATAGTGGTTTAAAATTACAACCAAGTGCAAGAAGATGATAGAGGACCGTAGTGAGCAAATATTTAGCAGAAAATTAACATGGAGATTAGTGAGAATAATCCTGTGACAACTAGAAACAAAATAAGTACCAAGGGGTACAGAACATCTCAAATATAGACAAACATGTGATCCCCATGAAGTTTTCCTATAAAGCAGTTAGGTTATAGCATGATCAGCATAGAAATAACCTAAAGAACACCCAAAAACTTGGTGTATGTATGTTTTAAATGAGCTCAGATTAACGCACCACATAATTTACTTTACATATAGAAATTTTTATATACATGAGTTATGGAGGCAATGTTTCTATCTGGCAATAACAAAACTTGCAACTTAGAAGAATTAGACAAGGACGTCTCAAATAGAACACATTACTCGGAACATTGAAAAGGAAAGTGCTGAACATAATGTTGAAATGTCATGGACCTGTAGCAATAATGTAACATTTAATAAATTACAGTAGTACCTCAGCTTTTAACAATGTGACAAGACAACAACAACAACAACAACAAACCCAATCCCGCCAAGGCAGGGTATGGGGGAGGTAAAATGTAGACAGATCCTACCCCTATCTCAAGATACACCCGGGAGTAGAGAGACTGCTTCCAACGAGACCTCCGGCAAGTGCAGGTGTGCGGGTGAGATATAAAAGAAAAGAGAGGTAACCAACAAGCAAAAGCAGGAAAAATAAGGCAAGGGGGCACGGGAGAGAGCACACGCCAAAAAGCACAAAAACGGGCACAACCAAAAACACAGAAACCAAAGCACTAAGAAAGACAGACAGACGTAAGGGGGCAACACAGAGCAAGGCGAAAACAACGCACCGGCCTAAAGCTAAGGCAAAGCAAAACAAGGAACCAAAAACAAAAGCACGGCAAGAAAAGCATGCAAAAACAACACAGAGCAAAGCGAAGCAACGCACGGGGCCTAAAGCTGCGGCAAAGCAAAAGGGAAAGCAAAAGGCAAGGCAACCAAAGAGTCGCCTAAAACCTAACCCACCAAAAACAACCTAAACCCACTAATACCCAAGCCAAATCTAACCGCGGATCCTAATCCTATCTCTCCACCCCTTCCTATCTGAGGTCATGTCCTCCGACAATAGAAGTTCCGACATGTCTAGCTTAATTCTATCCTCCCACATGTTTTCTGACACCATCGACTACTAGCGCCTCGACCCTTCTAACCGGCGCTGTTTGTGGCCTCCTCCTGACATGGCCGAACCACTTCAACCTACCTTCTCTCATCTTGGGAATAATATTTCTGACCTCAAGATTTGCTCTGAAACTCCGTATCAAAAAACTTCATATACGATATGGAAGCAGTTTAAGAACCGTTGGTAATAGCGAACACACATAGCAATGATAAGGGTTGAACAAAGAGGCATTGTAAAAACCAAAATTATTTGATACTCAATGTGATTACCGTGTAAAACTAAGAACGTACCTTCTGGAAAGCTTAGCGACCAAATAGCAATTGTTTCGACTTCTCAATAAGAAAAATGGCACCAGAAATGTCTTTCATCGTTCCATGCATCCAATGGCTATAGGGTTAAATCACAAGGTACCAGACTTGCTACGGAATCCAGCCTGTAAGAAATACTGAGCAGTTACATTGTGATCATCAGCTATTTCAGTTGCATTACTCTTGTGATAACCTGCCCAAGAGCTTCGTACCCTTCTGTAAACACTTGAAGATTCATGATGGATAACTTAATCATTTACTCCTGCATTCTTCATATTTTACAAGCAATGATGCTAAATTAACAGTATACTTTAAGCATAATTCAATGTTCACCTGTACCTAATTTGTAATAGAACACAAAGAAATATCACCATGCAAACCATCAAGTCTAGTCTCAACTATATAACTTTAAAGCTTTCCTGCGCATGTACTAATGCCAGTGCAAAATTACTCTGTCAATAGACATATGGGAATAACTATAATACAAGCAATTCAAACCTCAAACGTATTCCAACCATTGTGTTACACTGTCGATAACTTTGGAACCATCTTCGTACCAAAATATAAGAGCCTTTCCATGTGTAAAATGTATATACATACTTTACAGTGTAGCAGATTAGGTTTCCTAGCTAATATCCAAGTTCGGCATATAGATGTAAATGTATATTCTGCTATACTTCCAACACTTGGACCATCAAAGTCAAACTTCAGAACAACAATAATAAATAGGACAACGCCATGATGTTTAGCCAACTCGACGATTAACTAACAATAAGATACGTCAGGTTATCTTAACAATTAGACATTTGTATAATGTATCAATACATAAAATATCTGTTGCTTGCCCCTCTTGTAGGTACATTCACAACATAGGTTAAATTACAATTTTTGTGCAAGTGAAGTAAGTGGCAAGTACGGAGATCACTGCTTATGTTTAGAAATTTACCATGCAGACGAGTTCAAATCATGCATATAAATGAATACATTTAGCCGGATAATAATGCCAAACTTTAATGCTATAGTATACTCGTAACGATCTAGCAAAGAAAGAAGCAGACACGGCAGCAGTTGCACAGGTTTTACTGAGACTACCACCAATATGGAAACAGGTGTGTTCCCATATAAATCTTCCTATAAAGTAACAATTGCATTTCAGCACGGGGCCACAGGAAAATAACCTCAGGAACACCAGTTGCATATGGAAATAACCTCAGGAACACCAGATGCATATGAAAACAGGTGTGATCCCATATAAATCTTCCTATTAAGTACCAATTGCATTTCAGCATGGACCACAGGAAAATAACCTAAGGAACACCAGATGCATGTGAGCAGCAGAAAAATAACCTCATGAAGACCAGATGCACATGTAGGTTTTATATGAGCTCAGGTTAACAGGGATGTAGGAATGAGATCCTGAAGGTATAGAAGAAGCATAACCCAATAATTTAAAAAAAAAAAAAAAAAGGTTAGCTGATTGATTTTACAAAAGAAACTTTGGCCTCTGTTGACCTTTAAACTTTGATGAGAAATGCTCTTAAAGACAAATGAAGTACACCAGCAATAAGTTGAAATATTGAAATTCTGGATTCCATGCAAAGTTGTTCACAAACTAACCTGTACACTACTTCTGTGACAAAATATGTGCACGTACTTGAATAATAACTATCCTTGTGTTATTGTACATATAAATGAGAGGAGCATCTTTTAGAATTGATAACCAAGTGGAAGAAGATGAAACAGAAGTGTTCACTGGATACTATGCAGGACATTTGATGCCGAAGTCAGTAAGATTAGTACTGAAACAGCTAGAAAGAAAATGGGCATCAAGAGGTACAGACAATTACAGAATAGTAAGGTCAAGGATTTATGCTAAATGCTTGCATAACAAGGGAGTGTTCACTGGATACTATGCAGGACATTTGATGCCGAAGTCAGTAAGATTAGTACTGAAACAGCTAGAAAGAAAATGGGCATCAAGAGGTACAGACAATTACAGAATAGTAAGGTCAAGGATTTATGCTAAATGCTTGCATCACTCTTGCCAAGAAGAAAGAAGCTGAGATGACCGCAGTGGCACAGTTTTTACTGAATATACCACCAATGCCAAGCGTGTCATTCCATGAAGTTTTACTACAGTATAAAACAACTGTTGTGCACGCGCGCACACACAACCACAAACAAAATAAAATTTGCAATTTCACCATGCAGAACGAGAGACAAATCAATGCAAATTACATAATACATGCAATGAACATCAAGAGGTTCAGATGCATATAACAGAAAAAGCGTATTCAGGTTAGCAGATAATAACAAAAAGCAAAAAAATTGAGGTTAGCAGATAATAACAAAAAGCAAAAGACTAAGTGAAGCGTAAGTCAACAGGGGACCTTCTAAAATATTGAAACAAAGCAACATAGCCTTCATTTAACATAACATCAACATAACCTGCTCGGGTTTGACAGCCAACATGCTTTTAAGTAGTCAGAGATCCACATCCCTTATCCTTGTAACTTTCTGAGAATATGCACTATACAAAACACTTCACCAAGAAGGCAGTCATTGAATTCCTTGATTCATTAGAGGAAAGAATAGCAATAAACTATAATGATGGTCAACGAAAAGAACTACTGTGCCATTTTGACAAGGTAATGATCTAAACCAGTCACCCTACCAGTAGATTTGGCCTAGTGTGCCTTGCAAGGAGACATAAATCTACAAAAAGTCACCCTAGTGGTAGAATTGGCCTAATGTGCCTAAAAAAAGGCAGAAATCTACATAACTTACATATGGGCCCAAAACCTTTAATCTCTCTTAATTGGGAGACTCATTAAAGCTTCTCTCTCCCCTATAAGAGGCTAATTAAGACCCTTGTATCTAAACCACTTAATTTAGTAAACACCCCCATTATCCTAGCAATAGATGTGGCCTAATGTGCCTTGCAAAAAGGCAATGTTCTCAGTCTGGAAAAGATATACAGTAAGTTCTATCGATATATCTGAATTCAAATTTTTTTAGACAACAAACATGAATATAATCCAATTCTCTTACTTCTAATAACATGATTCGTGTTCTGCCTAATCCATTAGGTCTCCTTCCTTTGTTCTGTTGGAATAAATTAGCAGACCCGACGCCCACCGGGCTTGGGCCTACTAATTTATTGTCTAACATGTTCTACTTCATGATATTTCCTCTATGTTTCCAGGGGAACATCAGAATCCCTTGCCATATCAGAGCCACGTTAAGCCTTCCACTGCTAAGCCAAATTTGCAACCCCAGAACATTCAGACTCAACATCCCCTGATCCTCAAATCTCACAAGACCACAAAATACAGAATAACTGAGAAAGGGCCACCTAAATGCGAAGAAAAAAAATGATCCCTAAGCGAATCAAAGCCAAGATTTAGAGGGTGCTGGGATTGCATTTGAGACAGATTATCGGATTATTACATTTTCAAAACGCAAAAAATCAGTAAACAGTGTTCAGCAAACTATGGAAAAAATGGTATTGTTAGCGTCTCTAAAAATAACACAGTTTTATTGAAGTAGGCTTAAACCTGCGAGTCAAAAAAACACATTCAGTTTTAAAAACACAATCCCAAACACCAACCAAAACCCAAAGTCGCCCAAGTTTGCTACCCAGCTACAATAACACAAACATCATTGTTATCACATCTTTATACATAAAAAGAAAACCATAGCTCGTTCAGAGCTCTAGACTTCCTAAATGCCCCCTTATCCTCATACTCCACAACAACACAAAATACGATGATACTGATAGTCCTCAAACACAACACGTTCTTATCAAAAATAGCCTTAAATACCTAACGGATACATCTCTTGGGCATGATCACACGAACAAACATTGTCCAACTTCCATCAACTTCAAGGAATCAATCACACGAGTAGGTTTAGGTTCATACAAGTGCACATACGAAGGCGTAAATTATCAAGCGTCCACAAGTGCACTGATTCTCATACAAACCTGTAGCTACTTACCCTAATGCCATGATCCCGTGACAAACAAAGACAGAAACATATAAAATAATCATAAGCAATCAAAAAACCAAATAATGAAATCGGTCGCATCTAATCGATATTAAAAAGTCGAGAACTTTACATCTGTTTTGATTGACTAAGACGACATTAATAAAACCGCATTTCTACAGCTAATAATAATAAAGATATTAAAATTTCAATAAACCTCCAATCCATAAAGCACCCCAGCGTACTTCTCCGGTCCACCTTTACACAGCCCCTTAATCTTCTGAAACGCATGCCAAGTCAACAAACTATCGGAACCCGCCTGATGACACTTCCCAACCTTCCTATCCACATCCAACGTCTTGGCCACACGATCCAACCCCCCATACAAACTCTCACAATACCTCATCAAATGCTTCACATCATACACCCTCCCTCCAAAAAAACACTTCAACATATCCAAAAACCTTCCCAACTCGTCCGGCAAAACCCGGCCCGTCAAGACCTTAACCAAATACCCGAAATCATACGCGCTGTGAAAAGTCACCCAGCTCACATTCTCATTACAAACTAAACCCGAAGACATCATGAGCTCCGAGAAAACCCTGGCCTCAATCCCACACTTTAAATTCCTGTCGAAATCAATCCCTTGCTTCTTCAACAACTCAATACTATCAGACGCGTGCTGGTCACGCGCGGGATCAAAATCATTAAAATTAAACTCCCAGATATAAGAAACCTTTCCGTTGAAATCGGGTAACTTACCTTCACTATCGGTTAGGGTCAAACCGACTTGGATCAATTTAAGAGCGTCCACGTTTGATTTCAATAAAAGGTAATGATCGTTAGGGTTTTGGTTACGGAAATAGTCAACGGGACGGACAACGACGCCGGGAAACTCGGTGTCCATGGAGACGAAAGGGTAGTCGTCGATGATGGAGGAGATGAGGTTGAATTCTGAGTGGAGGTTGTGTGCGAAAACTGATCGGATCACGATCGGCGGTGGTGATGGTGGTGGTTGGGATGGTGGTCGTTGGTCCATTGCATTTGGGGTGTGTGTGTGTGTGAAATTAGGGTTAGGTGTGTGAGGGTGGGTGGGTGGGTGGGTATAAATAGGGGGGGAATGAAATGAGGGACGTGAGTGAGACGGTTTGATTAGTGGGGTATTATGACTCGGACCATGTTAGTTTGAAATAATACGTGTGTTTTGAGTGTGTTGTTTAAATTTTAAAATTATGGTTTTCACTAATTTCTTAAGCTCTTTTTTTTTTTTTTTTAATAATAAATTTTAACTTTGTGAATAAATACGGATCGTGAAGATAATAAATTGGAAAATCTGTCTTTTTTTTCTTTAAAGGTTACATCGGTAAAATACGACATTAATCTCAAAGAAAAGTTTTGATCAACGTCAAAGAAAGAGTGTTTATGATCATGCTATAAACCAATAAACCGAAAAGCTAGACGCAACCAAAACCCATCACGTCTAAGCATCAATACAATCACCTCCATGTCAATCCAGCAGAAACATACAGAGAATAAGTTTGATACTAAATGAAACTATCTCCTTAAAAAAATTCCTCACCTAGCGGGAAAAACATTGGTGAAGGAAACAAAGAGTATAACTCTCAAGTGGAGCTCCCAATATGTGTACTCGTCAGCTTTCATGTAGCCAACAACTCACGAACACGAGCATTATTCTTCTTAAACCGAAGAGAAACAAGCTTAAGGCGAACATTGGTGACAATATCTTCAAAACTCTTATCATATGTCTTCAACTTTTTCTTAAACAACCTTGAGTTTCTCTTGCCATATGTAGTAGCACGTAGCCGCAACAAGAAGACGGACAATAATGCTACGGGTTGAACAACCTCTCGAAGAATGGATAAGGAAATCAATGGTTGCTTCAATATGTGGGGGATAACATT
Source organism: Chrysanthemum seticuspe (assembly GCA_019973895.1). Classification (NCBI taxonomy): domain Eukaryota; kingdom Viridiplantae; phylum Streptophyta; class Magnoliopsida; order Asterales; family Asteraceae; genus Chrysanthemum; species Chrysanthemum seticuspe. Next base: position 108,563,373 of record BPTQ01000002.1, on the reverse strand, counting down.
CATACCTACCAAAGCATGAACTTTTAACTAACCTGCAAGGAAAAAAGGCACTCAAAAAACAAGTCTCAGGACCGACATCCCATTGCTTTAATCAATCTTGTGTCTTCAACTTGATATTAACCACAAGTAGGGTTCAAAAAGGCGCGAGGCGTGGCCTTAAGTTACGAAATACACCAAGGCGTCGGCTCTAGGCGTAACGTGAGTTGAGGCATGAAAATGCGCGCAAAGGCACAAGGCGTTGCGAGTTTTTTGAAAGGTTTAGGGAATTTACTAATATTTGGGATTTGGCCATCCATTTACTAATATTTAGGATTTGGACTTGGATTTATTAATGTTTACCACTCATATAATTATGAAATATGATATAAATCTATAAATAATTTTTGTCTCCTTAAATCGCGCCTTAAAAACGCCATGCCGCCACGCCACACCTAACGCTATTTATAACCTTGAGTCCACTAGCCACAGATGGAACACATTGGGGAAACCACACGACATGAAACCATGGCACATTTTCACCCCGCACTCGAATTGAGTCCCAAACACGAGTAGCCACAAAAGGTTTAAGCATACCATTACTGCTTACTAGTACGCCAAACCAGCTCATCCTATATACCATCAATCAAGTTAGGGGCAATGACCTGTTGTAATTCTAGATATCTGAATACCACTCATGTGGCCATGCCCAAACACCATCAACAACTAGATCAGCAACCGAGTCTTTAATAGAAAAACCCGAGCGTGTAATATCTCAAACTTTGCATTTTTGTGATTCAATCAAAAGTGGTATACTGATCGAGACGAAACTACCATTACGAAATTGTAGATTGTCTTTCAAACAAGTTACACTACTTGCATGGCTTGATCTCATGTATATGTTAATTCATAAAAAAAAAATCATAATAATTTATACTAATAAATTCTTTTAATGTTTTTTTAATTTCACATCTATTTTACTATGTTTTTTTAAAAGTATTTTAAAACTTTTTTGCAAAATATTTAAGAAGCTCACAATACATTTGTAATATATTGACAAAGAATATTAGATAGGTTTAGTGTTTAGTCTTTCATTTATAAATTTAAAAACAAAACAATGAAATACTAAATATGTATTGCGACATATTATGATGTATTACGACTATATAAGACATATTAAAATGTATTACGACATATTACGATGTCACTAATATATTCACATGCATTTTTCTTTTTACTTTTTTCTACCGGCATAACTTATCTCTCTATGTATAAGTTTTCATTCCCTCCTAATATTCTTTCCATTATGATACGAACTTATTACGAGTAGTTACAAGTTTATTATGAATGCATTACGATTTTGTTAAGAAATTTTATTACTTTGTATATCTTTTAAGAAAAGCATTTACACTTTATAAAATATATCTAGAGTAATAAAAAATATTAAATAGTTTATATCAAAAAATCTTAAAATACGCCTATTTGATTTTAAGACCAACTTTGATATAAATATAAATTTCAAAAATCTTAAATACGCCTCTTTCATTAAAATAAATAAGTAGATAAGATAATTTTAATTTTTTTTAAATAGATAAAGGTTGGGTGGGCGGGTTTTTTTTCAGGTTTTCGTATGCAACAAAAACCACCTTAAACATTTGTTTTTTCTAAAAATCAAAATTGTCTCGTCAATTTTTCATTTGGTTCGATTTTTTTGTTACCATTTTTTCGGTTCTTTCAGTCTTGTTTTGGTTTTTCGATTTTTGTGCACACCCCTAGTAGTCTTGTTTACCTTGCTTAAGTCATACATTTATATGTTATATATTATTACATGATTTTAAATTATATAATTAACTTCGTAAGACTTTTATAAAAACACTTATAGAGTATAGATCTAGTGAGAAGAATTTTTTAAATGAAAAGAGTGAGAAAGAATTGTAGCCACATATTTCAAATAAGGAAAAAGAAATAATAGGGAGATGCATTTATTTTTATGAATGCATCTAATATTTCCGGCCGCGAAAGGTATCCTGTGTCCGCATCCGCGATTAACACGGAACCTTTTCCGACAAGAGTATGGCTCCGGCGACCAACTACTATTTGCAAGTAAACAGGAAACCCTAGCGGTAAACCTCGCCAATAAAAGGGGGTCTAATCCCCAACAAGGTACAACTTTATCTCTCATAATAACACATACATACTCTTATTTCTCTGACAATAATGTGTACTTACTCTCACGTCGGAGTCTAATCGTGGGGTCCGTCCTCACGGTAAGGCTAACGGTTTACTCTTTCTTATGCAGGGAATTCAATCAAACTACTTGGATTAGTACAAGATCAGCTCACCAACAACTTGTTAGCCAAATCCAACAAGCAATATTAACACCCATTACAACCCGTCACACTTTTTGTACTAACAAGTTGGCGCCATCCGTGAGACCCAGTACACAACTGCGTTCTTGAAAAATGCTCACCGTAGGCACTCGGTATGAACCAACTCCCGCTCCCGTATCTATGGTACGAAACACGGCGGGAATGGGAAACAATGTAGCTCTAGTGAAACTTGAGGTGCCCACGTCCGACGCAGCCATCAAGAAGTACTATGACAAGTACTATGACCAGATACTGCCGATTGTGACAGAGAAAGTTCGGAAGCAAGAAGAAAGGGCCAAGGCTATAGAGGCACTAAAAACTCGGCTAGACTTCCGTGAAGCATCGCAGCACTCCGAGTCCGAAAGACCGACTAGAAGGAGAGATTTGAGAAAAAAGATCGAATCTTGAAAGCGCCGGAACGCACGAGAAGGTTCTGAGCCAAGGCCTAGCCGATCCAGGTCACCAAGAAAGAAAAATGATGAAAGAGGGGAGGTGTACAAAAGGCTGCGCAAGGATGTGTTTCACAGGCTAGGAGATAAGGAAAAAAGTGTCTCCATATACTTTAGAGATCCAAAGAAACCCGGTCGTCGCGGCTCTAAAAAAGAAGAGGAAAGTGGTTACCATAACTCCTACTCGTGGAGAACAGAACCATATTCCGGAGGATGTGAAGATAGGCGGGCATGCTCGCGGAGGACTGATCGACTTTCAGAAAGCGAAGACAACGGAGGCGAACACTGAAGGTCCGGATCCAAAAAGAAAAAGTCAGACGTTGATGACGATGAATTAGCCAGGCCATGGGTATGCAAGGAGACCGACCCGTTCACTTCACGCATTCGCTACTTCGACATGCCCAAGAAGACGTGAATGCCCACTAATGTAAAGACATACGACAGAAGCGAAGACCCGGAAGATCACCTAAAAATCTTTCAAGCAGCTGCAAAAGTGGAATGCTGGGCCATGCCAACCTGGTGCCATATGTTCAATTCCAAGATTACTGGATCCGCTAGGGTGTGGTTCGACGATCTTCCGCCAGAATCAGTAGATAGTTATGACGAGTTGAAAGCGGTATTTCTGGCGAATTTCCTTCAGCAAAAGAAATGCATAAAAGATCCTGTGGAACTCCACCACATCAAACAGAAAGAAGGAGAAACTGCAGAAGACTTCGTGAAGAGATTCAAGGCAGAAAACAGGGATGTCAAAGGAGCCCCAGAAGTCATGAAAATTTCCAGCTTCATGCACGGGATTACTAACCCCGAGTTAATCAAGCGCTTGCATGATAAAATACCCAAGTCGGTAAATGAAATGCTGAGGGTAACTGCATCCTTCTTACGAGGAGAAGTAGCTGCAGGCAACCACGAAAAGAAGAGATCGTTTCCCCAAGTGCCATGGAAATCACACGAACCTGGACAGAAACAAGGCTTCAAAAAGGGATACAGAAACCAACTAATGATGGAAAGGAAGCAAGATAGGTTTACTCTCCTCTCCAAGACACCAAAAGAAATATTGGCGTTGGAAAAAGCGAAATTCAAAACTCCTCCACCAATGATCACACCGATCGAAAAAAGTGAAAATTATGGTTTTCACTAATTTCTTAAGCTTGGTTTTTTTAAATAAATTTTAACTTTATGAATAAATATGGATCGTGAAGATAATAAATTGGGAAATCTGCATTTTTTTCTTTAAAAGTTACAGTGGTACCACATTAATCTCAATCAAAAGTTTGATAAGTGACAAAGAAAGAATGTTTATGACATGACATAAACACAAAAAACTCTAGCTACATTATACATACTAAATAACCAATAAACCGAAAAGCTAGACACAGCCAAACCCATCACGTCCAAGCATCAATACAACCACCTCCAAGCCAATCCAGCAGCAACATAGGGAGCATAAGATAGATACCAAATGAGACGGCCTACTTATAAAAATTTAGTCCTATAATTGCAAATCTAGTCCTAACCCATTTGCAAGGTTAGTCCCTAGACTAACTTAAGTTAACTCCTAAAAATAAAACACTATCCGGTTTATAAAACCAATCCATTTAAAACTGGCAGCACAAAATAAAGATTTATGTAATATGCTCCATTAATTTCAATAGTAGTTGTGTGTGTGAGGTTAATAACATGTTAACTTACTACTTCAAGATTGTCATTTATTTTTATTTATTTTGTGTACGAAAAACCATTTATCATTATGTATAATATGCATAATTTTTGACATTTCATGAGTATAAAAATAATTATCCTAACCATTTTTATACAACACACAATTTTGAAAAATACTATGGTGGTATTTAGTTGGAAAACATTTTCTTTCATTTCCTATTTCTTGTTTTGTAGGAAAAGGGAGGGGAGTTTTATTTCCACAAAATAACGGAAAATTTAGAAAACGCCTTTAGTTTGAGAAACATGTGTTTGTGTTTTCCATTTTGCAAAACTAGAAAACATGTTTAAGTGTTGTTGTTTTCTATCTCAATTACCTATTCACCTTTGTAATACTATAAAAACCCTCTTCAAAACACAAAAACAGATATTATAAACTAACAAACTAAATTTTAAAATAACTAAAAAAATATAATACGAGAAAATAAATAATTAAAAAAGTAAAATATAACATCAAATAACATAAAAAAATCTTCAAGCGACAACAATTCAACATAAAAACATTAAATTTGACATAAAGTAAAATTTCCTATTTCATCCGTTTTATACGTTTTTATCCCTTTTTTTATGTTTTTATCAATTTTGTACGTTTTTATATTTTTTTGAACATTTTTATACGTTTTATTAGAGGTGGCAAATGGGTCGGGTTTTTTTTACGTTTTCGTCAGTTTTTTTACGTTTTTGTCATTTTCTTACGTTTTCGTACAATTTTTTACGTTTTCGTATTTTTTAACGTTTTCGCCCGTTTATTTACGTTTTCGTCTACTTTTTAACGTGTTCGTTCATTTTTTTTACGTTTTCGTCTATTTTTTAACGTTTTCGTTCATTTTCTTACGTTTTCGCCTGTTTATTATGTTTTCGTCCTTTCGTTTATGTTTTTTTTACGTTTTCGGCCGTTTTTTACATTTTCTTACGTTTTTTTACGTTTTCTAAATTATAGTGTTTTCATCCGTTTTTTTTACATTTTCGTCCATTTTTTTTTGCGTTTTCATATGTTTTTACCGTTTTCGTCCGTTTCTATACGTTTTCGTCTATTTTTTACGTTTTCGTCTGTTTTTTTACGTTTTCGTCAGACGAAACCTTAAAAAACGTAAAAATAGACAAAAACGTAAAAAACAGACGAAAACGTAAAAAATCCCACGAAAACGTAAAGAATCGGATGAAAACATAAAAAATCGGATGAAAACGTAAAAATAGACGTAAAAAAATAGACGAAATCGTAAAAGAAAAAACGAAAAAGTAAAACAACGGACGAAGACGTAAAAAAAGGGTCTAAAACGTAAAAAACGGTTAGTTACGTAAAAAATTGAACGAAAACGTAAATAAATGGATGAAAACGTTAAAAAAGGACGAAAACATAAAAAAATCAGACGAAATTATAAAAAAACATACATAAAATGTAAAAAATGGACTAAAACGGACGACAACGTAAGGAAACAAAATAAAACGTAAAACAACGGACGAAAACGTAAGGAAACGAACTAAAACGTAAAAAAACGGATGAAAACGTAAAATAACATACAAGAACTTAAACAATGGACGAAAACGTAAAAAAAAGGACGAAAACGTAAAAATTGAGACGAAAACGTAAAAAACAGATGAAAACGTATAAAAACGGACGAAAAGGTAAAAAAAAAAGACGAAAACGTAAAAAATCGGACAAAAACGTTAAAAACAGATTAAAACTTAAAAAAATAGACGAATACGTATTAGAACAGAGGAAAACGTAAAAAACGGATGAAGATGTAAAAAAAATACATAAACGTAAAAAAGGGTCAAAATCGTAAAAAAGGGTGAAAAACGTAAAAAAACCAGACGCAAACGTAAAAAATGGACAAAAACGTAAAAAACCAGACGAAAACAGAAAAAAACGTAAAAAATCGGACGAAATCATAAAAACAGACGAAAACATAAAAAAACGAACGAAAATGTAAAGAAAATGGACGAAAGCGGACGACAACGTAAGGAAACAGACGAAAACGAAAAAAACAGACAAAAACGTAAAAAATTGGACGAAAACGTAAAAAACAGACGAAAACGTAAAATAAGGGACAAAAACGGCAAAAAACAGACGAAAACGTAAAAAATCGGAAGAAAACGTTAAAAATCGGATGAAGACTTAAAAAACAGATGAAAGCGGACAAAACGTATAAAAACGTACAAAAACGGTTAAAAACCGACGAAAACGTATAAAAATTGACGAAAATGGATTAGGGGTATTTCAAAGGAAAATAGGTGAAAACAAAAAAAAAAGTGTTTTGTAGTTTTGCGTATTAAAGTTGGAAACATGAAATTTGTGTTTTGTAGAGAATTTTATTGGAAAACACTAATTTGAATGTGATTTCTGTTTTCTTTATTTTTCACAAAATATTTTGTGGAAAATAAGGGTGTTTTTCCTCAACTAAACGCACCCTATATGTTTGAAACAATTTATGTGTGTCCAAATACATGCAAGGTTCAAAAATATATTTTCTTTTACTTAAATACTAATGTATTATTATAAACCTTTATCTTGTTTAGACAACCCATTGCCAATCAAGATAAGAGCATGTAATGATTTAGAAATCATGTTTAAATTTTAATGAAGTGTTAAATGTTTTGAGGTGACACATTTTAACACTTGAACCTTTGAAAAGATAATTGTGCTAGACAATGTCATTTGACAGACATGATTAATCATCTTAGTTTTCATTCTTAAGAAGGTTACTTAGACATGTTGAAAACACATATGCAAGAAGAGTGATCTATGCCTGTTAGGAATTAGAAATTCCAGATATTAAAGAGTCGGCCACCTCAAGTATATGTAATCGTTAGAAAGCTAGTAGTCGTAGTTCTTTTATGTTAAGTAGTATTTAGTTAAGTAACACCGTGGAGGACGGACGGGTCTTTACCCACTGTATACCTGATCCACAGCCCGATGTGTGGCGATTTATGTAAGACTATAAATACTCTCTACCTTCCAAGGTAGAGAGTTGGAGCTCATAATAATATCTTTCACTTTCTCTCACTAAATTCCCTAAACCTCTAACTTTCTCTCTCTAGAATTCTATTTATACGCCACTTTGTGTTATGGTTTGATGTGTATGTGAAAACTAATATCCTACAATTGGTATCAGAGCCATGGTTAGATCATATCTTACACATCTTTGGATTTCTAGTGGTTTTTAGATGGTTTTTGAGTTTGAAAAAGTTTAGTGGTTTTTGCATCATTTGGGTGATTTCTAGTGTTAAAGTTTGGATTTTGATAGTACTTTTGTGTTTAGAATCATCACAAGTGTTTAGGTTTTGATTTGGTAAGCTTGAATCATCGTGGTTGGGTTGTTTTTGGATTGAAAAGTGGTGTTTTTGAGATTTTCTTGCTAGCGACTTGAGCCACGGATTGTTATTCTTAGTAGCGACTTGCTTTACAATTTTGTAGCGAGTTGCAGTTTTTGGAGCTAGCGACTTAGGCCTAGCGACTTACAGTACAAGTAGTGGACTCTCCACTACGGGTAGCGACTTGGTGTTAGCGACTTGGTCAGTAGCGAGTTGCTATTTAGCGACTTGAATCTTTAGCGACTTGATTAGCGAATTGCTGCCAAATTTTTGCTAGCGACTTGAGGCTTAGCGAGTTACTATTTAGCGACTTGCCTTTGTTTAGCGACTTGGGACTTTAGCGACTTGGTGGTATAGCGAATTAGGTGTTAGCGACTTGGTGCTTAGCGACTTGGTTCAAGGGTTATAGCGACTTGGTTGATTTTTACGAAGAAGAGGTTTGACCAAAGTTGACTTTTTACGTCAAAACTTCAAACGGCCATAACTTTTGATCCGTAACTCCGTTTTCAGCGAAATACCTGTCAAAACGACCGGAACAGCCTGAATATTTTGAGGTTTCACAACAATGACGTGAACGAATTTTTCGAGGCCCAAATCCTCTCCGAAAGGAAGTTATTGAGCTTTTAAGTTTTTAGATCTAAATTTCTCCATAAAATCGTGCAACAACCAACCCAAATCACAACCAAACAACATCTCTGCTTATCCCACAAACAATCATAAGACCTAACACACAATTGTCTATCATTGTGTCGATCCATCAGTCGTCTTAACACATTCCATTGGTCATTGCTTAACGGTTTGGTCTTGATTTGAGTAAAATCTCGCGAAAGATTCTATTTCTCGGTTTAAATCATAGACTTGTAAAATCCCGTGCATTCTACCACATCATGTCTTACTCTACTGACCCAGTGATTTCAGAAGTGCTTAAATTGTATGATGCTGTGGATAATAATGATAATGGATGCTACACTGAACGATTAAAGATGTTTGAATTAAACAACGAGGATGTGAGATCTTCATGTTCTGAGTACAATGAGAATGAATTGCACCTGCTACAGAATGCCATGCAAATGGAATGCAGCATTGAGCCCTATCAACTACTTCATCTGCATCTCATACAGTTGTTATCCATAGCTGGGGATCGAACATGTAGTGCTCTTTTCCGCCAGGACTTACCTACGTTGACAAGAAGCTTGCTGTTGAACTTAGAGCATTTAAAGCTGCAACTTACCAATGAAGAAGTTCAAAAGGATGGTTCCAGTGCAGCTCTTCAAGTAATCTACAAACAATTTCAGCCATTCATCAGTGGGGAATATTCAGCAGATTACGATCAACACTTGACTGGAATTTCCTTCAAAAAACATACTGGAATGGAAATTCAGGAATTCATTGAGACATTTATCCAACTCATGGATAATGTGAAAAAGTACATTGAGGAAACTGCACAAAAGGATGAAAAAGTGAATGAGTGTCAGGTGCAGTTGAGAGATTGTTGTGATAAGTTGGGTAATGTATCTGTGGAAGAATCGGGTGTTGCTGAATGCAGAATGTTAGAGAAAACGAATAATGATGAGTCGGACAATGCTAAAATAGAATCTTCATGCTCATGTTCACAAGAGAGAGAGGTGCACCAGTCACAACCCGTGCAAGCTAATGCAAAGGAACGCTCCATGGAAGCTTCAGATGTACCCAAGATAGAGATGCACCGGCCACAACCTGTGCACGTTAATGCAGAGGAAAGTTGCATGAAAGTTTCTGCAGTACCTAGGTATGCATCTTCTTCTCAAAATGATGATTATGAATTGCATGAGTACACTGCATTTGTGCCTGATGATTCCTTGACCACTGAACTCAATACCTATAAGGATCAAGTTGCCATATACGAACAGCGTGCTAAGTTTGAACTTACCACTCGTGAGCAGGAGATGGATATCCAAATGCGTACAATTATTAGAAAAAGTAATTTTAGAGAAGAAGTATTAAAACAAGAGTTAAACTCCTTACAAGAAAAGCTTTCCAAAACTGCTAAGCAAAAACACGAACTTCAAGAAAATGTTAAAATGCTTAAGCAAGAATTCAAGGCTAAGGAATCAAAACTTTTGAATGATTTTTCCAATCTAAAAACTTTGAAAAACAAGCTTGAAAATAAGTTGTACGTACAAGGGAATACCATTCAAACTGCTCACATGATCACTAAGCATCGAGTCTTAAGCGATAAGCATAGCATTCCCCTTGTTGAGGAACCAAATCCAGAGCTAATTAAAAAGGCTAGAAATGCTCATAAGGGGCTTTATGATGGTAATGAAATCCTTAAGCCTAGGCAGAAACCTAGTTGCGTTGAGTGCACTGAGGAAGATAAGAAATCTGATGAAGTCACTAGGGAGAAAATGAATAAGAAGTTAGAAGATCCTGAGTGTAAAAAGAATAACATAACGATCAAACCCCATAATTACACTAAAGAAAATTGGATCTCCTTGAACAAGTTTAAGCCTCAGACTCTATTAACCCCTGAACAAGTGTTCTGGAAAAAGGATTTAGATAAGCAAAAAGTAGAGAATCTTGTTGTAACGAACCCTCCCCTTAGGAAAATGCCTAGAGTGACTGTGTATCCTCCGAATACACCAATGCATCTTGTTCCTAGAACAATTGCCACTAAAAGCAAGACCTTAATTAGTCAATATGTTATCTTTCAACTATTTGTTGATTTTGAGAAAACTTGCAAGAAAAGGATCACACCCACTGGTATTACTGAAGGAGAAAGGGGTTTTGAGCAAACTAAAGAATGTTATTTAACTGAAGTCATGCCTTTCTTTAAACAACTAAAAGATCATTTTGAGAGTCTTAAAAAAGGAATGAATTCAGACATTAAAGAAATGGAAAAGGAATTTGATGCAATGATTGTTGAGGTTAGTGATTATGAGAGAGAATTAAAATATAATGAGATTGAGAGGAAGAACTTGCATACACTGAATGAGAATCTGATTTCTGAATGTATTGCTCAAGATGTGTTTTTCACTGCTACAAATTATTCCATTAATGCTTCTCAATTTCATGAATTATATGTTGCTCTGAAAGTCTCCCATGATCATGTCATTGAGCTTGAAACAACAAATTCAAAATTGCATGAGAAAATAGAACAGGATGATCATGATAACTTGGTCAAACATTATTCTAAATTAGAAGTTGAACATCTTGCTTTGCAATTAAAACATCAACATCTCAAAGAAAATGTTAAAACCTCAAATATCAAGACATCCTCTGATGCTCCTGAGTTTGATGCAGTTTTTGAAATTAGCAAACGTGATGAACAAATTCGAGGTCATTGCCACACGATCAAAAGATTGAAAGCCCAAATTTCACAACTGAAAGGTGAAAAGAAGGATGTGACTGGTTCCCATATGCCTCCACCTTTAGATTATCAGAATTTCCAACTTCAAAACATAATTGATAACTTGCAAAAGGAAAATGATTGTTTTAAAGCTGAAATTTCAAAGGTTAATGATCAAAACAAAGAGTTATGTGATTCATTTAAAGTTAATCATGATAAAAAAATTGAAAAGATAACTTCTTTACTTAACGATATTGAGAATCTGAAGCGTGAGGTGAAAGGAAAGTTGCCAATCCCCAATTGCAAATACTCTGTTCCTAAGATTTCTGATTGTGATAAATATGCTATCGATATGTTATATATTCCTCCGCCCATTAGGAATAATGAACTTGCACATAAAGCATATCTCTCATACCTTAAGGAAAGTTTGAAGGGTCTCCGTGAGATTGTTGAAGATGAAAGATTAGAAAAACCTTTTGATAGTACTATAGCCTATGCCTGCATGGATGCCAAACGATCTCAGGAACTCTTAGAATATGTAATTGTCACAAGTCCGAAATCTAACAATAGGCGAGATAGAATAGTTGTGCCATGTTCTATGCCTAAAGCCAAGCATGTGACCCTTGATATGCCTTGTTCCATGTCAAAATTCAAGCAAGCAACCTTTGATGTGCCTCCTAGAATTTCAGATCCCAGCACTTCTAGACCAGGAATGCAGAAAGTAGTGAAGCCATGTAATGTTCCCATCGTTACTTCTACAGATGTTAAGATTGACACTAAAATTAGCGGGTCAAAACCTAGAAGCAATGCAAAGAAGGATAGGATTACGCAAACTAAAAGTGATCATGACAAGGAAGTAAAAGAACACCATAGGGATAAGAAGTTTGATTTGAACAAAAAGAATAGTGTTAGTTCTAGTATTAGCTCTAAGCTTACTGAAATTAATTCGAGGCCTTATGCTGTCTGCAAAACATGTAAAAAATGTTTATTTTCTGGTAATCATGATAAATGTGATGTGTTATTTCTGAGATCTAAGAATCATACCCCAGTTAAGAAAGTTTGGAAAGCAAAACAGATTAAGCAATCCTGGAAACCTACAGGGAAGGTTTTTACCAATGTAGGATTTCAGTGGAAGCCAACAGGTCGAATGTTCACGAATGGCAAACCTTGCTCTTTAACTAGATCCACTATGCCGAGAATAGTGCCTGTTAAGGTTTGGAAGCCAACTGGTAGAATAATCCCATTAAGCACAAAATGTCATTTGACTAAGTCTGATGCCTCTACTAGTTCAGCTCCTAGGGTTAATGCCATTGCATCTAGGGTTTCTGCTGATTCAAAGACTGTTTGTGCTAACCAAAAGGAACCCATCAGCACGTGGGGATCCAATGTTTCCAATTCTCTGTCTTCGTCTGTTGTCCAAAGCAGGTCGTACAAATCGTCCCTTGGTACTTGGATTCGGGCGGCTCTAAACATATGACTGGGCTCTTAACAATGACGTCTGCTCAAATCAGTTCAGGCCTCGTACTTCATCATTATGGCGTCTGCAGATAACACTTCAGGCCCCGTTCCTCATAGAAAAGAAAAGTGTACGCTCTTCTGTGCGCTTTATCTTCAACTAATGAGAAATTCTCTCATGAATGGCCATACTCATTTACATTCTTCATCAACAAGCTTCATGTTTTTCCACGCTCATTCAGTCATCAAGTGGATCTACGTTCATTGGTGTATACTCCTATTCACTTGTTAAATCAAAAATGGCAACTTCGGATGCAATTTTTGAGGGGGGGAAGAGTGAATATACTACATGATGATGGATGTTTGAATAATGGTTATACGACTTAATTTTTGATGATGATGAGTGTATATTCTTTTTGATGAAGAGTGAATATACTAAGGATAACTGGGATTCATTGTTTTGATTTTTGATGACTCTCCTCTAACGCCTAATGCTTCACTTACTAAGGATAATTGGGAATCAATGTTTGGGATTCATTGTTTTTCAAAGATATGTTTGATGAGTACTTTCAACCTTCGACGAATGTTGATCATCCAGCTTCTGAAGCTCATGCTCCGGTTTCTATTGATTCAACTGGTTCACCATCTAAGAAGTACTTCTTGGAATTCTCAAGAAACCTTATCTCCAGTTATTTCACAAGGCGTTTATAATGACTATCATGATATTGTAAGTTGCACTATTGAATAATGATCCGCTCTTTGGTATTCCTGTGCCAAATCTTCACGGATTGTTGTTCATGGATAATGATTCGCTCTTTGGTATTTCTTTGCCAAATCTTTACGGATTATTGTTCCTCTCATTGTGCACGCTATAAATCAACCACATGAACATTAAGGAAAATGACTACCTCATTCGCTCGAAGACATTTGTGGTGAATCTTCCAGATCAGTCTCTACATGTATACCTTTAGGAAGAATGCATTAATGTCGAGAAATCATTTGTTCCGGCTCATTCAGTGGATCGACGTACATCCGGTTGTACGTTTATTCACGTGTTGGGCATTTGACACAAGCTGATTACTTCGGAGTTAATCAATTATCACTTATTTGAGATTGAAGTTAAAATTCACAAAGGCAAGCTTAAGATGCAAATGCAGGGAATTCTTCTTCAGTTTCAAGTTTGGTATATCAGGTTTTCTTTATCAGTGGTCACTTCAAATTGTCTACATATGGGTTGATAAAGATAGTCAGAGAGAGTTTCTATCGCAGTGGTCCTATGGCTCCTGGACACTCCAGTTCAGGACCCGCACTTCAAGACAGTCCCATTAGTTCATCCCTTATACCAAACTCTTCTCCAGAAACTCCATATGTACCTCCATCTGATGTTGATTTAAAGAAATTGTTTGATCCCATGTTTGATGAACATTATGAGCCAAGTGCTAATGAACTGACAATTCCTACTTCAGAGGCTGCTCATATTCTTGTGAATGACGTCAATCCTTCAATCTCAATATCATTAAGTCAAGAAGCGCCTGCTGCTGATCACTCTGTCTCATCAACAAATCATCAAACTTCGAGGGTACATCATGGAACTATGTCTGGTATCAATGATGAAGTTAATCCCTTTGCTACTCCTGAAGATGCTCCATTTGAAAATGTATTTGCTCATGAATCTTCATCAGAACCATCTTCTTTAGGAGACATCGACTCTGCTACTTCAGTCCCGCAACCACTGCCACATGAACACCTCAGAAAATGGACTCACGATCATCCATTGGACAACATCATTGGAAATCCCTCTCGTCCTGTATCAACACGGAAACAACTTGCAACCGATGCCTTATGGTGCTTCTTCAACTCCGTACTATCTAAGATCGAACCAAAAGATGTTAAAACCGCCATGAATGAAGATAGCTGGTTCAATGCCATGCAAGATGAAATTCATGAGTTTGATCGACTTGATGTATGGGAGTTAGTACCTGCTCCAAACTGTGCTATGATTATTGCTCTTAAATGGATCTTCAAAGTGAAACTTGATGAGCATGGTGATGTGTTGAAGAACAAGGCTCGATTAGTTGCTAAAGGATACCGTCAAGAGGAGGGTATTGACTTTGAAGAATCTTTTGCTCCAGTTGCTCGAATCGAGGCAATCAGAATCTTTCTGGCTAATGCTGCTAGTAAGAACATGGTAGTCTATCAGATGGATGTGAAGACGGCATTTCTGAACGGAGATCTTAAAGAAGTCGTCTACGTCAGCCAACCTGAAGGATTTGTGAATCAAGAGCATCCTACTCACGTTTATCGTTTGAAGAAGGCTCTTTACGGTTTAAAGCAAGCTCCAAGGGCATGGTATGATACACTGTCAAAGTTTCTTCTATCAACCGGATTTAGCAAAGGAGCAGTTGATCCTACATTGTTCACCAGGAAGTCAGGCAAACATTTAATTCATGTTCAAATTTATGTTGATGATATTATTTTTGCCTCGACAGACCCAATGGAATGTGATCGTTTTTCGAATGAAATGAGTTCAGAATTTCAAATGTCAATGATGGGACAAATGTCATTTTTCTTGGGATTACAAATTTCACAAAGTCCCGGAGGCATTTTCATAAATCAATCTAAATATGCAACAGAGATCTTAAAGAAATTTGGATTTGATTCAAGTGACCCTGTTGACACCCCCATGATTGATCGAACCAAACTAGATGAGGACCACTCAGGGATCATGATTGACCAAACGAAATATCGTAGTATGATTGGATCCCTGATGTACCTCACTGCTAGTAGACCAGACATCTTGTTCGCTGTTTGCATGTGTGCTAGATACCAGGCTAAGCCTACTAAAAAGCACCTTGAAGCAGTTAAACGGGTCTTTTGGTATCTCCAAGGAACCATCAATATGGGTCTTTGGTACCCGAAGGACACCGATATGTCACTAACGGCTTATGCAGATGCTGATCATGCAGGTTGTCAAGATACACGTCGAAGTACGTCTGGAGGTGCTCAGTTTTTGGGTGATAAGCTTGTGAGCTGGTCTTCAAAGAAGCAAATGAGTACTTCTATTTCCTCTACAGAGGCTGAATACATAGCCATGTCATCCTGTTGTGCCCAAATCTTATGGATGAGATCTCAATTATCTGACTATGGCTTTGAATTCAACAAAATCCCTCTGTACTGTGATAATAAAAGTGCTATTGCTCTCTCATGCAACAACGTTCAACACTCAAGAGCAAAGCATATCGACATTCGACATCATTTCATCAGGGAACAAGTGGAAAAAGGTGTGGTGGAACTCTATTTTGTGAGGTCTGAATATCAGTTAGCAGACATCTTCACCAAAGCTCTTCCAAGAGAACGTTTTGAGTTTATTGTTCCACGTCTTGGCTTGAAAAGCCTTCAACCAGATACACTCAAACGTCTTCAGGAGGAAGACGAGGAGTAAAGGTCTATCTTTATCTATCTCTTGTAAATATTTATTCGAAAAACAAAATACAAAATTATAAAATCCTCAAAAATCAAATAGAAAATTATAAAAACCTTCAAAATCCATAAAAAATCTGAAAAATTCGAAAAATCTTCAAAAAAATATTGTCAATTTGTCATGTTTTTTCCGGTTCGATAATATCTACGGTCTTTGTGCTGTCATTCAAAGAATGATACGGGACTTTAGATGTTGTTCGAATTTTTATTTAAAAAAAAAAAAAAAAAAAATCAAAAAAATCAAAAAAATATTTTTGTGAGAAAGAGAAAAAATGGTTTATATATGGGAGGGTAGGGACTAAATAAAAAATGGTTTGAGAAGGGGTGGGGGTGGCCGGCTAGGGTAGAAAAGAGGGTCCAAACCCGTAATTTTGGTAAACTTTCCCGTTTTACCTCTCTCGAGCTCCTACATTTCCCTACTAGTGTCCAACGACTTTTATTTATCGCTCTATTGTTTTTATTTACAGTTTTCCACGATTTTTGATTATTTACACATCACGTTTCATGTTATGGTTTAAAAGTTACGTTTTATCTCGTTATAGTATTTTATTGTGCCGACTCAAGTAGTGCCTAACATAACGGGCTATAACTCATACCACAACTCATACAATAATAAAATAAATTATAAAAACCAATAAATAATATCAAAACAAGTCATGGTTAACCGGAATAGCTCCTAAAAGCAAACTACTCGGTCTAACTTAGCGTAATGCGGTTACCTAAAAGGGCTCGCTAATTTCCAGCTGTCATAGGACGGTCCCATATATATATGTGTAACACCCCCAAAATGGCTCAGCGGAAGCACACAAGTATTGGGGTGCTACTAAATTGATATCACAACATATGCATAGAACAACTGATTTTCATAAAGAAAATTTTATTCATTCCTTAAAACAATGTTTATATTATTGATTTGTGCGGAAAAATGGCCCATTATAAAAAGGTGGTCCCAATACATAAATCAGAGTCGTCTATGACCATGCCATGCCTTTGCCTTGTGCCTCCAAAGATAAGCTATCACCTCAAAACCTGAAGATACATGCTAAAAAGTGTCAACACGAGGTTGGTGAGTTCATAGGTTTATTTAAAAGGTACTTCAGTACGCTATTTCACATTTGGTTTTTGATGATCATTACGTCTTGCATAATGTCATACAATTTATGATTACATTTCATAAAAGAATTTCATTAGTGGACCATAAACATGGTATATGCACATTACAACGAATATAATACCATATAATATAAATCTATTACGCCAGTACTAAGTTCATGCAACTGAAGCTACGACAGTTTCTGTATGCAATTGTATTCATACAAATAAGGAGCCCATGGCGAGTGTTTATCCCAATACACTCAGTTCCGATATGCTATATGTTTCGCCTTGACCCATGCAGGGCCAACCGAACAGGGGAGTCACCCCAATAGATCTATTTATAACATTCGCGCTTACCAGCAGGAATTGACGGTTCATGAAGAGGGCAATTTGGGATCTAAGGACTTAGGCTAAGCTGAGTAATGTTCTAAGTCAAACATTTTGGTATGGTCCATAAAAACATCTATGTATGATGTAACTTTAAACATATCAATCATAAAAGCATAGTATGCATAGAATGCCAATTTCAGTAATTAAATCATTTAAGTAAAATGAGCATGTATCTTCCCCCAAAACAAGTATAAAATAGATTAAAGTAGGGGCTATGAAACTCACCTTGGCAATGTGCAATATGAAGTCTAAAGGGAATTAAATCAAGGAGTGATAGTGCACGGCTCCGACACGCAACCTAATTAATACGGCAATTTAGTCTTTATGCTTAAGACTCGATAAAGTTTAACTAACTTTATATATTTTAAATGTTTTTGTTGTTGTTGTTGTTGCTTATGTGGCATCGTTTATCTTAAAACAATTTACAAGATTTGGATGGATTTTGGCTTATGAAGGATGACTTGGAAGGAATCTCAAGGAAAGAATTTCGACTTTGGTTTAATGATGACCAATTGATAATACTTGGGAGGGTACACGCAGAAAAAGATATCAAGGATGAACGAGGCTTCGGTTCGATGGTGACCGAACGACGATGTACGGAAAAATAATCACATTTAAATAGTAGACGACTATATAAATTCATATATAATCAAATATTTGTTGAGGATTAAAGTATGTAAAAGTTTCACTTTAAGTAGTTGTTGTAATAGAAGAATTTATATTAGAAATATACTAATCGGCATGATCCGTGTATATGTTTTAATTATATGTGGTGGCTAAGTGTCACAAAAATTTAATAACTCGTTGTTATATTATTTTTCAAATATACATGTCTTTAAAAGTTGAGATAACTATATTAATGATCAAAAATATGTCACAATTGGTATTTCTTTATTAGTTGGTTCCCAAATTAAAAGTTATAGTTTCACCGATGTAAAAGATTAATTTTTGAATACTAGTCATAGCTTAGAATTTGTTTATAAAACATGTTTAGTAACCTTGAGTACGTCGTGTAGTAATGTCGAGATCGGATAGATTGAAATAAGCCGAAATCAAATAAATATTTTAATGCGCTAGTTGGGCTCGGTGTGAGCTCAATCCAACACATCCGCGGCAAACGACACAAATACAGAACCAACCCCACTGTGACTTTGGTTGTCTCGACACACAATGAAACAAAGACCTGTTCAATAAATTTTATTAGCTAAACTCACTGTCATTGTATTCTTTGTATTGGGAGATTAAGACTTAAGTGTAGTGACCGAAATAACAAAAAGTCAAAAGTACTAAAACTCCTCACTGAGGTTTGACCCATATTCAATAACACAACCTACCGGAATTACTTACAACTCAATAATATTTTCTTACTAGGTTTGGTAAAAAGGAAGTTTGAGGTAAAAGAAGCTAGATCAAAACACCCCTTTCTTGGCTGTCAATCAGCGGGCAAATGGACCCTTTTATGAGCTGAAAATTAGCGGCCAAACGGCCCCTTTATGACCTGAAAATCAGCGGGCAAACGACCCCTTTAGAGGTTGAATTCAGCAGCTACAAATGCACTCTTGGTGCAGGAAATAAACAAGCAAAACGCACCCCTTTAGGGGCTGTATTGCAGCAGAAAAACACCCCTGTTGGGGCTGTGTTACAGCAGACAAACACCCTGTTGGGTGGCTGCGTTGCAGCAGACAAACACCCCTTTGGGTGGCTGCGTTGCAGCAGACAAACAAGCACACAAATAAACCAAGTTTCTACACTTTAGTACATTTGAAATCAAAACCAAACAACCCTTCTTGTGTCTTACTATTTACCGAACGAAATCAAACAAGTATCACCACTCAATATCTATAGAAGATAGTCTAGTGATAACAACAGTCGGGTACTACCCGTCATGATTTCTCGACTTACCACCCTAGTGGGTACGGGTTGCACGAGCCAAGCCATAAGCAAGACTAAGCTGAATAGGATTACTAGTATGCCAACGAGACAAGCTAAAAGGAATACCCATAAGCCGATACAAGTATGAAAAATAAGCCGAAAATAATCCTAAGCTGATTTATGCATAAACCTGTTTTCACATGTTTTAAGTTTTGGTTTTGGTGTTTTTCCCTTTTTACAGCCACAACGCAACAACATTTAGTAATGAAAATTTTCCAACAACATTATTATCAATGATTTAACACCAATTTAATTCAACACCCCTTTTTATTTATAAGTTGCCAATGAACAAGAATTTATATCCGAATTTGAAAAATGGTATTACCAAATCAAATGATTTACAAAAGAAGATAACAATGATTATGTTCTTACAATGAATCAGTTCGGTGGGTTGGAGGGGATGAACACCGAACCCTAAACGCTTGAATTGGAGGAACTTGGGTCAAATTGGAGAAATTAAACTCTTGAGGTAGCTTCCTTATATATCAATTAACGAAACCCCCAACTCAATTTTGAGAAGCCCCATGATTTGAGGAACCCTAATTTTTCAGATGTGATTGAAAATGTATGAGTGCTCTTGAAAAACTTGACCCTTGTATAGATGAAGGAGGGGAAAGAAGTCTCCTAATCTTCTTGGCCTTATGCCTAGGGTGATACCCTTTTCTGGCTCTCGTCTCTCTTCCACAGCCAGGCCACTACATTCATATGATGTCTAGGAGGATAGGTAGCTATTTGGAGGATGATAGAGGTGAGGCTTTTGTGTTGGACTCCCAAAAGAAAGAGGTGATACTATTCTTGTGTTTGTCTTCTCTAGTTTATGTCAACAAGGGATAGAGAGAGGAGGGAACATGTAAACACGTGGGATAGAGGGAGGGTGGAGTGTAATTGCATTTATTTCTTTTGTCTTATTATATGTAACAGTACAAACGGTACTCCGTGTTTTGTCGAATCTTCGAGTAAATGTACCTTCCCGGTACCCGGAAAATATAGAAATTATATTTTTGGAAACGATTTCTTAAACGTAATAACATGACATTCTTTTTATGTTGAAATTGGGTTATAACTGTTTGCCGTTACTAATTTGGTGTCGGTATGCGTGCGGTGCCGTGACTTCCTAAATTCACGAGATAACCTCTCGTTTTCTTCCGTAAATTATCCTTGAAGGTTAAAATATGTATATTTCACTTATCTCATTATTTATTTTTAGTCATTGTATGCTACTGCGCTGCAGTATGCGGAATAACTTCCCGAAATAATGGATTAAGCTTATGTATGCTTAAATTTTAACTTGGACAATAATAAATTTCACTTTTATTATACAAATACTTAGTGGGAAAGTATCGTGTGCGCGGTGTCTTATTTCTAAGGAAACGAGATGACCTCTCGTTTTTTAAATTTTAGATATTGGCATATTTCAGAAAATAACCGATTTGAATTTTTTGACGTGACAAATATTATTATAATAATATGGAATTTTACGGGTTGTTATAGTCTAACCACCTTATAGGAGATCCGTCTCGGATCTCAGTTTACGTTACCCGATAGGGTGTCGGGAACGAGGTGATGGTATTTGGAACAAGTTTTGAATTTTCCCTAGGTTGTTCTAGGGTTTCCTCTTTGGGTATGGGTACCTAGGTGTTATGCCAGCAGCACATCCTCTATCTGAGGTGCCATGATTTTCTGGGGTAGGTTCATTGGGTGAAGGTTCCAGGTTTTGATATTATGAGGTTTCTCTATTTTGTTAGTGTGGACACCTCTAACTTCTCAAGGTCTTATCAAAATGAACCCATTTCTGGCGTTTCATGATTCTAAAGTATATGGGTTGATTTTAAGAGATGAAGAAACATTTGTTTTTGAATTTCTCTTTCGACTAAATGTTTATACAAGTTTGACTAAGACCAGATTTCAAAATTGATAATGTGTAAAAATGACACATTTTCACAAGATTGTAAAATCGGTTCTTAATTATGTGGTGTATAAGGAAGTTTTGCGAAACTTTTCGTGTTTCAGCATTTTGTCTCATTTTAATGAGCAATTTGGAAAGTATTATTGTTGGATCTTAAAGGGGAATCCTCCAATTTGGAAACTATATTGTAGTAATGATGTGTAGCAGGATATAACGTTTATCCATAGCTACGAGTAGAGTTTAGTTGTCTAAGTTGGGTAAGGTTAGGGATTTAATGGTTGGTGGACCTCATTGTTTTCTATGGTTTTTTTAGGCGGAGGTGTGGGATTCATCCCTAGGTTAGGCTTAGTTACTAAGGAGAATATTGGTCATTTCTGTTTATGAGGTATTAACTTAAAACACTTTTCGAGGAAGTAGGTAATTAATAGAGTGGTTCGAGAATACTTTTCAAAGTATCAACACTTTATTTTTGTGAGGTAGTAGTGAAATTGTAGTTTACTTTATGGTGAAATGGTAGGGTGGTAATTTGGTTTGTAGAATAATTCATGAAGTGGTTCATAAGGTATTTTGATTATAATGGTCTGTGGGATAATCGGAAACAGTTTGTATGGCAACTCTTTTGTTTGTAGGAGGGTAACAAGGTAGGCACGGTTATTCTTAAAAGGTAGGTGGAGTTTCTAGGTATCAAATTTTCAATGGTAAGATTTTCAAGTTTTGTGGGATTATAGGTCATTTACTGTGTCTTCTAGATTTTGTCAAAGGTTTATTGTTCTTTTGGTTGTCTATCCCCACTAGGGAATCTTTCTCATAGGTATTTTGGAAGGTTGCTCCTAGGATGGCTTGGTTTGTCCATGGAATGTAAGGTTTGGGGTAGGAGTGACTATAACATAACCCGATTGTGATATGAAAATATAAGGTTTATGACTAAGGAATGCCAGTGAGTGGCTTATGATTAGGAATGCCAGTGAGTGGCTTGTGATTAAGGAATGCAAGTGAGTGGCCTCTGATTAAGGAATGCCAATGAGTGGCTTTTGATTAAGGAATGCCAATGAGTGGCTTTTGATTAAGGAATGTCAGTGAGTGACTTTTGATTAAGGAATGCCAATGAGTGGCTTTTGATTAAGGAATGTCAGTAAGTGACTTTTGATTAAGGAATGCCAATGAGTGGCTTTATTAAAATGTTACATGTTTATTAAAATATTAACATTTATCAAATTTCACCAGACATAACGCTATTATAACTATCCTAAGTATTGCAAAATTCACCTCTTAGTCAGACATAGGTGATCAGGCTATGTCCCACTGTCCCTGGTTGAATATAGGTGATCAATCTATATTCAACCGAGGTTCAATGAATTTTGAAATACTTAGCTTAGTTACGCTAGTAATATGTCCCAATACTTTTAAAGGTTATCTTAAAGACTAGAACAATTATTCCATTTATGTGAGGGAAAAGGTGTAGTGCTGTGATACGTAAATATACGTATAGGGAAAATAATTATAACCTATAATGAAACTAGGTGAGCAGTGATAAAACATGTATCTTATCAAGTATGATCTCAACAGGATCATAAGTGAGGCATCAGCTTGGCAGGCAGGCACGTGTCGGTCATAGGGTTTAGTTTTTGTAAAAGTGGTTATAGTCTAGGTTTTAAAATACCCAGTTCTCTATAACCTAGGCTCTGATGCCAATCTGTAACACCCCCAAAATGGCTCAGCAGAAGCACACAAGTATTGGGGTGCTACTAAATTGATATCACAACATAAGCATAGAACAACTGATTTTCATAAAGAAAATTTTATTCATTCCTTAAAACAATGTTTACATTATTGATTTGTGTGGAAAAATGGCCCATTATAAAAAGGTGGTCCCAATACATAAATCAGAGTCGCCTATGACCATGCCATGCCTTTGCCTTGTGCCTCCAAAGATAAGCTATCACCTCAAAACCTGAAGATACATGCTAAAAAGTGTCAACACGAGGTTGGTGAGTTCATAGGTTTATTTAAAAGGTACTTCTGTACGCTATTTCACATTTGGTTTTTGATGATCATTACGTCTTGCATAATGTCATACAATATATGATTACATTTCATAAAAAAATTTCATTAGTGGACCATAAACATGGTATATGCACATTACAACGAATATAATGCCATATAATATAAATCTATTACGCCAGCACTAAGTTCATGCAACTGAAGCTACGACAGTTTCTGTATGCAATTGTATTCATACAAATAAGGAGCCCATGGCGAGTGTTTATCCCAATACATTCGGTTCCGACATGCTATATGTTTCGCCTTGACCCATGCGGGGCCAACCGAACAGGGGAGTCACCCCCAATAGATCTATTTATAATATTCGCGCTTCCCAGCAGGAATTGACGGTTCATGAAGAGGGCAATTTGGGATCTAAGGACTTAGGTAAGCTGCGTAATGTTCTAAGTCACACATTTTGGTATGGTCCATAAAAACATCTATGTATGATGTAACTTTAAACATATCAATCATAAAAGCATAGTATGCATAGAATGCCAATTTCAGTAATTAAATCATTTAAGTAAAATGAGCATGTATCTTCCCCCAAAACAAGTATAAAACATATTAAAGTAGGGGCTATGAAACTCACCTTGGCAATGTGCAATATGAAGTCTAAAGGGAATTAAATCAAGGAGTGATAGTGCACGGCTCCGACACGCAACCTAATTAATACGGCAATTTAGTATTTATGATTAAGACTCGATAAAGTTTAACTAACTTTATAAATTTTAAATGTTTTTGTTGTTGTTGTTGTTGTTGCTTATGTGGCATCGTTTATCTTAAAACAATTTACAAGATTTGGATGGATTTCGGCTTATGAAGGATGACATGGAAGGAATCTCAAGGAAGGAATTTCGACTTTGGTTTAATGATGACCAATTGATAATACTTGGGAGGGTACACGCAGAAAAAGATATCAAGGATGAACGAGGCTTCGGTTCGATGGTGACCGAACGACGATGTACGGAAAAATAATCACATTTAAATAGTAGACGACTATATAAATTCGTATATAATCAAATATTTGTTGAGGATTAAAGTATGTAAAAGTTTCACTTTAAGTAGTTGTTGTAATAGAAGAATTTATATTAGAAATATACTAATCGGCATGATCCGTGTATATGTTTTAATTATATGTGGTGGCTAAGTGTCACAAAAATTTAATAACTCGTTGTTATATTATTTTTCAAATATACATGTCTTTAAAAGTTGAGATAACTATATTAATGATAAAAAATATGTCACAATTGGTATTTCTTTATTAGTTGGTTCCCAAATTAAAATTTATAGTTTCACCGATGTAAAAGATTAATTTTTGAATACTAGTCATAGCTTAGAACTTGTTTATAAAACATGTTTAGTAACCTTGAGTACGTCGTGTAGTAATGTCGAGATCGGATAGATTGAAATAAGCCGGAATCAAATAAATATTTTTATGCGCTAGTTGGGCTCGGTGTGAGCTCAATCCAACACATCCGCGGCAAACGACACAAATACAGAACCAACCCCACTGTGACTTTGGTTGTCTCGATACACAATGAAACAAAGACTTGTTCAATAAATTTTATTAGCTAAACTCACTGTCATTGTATTCTTTGTATTGGGAGATTAAGACTTAAGTGTAGTGACCGAAATAACAAAAAGTCAAAAGTACTAAAACTCCTCACTGAGGTTTGACCCATATTCAATAACACAACCTACCGGAATTACTTACAACTCAATAATATTTTCTTACTAGGTTTGGTAAAAAGGAAGTTTGAGGTAAAAGAAGCTAGATGAAAACACCCCTTTCTGGGCTGTCAATCAGCGGGCAAATGGACCCTTTTATGAGCTGAAAATTAGCGGCCAAACGGCCCCTTTATGACCTGAAATTCAGCGGGCAAACGACCCCTTTAGAGGCTGAATTCAACAGCTACAAATGCACTCTTGGTGCATGAAATAAACAAGCAAAACGCACCCCTTTAGGGGCTGTATTGCAGCAGAAAAACACCCCTGTTGGGGCTGTGTTACAGCAGACAAACACCCTGTTGGGTGGCTGCGTTGCAGCAGACAAACACCCCTTTGGGTGGCTGCGTTGCAGCAGACAAACAAGCACACAAATAAACCAAGTTTCTACACTTTAGTACATTTGAAATCAAAACCAAACAACCCTTCTTGTGTCTTACTATTTACCGAACGAAATCAAACAAGTATCACCACTCAATATCTATAGAAGATAGTCTAGTGATAACAACAGTAGGGTACTACCCGTCATGATTTCTCGACTTACCACCCTAGTGGGTACGGGTTGCACGAGCCAAGCCACAAGCAAGACTAAGCTGAATAGGATTACTAGTATGCCAACGAGACAAGCTAAAAGGAATACCCATAAGCCGATACAAGTATGAAAAATAAGCCGAAAATAATCCTAAGCTGATTTATGCATAAACCTGTTTTCACATGTTTTAAGTTTTGGTTTTGGTGTTTTTTCCCTTTTTACAGCCACAACGCAACAACATTTAGTAATGAAAATTTTCCAACAACATTATTATCAATGATTTAACACCAATATAATTCAACACCCCTTTTTATTTATAAGTTGCCAATGAACAAGAATTTATATCCGAATTTGATAAATGGTATTACCAAATCAAATGATTTACAAAAGAAGATAACAATGATTATGTTCTTACAATGAATCAGTTCGGTGGGTTGGAGGGGATGAACACCGAACCCTAAACGCTTGAATTGGAGGAACTTGGGTCGAATTGGAGAAATTAAACTCTTGAGGTAGCTTCCTTATATATCAATTAACGAAACCCCCAACTCACTTTTGAGAAGCCCCATGATTTGAGGAACCCTAATTTTTCGGATGTGATTGAAAATGTATGAGTGCTCTTGAAAAACTTGAACCTTGTATAGATGAAGGAGGGGAAAGAAGTCTCCTAATCTTCTTGGCCTCATGCCTAGGGTGATACCCTTTTCTGGATCTCGTCTCTCTTCCACAGCCAGGCCACTACATTCATATGATGTCTAGGAGGATAGGTAGCTATTTGGAGGATGATAGAGGTGAGGCTTTTGTGTTGGACTCCCAAAAGAAAGAGGTGATACTATTCTTGTGTTTGTCTTCTCTGGTTTATGTCGACAAGGGATAGAGAGAGGAGGGAACAAGTAAAAACGTGGGATAGAGGGAGGGTGGAGTGTAATTGCATTTCTTTCTTTTGTCTTATTATATATAACAGTATAAACGGTACTCCGTGTTTTGTCGAATCTTCGAGTAAATGTACCTTCCCGGTACCCGAAAAATATAGAAATTATATTTTTGGAAACGATTTCTTACACGTAATAATATGAAATTCTTTTTACGATGAAATTGGGTTATAACTGTTTGCCGTTACTAATTTGGTGTCGGTATGCGTGCGGTGCCGTGACTTCCTAAATTCACGAGATAACCTCGCGTTTTCTTCCGTAAATATCCTTGAAGGTTAAAATATGTATATTTCACTTATCTCATTATTTATTTTTAGTCATTGTATGCTACTGCGCTGCAGTATGCAGAATAACTTTCCGAAATAATGGATTAAGCTTATGTATGCTTAAATTTTAACTTGGACAATAATAAATTTCACTTTTATTATACAGATACTTAGTGGGCAAGTATCGTGTGCGCGGTGTCTTATTTATAAGGAAACGAGATGACCTCTCGTTTTTTAAATTTTAGATATTGGCATATTTCAGAAAATAACCGATTTGAATTTTTTGACGTGACAAATATTATTATAATAATCTGGAATTTTACGGGTTGTTATAGTCTACCCAC
This sequence comes from Chrysanthemum seticuspe, assembly GCA_019973895.1. Classification (NCBI taxonomy): domain Eukaryota; kingdom Viridiplantae; phylum Streptophyta; class Magnoliopsida; order Asterales; family Asteraceae; genus Chrysanthemum; species Chrysanthemum seticuspe. Next base: position 108,536,120 of record BPTQ01000002.1, on the reverse strand, counting down.
CTTACAGGAGATCCGTCCCGAATCTCAGGTTACGTTATCCGATAGGGTGTCGGGAACGAGGTAATGGTATTTGGAACAAGTTTTGAATTTTCCCTAGGTTGTTCTAGGGTTTCCTCTTTGGGTATGGGTACCTAGGTGTTATGCCAGCAGCACATCCTCTATCTGAGGTGCCATGATTTTCTGGGGTAGGTTCATTGGGTGAAGGTTCCAGGTTTTGATATTATGAGGTTTCTCTATTTTGTTAGTGTGGACACCTCTAACTTCTCAAGGTCTTATCAAAATGAACCCATTTCTGGCGTTTCATGATTCTAAAGTATATGGGTTGATTTTAAGGGATGAAGAAACATTTGTTTTTGAATTTCTCTTTCGACTAAATGTTTATACACGTTTGACTATGACCAGATTTCAAAATTGATAATGTGTAAAAATGACACATTTTCACAAGATTGTATAATCGGTTCTTAATTATGGGGTGTATAAGGAAGTTTTGCGAAACTTTTAGTGTTTCAGCATTTTGTCTCATTTTAATGAGGAATTTGGAAAGTATTATTGTTGGATCTTAAAGGGGAATCCTCTAATTTGGAAACTATATTGTAGTAATGATGTGTAGCAGGATATAACGTTTATCCATAGCTACGAGTAGAGTTTAGTTGTCTAAGTTGGGTAAGGTTAGGGATTTAATGGTTGGTGGACCTCATTGTTTTCTATGGTTTTTTTTAGGCGGAGGTGTGGGATTCATCCCTAGGTTAGGCTTAGTTACTAAGGAGAATATTGGTCATTTCTGTTTATGAGGCATTAACTTAAAACACTTTTCGAGGAAGTAGGTAATTAATAGAGTGGTTCGAGAATACTTTTCAAAGTATCAACACTTTATTTTTGTGAGGTAGTAGTGAAATTGTAGTTTACTTTATGGTGAAATGGTAGGGTGGTAATTTGGTTGTAGAATAATTCATGAAGTGGTTCATAAGGTATTTTGATTATAATGGTCTGTGGGATAATCGGAAACAGTTTGTATGGCAACTCTTTTGTTTGTAGGAGGGTAACAAGGTAGGCACGGTTATTCTTAAGAGGTGGGTGGAGTTTCTAGGTATCAAATTTTCAATGGTAAGATTTTCAAGTTTTGTGGGATTATAGGTCATTTACTGTGTCTTCTAGATTTTGTCAAAGGTTTATTGTTCTTTTGGTTGTCTATCCCCACTAGGGAATCTTTCTCATAGGTTTTTTGGAAGGTTGCTCCTAGGATGGCTTGGTTTGTCCATGGAATGTAAGGTTTGGGGTAGGAGTGACTATAACATAACCCGATTGTGATATGAAAATATAAGGTTTATGACTACGGAATGCCAGTGAGTGGCTTATGATTAGGAATGCCAGTGAGTGGCTTGTGATTAAGGAATGCAAGTGAGTGGCCTTTGATTAAGGAATGCCAATGAGTGGCTTTTGATTAAGGAATGCCAATGAGTGGCTTTTGATTAAGGAATGTCAGTGAGTGACTTTTGATTAAGGAATGCCAATGAGTGGCTTTTGATTAAGGAATGTCAGTGAGTGACTTTTGATTAAGGAATGCCAATGAGTGGCTTTAGTGTAACGCTAATGTGTGGCTTTATTAAAATGTTACATGTTTATTAAAATATTAACATTTATCAAATTTCACCGGACATAACGCTATTATAACTATCATAAGTATTGCAAAATTCACCTCTGAGTCAGACATAGGTGATCATGCTATGTCCCACTGTCCCTGGTTGAATATAGGTGATCAATCTATATTCAACCGAGGTTCAATGAATTTTGAAATACTTAGCTTAGTTACGCTAGTAATATGTCCCAATACTTTTAAAGATTATCTTAAAGACTAGAACAATTATTCCATTTATGTGAGGGAAAAGGTGTAGTGTTGTGATACGTAAATATACGTATAGGGAAAATAATTATAACCTATAATGAAACTAGGTGAGAAATGATAAAACATGTATCTTATCAAGTATGATCTCAATAGGATCATAAGTGAGGCATCAGCTTGGCAGGCAGGCACGTGTCGGTCATAAGGTTTAGTTTTTGTAAAAGTGGTTATAGTCTAGGTTTTAAAATACCCAGTTCTCTATAACCTAGGCTCTGATGCCAATCTGTAACACCCCCAAAGTGGCTCAGTGGAAGCACACAAGTATTGGGGTGCAACTAAATTGATATCACAACATAAGCATAGAACAACTGATTTTCATAAAGAAAATTTTATTCATTCCTTAAAACAATGTTTACATTATTGATTTGTGTGGAAAAATGGCCCATTATAAAAAGGTAGGTCCCAATACATAAATTAGAGTCACCTATGACCATGCCATGCCTTTGCCTTGTGCCTCCAAAGATAAGCTATCACCTCAAAACCTGAAGATACATGCTAAAAAGTGTCAACACGAGGTTGGTGAGTTCATAGGTTTATTTAAAAGGTACTTCAGTACGCTATTTCACATTTGGTTTTTGATGATCTATATGTCTTGCATAATGTCATACAATTTATGATTACATTTCATAAAAGAATTTCATTAGTGGACCATAAACATGGTATATGCACATTACAACGAATATAATGCCATATAATATAAATCTATTACGCCAGCACTAAGTTCATGCAACTGAAGCTACGACAGTTTCTGTATGCAATTGTATTCATACAAATAAGGAGCCCATGGCGAGTGTTTATCCCAATACATTCGGTTCCGACATGCTATATGTTTCGCCTTGACCCATGCGGGGCCAACCGAACAGGGGAGTCACCCCCAATAGATCTATTTATAACATTCGCGCTTCCCAGCAGGAATTGACGGTTCATGAAGAGGGCAATTTGGGATCTAAGGACTTAGGCTAAGCTGCGTAATGTTCTAAGTCAAACATTTTGGTATGGTCCATAAAAACATCTATGTATGATGTAACTTTAAACATATCAATCATAAAAGCATAGTATGCATAGAATGCCAATTTCAGTAATTAAATCATTTAAGTAAAATGAGCATGTATCTTCCCCCAAAACAAGTATAAAACAGATTAAAGTAGGGGCTATGAAACTCACCTTGGAAATGTGCAATATGAAGTCTAAAGGGAATTAAATCAAGGAGTGATAGTGCACGGCTCCGACACGCAACCTAATTAATACGGCAATTTAGTCTTTATGCTTAAGACTCGATAAAGTTTAACTAACTTTATAAATTTTAAATGTTTTTGTTGTTGTTGCTTATGTGGCATCGTTTATCTTAAAACAATTTACAAGGCTTATGAAGGATGACATGGAAGGAATCTCAAGGAAGGAATTTCGACTTTGGTTTAATGATGACCAATTGATAATACTTGGGAGGGTACACGCAGAAAAAGATATCAAGGATGAACTAGGCTTCGGTTCGATGGTGACCGAACGACGATGTACGGAAAAATAATCACATTTAAATAGTAGACGACTATATAAATTCAATATAATCAAATATTTGTTGAGGATTAAAGTATGTAAAAGTTTCACTTTAAGTAGTTGTTGTAATAGAAGAATTTATATTAGAAATATACTAATCGACATGATCCGTGTATATGTTTTAATTATATGTGGTGGCTAAGTGTCACAAAAATTTAATAACTCGTTGTTATATTATTTTTCAAATATACATGTCTTTAAAAGTTGAGATAACTATATTAATGATAAAAAATATGTCACAATTGGTATTTTTTTATTAGTTGGTTCCCAAATTAAAATTTATAGTTTCACCGATTAATTTTTGAATACTAGTCATAGCTTAGAACTTGTTTATAAAACATGTTTAGTAACCTTGAGTACGTCGTGTAGTAATGTCGAGATCGGATAGATTGAAATAAGCCGGAATCAAATAAATATTTTTATGCGCTAGTTGGGCTCGGTGTGAGCTCAATCCAACACATCCGCGGCAAACGACACAAATACAGAACCAACCCCACTGTGACTTTGGTTGTCTCGACACACAATGAAACAAAGACCTGTTCAATAAATTTTATTAGCTAAACTCACTGTCATTGTATTCTTTGTATTGGGAGATTAAGACTTAAGTGTAGTGACCGAAATAACAAAAAGTCAAAAGTACTAAAACTCCTCACTGAGGTTTGACCCATATTCAATAACACAACCTACCGGAATTACTTACAACACAATAATATTTTCTTACTAGGTTTGGTAAAAAGGAAGTTTGAGGTAAAAGAGCTAGATGAAAACACCCCTTTCTGGGCTGTCAATCAGCGGGCAAATGGACCCTTTTATGAGCTGAAAATTAGCGGCCAAACGGCCCCTTTATGACCTGAAAATCAGCGGGCAAACGACCCCTTTAGAGGCTGAATTCAGCAGCTACAAATGCACTCTTGGTGCAGGAAATAAACAAGCAAAACGCACCCCTTTAGGGGCTGTATTGCAGCAGAAAAACACCCCTGTTGGGGCTGTGTTACAGCAGACAAACACCCTGTTGGGTGGCTGCGTTGCAGCAGACAAACACCCCTTTGGGTGGCTGCGTTGCAGCAAACAAACAAGCACACAAATAAACCAAGTTTCTACACTTTAGTACATTTGAAATCAAAACCAAACAACCCTTCTTGTGTCTTACTGTTTACCGAACGAAATCAAACAAGTATCACCACTCAGTATCTATAGAAGATAGTCTAGTGATAACAACAGTCGGGTACTACCCGTCATGATTTCTCGACTTACCACCCTAGTGGGTACGGGTTGCACGAGCCAAGCCACAAGCAAGACTAAGCTGAATAGGATTACTAGTACGCCAACGAGACAAGCTAAAAGGAATACCCATAAGCCGATACATGTTTGAAAAATAAGCCAAAAATAATCCTAAGCTGAATTATGCATAAACCTGTTTTCACATGTTTTAAGTTTTGGTTTTGGTGTTTTTCCCTTTTTACAGCCACAACGCAACAACATTTAGTAATGAAAATTTTCCAACAACATTATTATCAATGATTTAACACCAATATAATTCAACACGCCTTTTTATTTATAAGTTGCCAATGAACAAGAATTTGTTAGGTCACTAGTTTTACAACACAAGCTTATATAGAAAGAGATAAGGCGATTGAACAAGTATCAAACACACACACAAACAATATAAGACACGGTTATGCGTAGGTGAGTGAATGAATAGAAAACTTGAACAACCCACCCTCAAATGAGGGTTTACAATAGTTTATATAGGCAAGGAGCTAGGGCAACACTCCCTCTCCTTCCCTATTCCTTATTGGGCTTGGGCCTCAGCTTATGGGCCTTCTACATAAGCTGGACCTTAAACAAACATAAAGGCCAGAATAAAGCTACCTATTACATATGAAATATAAATACTTGAAATACTGTTTAGGAGTGATTCCAACAATCTCCCCCTCAAGTATATATATGAATAACGGTGAAGGCGTTGATGTAATAGTAGCTGTGACGTCTTCTGACATTCTCCTTTCTTGTGAGAAGAATTGCCTTGGTTCGAACAATCTCCCCAGTGTAGAGAGATAGTTATCTTTGTGCAGTTTTGCTTTGACGTCATCATTAACTTTGTTCTTTGATTTATTGTTCTTTGTGGTGAAAGTGATAGTATGTTGTTGTCAGCATCAGTCTGCCTCAGGTCTGCTTCGCTGCTCCAGTGTCTCCACGTCATTCTTCAACATGCTCACACGCTCTTTGACGGTGGAAATCAATACTGATGAAGTTCTGCAAGTCTTTGACTTTGTAGATTCTTTGATTGAAGAAGAATCATTCTGACTGTTGTGTTGCTTTTGAATAGAACTTCCATTAGTAATGAAGTTGGCGTGAGCATGAGAAGAATCAGCACGATCATCCCGCTCCGGAGCTTCCATAAGAAGAAAACATTTCAAACGGTTAGTGATAAACGGTTTCCGGCACTTACAAGTTTGAACTTCGAGGGTGTTAACAGCATAGTGTGAAAACACAACTCTAATTCTTACAAAGGCCGTTCCTGAACTGGAGTCCCACAAGTGAGATAACGCGACGTACCGAAGTACATCTACAGTTCAGATGAGTCGCTGAGGTACACCGAAGCATCACCTCACGACTGTAGACCGTTTGAGACACACTCCGCGTAATCCACGGGGAGTTACCGAAGCGACCTGCTGTCAGGGCTGTTTGATGTTGACCCTGGCAGGAGTTTCCATTCAATCACTGAGGATCACAGATGTGAACCTCTCATAAATGTTCTCGACAGATTGCTAAGATCTGTGAAGGACTCGATATGAACCACTGAATCACTGAAGATCTTATTTGTTGATCAACAAGTGATTAAATGTCAAGTGTTCCTAAGAGATCTTTTGATGAATCTCGTGGCTCTAGACTCAACAGTGCGTTTTGGTTTTCCTGAGCGGAGACTAGGGAGAGGGTCTCCTTCTTCAATACCAGCGATCTCTAAGAGAAAGCCAATAGATTATGTAGGGTTCCCTGTGAGAATGAAACAAGTTTCTGTTGAGAGAAACTTGAGTGGCTAAGAAAGTTTAGTGCATGCGTCACTGGGTCCATGACGACTTTTAATCTTCAATACCGGTGTCACTGAGTGACAACCAGTAGCATATGAATTGAACCCGGTGTCTGCCCTAAGTTGAATAATCTGGAGGGCTATTTCTTTTCACCCTTTACTTTGCATTTCTTTTTGATTCTTCAACTCCTTCTTTCTCCGATTCTCATTTTTTTATTTTTTACAATCATTCCTAAGGACTTCTAACACTAACTAATGGTAGTGTCCTTGGGTAGATCCCTCCGGCTCTGGCGGATCATAGGACGGTTATTCCTAACCTTAGTCACCTTATAACTCCATGACTAACCTATGTTTGCCATTAAAACCACTGTAAGTGAAAAATATCTCTCAAAGGGTTTGTAGATGAAAAAACATGTTTGAACCACAGTGAGAGATAAGTTTTTGCATAAATACTCCCCCTTCACATGTGCTTAATAGTTTTAATGGTTAACTGCACAGTGAGGAAAGAGCGCGCACTTTTTGAATTGATCCACTAACGATAGACAATCTCCCGCGAGACACGGTTACGTTGAATAGTTAAAGAGATACATTGTCAGTTTTTAGGTGACAACTAGCTCTAATAACTACCTTGAAGGTGTAGACAAACCTTGGAAGGTTGCCAAACCCGTCAGAGTTCATGTCTATCAAAAGTTTCTCGAATGGTACTTTCTACTCAGACAAGTCCTTTGCGAGACACGTTTACATCACTAGTGAACTAGCTTGAAATTATTACCCGTCCAGGACAAGTCTTTTCGAGTTGCAGACAGTTAAGGATCGTCAATTCATTGGTTAAGTCTTTGCACACGAGGAAGCCAAGGGGCTTGCACATGTTGCTTTACAAAACATATTTCTTATCACACAATTTTCTCCCCCTCAAAAATGGCATATAAGATGTTATTTTTGAAACATTTTGAGAATAAATATGACCATTTTGAGTGTTGCGGGAAGAGTGACCACTGTGAACAATTTGTGAACAAAGTTTTCATCAAATACTCCCCCTCAACTAGTGATATAAACGGTTGAGGTTTTGAAATCATATGGGGAAGTACTTGTCCTTTTTGAGCAAAACCTTGAAAAGTGAAAGGTTTGATAGGTTTTACTCAAAAATAAGAAGCTTTCGCTCCTTTTATAAGGATTGTGGCACTGAGGCGTACCACAGGGTCCTTTCTTGACAATTGCGGGTTGTACACTGTTATGTGTGCACAAGCCATTCACATATATAAACATTCATCCAAAATTATATGAAGGAAACAATTCAAGGGGTACCAGGAAGTGCAGTGATGTTCCCAGGAGTGCGCACAGGGCGTTGAAAGCCGGTGATGTTTATCCTGGGTCTACCACCAACATAGCTCTCCAGGCGTCTGAACTGATCCCTTCTGAACAACCGTTCATCAATCATAGTGATGATACGCCTCACATTCCTCCTGTCCTGAGAGTTCCAGCGCTTAGGATTCCCAACCTTCAGACGTATATCCTTCAATCTGTACGCCAATCCATCTCTAACCATCTTCAAGGTATGATCCCCGAATTTGTGGAGCTCACTACACGCCATTAAGCAGTTTCTGCGAAGTTCACTGCGGTAAACAATGCCGAAAGGTTTGCTGATGAGCGTGAGTTGTGTGAGCTGGTTGATGTCAGGAAGGTCAAGCTGTGGTGGAGTGAAGTTTACACGTTTCTGATATGATTCAACAGCCATCTGGATATCTTCGACACATTCTTTGATCACAATGCGTCTAATGAAGATGAGAAGTGACTTGATAAATTCACGTTGAACTTCAGTCGAGAACTGTCTCATACGACCCTGTACTTTGGCAAGGTACATGTCTTCGATGTCGTTGAGTGACAAGTTCTCAAAGTCAGCTTCTGAGAATTCATAGTCCTGTTCATCTTGTCGTTTGACTATGATATTCTTCAAGAATGTGTAGTCCCACTTAGACTTGAGATCAATGTGTTTGATGGCCACGATGTCCTTAGAGCTGTACACTGCATGTTGAGACTTCTGAACCAGGCAGCTTCTGTAGTAGATTCGTCGGCGTTCAGGCCAATGATGAATCCCATACAATGCATCTTGGTCGTATGCTTGCACGTTGTCAGAAAACAAGTGAGTTGCACGTTCCTCGATAGCTATGCAGTTTGAGTAACAAGCCGCTGGGAATGGAAGAGTCAAAGATGTAGCGTATTTTCGTGAACCATCGCCACCATGGAGAAGAAAATCCAGGTCTTTGTTGAAGAAATGTCTGAAAGGAATCCTTGGTTCTTCTGGTTGGCCGATTGTTGGTAGAGGTTTGGTCCAGTCAGTGTAGTATGGAGGGTTGTTCCGTTTAGTGAAGTCGATGTTTGCTTCTGGGTTGAGCCAATCCATGTTGTTAGACATGGCTCGAGCAATGTTTTCAAGGTGATATTCAACCTCGATTGCACTTTCCGAGCTATTTTTCAACAGAAGGAATGCTTCATTTTTGATGCGCTTCAACTCGGATTTCGTCATCTTCTTCACACGGAATCGTTCTTGCAAGATTTTTGCATGCTCCAGTGTACTACCGTCTACCAATTCTTGACCTTCTTCAGGGTAGGGAGTGTTGTTAACAAGTGTGGAGAACCATTCAAATTCTGCGGTTGTATCGTCATCAAGCCATGATACGACGTCTGGCTGAGTCGTCTTTTTCTTGTTTTTAGAAGGCTTTGATGATGATTCGGGTATCTTCACTTGTTTGGGAGAGGAGGGTTGTTGTTGGGGCTCAAGGACCTCTTCATCGTCACCACCCGTATACTCAAAGTGATCACCAGTTTTGTGAGTCACGGGTGGTAACTCGGAATCGTCCCGAGGTTTATCAGTTGAAGACCGTGGTGGAGAAGATTTTTGTTGTGCAGAAGTTTGATGTGGAGGAGGTGGCATAGATTTAGATTGACCAGACTGCTTCTGACGTTTAGGTGCAGAGTCCTTATCCTTATCATCGTCATCTCTTGGTCTTTTGGGTTGAGTGGCTGACTCTTTGCATGATGATCTGAGTTGATAGTCAAGTAGAATTTCGAAAAATTTAGCCTCATCTGAAGTAAACGTTCCAGATCTCTTTGACATTTGCATCACTAGTTTAGCGATTAACTCAGATTCGGAGAGATCAGCTTCTTTTGCCATTGTATGTTTGACCAATGCTACGATGTTAGGGGTGAGTTGTCTGGAAAATACTTCTTTTGTCACACTGGGGACAGTGTCGAGAAGAAACTTGTGGGTTTGTTCTCTTGCTGACTTTTCCAGTTCCTTTTGGACTTTTGGAACGATATCCTGAAGGTACTTTTGAGTATAACCTTCAATCATTTCATTTAGTTCCCCCTGACGATGACTTCTCATGAATTCCTGAATAGCTTTCCTTTCCTTTTGCATCTTTTCATTCTCGTTATACAGATGCTGTATGTGATCAGCAAAGAAATTCAGCTTCTTGTTGAGCACGTCTTTCTTTCTGACTTGTTTGACAGCTTTGGTAATCCGTTCATGAGCTTGAGAAATCCAAGATTTAGGTGGTTTCTTCACTGATTTGGATGATGATCTGGTTGACTTTGTTGATGGTGGTGGTGATGAATGAGATGAAGAGTCCGATGATGAGGAGACATGAGGAGACTTCATGTCCTTAGGAGTTTCAGAGGTTTTCTCCTTTGAGTGAGTTGGACTGTCCAGAAGAAACTTTGTATAATCATCCTCGTCATCCTTAGACTTTTCTTTCTCAGTTTCCAGTTTCTCAAAGTCATACTCAATAGTGTCTTCAACAGGCTTTTGTTGTTGCACAAGAGGGGTGGCACCAGCTCCCTTATCGGGTTGATTAACCGCATCAGGAGATGGTTTAGAGTGGGCAGCACCACTTGAGCCTCCGGGGCCACCCATTTGATCTTTAGCAAATTCAGCGGCCTTTTGAGTGTGTCGGACATTGTGAAACTTTTTCCTGTATGATTTATCCAATTGCTCTTCATCATCTTCAGAGCTTTCATCTTGAGGTACAAGTGCAGTAGTCTTCTCTTTTCCTTTAATAGTTTGAGGACTTGGAGGTTTTGGTACTGAGGGATTTTCATCCTTTGCAGTTTCAGAGTATGAGATCTCTTCGTCTGATTCAGTAGCCTCAGAGTCCTCGTCCCTAAGCTGTCTTTGTGGTTCAAGTGAAAGGATCGGAGTGGCTTCTAGAGAAGGAACTTTCTTCTTAGGAGTGGGTTTCCTCTTTGGAATGGGTTTCTTCTTAGGAACATTCCTTTGACTATCTGTACTTGTGACACTTCCTGTACTTCCTCTTCTGGTTCTCCTGACAGGTGTTCCAGAAGATTTTTCGTCAAGATGACCAACTTTGCCTTGTCTGACTGCTTCCAGATATCTCTTGTACGTTTCGAGCTTTCTGACATCTTCAGTTAGAAGGAAATCTGGGAGCACAGCACCTTGTTTCTTTGTGGACGTTTCCTTGATTCTGACAGAGAGAATAGGTTCAGTCAACATGTCGTGATTGTCGGGGTCATTGAGCCTCTTGGGAATATCAGGATGAAGTCCAAGTGCTCTCTGTATCAACAGTTTAGTGTATCTGATGTAGGGAATCTTTGAGCCAAGTTTGTTGAGAAATGACATCATGTCATCCCAAATCAGAGCTTCAATAGCGATGTGTTTCATGTTGACGAATGCCCAAAATATTTGCAGTTCTATGAGCTTAGGATGCTCATAGCCGCTATCACGACCAGAAACGGACTTGGTGATGATCATGTAGAGCGTTCTCCACGGTTGAGGAATACTCTTGAGCTCTACGTGAGAGTGTTTAGTGATTACTCCTGTAGCTTCATCATAACCGATATCGATTAAGAATTGGAGAGTGAGCTCTTCAGTAGGTGTGGCATAAAGTTTGTCAGGTTCGACTTCAGGAATTAAGAGAACAGCCCTTAAGTCTGCAGGTGTGATGGTGACTTGTTTATGGTTCAGAGTCACCGTCACTGCAGTCCTTCCTTTGACCCTTTCCATGGTGTTCCAGAACTGTTGGATATAGATCTCAGGAACTGTTGCAGAATGTGTGAGCATGTTCTGATATGGATGAGACCTCAGAATGTCAATAGCGATTAAGCATGAAGACTCAGAGCAAGTGAGAGTGCTGAAGTCAACTCGGAGATTATTCTTTCCAATCTTCATTGGATAGCCATGAGGATAGATATCAGCAATGGAGAGAACATTTGGTGCATCCATGTTTGGTTGAGCAGCCATGTCGTGATCTGAAATAATATTAGCCAAAAGAACCAACATATCGAAAGACATAATGTTAGTCAACAGAAGGTCTTATTGTCTAGTTATTTAATGTACAACGTCAATGATTGTTACGAGTCCTAAGTCACTTGTATGTCCAATAATCTAATGACGTCGTGAAATGTATCGTGAGTTAGTTAACTTTAAGTTTTAAAGTTTATGTTATCACTTATTGTTCACAACATATCAAACGTTTTGGTTTATTAGTGACATTATTGGATTCGTGACGTTATGATAAGTTTATTAACAAGTTTTGTACACGTAACAATTCATAATGAAGGTCAAAATGGCTTAAGCGTAGTATTGACAAAGTTACGCGTAAACAGTCGTGACATAAGCGTAGGCGAAAGCTTATGCGTAGGATCCTATCTTATGCGTAAGAAATGTTACGCGTAGGAAAAAAGGGGACCTTACGCGTAGAGCTTACGCGTAGGCGTATAAGAACCTTACGCGTAAGGCTTACTCGTAAGAGTAGACCTTATGCGTAGAGGTCACTGTTTACGCATATCCTTCACAGGATACGCGTAGTCCCACTGTAGAACCTTAAGCGTAGAAGCTACGCGTAAGACAAGTCTTACGCATAACAATCTACGCGTAAGGTAATCCTTATGCGTAGATAATCAAATGACCTTGATTCTGAATTATAAGTGTAGCAATCCTGAAATAAATCCATCAAATCATTAATATTGACACATACATTCAGTTTATCAATAGAACATGGCACTAACATATGTTAAACAGTTATGCGTAGAATTGCATACGCGTAGACTAAACCCTAGATCTACGCGTATGGAATCTAGCCATGGATTATGCACCAAACTTTTTCTGGTAGCTCTAAGGTGTTGTATGATCATATATACCAAGTTATAACATCTAACTCATGGTGAATCAAAAATACCCAATCTTATGAACCTTAAACCCTAATTTCAAAATCTGAATTAATCAGTGTTTCTGGGTGGTTATAGAGCAAAGATATGATTAATTCAACATTATATGAACATAACCCAGCAATATTTAGACCAAAAAACACTTCTCATTTAGAAGAACCCAAATTCACGCATAAACCCTAAGTTTCAAAATCAATCAATTTATGTTTCTGGGTAAGTTTTGAGGATAAAGATATCATCATTGATGCTAAAGGCACGTTTTGAATCAATCTTTTTAACCAAAAACACACACACAATGATTATGTGATCATACGCTTATGCGTAGATCACAAAATCACGCGTAACACACATTTTAGCCGTAGGATTTTCGTGATATTAAAACCCTTAGCTTAAAACAATGTTTGGATCATTAAAACACTTACGATTAGATGATCAGAACAACGGATTTCTTGAATGAATCTTAGGCGTAGATGAGATTAGGTTTAGTAATAAATGTGAGTGAAAGAATTAGGTGGAGAGGTGTTTTATTAAAGTTAACTTTAATCTTTTGGCAGTTTTAGTCCCTCCACCTTTGCCTTTTTCAAACCAAGCCTTTTAACTTCCATTTAGGTTACCAGACAAAGATTTTTGAGAAAGAATCATGACGACACTCCCCCTCGACTTGAGAAAATAGTGAAAGGTTTTTAATTAAAGTCCGAGGAGTGTCTTTGAACCAGAAATTTACCACCATTTGTAAAGAATCAACCGAGATGTGATAACATGCAAGTACACAGATGTTTTGAAACAGTTAATGGATTATTTTCTCCCCCTCAACACTTGATCGGAAAAGTACTGAATTTTGACAGATTAAAGTGTTGACGGAAGAAAAGTACTTGCCATGTTGATAGAAAATAGATGAGGAGAATATTTTTTGTTGTTTTATCAGGTTTTATATTTTTGTATTTTGTTTTTGAAAGATTTTATTTATTTACAAGAGATGTTTTGGTGTTTGACATGTTTTTAAGACGGTTTTAAGAGGTCATCCAGTTCCTCTTGAGTCAAACACCTCATACCAATTCGGTGGACCAACTCATTAAACCGAGCGGGAGGCAAGGCTTTGGTGAGCAGATCTGCCAATTGGTATTCAGTACCCACAAAGTATAATTCAACGGTACCCTGTTCCACATGATCCTTGATGAAATGATAGCGTAGATCGATGTGCTTTGATTTCGAGTGCTGAACTGAGTTGCACGAGATTGCAATGGCACTCCGATTGTCGCAGTACATCGGGATTCTGTCAAATACATAACCATAGTCTTTGAGTTGTGTTCTCATCCAAATGACTTGAGCACAACACGCGGACATGGCTACATATTCTGCTTCAGTTGATGACAGCGATGTACAATCCTGCTTCTTTGATTGCCAAGACACCAGTTTATCACCGAGAAATTGTAGAGCTCCTGAAGTACTTTTCCTTGAGTCTAAGCATCCTGCGTGATCAGCGTCTGAAAAAGCGATTAGTTCAAAACCAGAATCCTTCGGATACCAGATCCCCAAATTAATGGTTCCCTTTATGTATCGGAGGATTCTTTTAGCCTCAGAGAGGTGGGTTTCAGTTGGTCGCGACTGATAACGGGAGCATAGATAAACGGCAAAGACAGTATCAGGTCTGCTAGCTGTTAGATACATGAGGGACCCAATAATACTTCGGTATTTGGTGGGGTCAACTAATTTCCCATGTAAATCAGCATCTAGCTTCTTGGTATGAGCCATGGGTGTGGCATAAGTATCACAGGTATTCATTCCAAATTTGTTTAACAGTTCAAGGGCATATTTGGACTGACTCAAGAAAATACCACGGGGTGATTGATGAACTTGCAGTCCTAGAAAGAACGTAAGTTCACCCATCATGGACATTTCAAAATTTTTCTTCATGAGTTTTGCAAAAGCGATTGAAAACTTTTTATGTGTTGACCCAAAAATGATGTCATCCACGTAAATTTGAACAATTAAGATGTGTGCCCCGTGATATTGTATGAAAAGAGTTGGGTCAACCGAGCCTTTGGTGAAATTATTGGCAATGAGGAAAGATGATAGCTTATCGTACCATGCCCGAGGGGCTTGTTTGAGACCATAAAGAGCTTTTTTCAGTTTGTAGACATGGTTCGGGAACTCAGGATCAACGAATCCATCTGGTTGGCTGACATAGACCGTTTCTTTAAGTTGCCCATTGAGAAACGCCGTTTTGACATCCATCTGATAGACCGTCATGTTCATGTGAGCCGCGAATGCAAGAAATATCCGAACAGCCTCAAGACGAGCAACCGGAGCAAAAGATTCTTCAAAGTCTATCCCTTCTTCATGACGATAACCCTTAGCAACTAGCCGTGACTTGTTTCGGATGACATTCCCTTCAGCATCCAATTTGTTTTTCCAAATCCATTTTAGACCAATGACGTAGACCCCTGTTGGTCTTTCAACCAGTTCCCATACTTCAAGACGTTTGAATTGGTTGAGTTCTTCTTGCATGGATTCAATCCAGTTGTCTTTTGTCATTGCGTCTTTAATGTTTTTAGGTTCTGATTGGCAGACAGTGAGTGCATAAATGCAGTGTTCACCATCTGAGTGAAGACGTTGTCTCGTAACGACTGGTTGATTCGGGTTGCCAATGATGTTAGCCAGAGGATGGTCTTTTGTCCATCTATGTGTAGAGGGTTGATGTTGGTATACATTGTGCAGATTCTGAGGATTCAAATGGTTTGTTGAAGATTCCGCAACATCTGGTGCAGCAGTCTCATTAGCAAACGGGTTGAAGAACGCATTTGGATCAAAATCTGCAGGTGGGGGTACTTCATTCAGAGTATCATCAGCTGGTTCATCATTGTTGGAAGCGGTGTGTTCAACTGTTGTGTTGGAGTCAATTGGTGTAGGTGCATCTTCAACAGTAGTTGTTGTAGCAGGTGTATCAGGTATAGGAATATTATCAGGTTGTGCAGCGGAAACAGCGGATACACCAGGAGCACATTCATCAATATCGTCACAGAACAGAGGAGCAAATAACCTTTCCATTTGTTGACGAGTTAGCTGAGGGCTTTCTTCAGCTGATGATGGGGGTTGAGGGAAGTTTAAACGGTTGTGACCGGGTTCTAAGCTGTTATACTCAGAAGCCATTTCCGTGAGTTCATCGAAATGAGCATGAATCGTTTCTATAACCTCCTTAGTTCGACGATTCCAGATTCGGAAACCTTTAGAATTGTCACAGTATCCAATAAAGACTCCAATATCAGCTTTGGCTTTTAGCTTTCCAAAATCATCACGATCATTATTTGGATAGCAGAGGGATCCAAATACATGAAAGTGTTTGAGGTTCGGTTTATAGTTGTGGACAAGCTCAAAAGGTGTTTTGTTGTGGCGTTTTGTGATCATGGAACGGTTTTGAGTATAGCATGCAGTAGATACAGCTTCCGCCCATAAGTAATCTGGAAGTTTAGCATTGATTAACATTGTTCGTGCAGCTTCCACTAACGTTCGGTTTCGTCTTTCAACAACTCCGTTTTGTTCAGGTGTCCGTGCAATGGATGTTTGATGCTGAATTCCCACTTTCTCATAAAATTCACGAAGGGTTTTGTTAACAAATTCAGTTCCTTTGTCTGTTCTGATGATTCTGACTGTGTTGCGGAGCTGAACCTGTATCTTTGTGAGAAAGGTGATGATCATTTGTGGAGCTTGGTCTTTGCTACGAAGAAAGTAGACCCAAGTCCATCGAGAGTAGTCATCAACGATTACTAAGATGTAACGTTTGCCATTTATCGTTTGCACGCGCATTGGGCCACACAAATCCATGTGAAGAAGATGAAGTACATGCTGAGAGCTGTGTTCCACCTTTGAAGGAAAATGAGCACGAGTGCTTTTCCCTTGTTCACAGGCTGAGCAAAGGTGATCTTTTGAATACCGGAATCGTGGGAGTCCTTCAACTAGTTTGTGTCGAGCAAGGTTGGTGATGGTTTGAAAGTTTAGATGTGAGAGACGACGGTGCCATAGCCAAGATTTTGTTGATGTTGCCTTAGAAAGTAAGCAGATGGGAGATGAAGCAACCATGTCTTGCATAGAGATAGTGTAGAGACTAGAATTACGCGAGCCAGACATAAGGTCGTTTCCTTGTAGGTCACGAATGAAACAAGTTTTCTCCCTGAAAGCGACCTCCAAATCTCCATCACAAAATTGACCTACTGAAAACAGATTGTGACCGAGGCCTTCCACATAGTAAACCCTGCTGATTTCGATGTTCCCATTAACATAATCTCCGTAGCCCATGATGGCTGCGAAGTGATCGTTCCCGAATCTGACAGTGCCAATGAACTTTGCAATAAAGTTTGATAACAGTTTAAGATTGCCTGTCATGTGTCGGGAACATCCGCTATCAACAATCCAGAGAATGATCTGTATCACCTGCATTACACACAGACGACACAGATGGAATAGAAGTAGATGTGGAACCCAAAATGTTAGAGGGTTCCAAAGCAGGTATATCAGATATACACACATTCATAAGTTTAGGAATCCATTTAAATCCTAGTGTGTTATATATCCATTTTTGCCATCTATAACTACTCTTTGCTTTAGTCTTAGTGAAATCACTAGGTGGTACAACATTCTTAGGAGGTGAAGCGGGAGCTACTGTGATAGCAATGGTTGCCTTAGAATCTAAAGATGGTGGTTTACCAAGCACAGACTTTGAATGATTAGTTGGCCTAGAGGTATTCCGATTCTTAGGATTCCGGAATCTAGAGATTATAGCTTTAGCAACACATTTGTCATGACAATCAGAATTCATACTTTTTTGACAAATATCACAAGGTGCATCAGACTGAATATCAAAGGTACTTAACGGTTTAGCATTCGTTACATCACTATTTCTATTACATTTGCCAGACGCAATATCTATAGTGGAAGTAACATGAGTTTTATTCAGAGTCCTAGGGTGTTCTTCTACTTTAGCATTCCTTATTGATCTTTTCTTAGGTCGCAACTTCCTATTCTTCGTTTGGGTGCTCCTAGGCTGTGAAGTGCGGACGTTTGGAAAAGATGCAACTATTCCTGTTTCAGTAGAGGGAAACACATTAGCAACTTGTGATTTGGCAGTGGGAATTCTAGGTTCACGATTACTAAGTGTGACTGGTGCTAATCTCTTAATCACAGTAGGCGGGAGTAGTTCATACTTTCCTAACATTTCCCGTAACTTAGAGATGGTGTGAATCAGATCTTGATTTTCAGAACGAATATTACCAGCAAAATTCAGGACTTCTCTAGTGTGAGCTAGATAGTGATCAAGTTCATTAGATGCTTCATCTCGAGTCTTTTTGAGTAAATCAAATATGACACCATATTCCTGTTTAACTTTTAAAAGTTCTTGTTCATATTTTGAGATTTGACTTTTCAAAGACACGTTTTGATCATCTAGTTGAACAATTTTAGGATCAGAAGATTTGGCACTCAATTGAGCGATTTTCTTTTGAAAACTAAGTTGATGGTTGTGAATATCTTTTTCACACCATTGAAGACGACGTTTTGCATTGTGAATTTCCGTGTGTAATCGTTTATTTTCTGCTTTTAAAGACTCGATCTGAAGCACATTATCGGTGTTCTCAACAGTTACAACAGTGTCAACAATATCAGCAGAGATATGATCAGATGCATATGGCAACGAATAGAATAGCACAACATTATGGATATCAGCACAGATAACATCTTCCAAGAGTCGATCAACATCTTTTCTCAACAGTTTCTTTTTCCGTTTTGTGTTAGTAATAGATGTTTCTGTTTTCTCGAAAACGTTTTTCATTACCCCAAGTTCCTTATGAAAATCCTTTTCCCAGGCAATTGCACAACTTTTCAAGTTTTTAACATTAGGTAAAAGATTTTTCTGAAAAATGTCTCTTTGTTCTCGCGCCAGAGGCGATTGAAAATGTTCAACTTTTATTTCAGATCGATATTCTATCTCATGTTGTAAAATTTTGAGGTCAGCCATGAAAATGTCAAAATATCGAAGAATTTTTCGATTTTCAGGTTGTGAGTTTACTTCGCTAATGGAAGGTAAAGGACCATAAGTTTGTGCAAAGACTGTTTTGGGATTAACAATAGAAGACTCGGGTGTTTTGATGATAACCCTTGGTGTGTTGGAAGAATCCGTTGGTGTGACGAAAGTGACCGCATTTTTATAATTAAAAGGTTTGTTGTAAACAACATTTTTTAATTTTGATCGACTCTCGTCTTCTGCATCTAATTCCTCTTGACGATGGTATTCAACAACACTCATGACAGTATTATCAATTTTGTATTGTGCACTGGAAACTTCAGGAGTTGGTTTGAATGTTTTTAGTGAAAGCTTTGGTTTGTAATCAGCTAGATTTTTACCATATCCATTTGGATTAGGTTTTAAGGTAAACTTTTCAATAGCTGTTACTGATTCACCATGTTTGTAAACAACAGTTTTAAACTCTTTAAGTTTGTTTTGCAAACCGAGAATTTCTGCAAGAAGGTCATCTACCCGATTCGTTGAATGCTTTTTGTATGCGGAGAACTGTTTTTGACAATTTAACAACTCAGCCTTAGCTTTTTGATTTTCCAAGGTGAGAGCGTTAATTTGTTTTTTATGTTCATGTTTCAGTTGTTCTAATTCGGACAACAAAGCATTCTTCGAGGCGGCTAGATCACGCATCTGTCTCTCTAAATATTTTTCGTTTTGATGAGATTTTGCAAAAGCGGCTTCAAAACCTTTTTCACGGTTTTCTTGAGTTTTGAAAAAGTTGAGTTGCATTTGTAAACATTCAAAATCCTTGGTTAACAGTGCATTTTTACGTTTTAAGGACTGATTTAATGCATAACATTCCTCCATTTTGATTTTATGGTCTTGAATTAACCGAGCAAAATCTGGATGAGGCAACAGATCATCTTGTTCAACGTGAGTCTCAACATGATCATTCTTTAGATCCTCAAGTACGACCACAGAGTCAATTTGATTGTCAAGGGGGACCATAAGGTCATCTTGATCGTCAAATGTAACTACAGGGTTAACTTGAAAATCATCAGAGGAAGATGTAGAAGACTCATTTTGAACAGTCTGATCCGTGCCGGATTCAGATATTGGCGGAGATATTAGTTCAGATATGATGATGGTTTGTTCGGGTACCTGAGACAAGCCATCAGTGTCATACACTGGGCCTGAATCACTCATGTGCAGCTCATGCATATTAGCCATCAACATAACAGCTGCATTAGCCTGCAAGTCCTCCATATCATCATCTGAGTCTGCATCTGCCATAAAGCTCTGTTCTTTGTTTGTAAGAGATTCACCAGCTTCATCCTTAAGAGCCAAAAGTAAGGCCTCTTTGAAATAAGCACTGCCCCTAGTCCTTGGCTTTGGGCATGCATTAGCCAGGTGTCCCTTTTCATTGCAGTTGTAGCATCTAAGACCATTTAACCGATTCTGAGCATTACCCTGTTCCACCACTTGAGCTCTGTTGTTATTCCTACCCACAGCATTAAACCCTTGACCACCTCCCATCTGACGACCATAATCACGATTCTGAACTTCAACACGTCCATTGTTCACAACAGCTTGAGTCCGTGTGTTAGATGAGGAACGAATACGATTGTTGGATTTGTTGGTGTAACGGCCAAATGCATTAGCAATCATCACAAATCCTTGTTGCAATGCTTCGAATGGATCGATTTCCTCAGTAGCTTCACTGACATATGCTTGAGCATTGTTGCTGTATGGGACCAATTGATTTTGTTGAGGTTGAGGTTGTTGCTGTGAAGGTGTGTTGGAAGCAGGTGGTTGAGTTGCTGGTTGAGAGGGATAAGTCTGTTGAGCATACAAGGCAAGTTGTTGATTGTCCGGTTGTGACTGTTTAGCAATTTGAGCACGGAGAATCCTTTCCCGATCAACTTCCTTTTCATGAGGCTTCAAGTAATCGTACAACAATCCATAAGTAGAATGATGCATGTTCTTCGCTTGACGGAGAAAAATGACATACTTCTCCCATTCTGGACCAAGACTACTCAGGAACTTAGTATTCACTGCAATTCTTGGCATGATGATGTTGTGTTTATCCAAATCATTGATGATGTCTGAAAATCGGTGATGATATGACTCAAGTGTCTCTCCAGGTTCAATCATGAAGTGTTCATAAGCCAAGTAAATTTTGGATTCCAAATCCTCCTGATTGAGTACAGATCCTTCCATAAGTAGACGAATGTGATCCCACATTTTTTGTGCAGTCTTTTGAGCATCAACACTACGAAGAATTGGGTTTGGTAATCCTAAGAGGATGTATTCCATTGCAAGTTCATCAGCTTCATAGTGTAGAAGTTCTGTAGGATTTAAGTCTGCAACAGTAGCAATGTTGGTTTGTTCATCTCTTGGTGGAACAGCAGTTGGATCTCCGGGTATAGTGACAATAGGCATCTCAAATGGACCTTCTAAGATAACCTTCTTTAAGAACTTTCCGTGTGGCTTCTTCAGATCACAAAACCTAAAGAACCTTATCACCCATTGATCGTAGTTTCCTGGAGTGAGCATTGGAGGTCTATCAAGTGATCCAGCTTCATGAATTGATTGTTGGCTGCTTAAAGCTTCACACATCTTAGCAAACCAAGTGGGTTCCTTCATAGTTGTCCGTGATGGATGTTGATTGAAATCAGTTGTGTAGGGTTGAACTTGAATGCTTGGTTGTGGTTGAACCATTTGTGGTTGTGGAATTGCACCAAGTTGTGGAGTATGTTGCTGATTAAATTGTTGTTGATAAATTGCTTGTTGTTGATTCCATTGTTGATGTTGTGGAGTTAATTGTTGTTGTTGTTGATTATAAGTGTGAGGGAAATAGTTAGAGTATGGTGGTTGAGACATGATGATAAACTTGTGAAGTAAGAATGGATCTTTGTAGTCGAATGAATCTTTGTTGATGAAGTAGCCTTAGGCGTAGAAATGACAAGAACCAAGTAGCACTTAGGCGTAAAAACACCAAAAGTTACGCGTAACAAGAATAGTTACGCGTAGGATTTAGCTTACGCGTAAGCAGGAAAAAAGACTAAAGTTACGCGTAAACAGTAAGTTAGGCGTAGAAAGTTAGGCGTAGGATTACCTTATGCGTAGGACTAAGTCTACGCGTAAGATGAATCTTAAGCGTAAGATTTTCTACGCGTAAGCTTTATGCTTAAGCGTAAGATTAGGGTTTTATCCCAAGTGATCTTTTACACTTCACAGTGCAAGAGATATCCAAAGTCGACGTATTTTCAGACTTATCCAAGTAAGAAAACACGGAATAAACCAGAAAATTGAAGATCAAACCAAGGAAAGTCTTACGCGTAAATTTAGGGTTTTGATACGCGTAAGATTACTCGTAACTTTGATTCTATCCAAATTCGTTTCTAAACCAGTTTTTGTGTGATGAGATAGCTTCAATATCACCAAAATAACACAAAAGTGTGAAACTTGATGATCCAAAGCTTCTAAAACAGTTATGCGTAGGATAACACCCTCGTATAAAAACTAGCTTAAAAACAAGGAAAAACACGTAAAGTTCCAAACTTTTTGCCAAAAACCAATAGTTTAACACCTAATAACGTTGAAAGTACAAGAATCTTGGATTCAAAAATGTAAAAAATTAGTTTTTAAGCGTACCAAAGATTGTGTTATCTTTACGCGTAAGACCCAAAACCAAATACTTCAAAAACAAACGAATACACCCAACTATTTGGCGATTGATACCACTGTTAGGTCACTAGTTTTACAACACAAGCTTATATAGAAAGAGATAAGGCGATTGAACAAGTATCAAACACACACACAAACAATATAAGACACGGTTATGCGTAGGTGAGTGAATGAATAGAAAACTTGAACAACCCACCCTCAAATGAGGGTTTACAATAGTTTATATAGGCAAGGAGCTAGGGCAACACTCCCTCTCCTTCCCTATTCCTTATTGGGCTTGGGCCTCAGCTTATGGGCCTTCTACATAAGCTGGACCTTAAACAAACATAAAGGCCAGAATAAAGCTACCTATTACATATGAAATATAAATACTTGAAATACTGTTTAGGAGTGATTCCAACAGAATTTATATCCGAATTTGACAAATGGTATTACCAAATCAAATGATTTACAAAAGAAGATAACAATGATTATGTTCTTACAATGAAGCAGTTCGGTGGGTTGGAGGGGATGAACACCGAAACCTAAACGCTTGAATTGGAGGAACTTGGGTCGAATTGGAGAAATTAAACTCTTGAGGTAGCTTCCTTATATATCAATTAACGAAACCCCCAACTCAATTTTGAGAAGCCCCATGATTTGAGGAACCCTAATTTTTTGGATGTGATTGAAAATGTATGAGTGCTCTTGAAAAACTTGACCCTTGTATAGATTAAGGAGGGGAAAGAAGTCTCCTAATTTTCTTGGCCTCATGCCTAGGGTGATACCCTTTTCTGGCTCTCGTCTCTCTTCCACAGCCAGGCCACTACATTTATATGATGTCTAGGAGGATAGGTAGCTATTTGGAGGATGATAGAGGTGAGGCTTTTGTGTTGGACTCCTAAAAGAAAGAGGTGATACTATTCTTGTGTTTGTCTTCTCTGGTTTATGTCGACAAGGGATAGAGAGATGAGGGAACAGGTAAAAACGTGGGATAGAGGGAGGGTGGAGTGTAATTGCATTTCTTTCTTTTGTCTTATTATATATAACAGTACAAACGGTACTCCGTGTTTTGTCGAATCTTCGAGTAAATGTACCTTCCCGGTACCCGAAAAATATAGAAATTATATTTTTGGGACTAATTTCTTAAACGTAATAATATGACATTCTTTTTACGTTGAAATTGGGTTATAACTGTTTGCCGTTACTAATTTGGTGTCGGTATGCGTGCGGTGCCGTGACTTCCTAAATTCACAAGATAACCTCTCGTTTTCTTCCGTAAATTATCCTTGAAGGTTAAAATATGTATATTTCACTTATCTCATTATTTATTTTTAGTCATTGTATGCTACTGCGCTGCAGTATGCGGAATAACTTCCCGAGATAATGGATTAAGCTTATGTATGCTTAAATTTTAACTTAGACAATAATAAATTTCACTTTTATTATACAGATACTTAGTGGGCAAGTATCGTGTGCCCGGTGTCTTATTTCTAAGGAAACGAGATGACCTCTCATTTTTTAAATTTTAGATATTGGCATATTTCAGAAAATAACCGATTTGAATTTTCTGACGTGACAAATATTATTATAATAATCTAAAAATTTACGGGTTGTTATAATATGGGACCGTCTCCTATTTAAGGGACTTCCACGATAGTTTTTGTCCTTTATTGGTGAAACGTTATTTTGTGAAAATTTATTTGATTTGGGCGGGAAAAATAGCTGTTGGGGGATTTCAAATTCAAATTTATTTTTCCTATTAAAACATTTATTTATAATTACAAAAATAACTTGTATGATTTATTTTTGTAAAAAGGTTTTGTCACATTTATATATATGTGAGGTTTAAGGACAAAAATAATTATTTGATCACTTAACAAGTTTAAAGTAGTGTTTGTACATACCTTAAATGATTCAGACTTGAGCCGTCGAGAGATGTTGATGCGGCATGCAATGATGATTTGTGTTAATGAGTAACTTGTTCACTTTACGTTATGTATTACAAGTTACATGTTTGTCAACATTAAAATACAAAGACATTGTATAGATTAAATGTCGTAACGTTTGCACTAACAATTCAGTTGTTAGATATTTTTTTATAAGACTATGTATAATCTCTTATACTTATATACAAGGTTGCAAAAATCGTGAATCGGTTGTCGGGCGGTCGACCCTTTTGTAGCTTGTAATCCGTCAAGCGGTATTAATGGGTGTTAAATCGGATTGACATTTCCGACAAATTTTGGGTATTTCAGGCAAGTTTCAAGTATTTCCAGCAAAATTTTACTTAAAAAAGCATATTGTAATAGATATAACATCGACTATAAGTTATTAAAATAATTTTACATCGATTTTTGGGTATGTTTGCCAATATTTGCAGGTTTTCGGCAAGTTTGACCACCGTTGACCGTCATTGACTGTTAGGAATTGGAAATTCCATGTTAAAGTGTCGGTCACCCCAATTATGGTCTAGCATATGTTAGCTCGTAGACGTGTAGTTATTTACGTTATTTAGTAGTTTATTAGTTAGTTTGTAGCGTAGAATAGTTTAGTGTAACACCGTGGAGGAAGGACGGGTCTTTACCCACTGTATGCCTGATCCACAGTCCGACAGGAGGACGTATGCTTTGTAACTATAAATACCCCTTCCATCCATGGAAGGGGTGGTGCTTCTCATAATCTAACCTTTCATTTTTGTAAAGCAAGTCTCTAACTAGAACACCCTCTCACTCTTTCTCTGTCTAAAACAATGGCTTTCTTGTATCACCACCATCCAAGACCACCCGAATCATCAACACAAATATTTAAGATCCTACAAATGGTACCAGAGCCATGGTTATTGTGTTGTGTCGATTTATGGTGTTTTTTTAGTCTCGTTAAAACTGGTTTGGGTCATATTAGTATCCTTTATTTGGTCAAATGTCATGTGGTCTATACAAAGTTTGATTTCTGTCTTTCATCTTTATGTCTTTTGTTCCAAATTCGTGAAAACATGGGTCACTTTTATGATTTGTAATATGGTTTTACTGTTATGGGGTGTTGAAAAAGTTTTTAACAGTTTGAAAAACATGTCAAAAAGGTTAGTATTACTGTTGGTGTAATCACTTTTATCATAAGAGTATTTTTTATACTGTTTGTCTGAGTTTTGATGAGCTGTTTCTTCTTAGCGAGTTGTGATAAAATGCTATTGAGCTTTTGTCTTTTACTGAAGCGACTTGTCCTTTTTTTGTGTCCAGATTCAATGTGCTAAAAACGAGTTGTCCTTTTGGCTAGCGACTTGTTTTATAAAATTACTATGAGTTTTGACTGGCTAGCGACTTGTTTGATAAAAATACTATTGATTTTTGACTCATAGTAACCTACAAGTTGTAAGGTTAATAGCGACTTGTCAAACTACTTTAGCGACTTGTGATGTTTTTGATGAAGCACTTGTGATGATTATGTGAGTAGCGACTTGTCCTTTTATATGAAGAGATTTGTGTTACTACAAATGTAGCGACTTGTCTTTACAAGTCGTAGCGATTTGTCCATCAAGTAGCGAGTTGTGTTTTGTATGTGATGGTAGCGACTTGACTATTGACTATTGAGTCAATAGCGACTTGTAAGGTTAAAATGGCTTAGCGAGTTGTGCTTTGAACATGTAACGACTTGACTTGACTTTAAGCAACTTGACAGAAAGGTAGAAGAAGGAATGACCACGACCTCACATACCTAATACCAAACAACATAGACCTCAGTTACATGCATCATCGGTCCATGAAACACCTTAACAGTCCAAAACCATTCGAGGAGAAGAAGCACATCATGACCATTCACAAACCTCATTCAAAACTAAACTAAACTCATCAACATTTACAACAGTCTAAAACCATTCGAGGAGATGAAATGACTGTTAAGTCAAGACCACAAAACCAAATACCAGGACTCACATAACTCGACCTCAGTTTCAAAACATCATCGGTACAACATCAATTGAAACTGAAAAAGACCATGAACGAGGGTCAATCTCAGCCTCACCAACTCTAATCCATATCAAAACATCAACAAAAAATTATTCCAGTTCTAAGACTCGAAACATATCCAAGACTCGAAACATAAATGACAAATAGATCTCAGAAAAAGGTTCATGCTTCACCATCACATAATGTATCTTTTATTGAACCAAATCAATCATTGATCCCTATTTGAGTATATTCGAAAATTGAAAGAATAGAAATAAGCAACTATGCTTTTTCTTGTTCTTTAATTCATTTTCAGAAACTTTAAGACTCAAAAGAACAAGACGGGATAAAATCATAACCTACCTTGAACCTTTAGGTTGATCTTGTAGTCATACGTAAATTGAAACCATCCCTGTGGCATTAAAGATGACCTCAAGCCAACCCTGTGGCGAGGTAATTGTTTGAAAGACTGAGATTGATTTAAGGATGAAATGGAACGTGATTTGGTTTGAGGGCGAATTAATTGTTTGATTAAACATTGATTGGTTTATGTTTCTTGTTTCGTCTATGTTGGAAGAAAGATGGAGGCGAATTTTATGAGAATGATTCTAGGGTTGGTGAAATTGTGGTGGGGTTGGCGTGTGATAAACACATGAGTAAGATTAGGGTAAATTGTGTGACTTGGTTGTCTTTTATAGGTCCTGAGTATTAGGGTTAAATGGTAATTGGATTCGGGCCTATAATGTCTCATGGACTGTGGGCCTCAACTGTGTTCTTAAATGGATTGAATGCTGGGATTGGGTGATTAATTTTCGGTCGTGGATTTTAATTGGAATGGATTTGATGTTTTTTTTAATTATGTGATTTAACTAATATTTGTAAGGATAATGATGCTTCCGAAATGGTTTTGTGATATGAGACTAAGTGATGTTAGTGCTAGGCCGTGTATTGGGATAATAAATTGATGGGCTTCTCGATATTGAAATCTTATGAGACATTGGATAATAGGAGATGAGATTGGGAGATTTGACAATGACATTTAACGATGAGATTTGATGAGAGCTGACGAAATGATGAGACTTGTTGTTATAAGATTTGATATGTTGGTTTATACACTTTCATGAAGAATATTATGATACGGCTAGAACTGATGATTGATCAAAGTTGACTACAGGGTTTTGTATGGTATTTCTTATTTGAGCTTGCAGTGAGGTTTTTTCCGGGCGCGTTTACTTATTTCGTCTTCTTTCTTCCTACTCTTCCGCGAAGATGACTTGTTTGGGCGTTTACTAAGTGTGATAAAGACTTGGCTATTTAGTTGCGTTTGTGATTCTTTCTCACTTAAGCCACAACGTAGCTATCACTTCGGTGTCTCACTCAGTTGAGAATGTCAAGAGGTTTTGTACATTGGGTACACCGTTTCTTGTTCACGAGGATTAGTACAAGTTTAAGTAACAAATCTAGGGAATTCTACTTCGTGATCAAGTTTGGTATATCAGGTTTACTTCTCCATGTGGTCACTACAATAGCCGGCATAATGCGTGAATGATGTGTTTACCAAAGTGTTTATTGGATGGTTGATGATATTGTTGATGTTGGAGAATGAACCGTTGATGAACCGCTGCATGTTCCCCTAAAACAGATATTCACTGAAACCAAATGTGTCATAACACATTCAAGCTGACATTGTTTACGGTTTTGTCTTGATTTTGTAAAATCCCGCGAAAGAATCTATTTCTCGGTTTAAATCATAGACTTGTAAAATCCCGTGACAATGGAAACATCCTGGTAATAATAAAGTGCATTTCCGGATCTATCTTACGGTTTATTCTTGGTTTTGTAAAATCCTGCGAAAGAAACTATTTTTCGGTTTAAACCATAGAATTGTAAAATCCCGTAACGATGGAACCATCCTGGAGAAAGGAAAGAGTATTTCAGGATCTCTTCTGATGCTGGTGCTATGGTTTCTACTTCGAAGAAGGGATAAAAGGGTGTACTTCATGAATTGGGTGATTGTTTGGATATTTTTCATGGTAGTTTGGTTATTACAAGGTTTTACGGGGTTATGTGCTTTAAACCATGGTCGGGATGAAAACCATTATCATAGTGCACTTAAAACGTCAAAGGAGGCTAGATTTGAGGTTTTAACTAGAAGATGTGTCAACGGGGTTAATTCACTATTATTTATTTGAGGTTGAAGTGACATATCACGGGCAAGTGCACTTAGTATCTGAAGGTATCAGGGATGGTTGGATGAAGATTCTTCAAGATCCTTGTTCGAGCTTATTATCAAAAACGAAGACTTGGAAATCTAGTTATTGTTGGGTGTCTTTTACCTTTTCTTTTACCACTTGGGGGAATTGGGCTCTTACCACCTCAAAATAACTATCACTTTAAGGAGTTACGTTGTAGTGCCTAGTGTCACATTCAATTGTGGATCTTCAAGAGGTGATGTACGTCTTATACTTGATGGTTGGTTGGATGAAGAGTATAGAGTACTTAGAGATTCAGTGGAGGATGAACTCTCGGCACCGCTCTTTGTTACATATGTGCAAGTTTAAGTCACGAGTTCTGGTTAGTTTACTTCAGGGTCAAATTCATCATATTGGGTTATCTCCATCAGCTGTCACTACAAAGAGCCTACTGAATGATAATGGTGATTGATTACATGTTTTGCCAAGAGATGCTGAAAAGAGAGAGATTATGACGTATGAACACAACAGTTCATGCCTCGCACTCTAAAGGAAAGAAAAGTGTACGTTTCAGTGCGCTTTATCTTCTGAAGAAGAGAAATCTTCTTATGACGTTTGAATACTACAGTTCAAGCCTCGTTCCTCAAAGAAAAGAAAAGTGTACGTTTCGGTGCGCTTTATCTTCTGAAGAAGAGAAATCTTGTTATTATGACCATTCTCGTCAACATGCTTCATGCCTTTTCCATGCGCTTCAGTCATCAAGTGAACCGGACTACTGATAATTACTCTTATTCCACTTGCTCAATATAATGAAGATGGCGAAATCATGTGCTAATTTTGCGGGGGAGAAGTGTGAATAGAATACATTTGGATGATAATCACTTGTTTAATCAAGAATGGCATCTCCGTATACAATTCTTGAGTGGGAGAAACAGTGTGAATTTTCTGCTTGGTTGATTGATATTTGAGAATATATGGTCAAACGGCTCCTAACTCATGTAAGAACCGAGCTTCTTCTTATCGGATCATCTTTGCATGGAGTTTCTTCTAAGAGCCATTGGTTGACATCTTCACACGGGCTAATGAGATTAATGACAAAGTGCTTCTAGTTACTGGGCTGATTTCTTTGATGAACATCTTTCTGTTCTTGTTTGATTGGGAGGGATCTTAGTTAAGGAGATTTGCTATTTGTAAGTTAACGGGAATGCATTTGGTGAGTTGAAGATGTTGAGTTTCTATTCCCCAATTGGACAATCTTGAAGAAGGTCGAGTCTACAGTCTGTTCTACATTTTATGGTACATGATAGAAGACTAAAGACGAGTTGCATTTAACGATCTAAAGAGTTCTTCTTAATTCAAGCATTCATCATGAAGATTGTCGGTTTAGGGGAGAGCACTAATTGGGGGGAGAGTGAAAAGCCAAAGTTAATCCCCAATTAGACTTGCTCATATTCTTCAGCAAGTTGATTCTTACAAGAGTTCAAGTGTTCTTCTCAACAGATTTCTAGTATATGGGCTTACAATATGTTGCTGATTCTGAAGCATCAAAACCAGCAAGGGGGAAGGAGACACGCACCTAAACGAGAGTAAACATTGTTGAACTTAATACTTCTAAGTGATTGAAGATATCCCGGGAAGACAAATGTCATTACCGCAGAGAAACTCAATGTTTGACTCATGGCGTTTAGTGTTCTTATTCCAACTATGTGGGGGAAGAGATGGAAGAGTTAGTTTCTAAAGATAAAAGAGGTACACAAGTGTGTGATGATTTCGATGATTATCGCAATCATCAGGGGAGAGAGAATTGTGTACATTGGGGGCGCTCAGCTGTTTCACTTGAGGGCTTAATCAGTGATTCAGAGATATTATCACTTATTCCGGAGTTGACATCCGCAGAGATAGTCATCCACAGAGATAATCAGTGACTCAGCCTGCTTCTTCAATGTTATCGGTTATTCTCTCTTTGGGCATTCGGGTACTTCGGGTTCTTGAGCTTCATACACTTTCTTCAGGGGGAGAGAAAAGTATACATCGGGGTTATTCTTTGGCTATTGGACTTAATCTGCTACTTCGATGGTATAAGTTTCTTTGTCTTTGGGTATATGTGTATTCGGGTTCGTGAGCTCTAGTCTAAGAGATTGACTGCATCAATTAAACTACTCGGGGGAAGTGGTCTCTTGACACCTTTTAGAATGGATTGCTTCAGACGTCAGTAGAAAAGAAATATGAGAAGATTGTTTTATGTGTAGGATGATACGTTGTTGTTGTTCTATTGGATGATATAACCCCGAACGGAGACTTACGATGATCTTTCTTATATGGAGCAGCAAGATCGATGATATGGTGTGCTTCTTTGTGCATCTGGCCAAGGCAAGCTTGAAAGAAAGCTTAGAATCTGCTCAATAAGAAGATTTATGGTTTGGGGGGAAGCTGCCAAAGTCTCACTTTCAGATGGTTCAATTTCTCTCTATTCAGGAGCCTTGGAAGCTTTGGTGGTGAATGTTTAAGAGATGATGACTTCTATCTTCTACAACGGGGCTGCTCGATATCCTTATCTCGGTACTCGTATCATCATCTTCTTTAACTATATCATCTAAACTATCTTTGTAAATATTTATCAAAAACCAAAATACAAAAATATAAAACCAACAAAAACAAAATAGAAAAATATAAAATCAACAAAACCCATAAAAATCAAAAAATTTGAAAAAGACCAAAAATATGTTTTCTCAAGACATGTCTTCTGGTATTCAACAATGGCACGGGACCATAGATGAAGTTCGAGCAGAAGGTGTAAATATTTCTTTTCTATACATGTCAAAAATCAAATGGCTTGCAGTTACTTCAGACTGTGACCCGCACTTAAACTATGGTTTGCTATTACTTCAGATAGCAACCCGCTCTTCAAGAAAGGAAAGTGCTACGCTAAACCAATTTTCAAATATTTCGTGCACTTATCCTAAAACAAACAAGGAAAGCATGTCGTCAAAAAGACTGCTGTTCCTACACAAATGTTTTTCCGTCTAAAATTATTCAGAAAAATATTTGGTGTATTTGGTGGTAAATGAGTTGCTTGAAAATCAATCAGATTCAGAGTTTTCATAAAAATTGAAAACTCAATCAATGACTTCAGCGCTTTTAATCTTTTCAG
Organism: Chrysanthemum seticuspe; assembly: GCA_019973895.1. Lineage (NCBI taxonomy): Eukaryota > Viridiplantae > Streptophyta > Magnoliopsida > Asterales > Asteraceae > Chrysanthemum > Chrysanthemum seticuspe. The sequence continues at coordinate 108,504,489 of BPTQ01000002.1, read as the reverse complement.
AAAATAAGTCATTGATTGTGGGGGAGAATGTTCTTCAAATTTACATCATCTAACGGCCTTTCTTAATTATCCTACGTGCTTAATTAAAAATGATTTTTGCCTATGTCGAAGGATTAGGAATTTAGGATATGATTGTTAGGATTAGATGATTAGAGTTTGATGAACACATAAAATACCATGCTTTATATGATCTGATTGATATGTTGAATTGAATTGTATTAGTCGATTGCTGTTTAGGTGATGTTGACCACCATATATATGTATGTGTGTTCACTAACGTATGTAGGTATATTGGTATATAAGAATGTTCCCGATCCGGATCCCACAAATTAAGTTGATTGGATGCCGAAAGGAAAGGGTAACTATATCTTGGGTTGACAAATGGAGAAACTGAGCTTAATTGGACTTCTATGGAGAGTTGGCATAGAAAAATGCAACAAAAGAGGTCTCACTGCATCAACAGATGGTTTTCTTCATCAGCAAATGAAGAAACGGAGCTTAATTTGACCTCATTTGGCATTAAAATGCAACGTATGAAGTCTCACTGCATCAGCAGACGGTTTTTCTTCCTAGCCCTACAGCAACAACAAAAGCTTCTCAACCACCTAACGTATCTTTGTGCAGGAAATTTGATACAATTTTTTAAACAATTTTCAAATAATATTGTTTTGAAAAATGGAAAAATATTGGTTTTGAAAATAAACTGGACTAAATTTTGAAAATCACCGGACTTCATTTTATCAAAACTATAAGTCACTCAATCATCGACTACGGTCATCGATTGAGGGGGAGAATGATTTCAAACTTAAGTATTTTCAAACGATATTTCTTCATAAAACTCCGGTTTGTACAATAATAAGTGGTGATCTAAAGATTTAATGTTATGTCATGGTATGATTCTCTTTAAAACTCAAAGATCTTTCAAAATGAATTTTTTTCTGTTCTTGTTTGATTGTGAAACTGTTTTATTTTACTTAAAGATCTCTTAAAACAATCATACCTGACACTAACAATCTTTAATGTCTTAAATTGGTCCTTATCTGTAATTTTTCAAAATTAAATCATGCCACGTCTTTCCCCAAAATTTTCTAAATGATTTAAATCTTTTGGGATCACAAATCTCAAATGGTTTGAAATTTTTGATCGGGGGACAGACCGTGATTTAAATCTCAAATCTATTTTAGTCCTTTAAAGGCACTCCTGCCTCTATGTGCCAAACAATTTCATATACATGATGCACATGATTGAGGAGGAGCATTTATCCAAAAACATGATGAGTATTTAAACCAGGCCACAAGTTCTCCCATGTTTTCTAAAACCTTATTAAATCACTTGGGATCCAAAATCTCAAAGGGTTTGATATTTTTGATCGGGGGAGAATTTGTGATTTAATTATGAAATTTGATATAAGATGATCGTTTTGATTCAAAGTGCAAGTTCTCTCTAATATGTGCTAAACTATTTCGTATATCGAAGCACATATTGAAGGGGAGCATTTCAAAAAGAAAATAAACTTTCAAGGTACAAAGATTTCTATGTTTCAACATAAAGTACCTTGATTGATTTTCTAATGGTTTCTTAATGGCTTTGGTGATCGTGGTTGTGCTTCAAAAGAACTCTTTCCTCTATGTGATAAAATGATTAAATGATTTCTAATATCCTATGCACATATTGAGGGGGAGAATTTACCAAAGAAAATCAAATGGCTTTTTCCATGGAAATTGTGATCAAGAATTTATTTCAAAAGGACTCTTGCCTCCATGTGTTAAACAATTTATAAAATCATATGCACATGTTGAGGGGGAGCATTTCTAAAAGATCAAAACAATTAAGGTACAAAATGCTTTGATATTATATCACAAGTACCTTGATTGATTTTTCCAAATGATTTTTAATTGGTTTCAAGGAAGAATGAACTGTACCAAAGGACCGACCATTTTACTTTATGCATGGTGTTATAAGGATGGTTAGGTTAGGTATTCGTTCCCACGATCCCGCCAGAGCCGGAGGGATCTACCCAGGGACAATCCACTAGATAGTGTAGAGTCCTTAGGTATGATGAAAAAAGGATAAAAATGAGAATATGGGAAGAGTGCGGACTGAGATAGAGCTAGAATTGGAATAAACCCAACAAGGTTCTAGTAATGAAGTCTCGGTAAGCACTGAAGGGGTTGAAGAATGAAAAAGAATTGAATGTGAAAAGGGTGAAAAGAAATAGACCTCCATTAATTCAACCTTAGGGCAAAAACCGAGTTTAATACATATGCTACTGGTGGTTACTAAGGTAACACTGGTATTGAAGACAAGACGTCATGGACCCAGTGACGCACTGCACTATAACTTCCCAAGCTACTCAAGTTCCTCTTAAAAGGACTTGTTTCATTCTCACGAGGAACCTACATAATCTATCGACTTTCTCTTAGAGATTGTTGATATTGAAGAAGGAGACCCTCTCCCTAGTCTCCGGCATAGGAATCAAATGTGTACAATTGAGTCTAGAGCCAAGAGATCGTCCACAATATCTCATTAGGACATTAAATTAATGAAGAATTGCTGTTTCACACAATGTGAAAAGTAAGTATATATTGAGAGTCCTACGCATTATCCTTGTAGTATTGCCAGAACATCCGAGTGACATGTAAAAGTATTCACGATGAAGATGGAAATCCTTCTAGAACCATCATCAAACAAGCTCTTGGTGGGTGACATGTGAGATCTTTTCTAAAGATCAAACTTGTGACAACTGGATAGAAACAATGGGGCGATTCACTCGTGAATCAACCTTGGTCCAGGATTGGAATTGACGAATACTTTTGGAAAAACTGTTCGATGTGCAAACCTTCTTTTCTCTAGCACGTCGAATGTGTATTCATTTTCAAACACAAAAAGTATCTCAGGTTGAAAATTACTTTTGGAAAAACCGTTCGATGTGTAAATCTCTTCTTTTCTGTAGCACATCGAATGTGTACTCATTTTCTAATACAAAAGGTATTTTGATTGAAAATTGATCTTTCTCATAAAACCTTCGTCATATTGCAAAACTCTTTCTTCAAGCAATACGCGATTGTTTTCAAATCAATTTTTCATCAATCAGTGAATCTCAATTCGCTGGTTCACTCACTCCGTGTTGTCTTCTTTGAGACGTTCCGGTTTGAGAACGGCTAGAATAGCTGTGAAACCCTGTCAAGGAGATTCTTAGGAATCCTACCTGATCACAGGCAGTACTTGTACTGATCAACGGGGAACCGTGGGCCGTGTACCTCAATTCAACGAAAGTGATCAAAGACACTTTCGTGTGTTTTATTGCTAACTGTTGTTTGCAGGTACATTTGGACGGTTGCAGCTGATCAGAATTGAGAAGTCAATCCAAAGCCGCATGCTCACAGCATCCACACTTAATTGAAGAAATCATGACTGGTGCATATCTACATAACCTGGCTCTGATATTTTTATACTATGCTTCTGCTACGCTGCTGCAAATATCATGAACCAGTAAAGCTTCCGCTACGCTGATGGAAAGATGTCATGATTCAAAAGTGTGAGCATGTCGGTCCAAAAGTCACAACATCACATGAAGGTAACACTACAAAAGGTGATCCAGAGATTTACTGTGGCTGATGATCTCGAAGAAAGCTCGAAGATCATCAATATGTGGATCAGTTAAAGGCCTCACTTAAAGTACAAAATATGCGGACTTTGAAGAATCGCTGCAAAAGCACAAAGATTGCGGAACTTGAAGAATTGAAGTCTACGAGCTCAAGAACTAATGACAAAGATAGAATGCTAGGATGCAAAATGTATTTCATGGGGTGACCTCCCTTAGGGGGAGATTGTTAGGAATTGGAAATTCCATGTTAAAGTGTCGGTCACCCCAATTATGGTCTAGCATATGTTAGCTCGTAGACGTGTAGTTATTTACGTTATTTAGTAGTTTATTAGTTAGTTTGTAGCGTAGAATAGTTTAGTGTAACACCGTGGAGGAAGGACGGGTCTTTACCCACTGTATGCCTGATCCACAGTCCGACAGGAGGACGTATGCTTTGTAACTATAAATACCCCTTCCATCCATGGAAGGGGTGGTGCTTCTCATAATCTAACCTTTCATTTTTGTAAAGCAAGTCTCTAACTAGAACACCCTCTCACTCTTTCTCTGTCTAAAACAATGGCTTTCTTGTATCACCACCATCCAAGACCACCCGAATCATCAACACAATAATATTTACGATCCTACATTGACCACCGTTGACGTCCTCACGTTCCCATGTGAACTTTGGTCCATGACGGGAATTCCAACGAACTTTGATGATCAGAATTCGGCTATGCTTCAGCCGTTTTACCTCACGATCCATGATCTCAATTGGTTCCTCAACGAAATTCAGAAGCTCATCGATTCGGATATCTCTCAAAGGTACGACTAGGTTTTCCTCGAAAGGACATTTCTTAAGATTACTAACATGAAAGACATCTCGTACACTACTGAACTCCTGAGGTAGCTCAAGTCTGTAAGCTACTGGTCCGATTCTTTCCAGGATTGAAAAGGGACCAATGTATCAGGGGTTGAGTTTTCCACGTTTGCCGAAGCGTATCACCCCTTTCCAAGGGGAAACCTTCAACATGACTCGGTCTCCCACCAGAAACTCTAGGGGTTTACATATCCTATCGGCGTAACTCTTTTGTCTATCATGGGAGGCTTGTAGGCGGTTACAGATTTGAACTATTTTCTCAGTGGTTTCTAGAACGAGTTCGGGACCGGTAAGCTGGTTGTCACCAACTTCCGCCCAACAGATTGGAGAACGACATTTTCGGCCATACAAAGCCTCAAAAGGTACGGCCTTAATGCTGGTATGATAACTATTGTTGTAGGAGAGTTCGGCCAAAGGTAGGTATTTCTCCCAGCCTTTGCCAAAATCGATGACTGATGTGCTATTTCATCCTGCTTTTAATATTTATAAAACTTAGATAAACTTAGGATAAACTGTGAAGATCGTTGTAAGCTCTTAGACGAGGTCTAATATTATATCTAGGAACACATAATAACGAAAGCGGAATATTCAATAAGAATTAACGTTATAATGAACAAGGTTTTTCATTATCATTAACTAACTAAACGATAATAAAGTTCAAAGACTTGATCTTTAACACTAACTAACTAAACCACTAAACCCTAGGCGTTTTCCCAATCCCTACGCCTAGGTTCCCACACACACACCTTTAGACGTCTACATCTTGTACGTCCGTGCTAAAACTAATGACCTTATGTCTCTTTATATACTAGAGACATCTAGGGTTTACAAGAGGAATCATAATATAATTAGGAAACAATACAATTAGGAAACTAAATAATCTTTTAAGCATATCTTCTAGAATCTTCCAAATCCTCCATCTTTTTGTAGTTTCCCTTCTTGTCACTTTTAGTCCTTCATGTTTCATTCTTCTTGTTTTGTATCATCAAATCTATAATAGACCTAACAATCTTCCCCTATTTGATGATGACAAAACAAACACGATTCTTGTACGAACTTCCCTAGACGAAGTAGCAGAAGTTGAGATAATTAAATCTCACCATGAATGAAACAATCTTCCCCTTGACTAAAACATGTCACTCAAACATCTCTTCCCCTTTTTGTTATTATCTAAATAGGGAACATATGCAAATAATGATCTTGACCACCACGAACCAATATCATACTTCCAATCCAAGCCATCCAATGCGTCAAATCGCCCACCATTAAGCATCATAAGAAAAATGGATCCAAAACAGTAGAAAACTCCAACTAGCATTAGTAATAATGATCAACAATAGTAAAAATCAACCACTTCCCCTTGAGTGATGCATGTAGATGGTTAAACATTTAACAATAAGCTTCTCCTAAAAACCATATGTTAACCATCTTCTTGATTCTTCAAAATCTGTAGGCTTTATGTAATGATCACTTGTGAAGAACACCAAATATAACGAACTTGATGAAGAAGTAAAATTTCCCAAACTTGTGTCTTAAATCGTTTACTATCCACGGAACTCCATACTTATACGGACAAAATATAAGTAGACCGCAATCCCTTGAAAAGAATCCTCAACTAGTATGAGACACTGAGCACTACAATGTAACTCCTTCAAGTGATAGCCAATGTGTGCATAGAGCATCATAAGAAAAATCACACATTGCTAGATTCAACAAGCTAGATGATAAGAACACAAACCAAGCAATTCCACTTCACCTTCAAATAAGTGATAAATAATCCTCTTCGTAATCAATTCTTCAATAAATCTCCAAAACTAGCCTTTTTAAATCCTTTTAAGAATAAATAACCAAACTCCTTGTGTGTGTGAACAATAACATGTGTGTGTGTCGTCGGATAACTAAAAATCCAAATCTGTCAAAGTATGTGTGTCGACTTCCCCTTAATTCCAAATCAGTCCTATTAGCAACACTTTTTCTGTCCCAAAGCCGTCACAAAGCTGCTGTTAGCGACACATAATCTGTCACAAATTCGTCACCAACCTGTCACTATTGCAATTAGTGACGCTTTTTCTGTCGCTGTACTATCGCAAAACTAAAAGCAGTACTTTGCGCCAAGCAGTACTTTCATCATGTCCAAGCAGTACTTTAAAAAATTATCAGTACTTTCAAAATCAACAGTACTTTCGAATGTAGCAGTACTTAAATCTCATGAGCAGTACTTTCGTTTTCTTCGAATATGTAGAACAGTAATAGCACTCAAATAATATAGCAAAGTAGCCCCACGTGATATCTTCACAATTGTGTGACCCACGTTGTCATACATCCAAAAAATTCAACCCACGTGCTCATCACGAAAATAACAATTTGTCTGATCATATGAACCAATCAAAGATAAACACTTCCACGTGATCACATCGCTTGTACCAATCTTCTTGAGCAAATAAATCACTTGACCAAATAAATAGCACAAGGTTTTGAATAAACAAATCAACATAATCATGTACTTCGCACCACACTTTTACTCCCCTACACCTTCCAATCTTCGTCGTCCAATCTCTATAAACTTTCACCGAAAAAATTAGAAGACCAATATTAAAATCTTTGTTTGATCTCATACACGTGAACCAATAAAAAGAACCAATCGAATATGAAACAATAGAAACCCACGTGATCTCTTCTAATGTATTATCAATTAGTATCACTCGTCCCTTTATTTTAATTATGATATCCATGTGCGTTTAACCAGTAAAGATCCTCAAACATGATTATCAATAAAACCGAGTGGGGACCAGCACACAACTCCACGTGAGACCAGTTATTCTTCAAGTAGTATTAATATCAGTATCAAAAAAATAATTAGTACCTTCGTTGACAGTAAACCTTCCTTGAATACTGAATCACAATCAAATCGAAACCAATAAATAAACTGCGTCTCATCAATAAAAACCTTGAATCAACCCGAAAAATCCGAACACAAACCAATCATACATCCATCAGCAGCCAACTTCGACGCTTTATAACTTTCGACTCAGATCTCCAATTAAAGATCCCTTCGGTGGAAAGTTAGGTTGGTATATAGAGAACATCCACAAAAAATTTCGTTATGATCCAACGGTTAACGAAAAAGTTATGATAGTTTCAAAACAGTGCTGTTGTAACCTTACGGATTTTTCTGCAGCAGAATTCGACTGCTTATATCTTTTGATTGAGAGCTCCGATTGACAAACCCTTCGGTGAGATTAAAGATAGATATACCAAGAAGCTCCAGTTCGAATTTTAGCCCAATCCATCGATTCATTAAAAAGTTATGGCTGTTTGAAAACAGCCCTGCAAAAAGATACGAAAATTCCAGATTCAAATTTTTTTTTTTTTTTTTTTTTTTTTTTTTCTTCGACAAACCTTGTAGATCCTAGATATCACGAGCCCCAGGCCCTGATACCAATTGTGAAGATCGTTGTAAGCTCTTAGACGAGGTCTAATATTATATCTAGGAACACATAATAACGAAAGCGGAATATTCAATAAGAATTAACGTTATAATGAACAAGGTTTTTCATTATCATTAACTAACTAAACGATAATAAAGTTCAAAGACTTGATCTTTAACACTAACTAACTAAACCACTAAACCCTAGGCGTTTTCCCAATCCCTACGCCTAGGTTCCCACACACATACCTTTAGACGTCTACATCTTGTACGTCCGTGCTAAAACTAATGACCTTATGTCTGTTTATATACTAGAGACATCTAGGGTTTACAAGAGGAATCATAATATAATTAGGAAACAATACAATTAGGAAACTAAATAATCTTTTAAGCATATCTTCTAGAATCTTCCAAATCCTCCATCTTTTTGTAGTTTCCCTTCTTGTCACTTTTAGTCCTTCATGTTTCATTCTTCTTGTTTTGTATCATCAAATCTATAATAGACCTAACATAAACACATACTAACGGGCATAGAACTCGATCAGATGAAGTAAAGCCTTAGGTAAATCTAAGTGTCATCCCAAGAGAGCTGTGACCTTGAAAGAACTAAGATGGTTAGAAATGATATGATATTGATATGATAAGATAGATTTAATTATTCCAATCACACAAACATAAGAATTTAGGATAAATAAATAGAAAAGTAAAGCTTAATAAAGATTACAAATAAGAACTGATTCTCGATATAAAGGTTCAATATAGTGGTTAATTATCACCAGACTCCTTTGGTCAATTCGTCATGGCCTATGGTTCTTAGATTCCACACCAAGATGAACAGGTGGGATCATTCAGTAACCTAATAGCAGTCATTAAGAGCCAAATCTACTAGATCTAGTCTATGGAAACCCGGCCGTTAGGAACTTAGATTTCCCCCAGCTTCTCAAATACCTCTACTTGATAGGTGATCATTTGGTCAGTTCGCACACGAAGAGTGGTTGTACTATGGCCAATTCCTTCCATACTTCACAACCTATTAGACTGAGGTCAGTTGGTCAATTCTCCGAGCCCTTTAGATACAAACAAGCTTATAATATTACCGAGGCTAGCGATCTATGACAAGACTAGTAAATGTCTATAAAGAAATAAAGAGGAGATCAATAACATAAATGCAAACTTAAATTAATAACATGAATCCATAATATAAACCCTAGAAAAATATAAAAGGAATCCAAACTCGAATACAACGGAAATCGTAGACGAGAACTTCGTTCTTCATACTCCTAAATCATGATTCTTCTTCTGTGTTTGATCTCCCCAAACCCTAGAAAGGTTTGGGAAAGGAGAGATGCCTAAAACTGATGAAAAATTCGTCTATTTACTGGCTTGGATACTAGTTACGGCGTAACACTTATTAACTAGTTACGTCGTAACTCTTCATAATCTTGTACTTATCCATGGTTACGGCATAACCTGAGCTGAGGGTTACGCCGTAGTCTTTGTAAATCTGATATTTATCTGTGGTTACGGCGTAACCTGAGCTGAGGGTTACACCGTAGTCTTTGTAAAGTTGATGCTTCATGTTCTGTAGTCATATTATTGCGTAACTCCACTCCATTGTTAAGCCGTATTCTTCATAAATTGTTCTGAGGTCTTGTTACGGTGTAACTTCACAATATTGTTACGCCGTTTTGTTCATGAACTTGATTACGGCGTAACTTCATCACTTGGTTACGCCGTGGTCTTCAGAGAATGTGAGAGAAAATCATCCTTGGGCTTAGAAATGTCCAAATACCGCTTCCTTGCATGAAATAGTTCCTGAAATGAAATAATAAGGAATAAGGATGTTTCTAATAGCATTTTAATCATAATGTGATGATAAAGGGGGAAATTAACGCTTAGAATATCAGGATTATTTGATTTTATCAAATATCCCCCCACTTGAACTCTACTTGCCCTCAAGTAGACTTTTTAGATTGTAAAAGATACACCCCCGGAGTAGACCAAGGAATGTGTAGTTAAGAGTTCCAAACTAGAATAATTATAAGAGCCGAACACCTCACGAAACGGGACAAAAACACTCTCACGCTCATCCTAATCCAAGTTTTAATTTTGGGGTGATCACTCAATTTCACGGTCATAGCAAGTATTCTATCATAAGCTTGGCAATTACACACGTCTCCACCACTAGAGCTAAGGTGAAGATAATCTTAGAAGCCAATGTTGGGTTGATAGATATTCAAAGGCTATGAGGGTAGTGTCATTACTAATGTGTCACGGAAAAGTGGACAAAATCAATGATACAATACCAAATCCATGGCCAAGACATAAAGGATTGCTCGCTGCATCACCTAGACATGCTTCACGACAAAAAGGGTTAGGTAAGGCATGGGATATTTTAATGAGTGTAAAGAAAAAGAAAACAAATAGTATTAGCTTAAAACCAGGTCGCCATCGCCCCACCGTTCATTTAAGGTTCAACTTCTAGTTACGAAAACAGGATCATTATGCGTCAGGGGAATGCACCATTTGAATATATTTCCTTTTCCGAGAACTGATGGTGTCTTGACTACTTCCAATCTCTGAATGTGATCGAGGTGTTTTTCTCGATGCTAATATCTTATAACCACATATCATAGTGCTACAATAATTTACACTTTTATCAATCAAGGACTAATTTGCACTTTTATCATAGTGCTTTTTTTTAGGCTAACTTATCCACCCCCACTTGAGATGAACATAAGGAGAATATTGGGGGATCTTCAATTATCTTTAATAGGATGACTTCGATTTAGCGTGCTTTCCAAAACTTTCAATCGAACCTTGAACTAGGGCGAACAATGACTTCAAGATCATAAGATAAGACTACACGGTAGGCTAAGGTGTAAAGGTGTAACGAAATTAAGGGTTAGAAAATGCAAGGATAGGCTCAAATAGGTGTAACTAGGGGTATCTTTCACTAAATGTGAGTGCAACAAAAAGGGTTATCACGGAGGTCGAAAAGTCAATGCGACTTATCGATAAACGCACACAAGTAAACACATATGGGCTATTTGGGTTTAATCCTAAAACATTTGCCTCTTCAAATTGCCTTTTCCAAATGCACCAAGATAACTTGATACACTAATCGTCTATGGTCTCGAAGTGATGTAAAAGCCAAGTTCTAAAGTCTACAATACTATCGGCACACTTAAATTTTGGTAGATTTGGGTAAAATAGGGGAAACGGAAAGGCTAAATCTCACCAATAAAATTAAGGGTTATAGTGTGCTCGGCTATATGTAATTCTAGATTGGTTAAAAGCATGACAAAATATTTTCAAAAGAGCTTAAAATTTTTAAAACCAACTAGAAAATTAGAGCATGTAGGCTAAGTAATTATACACTTTATTTCTATTCCTATCCCCCCACTTGAAGTGTACAAAGTCCCATTTGTACGAAAATAAAAAGGAAAAGAAAATAGAAATGAAAAATAACCGAGAAAGAAATAAACTCCCCTCTCAAATGCTTGCCCAAGATGTCTCAATAAGGGTTGGAAGGTGTTGGGATTTAGTAAATCCAGTACTTAAAGTGTCGGTCACCTCAAGTATGTATACTCATTAAAAAGCTCGTAGTCGTAGTAATTCAGTGTTAGTATTTAGTTTACTTTGTAACACCGTGGAGGACGGACGGGTCTTTACCCACTGTATGCCTGATCCACAGCCTAAAGTAGGCGTCTATGCTTGTACACTATAAATACCATTTGCCCTCCAAGGCAAAGGGTTGGAGCTTCATAATATATTTTTCTTTGTCTCTCTAAGTTTCCATCCTCTCCCACTTTCTCTCTCTAAACCCTAACCCTAGCCGCACCTATTGTATATCAAACCAAGATCCTACAAATGGTATCAAGAGCCATGGTTTATCCATCTCTCATGTTCTTGGTTTGATTGTTATTGTGTGGGTTAAAGTTTAGTTATTACGCGTAAAAGGGTGTTTAGGCGTGGTCTCGTACACGAAGGTTTGATATCATTAAAGCTTTAAAATTTTCACTCTATAATCCAAGATTCTTGTGGGTTAAGGTTTATTGAGTGTTGATTCCTCCCGAACTACCTTCTTTTATTTCTCGGTCACACTTATCAACCGCTTGTGAACGGTCAACCGTAACAGATGATAAAAGGGCGACAGCCCGGAAGAGAATGATAGTTTACCAAGGATTAAAATGTCCTTGGATCGTTTATGTCCTGGTGAGGCGTGATGTTCTGGTACAATGACTTGTGATTTATTGAAAATAATATTAGTATAGGAAAACATGAATCTGATTGACTAACACTGAATGTGAATAGTAATAGCTCTGTCACAGCTAGTTCAATAAAAACGTACAATCAGAAACCTAAAAAGATTAAAGTATACAAACTTACGTTTAACTTAAACTAAACGTAAACGTATAAAAACAAAACGATTATTAAAATATTAAAATCTATTAAATAAACGCTATCACTATTTTTACAATGATGTTTTTGTGATTTTATAAAATAAAATAACTTAAATAAACTATTTTAACTAAAACGTAAACTCAAATTATCTAAAAACTAGATTTAAAATGAAAACGAGCGTTATTAATAAAAATTACGCTGGAGCGCAAGCAAAAACGTAAAATTTGTGAAATAAAAGGCCTACGAGTGTAAAAGCAATTTTATTACGTATTATATGACAAAAGAAAATTTTAGAAAAAAGATTTATATTTTTTTTTGACTTTTATATTTTTTATTATGAATTAATTACTAAAAAAACACTAATTAAATGTTTAAAAATACTAAAACAAATGAGAAAAATCTGAAACTTTTTGTAAAAATACTTAATCACACTACCAATTTATGAAAAATACAAAGCTTGAAAAAAACTACACTGAATAAGCTCGAAATAAGCTAAAACAATCGTATAAGCTTAAATGACAAAACGTATATAAGAGATTAGTTTGTGCAAGCTATGACAGTCAAAGACCCAAGGGCGCAATGGTTCCAGGTACACACTCTAACACTCTCACAAGGTGGGAGGTCCCAGGTTCGAGCCTGCCTCCCCACCTTTTTGCCAAACATTTTATTTTTTTTGATTTTCTTTTTGCAAAACTGTACATTAAGCTAAAATATGTAACTTTAACAAAACCAACTTATCCAAAACTTGGAAATAAGCTGTGTGACAGCTTATTTTCAACTCAGTTGGCCAAATAAGCTCAAACTCCTAAATAGAAGCTAGCACTTATGGTTAAAGGGTCTTTTTGGTTTTTCTCTTTTTATAAAACTAAATATAAACAGATAATATACATATAAGATGAAAATAAAACTTATAAAACCTACAAATAAGCCAAACGTGGGCTTATTACCCACACAGTTGAGCTTTTGGGCTCTAAGTGGAGTAATAAGCTCATGATAAGCTTGAAAAAGCTATACAGAGGAATGAAAAAGCAAAAGGTATTATGTACAAGTATAAAAGGTGTATATGAACAAAAATAAGCACTGAGAAGTGCTTATAAGCATGAGCTTATGGTTTAGTCAGTTTAGCCTTTTTGGGCTAAACTTGGATGGAATGGAGGCTTCAAAAGCCTGTAACAAGCTCCATAATAAAAAGTAAAAGTAAAAATGTATTTGTACAAGTATAATATACATATATGAACAAGCTTATGCACAGGGATGCACTTATAAGCTCAGAATAAGCAAATAAGCACTTCTCTGATGCACTCAGTTCCAAACACCCCTGCAACTATTTAGAGAGGCAATTTAAGCTTAAGGAATAAGCTGAAAAAGCCAAACTAAGAATTGGAGTATCAAGCTGAGGTGGTTGGCTTTCCAAAAAGCCAAAGCTTATCAAGTGGGGTCAACTGATGAGCTTTTGAGAGGCTTATGAAAAAGCTCCAAATTGACTGAGTAAGACTGGGTATCAGTTTACACTATCAACATGGGACAAACAAAAATCCCATTGCAGCCCTATTGAATGAGCTGCAATGTGGAATTTAAGTCCAGGATCATTAAGTTGGGTGGATGAGCTTCACAAAAAGCTAAACCACTCAAGCTTATGATCATAAATGAGCTTATAAGAGCTGAAGGTAATGGTGCAAGTTCAATAAATTGAACTGTTGTGAGTGGGCAAACAACAAGCTCTAAAAGACTTATCAAATAAGCTCATGAGAGCTCAACCAACACTGAGACATTGAGTATGAATGGATAACCTCATAAGAAGCTAAAAATCACAAGCTCAAGCTTAGTGGGGAACTTTTCATAGGATTGGGAAAACAACTCCACTTCCACTGTTTGCTTCAGTGGAAGGAGTAAAATGGGACAAAGAGATTGGGATGATTAAGCTATGTAGATAAGTTAAAAACTGAAAAATAATCATACATATAAAGACTAGGCTACAAAGGCAACACAAAGAAACCAAATACACAAGCTATGGCCAAGTAATGAAGCTTATGCAAGCTTATCAACTTGACACCTAAACCTGTGCACAGGGCATGGTTTTTGAACAGGTAGCTAAAGTAAGACTGAAAATAAGCAGTTAAAAAGCTGATTAAAAGTAATCTATTATTTTTCTAATTTTATTAAGCAACTGAAATTTAATACCCTAAGAGCTTTTAAGCTAAAACTTATTATTAAGCACACAGTAAAAATATCTATTTTAATCAAAAACGACCAAAGTGAAAATTTTGACTTTTTGAGTTTATGATCAAAGTTGACTTTTATCAACTTTGATCTGAATTTAATCACTGATTAAGCTATATTATGATACAAGAACATGAAATAAACAAGTATGAACAATACTTAAACAGATATGTAGGTTTGTGGGTCAAGACAACCTCATAGTACTAATGTGGAGAGGATCAAGTGTCAATTTGACTCTCCGCATGCTATACCACTTAGTTGAAACCATCACTGAGCTATATTGGACATGTAAGCACACAATCAACCAAGAAAAACACCATACATGGCCTATAACACAGATCAATCATCTAAACCAAACAACCCTTTAATGAGAAATAATTGAGCTTTTAAGAGAATAGAACTGTGTTCATCAATTTCATCCAATCCAGAGGATTCAATATGTCAATATGAACCCTTTTTTAACCTAAACAAGCTGTCAACAAGTCTAAGCCTATGATCTTTAAAAATATGACAAAGTGACAGTTATATAACAATTTTGAGCAACAATGAAATCTCAAACATAACCAATAAAAATTACACTATAATATCATTACCAAACAACAAATAAACATAAAGAACACAAAATCAAGACTGATTAAAGACTGAAAATTAGAAATGCAGAAATGGAAGAAATTGCTTACAAGTGATCAAAGCTGAGATCATGGAACCAATGAACACTAACTATCCTACAGCTTCCCGTGAAGCCCTAAACCATGGCCATCCAGTATGAACCATGCTCCAAGCTAAGATCACCAAGAACATTGATTTTTGATTTTCCATTGTATTTTTCTCCATTTTTTATGATTTTTTTGGTTTTAAAGACTACAACTGATTAAAGGTTTCTAAAAGCTTAAACAAGCTTTGTCAGGAGCTTATGTGACCTATAGAATCCATATCATCAACAATAATCAACAGAAAAGTAAATGACAAGAAATTAAAGAAATTATGAAAACATGAATTATAAAAGTAACTTGTATTAAACTGAAAACAAAGTTCCATTACACTATTTTGAGTTTCATTATACTAATTAAAGCTTTTAAATGACAGTAATTAAAAGGAAAGCAATAAAGATTACACTATGATTAAGCTATTCTAAGTGACAATGGCTTAAGGCCAAGGTGATTTCTCCTCTATCTCTCTTCTTCTTTTATAGCTTCCAATGCTTCCACGTGTCCTCTTGATTGAATCCCACCTCTTTTTGGAGCCAATGGTTGAGTTTTGAGTGTGTTGGTTGTTTTTCTCTTTTTGGCGGGAAACCTGAATTTGACTTATAGGGCTCTGAAACTAGCACTAGGGGGGGGGGGTGGCATTTAATGTGGTGGTAAAAGTAGGTAGTGGCGATGATGAGGGGTGGAGGAAAGGTGAGGTGATGGGAGGAGGGAGCAGGCAAGTGGGTTGCAGAGGAGAGGTGGAAGAAGGTGTACAGGACAGGTGGGCGGGTATTTGCTGCTTTTGACTTTCTTTGACCAGGCAGTCCAAAATGATTATGACAGGGGGTCACAATGGGTAATATGGCAGGGGTCTAAAAGGTTTTGACAAGGCTAGCTATTAGTTATGACAAGGACTAAAGTTGCCAATCTGAAATCATGAAGGACCAATCCTGTAATTTTCCAAACTTGTTACAAGGGACCAATATTGACAAGTCCCAATAGTACAAGGACCAGATTTGACAATTTCAATTTTCCAGGGACCAAACTTGACATTTTTGAAAGTTGAGGGACCTTTTCTGCCATTTAACAAAAGATTTATTCAAGGACCGTTTTTGACAACTTAGAATATTTCAGGGACCTTGAATAACATTTTTCTTTATTTTGTTTTACCAGGGACTGTTTCTGACAACTTTTGAAACTTGGGGGACTAAAACTGCCAATTATGCATACTTTATACGTTTTTTCACCAGATTTTGATATTTTTGCATTTAAAACACATAAAACACTTATTTGTGATATTTTTATCATTTTGATGTATTTCTGAGTGTTTTCAGATGTTTTTGCAGTCTAATTTATACAAAAATAATGAGTATTTACACACTCATCAATCCCCCACACTAAGATATTGCTAGTCCCTAGCAATGTTTTGAGAAAAATTAATGGATTTCATCTCTTTACCAAAAGCCATTACTTCTGGAGTAGCCAAATGTTTCAGTTCAAGTAAGAACCTTGGTACACCGATAACCAAATGATTTTGAGCAAACCATCAGCTTTCAACGGATTTGATTTGTCTTTACCAGAAGCCGTTTGCTTCTGGACTAGCCAACTCTTAGATAAATTATCAATATTATCTTTGGTGAGTCGATTACCAATTATGGTTTTTCCACTGCCTTTACCACAAGCCATAAACTTGCGGGCTAACCAACTCTTCACTTTTAAGGATATGGTGAGCTGAATACCATACAATTTTGGGCAAATTGCAAGCCGTCAACGGATTTGAGATATCTTTACCAAGAGCCGTTTGCTCCTGGATTAGCCAGTCCTTATGTGGGTTAGACATGGTGGACTGATTACCATTTGTTGTGTTTAGTACATAGTACTTCCACTAAAAAAAATTTTTAAAATTTGGCCATTTTGGGGGAAAAAGGGACTAAAAGGGTAAATTTATGATCAAAATTCGCCAGAATTTCCCCCCCACACTTAGAAATGAATATTGTCCTCAATATTCAAAGTACCGGCTGTAATGCCGAAACTTAGAACGTAAAAAGATAACATTACTAGCTAAGTGTGGAAACACAACAATTATTCTCTTTTTTTAATATTTACAATTTTCATTCATTTTTTTAGATCTATATACAACATGTGGGGCATCTCCCCCACACTTAGGTGGTAGAAAGGGGAAAAAGACAGAAATATGGGTGAAAAACCCATATTGTATGGCTTGTTTTTTATAACCAAGTCACTAGCTTGACTCGACCCCGAATTAATTGGTTCATGGGGAAGTGGAGTGGGATTGCCACTCAAAGATTGGGTGAGAAATTGGAGTGGGATTGCCACTCACAGAATTATGAATGATAAGGTAGGGAGAATCTTTTTGATTTTTAATTTTATAATGTTTTTGTATTTTTAATTTTATATATATATGTGCAAAAGAAAGAAAATTCCTTACAACCGCCCCTCGAAAGGGAATCTGGGTCTGACAGAGCTCAGCAACTGTAAACAGCCAACAACCAAATGTTGTAACTGAGGGACTCATCAAACTGGGCAAGTTGTGTGCAAAGGAAAAATGTTTTTGTATTTTATATTGTTTATTAAAAAGAAATATGATACAGTATAAGTAATCACTACCTCCCAGGCTTGTGTCAGGTTTACCACGCTAGCTAATCACTTGTGAATGATTAACTGTAATAAATATGTCCTGACAGCCCGGTAGTTGAATGATAAGGTTTAATATACAAACAAGGATAGGTATTTCAACAAAATACAAAATACAAGTCATAATACGTAGCACAGCCTCCCCGGCAGCGGCGCCAAAATTTGATTCCTCCCGAACTACCTTCTTTTATTTCTCCGTCACACTTATCAACCGCTTGTGAACGGTCAACCGTAACAGATGATAAAAGGGCGACAGCCCGGAAGAGAATGATAGTTTACCAAGGATTAAAATGTCCTTGGATCGTTTATGTCCTGGTGAGGCGTGATGTTCTGGTACAATGACTTGTGATTTATTGAAAATAATATTAGTATAGGAAAACAGGAATCTGATTGACTAACACTGAATGTGAATAGTAATAGCTCTGTCACAGCTAGTTCAATAAAAACGTACAATCAGAAACCTAAAAAGATTAAAGTATACAAACTTACGTTTAACTTAAACTAAACGTAAACGTATAAAAACAAAACGATTATTAAAATATTAAAATCTATTAAATAAACGCTATCACTATTTTTACAATGATGTTTTTGTGATTTTATAAAATAAAATAACTTAAATAAACTATTTTAACTAAAACGTAAACTCAAATTATCTAAAAACTAGATTTAAAATGAAAACGAGCGTTATTAATAAAAATTATGCTGGAGCGCAAGCAAAAACGTAAAATTTGTGAAATAAAAGGCCTACGAGTGTAAAAGCAATTTTATTACGTATTATATGACAAAAGAAAATTTTAAAAAAAAGATTTATATTTTTTTGACTTTTATATTTTTTATTATGAATTAATTACTAAAAAAACACTAATTAAATGTTTAAAAATACTAAAACAAATGAGAAAAATCTGAAACTTTTTGTAAAAATACTTAATCACACTACCAATTTATGAAAAATACAAAACTTGAAAAAAGCTACACTGAATAAGCTCGAAATAAGCTAAAACAATCGTATAAGCTTAAATGACAAAACGTATATAAGAGATTAGTTTGTGCAAGCTATGACAGTCAAAGACCCAAGGGCGCAATGGTTCCAGGTACACACTCTAACACTCTCACAAGGTGGGAGGTCCCAGGTTCGAGCCCGCCTCCCCACCTTTTTGCCAAACATTTTATTTTTTTTGATTTTCTTTTTGCAAAACTGTACATTAAGCTAAAATATGTAACTTTAACAAAACCAACTTATCCAAAACTTGGAAATAAGCTGTGTGACAGCTTATTTTCAACTCAGTTGGCCAAATAAGCTCAAACTCCTAAATAGAAGCTAGCACTTATGGTTAAAGGGTCTTTTTGGTTTTTCTCTTTTTATAAAACTAAATATAAACAGATAATATACATATAAGATGAAAATAAAACTTATAAAACCTACAAATAAGCCAAACGTGGGCTTATTACCCACACAGTTGAGCTTTTAGGCTCTAAGTGGAGTAATAAGCTCATGATAAGCTTGAAAAAGCTATACAGAGGAATGAAAAAGCAAAAGGTATTATGTACAAGTATAAAAGGTGTATATGAACAAAAATAAGCACTGAGAAGTGCTTATAAGCATGAGCTTATGGTTTGGTCAGTTTAGCCTTTTTGGGCTAAACTTGGATGGAATGGAGGCTTCAAAAGCCTGTAACAAGCTCCATAATAAAAAGTAAAAGTAAAAATGTATTTGTACAAGTATAATATACATATATGAACAAGCTTATGCACAGGGATGCACTTATAAGCTCAGAATAAGCAAATAAGCACTTCTCTGATGCACTCAGTTCCAAACACCCCTGCAACTATTTAGAGAGGCAATTTAAGCTTAAGGAATAAGCTGAAAAAGCCAAACTAAGAATTGGAGTATCAAGCTGAGGTGGTTGGCTTTCCAAAAAGCCAAAGCTTATCAAGTGGGGTCAACTGATGAGCTTTTGAGAGGCTTATGAAAAAGCTCCAAATTGACTGAGTAAGACTGGGTATCAGTTTACACTATCAAATGGGACAAACAAAAAGCCCATTGCAGCCCTATTGAATGAGCTGCAATGTGGAATTTAAGTCCAGGATCATTAAGTTGGGTGGATGAGCTTCAAAAAAAGCTAAACCACTCAAGCTTATGATCATAAATGAGCTTATAAGAGCTGAAGGTAATGGTGCAAGTTCAATAAATTGAACTGTTGTGAGTGGGCAAACAACAAGCTCTAAAAGACTTATCAAATAAGCTCATGAGAGCTCAACCAACACTGAGACATTGAGTATGAATGGATAACCTCATAAGAAGCTAAAAATCATAAGCTCAAGCTTAGTGGGGAACTTTTCATAGGCTTGGGAAAACAACTCCACTTCCACTGTTTGCTTCAGTGGAAGGAGTAAAATGGGACAAAGAGATTGGGATGATTAAGCTATGTAGATAAGTTAAAAACTGAAAAATAATCATACATATAAAGACTAGGCTACAAAGGCAACACAAAGAAACCAAATACACAAGCTATGGCCAAGTAATGAAGCTTATGCAAGCTTATCAACTTGACACCTAAACCTGTGCACAGGGCATGGTTTTTGAACAGGTAGCTAAAGTAAGACTGAAAATAAGCAGTTAAAAAGCTGATTAAAAGTAATCTATTATTTTTCTAATTTTATTAAGCAACTGAAATTTAATACCCTAAGAGCTTTTAAGCTAAAACTTATTATTAAGCACACAGTAAAAATATCTATTTTAATAAAAAACGACCAAAGTGAAAATTTTGACTTTTTGAGTTTATGATCAAAGTTGACTTTTATCAACTTTGATCTGAATTTAATCACTGATTAAGCTATATTATGATACAAGAACATGAAATAAACAAGTATGAACAATACTTAAACAGATATGTAGGTTTGTGGGTCAAGACAACCTCATAGTACTCATGTGGAGAGGATCAAGTGTCAATTTGACTCTCCACATGCTATACCACTTAGTTGAAACCATCACTGAGCTATATTGGACATGTAAGCACACAATCAACCAAGAAAAACACCATACATGGCCTATAACACAGATCAATCATCTAAACCAAACAACCCTTTAATGAGAAATAATTGAGCTTTTGAGAGAATAGAACTGTGTTCATCAATTTCATCCAATCCAGAGGATTCAATATGTCAATATGAACCCTTTTTTAACCTAAACAAGCTGTCAACAAGTCTAAGCCTATGATCTTTAAAAATATGACAAAGTGACAGTTATATAACAATTTTGAGCAACAATGAAATCTCAAACATAACCAATAAAAATTACACTATAATATCATTACCAAACAACAAATAAACATAAAGAACACAAAATCAAGACTGATTAAAGACTGAAAATTAGAAATGTAGAAATGGAAGAAATTGCTTACAAGTGATCAAAGCTGAGATCATGGAACCAATGAACACTAACTATCCTACAGCTTCCCGTGAAGCCCTAAACCATGGCCATCCAGTATGAACCATGCTCCAAGCTAAGATCACCAAGAACATTGATTTTTGATTTTCCATTGTATTTTTCTCCATTTTTTATGATTTTTTTGGTTTTAAAGACTACAACTGATTAAAGGTTTCTAAAAGCTTAAACAAGCTTTGTCAGGAGCTTATGTGACCTACAGAATCCATATCATCAACAATAATCAACAGAAAAGTAAATGACAAGAAATTAAAGAAATTATGAAAACATGAATTATAAAAGTAACTTGTATTAAACTGAAAACAGAGTTCCATTACACTATTTTGAGTTTCATTATACTAATTAAAGCTTTTAAATGACAGTAATTAAAAGGAAAGTAATAAAGATTACACTATGATTAAGCTATTCTAAGTGACAATGGCTTAAGGCCAAGGTGATTTCTCCTCTGTCTCTCTTCCTCTTTTATAGCTTCCAATGCTTCCACGTGTCCTCTTGATTGAATCCCACCTCTTTTTGGAGCCAATGGTTGAGTTTTGAGTGTGTTGGTTGTTTTTCTCTTTTTGGCGGGAAACCTGAATTTGACTTATAGGGCTCTGAAACTAGCACTAGGGGGGGGGGGGTGGCATTTAATGTGGTGGTAAAAGTAGGTAGTGGTGATGATGAGGGGTGGAGGAAAGGTGAGGTGATGGGAGGAGGGAGCAGGCAAGTGGGTTGCAGAGGAGAGGTGGAAGAAGGTGTACAGGACAGGTGGGCGGGTATTTGCTGCTTTTGACTTTCTTTGACCAGGCAGTCCAAAATGATTATGACAGGGGGTCACAATGGGTAATATGGCAGGGGTCTAAAAGGTTTTGACAAGGCTAGCTATTAGTTATGACAAGGACTAAAGTTGCCAATCTGAAATCATGAAGGACCAATCCTGTAATTTTCCAAACTTGTTACAAGGGACCAATATTAACAAGTCCCAATAGTACAAGGACCAGATTTGACAATTTCAATTTTCCAGGGACCAAACTTGACATTTTTGAAAGTTGAGGGACCTTTTCTGCCATTTAACAAAAGATTTATTCAAGGACCGTTTTTGACAACTTAGAATATTTCAGGGACCTTGAATAACATTTTTCTTTATTTTGTTTTACCAGGGACTGTTTCTGACAACTTTTGAAACTTGGGGGACTAAAACTGCCAATTATGCATACTTTATACGTTTTTTCACCAGATTTTGATATTTTTGCATTTAAAACACATAAAACACTTATTTGTGATATTTTTATCATTTTGATGTATTTCTGAGTGTTTTCAGATGTTTTTGCAGTCTAATTTGTACAAAAATGATGAGTATTTACACACTCATCAAGTGTTAAACTTTCAATTTCTTGCAAAAAGTTTCAACCTTTACAAGTTTTTCTTGCTTTTTAAGCGTGTTTGGATATGAGTGTACGAACCTACGCGTAAGAGAGATACGTGGTTTTGATCATCAAGACTTGTTGTTTTGGCGTTTTTAAGGTTGTTTCATCATCATAATCAAGTTTTGTAAAAGGTTTTGATCTTAAAAACGTGTTTGGCAAAATTTGTACTTTCTACGCGTATCAAAACCCTAATCCTACGCGTAAGGAATTTTTCACTTGATCTTCATTTCCGGTGGTTACTCAGTGTTCTTCTTGCTTGGATAAGCCTAAAAAACACCTCGACTTTGGATATCTCGTGCATTGTGAAGTGTAAGAGATCGTTGTGGGTAAAACCCTAATTTTACGCATAAGCATAAAACTTACGCGTAACCATTCTTACGCATAAGCCTTTTCTTACGCATAAGCTTGTCTTACGCCTAAGGGAAACTTACGCATAAGGTTTTTACGCCTAAGCTTTGGTTTACGCATAAACTTAAGCTTTTTTCCCTAAAACTCTACGCGTAAACTCCAGTCTACGCGTAAACTCTGTCTACGCGTAAGCTCGTGTCTACTCGTAAGTTGTAAGTTACGCGTAAACTGCTGTCTACGCGTAAGCTCTCATCTACGCAGAAGTTCCTACGCATAACGTTGCTTTCTACGCATAAGTTTCTATGCGTAACTTTGCTGTCTACGAATAAGTGTATAAGTTTTACGGTTTATCTCTTGATTTTGTAAAATCCCGTGAAAGAATCTATTTCCCGGTTAAGTCAAAGATTTGTAAAATCCCGTAGAATTTAAACACGTCTTCCGTTGCTGATGATGTGCAAGCTGCTGGATCTAATACTCGTCCTCCCATGCTTGATAGAACTGACTATGAGTCTTGGTCACAAAGAATCAGGCTGTACTGCTTAGGAAAGGAGAATGGGGTTAACATCCTTAAATCAATTGATGAAGGACCGTATCGGGTTGAGACTACAAGAGACATAATTGATACTGCAGCAGATGGTACAATGATCTATGGAATAGACAAACCAAAGACATATGATGAGCTAAGTGATAAGGAGAAAAAGCGATTTGATGCTGATATCAGGGCTTCTAACATCATACTTCAGGGTCTTCCTAAAGACATCTACAAGCTGATCAATCACAACACAGAAGCTAAGGCAGTTTGGGATAATGTCAAAATGCTTCTCTCTGGTTCTGAATTGACCATTGAAGACAAAGAATCACAGCTGTATGATGAATTTGAGCACTTTAAGATGAAGCCTGAAGAAAGTGTCTATGAATATTATGTGACATTCCACAAGCTGGTGAATGATATGAGGAATATCAAGATGACTATGCCAAACATTCAGCTGAACTCAAAATTCGTAAACAACATGAATCCTGAATGGCACAAGTTTGTCACTTCTGTGAAGCTTACCAAGGGACTAAAGAACACCAACTATGAGGAATTGTATGCTTTCCTTCTTCAGAATGAGAAGCATGCTATGTTTGAAAGAAGGATTCTTGAACAGTTTAAATCACAACCAGGAGAAACAAGCTCATCAAATGATACAACTGCATTCTTCACCAAAGCATCACAAGTCACACCCAATGGAAACGATAATCACAAGCCCGTTCCTGATTCTGGATATAAGCAACCTAGTTCTGATGCTGTCATGGAGCACTTTATCAATCGAGTGGCTCTTATGATCAAGAAAAACCTGAATCTCACACCTCACACTAACAACAATCTCAGAACTGCATCCAACCGTCAAAATCATGCCACTGTGAGAGACGGAAAAATTGTGGTAGAAAATGTGCAAGGAAGACAGAATGCTTATCCTCCACACAATGAACAAGGAAATGTAGGTTATGGGAATGCTGGTGTTGGTGGTGGATATGTTGGAAATCAGAATCGTGGAAGGAATTTAGTTCAAGGGCAATTAAAACCAATCAAGTGCTACAACTGTGGAGGAGAAGGGCATATTGCTAGGAATTGTACTCAACCAAAACGCCCTCATAACGCAGAGTACTTCAGGGATAAGATGTTGCTGGTTCAAGCATAAGATAATGGTGCAATGTTGAATGAAGAGGAGCTGTTGTTCTTGACTGATGGGAATGCTAGAACATACGATGCTGATGTGGACGAACAACCAGTGCATGCTGCTCAGAACAATCCCAACGCCTTTCAAGTTGCAGATTGTGATGCATGGACGTTGATGATGAACCATGTGCACAAACCATCTTCATGGCTAATATCTCTCCAATGACCTCTTCATCTCAACAAGCCAGTCCATCTAAGGAATCCATCATTAAAGAGGTACTCAAACTATATGATGTGGTTGATGAGCAAAAGATTTCCCATGAAGTACAATCTACTGAATTCATTGAGTCAGATATTGAAAATATGGGAAATGACAATATTATCCCATATGAACAATATGTGAAACAAGATGACAGTCATATTGTACCTAATGATGAATCTTCTGCAATCAATAATACATGCATGTCTGATGAATTCACTGCATTTGTGCCTGATGATTCCTTGACCACTGAACTCAATACCTATAAGGAACAAGTTGCCATTTATGAACAACGCGCTAAGTTTGAGCTAACTACCCGTGAGCAGGATATGGATAACCAAATGTGTGCAATTATCAGAAAAAGTAATTTTAGAGAAGAAGTATTAAAACAAGAGTTAAACTCCTTGCAAGAAAAGCTTTCTAAAACTGCTAAGCAAAAACAAGAACTTCAAGAAAATGTGAAAATGCTTAAGCAAGAATTCAATGCTAAGGAATCAAAACTTTTGAATGATTTTTCCAATCTAAAACTTTGAAAAAAAAACTTGAAAATAAGTTGTACATACAAGGGAATACCATTCAAACTGCTCACATGGTCACTAAACATAGAGTCTTAAGCGATAAGTATAGCGTTCCCCTTGTTGAAGTACCAAGTCCAGCGGTTATTAAAAAGGCTAGAGCTGCTCACAAGGTACTGTATGATGGTAATGAGATCCTTAAACCTAGACAGAACCCTAGTTGCGTTGAGTGCACTGAGGAAGATAATAAATCTGATGAAGTCACTAGGGAGAAAATGAATAAGAAGCTAGAAGATCTTAAATGCAAAGAGAAAAACATAAAGATCAGTCCTCATGATTACAAAAAGGAAAATTGGATTTCCTTGAACATGTTCAAGCCTCAAACTCTATTAACCCTAGAACAGATTTTTTGGAAAAAGGATATGGAAATGCTAAAAGCTGAAAATCTTGTTGAAAAGAATTCCCTCTGTAGGAGATTGTCAAAAGCAACTGTGTATCCTCCTAATACACCAATGAATTTAGTGCCTAGATCCATTGCCACTAATAGCAGAACCTTAATCAGCCTATGTGTTGTTTATCAGATGTTTGTTGATTTTGAGAAAACGTGTAAGAAGAGAATCACACCTACTGGGATAACTGAGGGGGAAAGGGGTTTTGAGCAAACCAAAGAATGTTATTTAACCGAGGTCATGCCTTTCTTTAAACAGTTAAAAGGTCAATTTGAGAGTCTTAAAATTGGAATAAACACTGATATTAATGAAATGGAAAAGGAATTTGATGCAATGTTAGTTGAAGTTAATGATCATGAACAGGAACTTAAGTACAATGAAATTGAAAGGAAGAATCTGCATATATTAAATGAGAACTTGATTTCTCAATGTGTTGCTCAAGATATGTTTTATGTTGCTACGAATTCCTCTATTACTGCATCTCAATTTCATGAATTATCTGTTGCGTTGAAAGTTTCCCATGATCGTGTAATTGAGCTTGAAAAAACGAACTCAAAATTGCATGATAAAATCGAAACGGGTGATCATGATAATCTGGTTAAACAGTTTTCAAAATTAGAAGTTGAACATCTTGCTTTGCAATTAAAATATCAACATCTCAAAGAAAATGTTAAAACCTCAAATATCAAGACATCCTCTTATGCTCCTGAGTTTGATGCAGTTTTTGAAATTAGCAAACGTGATGAACAAATTCGAGCTCATTATAACACGATCAAAAGATTGAAACCCCAAATCTCTCAATTAAAGGGTGAAAAGACCTATGTGACTGGCTCCCAAATGCCTCCTCCTTTAGATTCTCAGAATTCTCAAACGTTTCATCTTCAAAACTTAGTAAATGCTTTACAAAAGGAAAACGAGAGCTTTCTTGAAGAAAATGAAAAGGTTAAACGTCATTTCAATGAGTTATTTGAATCAATAAAAGTCACTCGTAATAAAAACAACGATCAAATAGCTTCATTACAATAGGAAATTGAGAATCTGAAGAGTCAGATAAAAGGGAAAATGCCAATGTCCAATGGGGAGAATGATGGATCAAAGGTACCTGTTTGTAATAAATATGCTTTGTCTGTGAAATATGTTCCTCCTCACCTTAGGAATAATAAACTTGCAATTCAAACATATTTCTCATCTCTTAAGGACTGTCTAGAATGTCTCCGTGAGATTGTTGAAGAGGATAAGTTAGAGAAACCACTTGATAATGCAATTGGGCATGCATGCTTATATGCCAAACGATCTCAAGAAATTCTAGAATGCCTAATCACAATATGCCCTAAGTCCTTAGGTGAGAGAGTTAATCCTTTGATTCCGTGTTCTATGCCTAGTGCCAAGTATGATATCCATTCGATACCCAATGTTTTGAATGAGCACTGGAGTATACCTTCAAGTAGGCCAGATTCCAGATCTGTTAGTGTTATAAAAGTTGTTGGATCGATATACTTTAATCAAACTAACTTAACTAGCTTGTTAAGGTTTAATAACCTCGGATAAATCCTAAGTTATTAACAAAGAAACACTGAGCAATCTTTATCAAGTACGCGGAATTTACTTAACAAAGCTAAGAAGAATAACTTTATTATAAACTCTAAATCTGCTTATTATGCAGATACTCTAATACAACTCTAAGATAATCGAACTTTCCTCTAAAACACTAATTCGTAAACTCTAAAACTCTTTTTCTGAAATCGTACCTCTAATGCCAATCTAGGAGTCCTTTTATAGGCTCAAGGATATCCTAGTCGGTTTACAATTGATAACCTTGTACGACAAGTAATCTAAACATGGAATACAATACTTTCCATAAACAAATATAACAGTTCTTTTGTTCTAGCAGTACTTTGACTTTATCTTGCAGTACTTTGACTCTGTCTTTTAGCAGTACTTTGACTATTTGACTTCTTCCAGTACTTTGCATCTTACAGTACTTTCATATCTTCAGTACTTTGATATCTTCAGCACTTTTCATATCCCAACAATCCTCCCCTAACTTGAATTCTACTTGCTTGACTTCAAGTTCCTTTGTGAATATATCTTTAACAGCTTCATCTTTAAAATGGATTGTTTCTTAGTCTTTAGATTGTATCTCTGTAATATCTGTGCTTGTCAAAGTATCTCTTAGAATTGTTCTCTTCATAGCAGCATCCAGCAATCTCCATCTTTTCAGCAACACAACAACATATGACAATTTGTACAATAATTCGGTTTAAGTTGCATACTATTCTCATCACATCTAAGTGAATCATTGAAAATTTAATGGATTTAGAACTCTTTACCAAAGCCATTATCTCTGGAGTAGCCAAATGTTTTGGTGTGTAAGACCATGGTACATTGATAACCATATGATTTTTAGCAAACCACCAGCTATCAACAGATTTGTTTTGTCTTTACCAAAAGCTGTACCCTTCTGGACTAGTTAGTTCTTTTATCTAATGGTGAACTAATTACCAATAATGGTTTTTCCACAGCCTTTACCACAAGCCATTTCTTGTGGGCTAGCCAACTCTTCACATTACTGATATGGTGAGTTGATGACCATCCAACTTATTAGCAAGTTGTCAACTAAAAACGGATTTGATATATCTTTACCAGAGCCGTTTGCTCATGGATTAGTCAATCCTTTTGTAACCATGGTGGATTGATAACCTATTGATGTTATCATCACAAAAACCATTTATTCAACCTTTATTTCAAAATATTTATTACTTAGCAAAAAGGTTTCTTCTAAAATTTATTTAACTGGTTTAGTTCAGCCAACAGTACTTTGATGAAAGTACTGTCTGATAAGCAGTACTTTGAATAAAAGTACTGATATATCAAAAAGTATTTATTCAAATAAAATTCATACCAGTTATAGATCATTCTCAGCAATGGTAGTCCAGTCTATAAACAAATTGATAACCATGCAAGCAGTTTCATTAGCCTCTTCTACTTCCAATCCATGCTCTAGCATTCTTCTCATAAGATCAACTGTAAGAGGATATCTTCTTTCTGCAAACATGTGTATCATTGTTCCATTTTCTAGCTCCAAAACATGAACTCCAGATTCTTCAAAGAATCTCCAACAAACTATTTCCCAGCTTTCTTGATCCTTCCAAATATCATCAGTGCTCTCTTCATTAGTTTCCCACATGGTTATGAGATCACCATGTAAAACCAATCCAATCCCTTCTAATGGATTATCTTCAAAATAAGCCTTCACAACATGATATAAGTAGAATAGATCTACTCTATCTATAATATGCAGCAAATCCCATAGCCTTTTGAAAACTCTGAATCTTTCATCTTCTTTATGAAAAACCGTGTAATCTCCATTCTTAGATTTCACAACTTTGAAAACACTAATCTTTGATCTGTTCATCTTCATGTCATTATCTTCATTTGTATAATCAAAATCTACCACTCTGAGATAATTCTTCAATTCATCACTAGTCTCAGATCTTAATTCAACCTTTTCTTTCTTTGAAAACTGAACATCTGTAACTTCAGTTTGTCTTTTTCTCTTTAAGCTCTTCTTCCTTTCAGCTTCAGTCCAATAAGCTTCTTCTCTAAAGTCTTTAATGCCTGCAACATCTTTCTTATAAGCTTCTCTCTCAGCATCATATAATCTTTTCATATCCACATAATTTAGCTTCTGCAATCCTTTAAATCCTCTGCTTTTTAGATATGCCATCATTGCATTCCTTTCTTTAGCTAAATTAGGTCTTCTTTGCATATATCTAACAGGTGTAGGTGACTCTAAAGATTCAGTAGCTTCAACATTCAATTCCTCATGTATTTTCTGAGCTGCTTCTCTATTCTGAGCTTCTTGAGCTTCCTGTTCTTCTCTATATTTAGCATTTAACTCTTCTTGAACTTTTCTGGCTGCAGCTTCATTCCTAGCCACTTCAATTGCTCTAAGTTCTGCCAAAGTAAGTTTCTTTTTCTTTGTTTCGACCAGAACACCTTTCCCTTTGTCTTTTGGATCAATTGCAGGTTGATCTGTTCTTGGTTGTTCTTCTTCTTGTACATCTCTAATAGTAACTCCTCCTCTTGGTTGTGACAAATCTGACATTGTAGCAATTAATTCATCATCACTCGCAGAATGAATCGGTTTGAATGTAGCTTCCTCCTCTTCTTCTATAACAGTTGAAGAAGGACCAGCTTCTTCTTCAAAATTCAATACCCTTGGAGTTATTGGTGTTATTACTTCTGGCCTTGATGTATCATGAAAATCAGTACTTTGATGTTCAGTACCTTGATCATCAGTACCTTGAACTTGCACTTCTTCTTCTTGTTCCTCTGAAATAATCTTTTCTGCAGTACATACAGATTCTTTCTTCTTTGTAATATCTTCTTCAGATTCTTTCTTCTTCATAACATCTTCTTTCAAATTATCCTTTTCTAAATTCCTCCCCAAGTTGACAGAAGATGATTTAGGAACCTTCTTGTGTTTCAATTCCCTACGAAGTGCTTTACGACGTTTGTTTTCCTCTTTAACCCATAAGTTGAAACCTTGAATATAGGGTTTAATAAAATTCCTTAACCAGATATACCTACGCTTCAACTTCTTAAGCGCTTTAGCTTGATTCTCAACAATTTTGTTTAACCGAACTAGCTCCCTTGTCAAAGCATAATTATCCAAAGTCAATCCTTCACGAGCTATAGTATAATCATCACCTTGAGGATGTGATTGTTCTTCTGAAACAGGAACAGAACGTTGAGGAGATGGAGTAGGTGTTCTCTCAATCTCTGCTTGAACCTCAGGACTTGGAGAAACATCACCCTGTAAAGATGCAGTACCTTGTGAGGCAGCACTTTGTGAAGCAGTACTTTGTTCAGAATCAGTACCTTCACTTTCTTCATCCTCTCCAGCTGCATCACGTACAACTTGTACAACTTCCATCATTGTTGTAGTTAATGGAATATCTCCACCTCTGAACAAATCACTTCGCCTAGCCATGAATGTATAAATTTTGGCTTGTTGCACAATAACAGGTAATAAAGCAGCAGGTTTTGGAACATCAGCCAATTGCTTGTTTAAGAAAACCTGTATAAACCTTGGGTACATCAACCATTTTGACCCAGAAGATATATGTGATAGCATCCCATCCAAAATAAGCCGTGAAAAGTTAAACATTCTATCAGTAGCTAAGCCAACCACTGCAGATGCTATATTTGACCCAAACTGCTCCCAAGAAGTGCTTTTAGAACTTATGCAATGGAGCAAAACATGAATCAAGAACTTCCATTGAGGACAGAATAATGCTTTCTTGAAAGTTTGTTCAGTCAAAGAACCTTCATAACCAAGATTCCTAAAAGTATCCCAAATCAGTTGCTTGTCAAATCGAATAGCCCCATCTTCATCTTCAAATAATAAATCTGCTCGAATAGAGGCTTCTGTAATCTTAATAGTCCTTCCAACAACTGTTGATCTAATATAGTATTCATCCTCCTCCATATTATCCATAGCATTAGCCCAAAATTCTTGAATCCATGGTTCAATTATATCCGGCTCAACTAAAAGAGCATAACTAATAGGCGACCCAGTAAGATAATCAATTATATCATAGAAAGCCACATTCACCTCAGTCTTATCCAAATTAGCCACCATATTGTGCTTCGAAACAGTTAAACGATTCACCATTGTTGAAAAAGTGAGCACAAGAAATATTGTATCGAATAATAAAGAGATGGTAATTGGAAGATAAGTATGGAAATGATGTAAAGTAATAATATGAGAGGGAAAATCGGAAAGAAGTTATTTATAGGTGGGATTTGAAAAATCACAGCCTAAATAACAAAGTTACCGTTACTACCAATTACCCAGCAATATTACCGTTGGAACAGTACTTTAATACGACAAACAGTACTTTTCACATAAGCAGTACTTTCCCAAGCAGTACTTTCTAGGCAGTACTTTCAGGAAAAACAGTACTTTGCCAAATACCTCCATATAAACTAAGTATAAACAAGCATCCTCCCCTCAAACAATACACAGGACTATACCTAACACCTTATAGTCCTCCCCTTAAACATAGCTTTAGTAGTTAATCATTCCAATGCTCACGACCAAGTGATTGAATCATGACACATCAAAACCTTTTGTGAGTAAATCAGCTACATTGTCATCCGTGTGAACTTTAACCACATTAATGAGCCTATGCTCATAGCAATCTCTAATAAAATGATGCCTAATCTGAATATGCTTTGTCTTGGAATGATACACAGGATTCTTCACAATACAAATAGTACTCTCATTATCAATATTGATAGGAGTATTCTTAAAATTGAATCCATAGTCCAAAAGTTGATTTTGCATCCACAAAACTTGACCACAACAACTTGCAGCAGCTACATATTCAGCTTCAGTAGATGATGTTGCTGCAATTGTCTGCTTTTTGCATTGCCAGGAGACTAACCTTCTTCCAAGATATTGGCATCCACCAGTTGTGGATCTTCTATCATAATTATCACCTGCATAGTCACTATCTGAAAAAGCTTCTAAGTGAAAAGGTGACTCTTTAGGATACCACAACCCCAACTTAGGTTGTTGTTTCAAATAACAGAAAATTCGTTTTACTGCATTCAGGTGAGAGATCTTAGGTGAGACTTGATATCTTGCACAAAGACAAACTGCAAACATGATATCAGGCCTTGATGCAGTAAGATACATAAGAGAGCCAATCATAGATCTGTATAACTTGACTTCAACAGGCTGTCCATCTTCATCTTTTCCCAATGAATTGATAAATTTAATCGGTGTAGTAACAGCCTTCATATCATCAAAATTAAACTTCTTAAGTATGTCTGTAACATACTTGTCTTGACTAATGAAAATTCCTTCCTTGGACTGTTTAACCTGAAGTCCTAAAAAGAATGTTAACTCTCCCATTGAACTCATTTGAAATTCCTTCTGCATCAGCTGCTCAAACTCCTTAACCATGGACTGTTTGGTAGCCCCAAAGATGATATCATCAACATACACTTGAACTAACATGATATCCTTCTTGTCTCTCTTGATAAACAAAGTCTTGTCTATAGCTCCCCTCCTGTATCCATGTTGTAATAAGAATGTAGAAAGCCTCTCATACCAAGCTCTAGGTGCCTGATGAAGACCATAAAGAGCCTTAACCACCTTATAGACATTGTTTGGATGTTTAGGATCTTCAAAACCTGAAGGTTGTTTCACATACACCTCTTCTGAAATAGTCCCATTGATCCGCGCAAAACCGTCAAGTCTTAACAGACTTAAAACAGTTCAGACACAGATACAATGAAGATCAGAGAATACAGTGGATTCCTGGGTCGTTATGTCCCACGGAGACTCAATGGTGTGTTAAACACTTGATCAGAAGATAGAATGATCACTAATGATAGCGATCAGAAAGGATTAGGATTGAATAATTACACTACTGAAAAAGTTTTATAAAATAAAGCGACTTAAATGCAAATTAAGAAAATTAAAAAGATAAAAGATATTAAATAAACGCTATCACTATATTTAAAGTGATGAACGTTTAAAACTTAAAACTAAAAACTAACGTTTAAATAAAAAATTACGCAAACGTACAAAATAAAAAGTGAAACTTATACAATAAAAATCCTAAAAATATGAAAAATACATTTTTACAATCCTAATGATAGAAGAAAATTTATAGAAAAAGAAAATTATTTTTATGACTAATTATGTAATTATTATTAATTAAAAACTAATTTAAACTATTTAATAATACTCTAAAATAAAAGAAAATATGAAATAAGACTAGAAAAATAAATTTAAGACTTAGAAAAATCTAAAATATGATAAAACTAATTTTAAAACTGAAAATATATTTTTTAGACTTTTTATGTATTTATTATTAATTTAAAACTATTTAAAACTAATTTAAATTATTAAAAATACCAAATAAAAGGAGAAAAATAGGGAAAAATACTTTTTAAGCTTTTTACATTTATCTAAACTTAAGAAAAATGAAAAATTATTTTTTTGAAGCTTTTCTTAATTTTTTGTATTAAATACTATTTAAAAAGGCTTAAAAACTAAATAAAATGCAGAAAAATACCAAACAAGCTAGGAAAAATCTGAAAAATTCAGGAAAAGCTTAAAATAAAGTTAGGAAGCTAGGAAAAATAGAAAAACATAGGGTTACTTGGAGGAATATGCAACTGAAGTGCAAAGTGCTTATGGAATAAGCATTTGGATAAGCTAAAGGACACCAAAAGCTACCCAACTGATATGGAAGCTATAATAAGCTAAAAATGACCAGAAGCAACAATAATCAACAAGCTATAACCTCTAATTGCAAGCTAAGACAGATTTGATGAAATGAGATAATAAGCTAAAACAGTGACAAGGGTACCAACTTTAAGCAGAAAATTAAGCATCTAAATAAGCTGCAAACTAGAAATAATAACTTGGAATCTATAATAGACCTAGGTGAGATCTTATAAACCAAATATTAGCTCAACACAAGCTCTCATGAGCTAACTGTGAGGTCTGCAAAAACTCCATAAAACCTGTGCAGGCAACAGTGCCCTGCACAGGGGAATAGACACCATGTTTGAGCTTATTTATAAGCTCATCAGATAATCAAGAGCCAAAACCAGATAAGTGGTCTTGAAGACCACCTAGAAGACTGCAAGCAGACCAAATATCAGACCTTAATTATTTGAGATGAACCTTGTGCATGGTCTGCACTTTCTGCAAAAACCAGATTTTCAAACAATTTTGACTTTTAAAAACAGACTAGCATTTTGACTATTGTGAGATTTAGAAGCAAACTAAGGACTGAATTTAATGCAATTTGATGTAATAAAACTTAAGCAAGCTAGTTTATTCAATCTCTAAACCTATCTAGCAAATTACTACCACTGATTTCAACAGTAGAGTACACAAGAGCAGTTTCTATGAAAAGTTGACTTAGAGCTCAAATGCAACAAAACAAAAACAGAATTGGATGCATATAACCATATCACACCTTGAGTAACTGATTATATCCTCTATTTAAACCTCTAAAACAGTTTTAAGAGCAAATCCAAACACCCCTGTAGAATCTGCTATGCAAGCTCAAACTGAGATAAACATTGATCTAGCTAATCTAAATGGTTGAACTGAGTTTACATAACTTAAATAAAACTATATAAGCAAGCTTACACTAAATGTGACCACAAAAACAAGACAGGTAAAAAAAATGCAAAATGGCTAAAAAAAACTAAAATTGAGATTC
The DNA here is from genome assembly GCA_019973895.1 of Chrysanthemum seticuspe. Taxonomy (NCBI): domain Eukaryota; kingdom Viridiplantae; phylum Streptophyta; class Magnoliopsida; order Asterales; family Asteraceae; genus Chrysanthemum; species Chrysanthemum seticuspe. The sequence goes on along the minus strand of BPTQ01000002.1, from coordinate 108,469,283 downwards.
TCACTTACATGAATCCATCTTTGTTGCAGACTACAACCAGACCCAAGAACTACTCTAACCTACTCTAATACAACCCCAATAACTGCTCTGCATCACCCTCTTCCATCACCATTGCCAAATGCATCATAGTTGACTTTTGTTGACTAATTCACACTTTTGTTTGAAAATGATTTTAAAGTTTATCAAAAGCTTACAGGAACTTATTTAAGCTTATTTGCACTTAAGTAGGAGCTTTTAAAAGCTTGATTGAAATAATTTGAAAATGGATTTCTTGACAGTAATAGCAAAACATAAAACCAAACTAAAACTGTAAATTGAAACTTAAAACTGCCTTACAATGACTATCCAACCAAATGTTAATACATGGAAACTGAAATTATAAAATTTTAACTAAGCTACAACATTTATTTGGAAAAACGACATTAAAGAAAAAAACTTAAAAACTAGCTACTACTCTTGAAACTGCTTCTCACTTCTCTTTTATAGCTCCACTAGCTTTCTCTCACATCCTTGATTGAATCCCACCACAAATCCTGGCCCTTGGATGATTTTGAGATGATCTTGGCCATTTAGCCTTTTTGGCGGGAAGTAGCATTTTGACAGGTGGAGGGATTGAGTGATATATGGGGGAAGGAATTTAATGCATCTTGGAGTTGTGATGAAGTGGGGGGACAATGAGAGTGATATGGTGAGGAGGGGGTTGATTGAGTTTAATGATTTCAGAGAGCAGGTGGAGAAGAAGAAAAATGGGCGCCAAGGGTGATTTGTTTGACTGTTGTGGTTTGACCAGGCAGATATAATAATAGGGGGTCCAAAATGCATAAATGACAGGGGTCCAAAATAGCTCAAGGTCCAAAAAGGTTTAAAGTTTATTAATTATACAAGGACTTAAAGTGTAATTTCTGAATTTCAAGGGACTAATCCTGCCAATTAAGCAAAGTTTCTCCAAGGGTTGAAATTGACAAGCTTCAAAAGTATAAGGACCAATTTTGCCATTTTCCAATTTTCCGGGGGCCATTTCTGCCAATTTTCAAACTTGGAGGACCATTTTTGTAATTTTCTCAAACTTTTCATATTTTTCACCAAAGGATTAAATTTGACAACTTTTGATTTTAAAAGGACCTTTGGTGACTTATCTTTTGAAATTTTGACTCAGGGACTATTTTTGACAACTTTTGAAACTTGGGGGACTAAAACTGCCAATTTTGCAAATTTGATACATTTTTCATCTGATTTTGATCTTTTTGCATTTAAAACACATAAAACACTGATTTGTGATAATTTGATCATTTTGATGTGTTTTTGAGTGTTTTCAGATGATTTTGCAGTTTAGATTATACAAAAATGATGAGTATTTGGACACTCATCAATCCCCCACACTGAGATATTGCTAGTCCCTAGCAATGATTTGAGAAAACCTTGATGGATTTGAAAAACTCTTTACCAAAAGCCATCACTTCTGGAGTAGCCAAATGTTTCAGTTCAAGTAAGAACCTTGGTACACTGATAACCAAATGATTTTGAGCAAATCATAAGCTGTAAACGGATTTGATGTGTCTTTACCAGAAGCCGTACCCTTCTGGACTAGCCAACTCTTAGATAAATTATCAGGATTATCTTTGGTGAGCTGAATACCAATTATGGATTTTCCACTGCCTTTACCACAAGCCATAACCTTGCGGGCTAGCCAACTCATTATCTTTTGAGGATGATGGGGAGCTGAAGAACCATACAATTTTGGGCAAATTGCAAGCCATATAAACGGATTTGAGAAATCTTTACCAAGAGCCGTTTGCTCCTGGATTAGCCAATCCTTTTGTCTTACAGACAAGGCGGACTGATAACCAAATGAGAAAGTGTAAAACACTTACTCCAAAAAAAATTTTTGGCCAAAAACGGGGGAATTGGGTGGATAATATATGAAATTCGTGAGAATTCCCCCCCACACTTAGAAATGAATATTGCCCTCAATATTCAAAGTACCGGCGGTTATGCCGAAACAAAGAACGTAAAAGGGAAATATTACGGCCATTATTATGAAAGATTTTTTTTTTTTTTTTTTTTTTTTTTTTTTTTTTTTTTAGAGATATATATATATATATATATATATATATATATATATATATATATATATATATATATATATATATATATATATATATATATATATATATATAACATGTGGGGCATCACCCCCACACTTAGGTGGTAGAAAGGGGGTAAGAAGACAGAAATATGGGTGAAAACCCATATAGTGTGTGCTACTGTTTTTGATTTCCGAGTCGCTAGCTTGACTCGACCCCGAATTCATTGGTTCATGGGGAAGCAAAGTGGAAGAAACAATCTCCATCGGAATTTCATTCAAGATGTTTGGACAAACATTTGAAACACGAGAAAGTTCCACACCGATGAGATATAGAGAGAACCGGCTCAAAAATGATGAATGAAAATGCCGGGATCAAAGATAGTGTCCTCACTCCCGAAGGAGTGAAGAAGAAAGGAAGTCACCAAGTAGGTGAAGAAAAGAAGGAAGATCATGATAACAATCATAACTAGATCTTCTTCCTCGGGATTAAGTGCAGTTGCACTTATTTGGATTTTATTGGTTGAGCTCTTTGGGTTGGAAGGCATCTCGGTTGGGAGGGTGGGAAGATTTGTCATAACTATGCAAATTGAGATTCTCTCCCCCCGATCATGATTTTTGCCATCCAAGCAATCATACTCCAGCGGAGATATGATATGAGTGAGTTCACTGGAGAACTCCTCGTGAAGAGTATACGGAGGTGGGACATGTGCGGTACTTCGTGGGCTATAAATATGCACCTCGTCCATTATAGTCTCCGTGTCAGACTCATCACTATCAAAGATTGGATTAACTGAATTTAGAGTAAATTCAGAATCGAATTCGAATAAGGGATTAGTGATAGTCGTATTAATTGTTGTGGAAACTACATGGTCAACATCCTCTTCTAAGTTGACGATCTCGGAATGTGGAAGTAATGCATCAATAAATTCTATGTCTTTAGAATATAAAGAATCGGCATCACTATAATCACTGTCAAAATCTGAGAAAGTCTCAATCAGATCATTTGAAAGAGGAGAAGACACATCACACTCATGGTCAAGAATTCCCTCAGACTCACTTGGGATCGGGATAAGGTTCTCAACATTAGACGATTCCGTTTCCGGAATAGTGCTGAGATGCTCGTCCCCCATGGTGAGAGAGTCTTTGGGATCAAAAAATTTCAAAGAAATAGGATCCTCGACCTCTTCCAAAAGGAATTCACTTCTCTCAACCGGCGTGAGTGAAGGGGAAGAGTCGGAAATGAAAGGCTCTGAAACGGGAGTGGGATTGCCACTCGGAGCATCGACTTTATCGAAAACATATATAGCTCTTATGCTCTTCATATTCTCCTCTGCCAACAATTCTCCCATACTCTTTCCTTCTTCAACGGGAGTGGGATTGCCACTCGGAGTCGTAGATTCCTCATCAAAATCATCATCGTCGTCGTCATCATAATCGTACACGAGAGGTTTCCAATATTGGGAACTTACTCTAGCTGCTTGTTCTTCAGCATACGTTTTCTGACGAGACTCTTCTTTAACTAATTCTTTCAAATCTTTGAGTATATCTAGACAATTTTCGAGAAGTTCTTGAGGAATTTGCAGAGGTTGTGTTTGAATTGTTTGGTACTGTGGAGGTTGGTCATGATAAGAGTAGTCATAATTGTTACAAGGATTATGCTCATAGACAAGCGTGTTCCCTGTTTGACACTCAAAACTCGGGTGAGGACCTCCACAGTACTCACAAGAATATGTCTCCATCTCATAGTGCGGGGGTTGGTTGAGGAAATTAGTTGTTTCATTGTAGGGATTTTGGTCATAGACAAACCCGTTTCCCGGATTCACAATGCCACAACCGGGGCAATTTCCACCATTTTGAGGTCCCCCACACCATTCACAACCAAATTGGTGTGGATGAGACATAGAAAGAATCAAATGGTTTTAGAGGGTAAGAAATGTAGAATCAAAAGATGTGAGAGGGTAAAGATGGATTTTTTTGGATTTTTGAAAAACATGCTGCAAAAACAAAGAATGAAAATATTTTTGGCGTTTTTAACACTTTAGGAAAAGTGTTAATGAACTTTTTGGATTTTTGATAACTTTACAAAAAACTTTTTACAAAAGATGGGGTATGTGCAAGAATGGATCTGAAAAAGGCTAAACACACGCTAAAGCCTCCCCGGCAGCGGCGCCAAAATTTTGATCCGCGCAAAACCGTCAAGTCTTAACAGACTTAAAACAGTTCAGACACAGATACAATGAAGATCAGAGAATACAGTGGATTCCCGGGTCGTTATGTCCCACGGAGACTCAATGGTGTGTTAAACACTTGATCAGAAGATAGAATGATCACTAATGATAGCGATCAGAAAGGATTAGGATTGAATAATTACACTACTGAAAAAGTTTTATAAAATAAAGCGACTTAAATGCAAATTAAGAAAATTAAAAAGATAAAAGATATTAAATAAACGCTATCACTATATTTAAAGTGATGAACGTTTAAAACTTAAAACTAAAAACTAACGTTTAAATAAAAAATTACGCAAACGTACAAAATAAAAAGTGAAACTTATACAATAAAAATCCTAAAAATATGAAAAATACATTTTTACAATCCTAATGATAGAAGAAAATTTATAGAAAAAGAAAATTATTTTTATGACTAATTATGTAATTATTATTAATTAAAAACTAATTTAAACTATTTAATAATACTCTAAAATAAAAGAAAATATGAAATAAGACTAGAAAAATAAATTTAAGACTTAGAAAAATCTAAAATATGATAAAACTAATTTTAAAACTGAAAATATATTTTTTAGACTTTTTATGTATTTATTATTAATTTAAAACTATTTAAAACTAATTTAAATTATTAAAAATACCAAATAAAAGGAGAAAAATAGGGAAAAATACTTTTTAAGCTTTTTACATTTATCTAAACTTAAGAAAAATGAAAAATTATTTTTTTGAAGCTTTTCTTAATTTTTTGTATTAAATACTATTTAAAAAGGCTTAAAAACTAAATAAAATGCAGAAAAATACCAAACAAGCTAGGAAAAATCTGAAAAATTCAGGAAAAGCTTAAAATAAAGTTAGGAAGCTAGGAAAAATAGAAAAACATAGGGTTACTTGTAGGAATATGCAACTGAAGTGCAAAGTGCTTATGGAATAAGCATTTGGATAAGCTAAAGGACACCAAAAGCTACCCAACTGATATGGAAGCTATAATAAGCTAAAAATGACCAGAAGCAACAATAATCAACAAGCTATAACCTCTAATTGCAAGCTAAGACAGATTTGATGAAATGAGATAATAAGCTAAAACAGTGACAAGGGTACCAACTTTAAGCAGAAAATTAAGCACCTAAATAAGCTGCAAACTAGAAATAATAACTTGGAATCTATAATAGACCTAGGTGAGATCTTATAAACCAAATATTAGCTCAACACAAGCTCTCATGAGCTAACTGTGAGGTCTGCAAAAACTCCATAAAACCTGTGCAGGCAACAGTGCCCTGCACAGGGGAATAGACACCATGTTTGAGCTTATTTATAAGCTCATCAGATAATCAAGAGCCAAAACCAGATAAGTGGTCTTGAAGACCACCTAGAAGACTGCAAGCAGACCAAATATCAGACCTTAATTATTTGAGATGAACCTTGTGCATGGTCTGCACTTTCTGCAAAAACCAGATTTTCAAACAATTTTGACTTTTAAAAACAGACTAGCATTTTGACTATTGTGAGATTTAGAAGCAAACTAAGGACTGAATTTAATGCAATTTGATGTAATAAAACTTAAGCAAGCTAGTTTATTCAATCTCTAAACCTATCTAGCAAATTACTACCACTGATTTCAACAGTAGAGTACACAAGAGCAGTTTCTATGAAAAGTTGACTTAGAGCTCAAATGCAACAAAACAAAAACAGAATTGGATGCATATAACCATATCACACCTTGAGTAACTGATTATATCCTCTATTTAAACCTCTAAAACAGTTTTAAGAGCAAATCCAAACACCCCTGTAGAATCTGCTATGCAAGCTCAAACTGAGATAAACATTGATCTAGCTAATCTAAATGGTTGAACTGAGTTTACATAACTTAAATAAAACTATATAAGCAAGCTTACACTAAATGTGACCACAAAAACAAGACAGGTAAAAAAAATGCAAAATGGCTAAAAAAAACTAAAATTGAGATTCTCACTTACATGAATCCATCTTTGTTGCAGACTACAACCAGACCCAAGAACTACTCTAACCTACTCTAATACAACCCCAATAACTGCTCTGCATCACCCTCTTCCATCACCATTGCCAAATGCATCATAGTTGACTTTTGTTGACTAATTCACACTTTTGTTTGAAAATGATTTTAAAGTTTATCAAAAGCTTACAGGAACTTATTTAAGCTTATTTGCACTTAAGTAGGAGCTTTTAAAAGCTTGATTGAAATAATTTGAAAATGGATTTCTTGACAGTAATAGCAAAACATAAAACCAAACTAAAACTGTAAATTGAAACTTAAAACTGCCTTACAATGACTATCCAACCAAATGTTAATACATGGAAACTGAAATTATAAAATTTTAACTAAGCTACAACATTTATTTGGAAAAACGACATTAAAGAAAAAAACTTAAAAACTAGCTACTACTCTTGAAACTGCTTCTCACTTCTCTTTTATAGCTCCACTAGCTTTCTCTCACATCCTTGATTGAATCCCACCACAAATCCTGGCCCTTGGATGATTTTGAGATGATCTTGGCCATTTAGCCTTTTTGGCGGGAAGTAGCATTTTGACAGGTGGAGGGATTGAGTGATATATGGGGGAAGGAATTTAATGCATCTTGGAGTTGTGATGAAGTGGGGGGACAATGAGAGTGATATGGTGAGGAGGGGGTTGATTGAGTTTAATGATTTCAGAGAGCAGGTGGAGAAGAAGAAAAATGGGCGCCAAGGGTGATTTGTTTGACTGTTGTGGTTTGACCAGGCAGATATAATAATAGGGGGTCCAAAATGCATAAGTGACAGGGGTCCAAAATAGCTCAAGGTCCAAAAAGGTTTAAAGTTTATTAATTATACAAGGACTTAAAGTGTAATTTCTGAATTTCAAGGGACTAATCCTACCAATTAAGCAAAGTTTCTCCAAGGGTTGAAATTGACAAGCTTCAAAAGTATAAGGACCAATTTTGCCATTTTCCAATTTTCCGGGGGCCATTTCTGCCAATTTTCAAACTTGGAGGACCATTTTTGTAATTTTCTCAAACTTTTCATATTTTTCACCAAAGGATTAAATTTGACAACTTTTGATTTTAAAAGGACCTTTGGTGACTTATCTTTTGAAATTTTGACTCAGGGACTATTTTTGACAACTTTTGAAACTTGGGGGACTAAAACTGCCAATTTTGCAAATTTGATACATTTTTCATCTGATTTTGATCTTTTTGCATTTAAAACACATAAAACACTGATTTGTGATAATTTGATCATTTTGATGTGTTTTTGAGTGTTTTCAGATGATTTTGCAGTTTAGATTATACAAAAATGATGAGTATTTGGACACTCATCACCCATAAAGAAAAGCACTCTTAACATCCATCTGATAGACCTGAAAACCCATATAAGAAGCAAAAGCAAGAAATATTCTAATAGCTTCAATCCTTGCCACAGGAGCAAATACCTCATCATAATCAACCCCTTCCTCCTGTCTATAACCCTGAGCAACCAACCTTGCCTTGTTTTTGATAACATTGCCTCTTTCATCTCTTTTAACTCTAAAAACCCATCTGGTTCCAATAACTCGCTTCCCATCTGGAAGATCACATAAAACCCAAACTTCTTGAAGTTTAAATTGAAGAAGTTCCTCCTGCATAGCTTCAACCCAGCTTTCTTTAGTCAAAGCCTGAGCAATATTCTTGGGTTCCTCTTGAGAGATGAAACAGGTAAATAAGCAGGTTTGATGGTCCTTATGATTTAGCCTGTTTTGTTTATACACAAAGCTAAGTAAAGCATTGTGAGGTTTTGTGAAACCCTTAGCTTTGTGTCTTGTCATAACTCCAGAAGTAGAAGGACCAATGATTTGATCAGTTGGATGATTCTTATGAATTCGTAAGATTGGTGACTGGGAAACTTCGTATGTATCATCTAAGTTAGTATAATCAGCACCTTCATTGGAATCTGTGAAAATACCTTCATCTTCAAGCTCATCATCAGTTTCTTCTAATCCAGGCATGGTAGGATCATCCAAATCATCTAAAGTACTGTCAACAGGTGCAGCAGTACTTTGGTCGAAAGTACTGTCCAAAGTACTGTGAGAGAACTCTGCAGTCTTGTTCTTCTTCTTTGCCTCTTCATAAGCTCTCCTTTGTTTATCAGTGTAAGAATGTGCTAACACATCTTGAAGAAGCATCTGATTAAGTTCCTCTTGAATAGATTGATCCTCTGCAGACAATGAGGATTTTGGTGCAACAGTACTTTGTTTTGGAGAATCAGTACTTTGCTTTGGAACATCAGTACTTTGTTTTGGACTTGCAGGATCTTTATCAGGAACATCATCATGTCTAATATGAACATCATGAACAACATATTGAATATCTTCTTCATTGTGCAAAGGTTGATTTTCTTCTCTAACAGGAACATAATTCATTGAAGGAGATAAAATCTCAAGATCAAACATCCAATCAGGACATTTACCTTTCTCATTGTCTTGATCTTCTAAAAATTCAACATGAAGACAATCTTGAATCTTCTTAGTAACTCTGTTGTAGACTCTAAAGCCTTTACTGTTAGTACAATATCCCAATAAGTAACCTTCTTCAGACTTGCCATCAAACTTCCCCAGATTATCAATAGTGTTCAAAATAGTAAGAGGGCATCCAAAAGGCTTCATAAAACGAATGTTGGGTTTATTGCCCATTAGCAATTCATAGGGTGTCTTCATCTGTGGTTTGGTGACAGAGACCCTGTTAAGTACATAGAATGCAGTATGTGGAAACGTAGAGGGGGGTGAATACGTTACCGTTTAAAAACTTTAGATCTTTAGTATCAAATCGCTTATGAAGCTTATTATAATATGAAAGTTCCAATTATTGTTTGTGACCAATGTAAAGCATAGTAAACCATGTTGTCACACAAGCATTAACATCAAACCACATCACAAGCAATAGTATAGTGCAACTATGAAAGTAAAGAGATAAAGAAAGCAAACCGAACACGATGATTTATAGTGGTTCGGTCACGGATCTCCTTTCCGCCCTACTCCACTCCCCGAGTACCCAACTCGAGAGTTACTTCACTAAATCAACAAGCTCCCTTCTCGGCGGAGAAAACCTTACAATCGTCGCTTACACTTTTTCCGGTACAAAGCTAAATACCGGGTTCTAGTTCGAGGTAGAACCAACCTAACGTCGCCTATACAATATTTCCGACACTAAGCTAGATGTCGAGTTCTTTTCAAGGGTACAACCACTCCCACTATGTTTTATGGCCCAACATAACAAACCTTGTGTTTTATGGTATAAACACATAAACCATCTAATCTAGTTTGGTGAAAATGTTGTGAGGATGCAATGATGTTCTACACTAATGATCCATGACACAAATGTCTAATGGATATGAATAACTACTTCTAAATGATCTTCCATGTTGGGATATGAAAGTGCTGAAGATATCAAAGTACTGAAGATATGGAAGTACTGTAAGCTGCAAAGTACTGGAAGAAGTTAAACAGTCAAAGTACTGCTAAAGACAAAGTCAAAGTACTGCAGATAAAGTCAAAGTACTGCTAGATTAGAAGAACTGTTATATTCGTTTATGGAAAGTATTGTATTCCATGTTTAGATTACTTGTCGTACAAGGTTATCAATTGTAAACCGACTAGGATATCCTTGAGCCTATAAAAGGACTCCTAGATTGGCATTAGAGGTACGATTTCAGAAAAAGAGTTTTAGAGTTTACGAATTAAGAGTTTAGAGAAAAGTTCGAATATCTTAGAGTTGTATTAGAGTATCTGCATAATAAGCAGATTTAGAGTTTTATTAATAAAGTTTCTTTTTAGCTTTGTTAAGTAAATTCCGCGTACTTAATAAAGATTGCTCAGTGTTTCTTTGTTAATAACTTAGGATTTATCCGAGGTTATTAAACCTTAACAAGCTAGTTTAGTTTGATTAAAGTATATCGATCCTACAAGTGGTATCAGAGATTGTGTGGAAACTCTGACTAGGAAGAAACCCTAAACTATTCAAGATGTCGACTGAAGCTGTTCCACCACCCTCAATCACCTCACTCAGAATTCCAGTTATTAAGAAGGGAGAATATGATCTCTGGTGCATGAAGATGAGGCAGTATATTGCCATTACAGATCATGCTCTGTGGAATGTAATTGTAAATGGGAATGAAGTTGTTCCAGAACCTGTTCAAGTTCCTGGACAACCTTTAGCACCAAAAGCAGTTTTACCACAAGCAACCCTAAGGAATCAAGAGAAGGCTCTTAACATTCTCTTGTCTGCTATTCCAGATGGTCATCTTCTCAAATTTCACGATGCTAAAGATGCTAAGCAACTCTGGGCTGCTCTCAAGACCAGATTTGGAGGGAATGAAGCCTCTAAGAAGATGCACAGAAACTTGCTGAAACAGCAGTTTGAAACATTCACAGTAGGAGAAAGAGAGAGTCTTGATGCTGCATATGATAGGTTTCAGAATCTCCTCAACATGTTGGAGTTGTACAAGGCAGAAGTATCAGTTGAGGATGCTAATCTGAAGTTTCTAAGGAGTTTGCCATCTACATGGCATGTGATTGCTACTATGATCAGAGGACAACAAGGATTGGAGGTTATGGACTTTGATGATCTTTATCATCAATTGAAGGTGTATGAACATGAGATGAGTGGTCAACCAAATTCTAAATCTCACAGCATTGCTTTTCTATCATCTGAAAAGAAGAGCAGTACTTCCAAAAGTACTGCTTCTCCTCAAAGTACTGTTTCTCAAAGTACTGCTGTTTACAATCCCCCATCATATACTCAGCAGGCCCCACCATCAACCACTTTGAACTCAGATGAAGTTGTGTGCTCCTTCTTTGCACAACAAGCAAGCTTACCTGTCACTTATGAAGAGGATCTAGCACAGATTGAAGAAGATGCACTTGAGGAAATTGATATCAGGTGGCAAGTTGCTTTGATCACTGCAAGAATTAAAAAGTACATGAAGAAGACAGGCAAAAACATTGATTTCAAACCAAAACAAGGAATAACTTTTGACAAATCTAAAATTGAATGCTTCAATTGTCAAAAGACTGGTCACTTTGCAAGGGAGTGCAGGTTTGCTAAGTATCAAGCAAACAGAGCATCTGAGAAGCCTAAACTTGAGCTCAAGGAGATTCCAATAACTGAAACAAAGGCGTTGGTTGCTCAAGAGAAGTTATCAGAAGTGGACTGGAGTGAAGAGTTTGATGATGAACCAGTGACGTACTGTATGGTAGCAGTGGAAGATGCAGTTGAAGACACAGTGGAAGCATTGGACTGGAGCACTGCTTTTGATGAAGAATCTAAACATGCTGCTTTGGAATCTGATGATGGCTTTGGAGGTTTTGATTGGAGCAAAGAAAGTGAAGATGATCCTGTTCTTCTTGCTATGGTGGCTACTTCACCAACTCAGTCTCCTATCTCTGAGGTATGCTCAAACTGTTATGAATTCTATCAAAAATTACTTAACAGTTATGTGATTGAAAGAGATAATTGTATTAGGGCTAGGTCTGAGGTAGCAGGTTATCAAATCACTTTAGAGTCTATAGAAGCTAAAATCATAACACATGAAAATAATGAAATGGCTTGGGCTGAAAAGTATGAACAACAGGATTATCAGTTAAAACTTAGTGAATGGAAACTAAACTGTAAAATTGCTGAAATTGAGAAATTAACTAAGGAAAGAGATGATTTGGTAGCTAAGTTTGCTGCTTGGAAAGAGTCTGGTTTGTCCCAAGTTGCTTATGTTGAAAAACAGAGAAGGGCTTACATTAGAACAGGCTTAGGATTTGGAATGGACTTTAGTACTGTAGAAGAAAATCAACCTAGTGATCAGGATGATGGTGATTTTGAGGATATAACCACTAGTGATGATGAGCTCATTAACTATTTAGATTCATCTAGTAATGAAGGCTTAGTAAGTGAATCACCTCCTAAGAAAGACAATGGTTATCATGCTGTTCCTCATCCCATTAGTCATCACCCCTCTAGGCCTGATGTTTCTCGTTATGGAGTAGATAGTCTAGAGTTCAGGAATAAGCTAATTGCTAAATCTAGAACTGAGAAACCCAAAGAAACTGTTGAAAACAATGTTCAAAATCCAGCAGTACCTTTAAATCAAAGTACTGCTCAACAAGCAGTACCTTCTGCAAAACCTTTTCAAAACAGTACTGCTAAACCTTTTTGGGATAATTTTGGTCAAAACAAATTTTATCAGTCCTCAAGAAGGCAAAACAATTTTGGGCATAGACATAGACGAAATCACTTTGGACATATGGGTCAAAAACTATGTTTTGTGTGTTATAGTCCTACTCATTTAATCAAAGATTGTGACAGACACTCAGAATATCTAAGCAAGTTTCCAAGGAATAAGTCTAACAATCAGAGACCTAGAGAGCACAAACCAGTGTGGACTAATTCAAATAGGATTAATCACAGAAACTTCACACCAGATCATAGATACCCACATCAGAAAAGAACTTCAGTATCTCACAGTACTTTCCAAAGTACTGCTCAGAGACAAGGTACTGAAAACCATACTTGGGATAGAAATTCTAGGAGATCTCATTATCAACCTAGGACTTATCACAGTTCATATAGGGGATCTAGATCACAAGAACCTCCTGTTAAAACTGAATGGGTTAAAAGGGAAAGAACTGCTGGGAGACATACAGGGCGTTCAACAAAAAGTGAATCAGATGTTTTTGTGTCAAGAGAAAAGGCTAATAATCTGGTAAAAGAAATTTATGTTGAAAAACCAGAGAGTTTTGAAAATCCACATGCTAAACATCAAAAGATAATTTTGGATCATAATCTGAGAGATAGTGAGAATTACATACTCAAAGAATTTGAGTTTGTAACTTCTCAAGGGGAACACAAGTCAGTAATGGCTTGGGTTCCTAAAAGTTTCTAACTCTTTTCTTTGTGTGCAGGGCAACCCAGAAGAGGAGCTTAAAGATCATCTTATTGTGGATAGTGGTTGCTCTGGAAGTATGACAGGTGATAAAGAGATCCTGTCTGATTTTAGAAGTATTAGTGGAGGAAAAGTTGCATTTGGGAATGATCCCAATGGAGGAAGGATTACAGGGAAAGGAACAATTAAAGCTGGGAGAATTGATTTTGAGAATGTCAGATATGTGAAGGAACTGAAGTTCAACTTGTTGTCAGTCTCTCAAATTTGTGATAAAAAGCATCCTGTGTTGTTCACAGACACAGAATGTCTTATCCTTTCTTCTGACTTCAAACCTGTTGCTGAAGACTTGGTAGTACTAAGGGTACCAAGGACAAATGATGTGTATAGTTTAGACATGAAGAGTCTACATTCGTATGGAAGAGCCACATGTTTGGTGGCTAAAGCAACATCTGAAGAGGCACATCAATGGCATAGACGATTGGGCCATGTGAATTTCAAGAACATCAACAAACTGGTCAAAGGCAATTTAGTTAGAGGTTTACCTTCAAAGACTTACAGGAATGATCAATCATGTTTGGCATGCAAGAAGGGTAAACAACACAAAGCTTCTTGCAAGAAGCTTGATGAAAGGAATATTAGAGAACCATTGGAGCTATTACACATGGATTTATTTGGACCTGTCTCTGTGGCAAGTTTAAATAAAAAGAAGTACTGTTTGGTTGTTACTGATGATTGTAGTAGATTCAGTTGGGTTTTCTTTTTGGGATTTAAGGATGATACCTTTGATGCTATTCAAACTCTTATAATAGCACTTGAAAATCAGTTAAGACTCAAGGTTAGAGGTATTAGATGTGACAATGGAACTGAATTCAAGAACAAGCCTATGGATGATTTTTGTGCAAATAAAGGTATAAAAAGGGAGTTTAGTATTGCTAGGACTCCTCAGCAAAATGGTGTTGCAGAGAGGAAAAATAGAACTTTGATTGAAGCTGCAAGGACCATGTTAGCTGATTCTCATCTCCCTATTCAATTTTGGGCAGAAGCTGTAAGTACTGCATGCTATGTACTTAACAGGGTCTCTGTCACTAAACCTCAGATGAAGACACCCTATGAATTGCTGATGGGCAATAAACCCAACATTCGTTTTATGAAGCCTTTTGGATGCCCTCTTACTATTTTAAACACTATTGATAATTTGGGGAAGTTTGATGGCAAGTCTGAAGAAGGTTACTTCTTGGGATATTGTACTAACAGTAAAGGATTTAGAGTCTACAACAGAGTTACTAAGAAGATTCAAGACTGTCTTCATGTTGAGTTCTTAGAAGATCAAGACAATGAGAAAGGGAAGGGTCCTGATTGGATGTTTGATCTTGAGATTTTATCTCCTTCAATGAATTATGTACCTGTTAGAGAGGAAAATCAACCTTTGCATAATGAGGAAGATATTCAATATGTTGTTCATGATATTCATCTTAGACCTGATGCTATTCCTGATAAAGATCCTATGAGTTCAAACCAAAGTACTGATATTCCTAAGAAAAGTACTGTTTCTCCAAAACAAAGTATTGATGCACCACAATCCTCATTATCTGCTGAGGATCAATCTATTCAAGAGGAACTTAATCAGATGCTTCTTCAAGATGTTTTAGCACATTCTTACACAGATGAACAAAGGAAAGCTTATGAAGAGGCAAAGAAGAAGAACAAGACTGCAGAGTTCTCTTCCAGTACTTTGGACAGTACTTTCAACCAAAGTACTGATGCACCTGTTGACAGTACTTTAGATGATTTGGATGATCCAACCATGCCTGAGCTAGAAGAAACTGATGATGAGCTTGAAGATGAAGGTATTTTCACAAATTCCAATGAAGGTGCTGATTATACTAACTTAGATGATACATATGAAGTTCCACAGTCTCCAATCTTACGCATTCATAAGAATCATCCAACAGATCAAATCATTGGTCCTTCTACTTCTGGAGTTATGACAAGACACAAAGCTAAGGGTTTCACAAAACCTCATAATGCTTTACTTAGCTTTGTGTATAAACAAAACAGGCTAAATCATAAGGATCATCAAACTTGCTTATTCACCTGTTTTATCTCTCAAGAAGAACCCAAGAACATTGCTCAAGCTTTGACTAAAGAAAGTTGGGTTGAAGCTATGCAGGAAGAACTTCTTCAATTTAAACTTCAAGAGGTCTGGGTTTTATGTGATCTTCCAGATGGGAAGAGAGTTATTGGAACAAGATGGGTCTTTAGAGTTAAAAGAGATGAAAGAGGCAATGTTATCAAGAACAAGGCAAGGTTAGTTGCTCAGGGTTATAGACAGGAAGAAGGGGTAGATTATGATGAGGTATTTGCTCCTGTGGCAAGGATTGAAGCTATTAGAATCTTTCTTGCTTTTGCTTCTTATATGGGTTTTCAGGTATACCAGATGGATGTCAAGAGTGCATTTCTTTATGGCACTATTACAGAAGAGGTGTATGTGAAACAACCTCCAGGTTTTGAAGATCCTAAGCATCCTAACAAAGTTTATAAGGTAGTGAAGGCTCTATATGGTCTTCATCAGGCACCTAGAGCTTGGTATGAGAGGCTCTCTACATTCTTATTGAAACATGGATACAGGAGGGGAGCCATTGACAAGACTTTGTTTATCAAGAGAGATAAGAAAGATATCATGTTAGTACAGGTGTATGTTGATGATATTATCTTTGGGGCTACCAGACAGTCCATGGTTAAGGAGTTTGAGCAGCTGATGCAGAAGGAATTTCAAATGAGTTCAATGGGAGAGTTAACATTCTTTTTAGGACTTCAGGTTAAGCAGTCCAAGGAAGGGATTTTTATTAGCCAAGACAAGTATGTTACTGACATACTTAAGAAATTTAATTTTGATGATATGAAGGCTGTTACTACACCGATTAAATCTATCAATTCATTGGGAAAAGATGAAGATGGTCAGCCTGTTGAAGTCAAGTTATACAGATCTATGATTGGCTCTCTTATGTATCTTACTGCATCAAGGCCTGATATTATGTTTGCAGTGTGTTTATGTGCTAGATATCAAGTTTCACCAAAGATCTCTCACTTGAATGCTGTCAAGAGAATATTCTGTTATTTGAAACAACAACCTAAGTTGGGGTTGTGGTATCCTAGAGAGTCACCTTTTCACTTAGAAGCTTTTTCAGATAGTGACTATGCAGGAGATAATTATGATAGAAGATCCACAACTGGTGGATGCCAATATCTTGGAAGAAGGTTAGTCTCATGGCAATGCAAGAAACAGACAATTGCGGCAACATCATCTACTGAAGCTGAATATGTAGCTGCTGCAAGTTGTTGTGGTCAAGTTTTATGGATGCAGAATCAACTCTTGGATTATGGGTTCAACTTCAAGAATACTCCTATCAATATTGATAATGAGAGTACCATTTGCATTGTGAAGAATCCTGTGTATCACTCCAAGACAAAGCATATACAGATTAGGCATCATTTTATCAGAGACTGTTATGAGCATAGGCTCATTAATGTGGTTAAAGTTCACACAGATGATAATGTAGCTGATTTACTCACCAAAGATTTTGATGTGTCACGATTCAATCACTTGGTCGTGAGCATTGGAATGATTAACTACTAAGCTATGTTTAAGGGGAGGACTATAAGATGTTGGATATAGTCCTGTGTATTGCTTGAGGGGAGGATGTTAGTTTATACTTAGTGTATATGAAGGTTTTTGGCAAAGTACTGTATTTCCTGAAAGTACTGCTTGGGAAAGTACTGCTTGGGAAAGTACTGCTTATGTGGAAAGTACTGTTTGTCGTATTAAAGTACTGTTCCAACGGTAATATTGAAGGGTAATTGGTAATAACGGTAACTTTGTTATTTAGGTTGTGATTTTTCAAATCTCACCTATAAATAACTTCTTTCCGAATTTCCCTCTCATATTCTTATTTCACATCTTTTCCATATTTATCTCCCAATTACCATCTCTTTACAATCTTTCTATTGTGCTTATTCTTTCAACAATGGTGAATCGTTTAACTGTTTCGAAGCACAATATGGTGGCTAATTTGAATAAGACTGAAGCAAATGTGGCGTTTTATGATATTATTGATTATCTTACTGGGTCGCCTCTTAGTTATGCTCTTTTAGTGGAGCCGGATATAATTGAACCATGGATTAATGAATTTTGGGCTAATGCTAGAGACAATATGGAGGAGGATGAATATTATATTAGATCAACTGTTGCTGGACGTACTATCAAGATCACAGAAGCCTCCATTTGAGAAGATTTATTATTTGCTGATGAAGATGGGGCTATTAGATTTGATAAGCAACTGATTTGGGATTCTTTTAGGAATTTTGGTTATGAAGGTTCTTTGACTGAACAAACTTTTAAGAAGGCTTTATTCTGTCCTCAATGGAAGTTTTTGATTCATGTTTTACTACATTGCATAAGTTCTAAAAGCACTTCTTGGGAGCAGTTTGGGTCAAACATTGCATCTGCAGTAGTTGGTTTAGCTACAGGCAGGGTATTTAACTTTTCACGCCTAATTTTGGATGGAATGTTATCACATATATCATCTGGGGCTACTTGGTTGATGTATCCAAGGTTCATACAGGTTTTCTTGAATAAACAATTGGCTGATGTTCCTAAACCTACTGCTTTACTACCTGTTATTGTGCAACAAGCCAAAATTTATACGTTCATGGCTAGGCGCAGTGATTTGTTCAGAGGTGGAGATATTCCTTTAACTACTTCTATGATGGAAGTTGTTCAAGCTGTACGTGCTGAAGAGAATGAAGACAGTGAAGGTACTGCATCTGCACAGGGTACTGCTTCACAAAGTGCTGCTTCACAGGGTACTGCATCTGCAAGTACTGCTTCTCGTGAAGGTACTGCTTCCTTACACGGTGATGATTCTTCAGGTCCTGAGGTTCAAGCAGAGATTGAGAGAACACCTACTCCATCTCCTCATCCATTTGTTTCTGGTTCAGAGGAACATTCGCAAGTTCAAGGTGATGCTCATTCTATACCTCGTGAAGGTCTAACTATGGACAACTATGCTTTGACAAAGGCGCTTGCTAGGTTGAACAAGACTGTTGAGCGACAAGCTAAAACTATTAGAAAGTTAAAGCGAAATTACTTCTGGTTGAGAAATTTTGTTAAACCCTATATTCAAGGCTTCAATTTATGGGTTAAGGAGGAGAACAAACGTCGAAAAGCACTTCGTAAGGAATTACAACGAAAGAAGGTTCCTCAATCATCTTCTGTCCATTTGGGGAGGAAATTTAAAGAACAGAAATTGAAAGAAGATGATAAAGAAGATGATAAGGAGAAAGAAGATGATAAGGAGAAAGAACATGATAAGAAGAAAGATGATAACAAGGAGAGTGGATCTCAAAGTACTGAAGAATTGGTTCATATTGAAAGTTCTGAAGAAAATACTAAACCTCAAAGTACTGAAGAACTAATTATTGAAGATCAAGGTACTGAACATGAAAGTACTGTTTTTCATGAAACTATCAGACAAGAAGTAATAACTCCAAGGGTTTTGAATTTTGAAGAAGAAGCTGGTCCTTCTACAGTTGTTATAGAGGAAGAGGAGGAACCTAGATTTAAACCCATACATTCACCAAGTGATGATGAGTTAGTTGCTACAATTCTTGATCTGTCACAACCAAGAGGAGGTGTTACTATTAGAGAAGCACAAGAAGAAGAACAACCAAGGACTGATCAACCTGCAATTGATCCAAAAGACAAGGGAAAAGGTGTTTTGGTTGAAGTTAAGAAAAAGAAGCTTACTTTGGCAGAACTTAGAGCATTTGAAGTTGCAAGGAATGAAGCTGCAGCTAGAAAAGTTCAAGAAGAGATAAATGCTAAAGATAGAGAAGAGCAAGAAGCTCAAGAAGCTCTAAATAGAGAAGCAGCTCAAAAAGTACAAGATGAATTGGATGCTGAAGCTGCTGAACCTTTACAGTCTCCAACACCTGTTAGATTCATGACAAGAAGACCTAATTTAGCTAAAGAAAGGAATGCAATGATGGCATATCTTAAAAGCAGAGGATTTAAAGGATTACAGAAGCTAAATTATGTGGATATGAAGAGGTTATATGATGCTGAGAGAGAAGCTTATAAGAAAGATGTTGCAGGCATCAAAGACTTTAGAGATGAAGCTTTTTGGACTGAAGCTGAAAGGAAGAAAAGCTTAAAGAGGAAAAGAATAATTGAAGATACAGATGTTCAGTTTTCAAAGAAAGAGAAGATTGAATTAAGATCTGAGACTAGTGATGAATTGAAGAATTATCTCAGAGTGGTAGATTTTGATTATACAGATGAAGATAATGACATGAAGATGAACAGATCAAAGATCAGTGCTTTCAAAGTTGAGAAATCTAAGAATGGAGATTACATGGTTTTTCACAAAGAAGATAAAAGTTTCAGAGTTTTTAAAAGGCTATGGGATTTGCTGCATATAATAGACAGAGTAGATCTATTCTACTTATATCATGCTGTGAAGACTTATTTTGAAGATAATCCATTAGAAGGGATTGGATTGGTTTTACAAGGGGATCTCATAACCATGTGGGAAACTGATGAAATGAGTACTGATGATATTTGGAAGGATCAAGAAAACTGGGAGATAGTTTGCTGGAGATTCTTTGGAGAATCTGGAGTTCATGTCTTGGAACTGGAAAATGGTATATTGATTCACATGTTTGCAGAAAGAAGATACCCTCTTACAGTTGATCTCATGAGAAGAATGCTTGAGCATGGATTGGAAGTAGAAGAGGCTGATGATATTGCTTGCATGGTTATCAATTTGCTTATAGACTGGACTACCATTGCTGAGGATGATCTTTAACTGGTATGAAGTTTATTTGAATATATACTTTTTGATATATCAGTACTTTTATTCAAAGTACTGCTAGTCAGACAGTACTTTCATCAAAGTACTGTTTGCTGCATTAAAACCAGTTAAAAGAATTTTAGAAGCAACCTTTTGTTAAATAATAAATATTTTCTGAAATAAAAGTTGAATAAATGGTTTTTGTGATGATAACATCAATAGGTTATCAATCCACCATGGTTACAAAAGGATTGACTAATCCATGAGCAAACGGCTCTGGTAAAGATATATCAAATCCGTTTCTAGTTGACAACTTGCTAATAAGTTGGATGGTTATCAACTCACCATATCAGTAATGTGAAGAGTTGGCTAGCCCACAAGAAATGGCTTGTGGTAAAGGCAGTGGAAAAACCATTATTGGTAATTAGTTCACCATTAGATAAAAGAACTAACTAGTCCAGAAGGGTACAGCTTTTGGTAAAGACAAAACAAATCTGTTGATAGCTGGTGGTTTGCTAAAAATCATATGGTTATCAATGTACCATGGTCTTACACACCAAAACATTTGGCTACTCCAAAGATAATGGCTTTGGTAAAGAGTTCTAAATCCATTGAATTTTCAATGATTCACTTAGATGTGATGAGAATAGTATGCAACTTAAACTGAATTATTGTACAAACTGTCATATGTTACTGTGTTGCTGAAAAGATGGAGATTGCTGGATGCTGCTGTGAAGAAAACAATTCTAAGAGATACTTTGACAAAAGCACAGATTCTACAGAGATATAATCTAAAGACTAAAGAACAATCCATTTTAAAGATGAAGCTGTTAACGATATATTCACAAAGGAACTTGAAGTCAAGCAAGTAGAATTCAAGTTAGGGGAGGATTGTTGGGATATGAAAGTGCTGAAGATATCAAAGTACTGAAGATATGGAAGTACTGTAAGCTGCAAAGTACTGGAAGAAGTTAAACAGTCAAAGTACTGCTAAAGACAAAGTCAAAGTACTGCAGATAAAGTCAAAGTACTGCTAGATTAGAAGAACTGTTATATTCGTTTATGGAAAGTATTGTATTCCATGTTTAGATTACTTGTCGTACAAGGTTATCAATTGTAAACCGACTAGGATATCCTTGAGCCTATAAAAGGACTCCTAGATTGGCATTAGAGGTACGATTTCAGAAAAAGAGTTTTAGAGTTTACGAATTAAGAGTTTAGAGAAAAGTTCGAATATCTTAGAGTTGTATTAGAGTATCTGCATAATAAGCAGATTTAGAGTTTTATTAATAAAGTTTCTTTTTAGCTTTGTTAAGTAAATTCCGCGTACTTAATAAAGATTGCTCAGTGTTTCTTTGTTAATAACTTAGGATTTATCCGAGGTTATTAAACCTTAACAAGCTAGTTTAGTTTGATTAAAGTATATCGATCCTACATTCCATTGATAGGAAGCCTTCATGATGAAGATCACAAGTTCCCTAAACTTGTTGTGATAGATCTTCAGCTTGTGGTGAGTGTGGATGGCTAGATCTCCAAGCTTTCCTTGGTTGATCAATGTAGAGTATGCTTACAACAAAGATGAATGTTAGAAGCATTATGATCATGATCATTAGGGTGTTTAATGTATGTTACTACATTGTTAATGATAGATCTAAATGTATGCAAGAAGGTGGAGAAGATGTGTTTTCAAGTGGTGAAGAAATGGGAAAACAATGGGCTTCTATTTATAGCCAAAAGTGGTCAGGAGCGTCCACGGACCACGGACCCCTAAAAAGGGTTCCGTCCTTTATACAATTTGGTGCCGTGGGTGCCTAACATAAAATCTAAAAAATCTTTCTTCAAATCTTTCCAAGATATTGCCAAATCTTACTAAGATCACATTTGATATATTGAGTGTCAATCTAACCAAAATATTCAAGTGATCTTCCAAGGATTTCAAAGATGATGCATGACATGATGTAACATGTATTTCCATTTTTAGATTAAAAGGTTTATCAAAGTAAACTTGTAAAATGTATTATGTAACTAGTTGATAAAATGTCTAGTTACCTTTTGAAATACTTGTGAATGCAAAATGTAAAATGAGGTTCGAAATAGAATGGTTAACCTATTAAAATACTTAGTGACTCTAAACGTATTTTAAACATTCTAAATGATTTGTTAATGGGTTTGATCATAATGCCACATAACAAACATGTACGAACATGTGTTGTAACATACGAGGACTTGAGACATCGAGAGGTGTTGAATGTATGTTGAGACAAATGTAATTACAAGTAACTTGTACATTTTACGTTATGTATTACAAGTTACATGTTTGTCATCAATCAAAACAAACGAGACTGTATAGATTAAATATCGTAATATTTGCACTAACAATCTCCCCCTTTTTGATGATGACAAAGATATGTAAACGTAATAGAAAGTAAAATGTAAAAAGTTACTTGTATCCTTTCTACCTTTACATTACCTTCTCCGTTTACACTCTTCTCCCCCTTTTGTCGAAACAAAAAGGGCGTGTCCTTGGAGTTTAACTTCATTTCTCCCCAAAAAGGCGAGCTTGTATCATCCCTAGTGAAGTTAAATCCTCTACTTCAATCCGTTCCTTGTTAGGTAGCGGATTCATGGATCAAATTAAGATGCTTAACCTACATCAAGGTTAGTTTTATGCAACAAAAAAAAATTATGAGAAATATATGAAAAAGAAAAAGGCATAGCAATGTTAGCCTATTTTCTCCACTTTTTATCGAAGCACAAATGCTTGTTGAAAAGTGAGAATGATGCTAAATGCGTGCATGCTCCCCCTTGACGGTCGCTCCCCCTTGTTTGAGGCGTCAGGGTATAAAAAAAAACCTACAAAACAAATATTAGTGCAAAACTATATTCGTCATTGGACGAGTAAGTGATATACAACAAAGTGTATATAAGATGCACTCAGTAAATTCTTGACGAAAGCTCCCCTTGCTCTAGGGCGTCAAGATGAACCTTCAAAATAAATATTAGTATAATAGAAGCTTTGTCTTTAGACAAATATGTCATATACAACCAAGTGTATAGACGATGCAATATGAGTGCTTAAAGGACATTCCTCCTTGTTCTATGGTGTCAAGAAGCACCTAAAATAAGAAAAATAATTGATCCAAACTTCATCTTTAGATGAGTAAATTATATACAATCAAGTGTATATGATGATGAACCTACAATGAAAAACATTAGTGCAATATATTTCATCTTTTTCACAAAGAAAAATAAGATGTATATATGTGATAAATGATATAATCAAAGATCTCATGAAGTGTAGTCTCCTAATTACAATCATAAGAAAAGTGAGAATATAATGTGATAAAAAACTACAAAATAGTTCCTAGAAAGAAGATATGAAGTTTCCCACCGGGTGTGCTACTAGTGGTGCTAGTGTTGGTGTCGGTTTACTTGTAGGAATCATGTGGTGATGGTAGATGACTCGAGATTTACAAAAGTAAGTTTTTCACTAATCCATGATGGTGATGATTTAGTGAAAGTGGTGATGGAAGGTGGTGGTGATTAGGTAGGAAGCTATTAAGGAGTTAGAAACTCATATGTATAGCAAATATAAAAAATATGGACTCATGCAATCCTTTCGTCATGTCAAGTGACCAAAGCTAAGAAAAAAATATGAATGGACATTGCATTTCAATGATGCATAAGGGTTATGATTTGAATGATTTATTGATGCCAACAACCTATTGTTTTGAGCAAGTTCTCATATGCTTTAACCCAAGAGTAATCAATAATGTGTTCTATCTAAAAGTGACAGCATGAAGATAAATTCGTTCATCGATTGACACGAATTATAAAAATGACCTATTCTAGGTGACAATGGGAAAGGTAGTATTAGCATGGTTTTGACCGACATGGATGATTATCACTTTGAAAAGAAGTGAAGACAATATGGAAAATACTAATAATAATAATGAGTACCTATATGAGGATGAGAATGACATCATATAAGTGAGAGTTGGATGGACCAACGTGTTGGAAATGGCTGTTTTGATTAATATATCGTTTGCACTGACAAGGACATGCATGATAAGCGAGAAAAGGATAAGATCCTATGATGGTGTTCTAGATAGTGAAGTTGTAAGGTGCTAGTTTAAGGAAAATCCTATATGTGGAGATGAAGACGTTTTGTAAAAACACATGATGCGTTTTTCACTTGATGAGATATTGGTGCGAAAAAGGTTGAACTAGTTGTGGTTTCATGAACCGGCTTTAGCTAAGTGGTGTTTACATATGTGTTGGTATTGTAGAGTCTAAGAGACATAAAATTTGACAGAAGACAATTATGTGAATGAATTTCTCTCCCCCTTAATTGGTGGACATCCAACATAATGTGTAATGTAAGGAATGACAACAAAGTGTTTAGGAGGTTATTTGGTATTAACGAAAGAGATGAGCTTAGTGATATTTTCTGGATGATGATTAGCATACAATGAACTTCATCCTTAAAGTCACGTACCTCTTCTCGATTAATACGAGATGATCGTATGATGAGGCATGTGGTTTCCTAATAGGAAGTGAAGAGGATTAGAGTATTGTTATAACTAAATAATGATGGAGGTGATTTTTGGAAAGCGGAAGCAAAAAATGAGATTTGGAAAGAGGTCGGTTGAAAGACAAAAATGCAAAGCCAACCCTCTAGAACTTAATTCTATATGCTTTTAGACTATATGCAAGTGTAGGGGTCCCATAGAGCATATTACTAATCTACGTAGCAATAAACGGGATTATGCAAAATGAGCATATAAAAGTTAGAACCAAGTGAGATAACAAATAATTTGTTATCAACCTACAAAACAAATTTGTTAGTGACAAAAGATGTTAACATGATAGAAATCAAGTGATAACATATTATATAAGCAAAAACAACACATTGCACTTAGTAGACAAGAAATCACCACACAAGATATCATCAAAACAATCATATTATGCAAGAATACGACTTTATTCAAGACATTTCATTATGAGATTGTTTTGTCGTTAGACTTAGCCACTCAAGCATACTTGGATATACAATAATCTATGTGATTAATTTGTAAGATAAAAAGCTTCTAAAAGTTTGTCATACAAAAAGCACTTTGACAGATTATATGTGCACACGTAGCAAACAGATAGTGTGACAAGAGGCAAAAGAAACAAAATGAAAGATTCATGCAAGCCATGTTTAAGACATAACAATTTGGAGCATGTATCATTTGGATTGTACTACACATAGATATAATGAATGCCAACTAATATCTTTCAAACACAAACTTATCATATCAGAATTATCACGTATCAAAATGACATATTATGATTTCATATTTAACATGTTAATCATGCTAAAACTAATTCAAAAGTAAGTATCATGCAAATAAAGTTTAGGTTTAAACGTTTAGTAGCATGAAACAAGAATACAAGTATTATAAAGATAAAACCGTACTAAGGTTTACACATTTGACTTATTATCAAACACTAAGATAATGTCAAATCAACTTATCATATTAAACAAGAACATGTAATTAACACATGTAAGTGCAATGCAAGTGGTTTTACTAAGGTTTGCACATTTGACTAGTTATCAAACACTAAGATAATGTCAAATCAACTTATTGTATCAAACAAGAACATGTAATCAACACATGTAGGTGCAATGCAAATGGTTTTAAAAAAAATCATATATACTACTTGTTTGATTAGTATTCCTAAGGCATGGCAAACTATCAATGTTTTAACACTTACTTTAGGCAAGTATAGGAAAATAGATTTTTCAAGTTGGAGAATGAATATGAGACTATTACTAGCAGTGCTCAATTAAGGCTAAACACGACCATTTTTACGGGTGATTCCACATACCCAACTTCTCTCCAAGAAGCAATTCAACCGTTAGGTGAAATTGAGTTTCTAGTGCAATAGGTTCTCCAGTAGTCATTCTCATGTTAGAAAGATGGGAACTCCTACTTTTGCCTATTAACGTGCATAAAAGATGATAGTTTACCAATACTTGGCTTAATGTGACACAACTAATATACAATATAACTAAGGTGATGAAGATGTCATGTTATACACGTGAATTTTAACAATGGTGTGTTGATAAACAATATGTTTTAATCTTGTGTTTAGAATCTAAGGTTGTTTAAATTACATAGCTAATTTTATGATCTAATGGATGACATCTTTAATGTTGAAGTGTACACTTTAAAAGTGATTTGATTTATCTAAGACTAGGGAATGGAATATGTTAAATTAAGAACGTTCTCAAGAAAGCTCTTTGGTATTTTATTTAACAATAATCTAAGTGAGGTTACCAACTTCAATAGATCTTGTGTATGCTCTAAAGATGTGTAGTTTTAACCTTGGATGTGCACTCGGTTTGAGCAAGGTTAGGTTATGATGTACGCTTGAAAGGAAATAGATACAAATAGTATCTTTTAATAAATGAGATTATCACATGGGATAAAGTTGTCATGCTTATAAAAACAAGTATGACAAGATGAATTGGATATGCTAGTTCATAGAACTTGTAGATGTTTGTTTCAAGATCATTTAGCCAATGAGGTGTGAAATCTCTTGTAACACAACTATTTATGTCGCAAGAATGATGCATAGGATATACAATATCCTTTTAACAAGATGAATTCTTAACGCATGAATCTTAGTCATAATGTTTTTCAAAACATCATGTTTTCCTAAATGAAGATATGAAGCCAAAGTGTTTGAATCAGATAGTCCCATCTAAATAAACTTGGTCTCAAGATTATATTCACTAGATGATGACAAGAGGAATTCACTCGAGTTTCTTATGTATACTCCTCAAGAGTCATTGTTGCTTGGGGTGTATGATGTTGGCTTTGAGATTGCATTTTAACATATGTTGTTAAAATATTGATTTGAGGTTTAACGAAATTTATGCAGAAGTTTAACGACAAAGTATTACTAATACTTTGATAATTTGTGAAAGTAGTACTACTTATACCTAGTGGAAATTGACAACAATTACCAAGAGCACCATGCTTATTTGATAGTTGAGGTTCTAGCCATAATGAATTATCTAAGTTCTTATATGTGGGAAAGGATGTTTGAGTTTGAGTTAATTCAGTACAAGTGTTGGACACAAGGGTTTTTTGAGCAATACACTCAATGAATTCAAATGATGGTAAGGATGGTGGATTGGTTGATCTAGGTGGTAGGTCTTCTAGTGTGTCTGAATAAGGATGTGGTGATGTAGGGGTTTGTTGTGCTATGGGAGTACTTAGGTTGATTGTTTGTCCATAGATGTTGAACACAAAAAGTACGGATACTAATTCTTATGGTTCATTGGTTGCTACAGCTAGTGGGTGAAGTGCTTGAAGTTTTGGTTATGTTTATGAAGCTTAGGGGCTGAAGTATAGGTTCACCTTGAAAGGGCACGTTTGATTTAAAGCATACTCTTGGAAGTTCATGAGCAATACGGTTAATGGTGCCAAAAGATGGAAGAGGGATAGTAGGTGTCAAAAAGGGATAAGTGGCACCGTGGGTTGTTTGTTTTGGATAAGTGTTTCAACATGTGTTGTTAAAATACTTGGGTGTTGATTTTTCGGATATGACTTTTAATGACTACAATCGTAAGTCGCATATACTTGAATATTTCGGATGAAATACTTAAGTTGTCAATCCTAATTTGTTGAGATTATAAAGCTTAGATTGAACTTAAGGATAACAAGACTTGATAATATGTATTTAACATATGTGTGAGTTATGACTCGATGTAAATACTTATCGTCTTGAAGGATGACACATTATTTTCATGTTAACCAGGTGAGGCAATACATGTAGATACAAAACAATATCTATAGTCATATGTTAGACTTGTGTATGATATCTTTGCAAATAATGAGTCCAGGTTTATTAGTCTCGGTAAGTCATCTAAGTCATCCGCAAACGGGTAGGGAGATGTTGGTGGTGTTGCACAAAGTTTGATAGGTACAAGCTTTGGAGACTTTGGTAGTGAAGTTGTTTTGGATGATGGTGGGTGATTTTGGTGGTGGAGTTGGAGTACTCAAGTTTAGAAAGTTCACATCTTGAATGGTTGATGAGATGTTGAGAGGTAATGAGTCTGAGGATGAAGAGCTCAAGTTAATGAAGCAACAAGATCGAATGCTAATCCTAGTGGTTTTCTTAAGTGGCTTATTTGAGGTTAAGGATTTAGTCATTTTGACTTTGCTTTAAGAAATGCTAAGCTTGAGGAAAAGTAACAGTGAAGGTGTGAAAATGATCATCTTGAATGTGTCGATTTATGGAACTAAGGATTCATGGATTTGATGTTAATCCATACAAAGATGGTAGTTTCTAATGAGATGGAAGTGTCTAAAATCATGTCAAACATCATAAGTTAATCCATTGAGGATGTGTTGAGTGAGGTATGAAAGATATACATTAACAAATATCCTAGAAACGACGTTTGGTAAATTAGATTGCGGGATTTAGTAAAATTCAATAACTTACCTGTAGGATTCACGGTACCAATTTTTCACACAGGCGGAACCAAAATAATGGTGCCATCTGGTCCGCTTGTACAGGTATGGCGGTACCAAAAGCTATAACGGGCGGAACCAAATAATTGGTGCCGTCTGGTCCGTGGTGACCAGAAATCTTCACAGACCCATATTTTAACTATCGGGGACATTTTCGAAACCTGAAATTTTTCTCAAAACATATGGCATTAACTATTTCTAGTTAGGAACAGTCAATAACGCATACACAAATATAGTGGAGCATTGATTTTGAACAAGAGCTAACGATTTTCGCATATAAGTGAAAATGGGTAAAATTTGATAAAACCCGTGTGCTATCCCCCTGCATGAACCGGTTAGCATACATCAATGTTTTTAGTTAGTTTATCATCCTACGAAGCAAGAACACATAAATGACATCATACAACATTGTTTTTGTCCTTGTACCAAACACTCTCTTAAAAACTCCATTTTTCAAAGTACTTGACTAATTTTAGTTAGTACTTATTGATAATTGAGTTATGACATTTCATAAGTTATGCAAGATTTTAGTATAACCTATGCAAACAAAGTTATCTAATTCTACAAGTGATGGTAAAATCATTTTCTAACTTATTGCACAAAATCTAGCAAAGACCTATTGTGCATAAACAAGAAGTTGCCAAACAAGTGAATAAAAAACATGGCAAGATTGACACTTATATTATGCAACCAAACAAGTGTAAACAACAATTTGAAAATAAGCAAGCACCATATATGCAAACAAAATAAACAGGTAGTTATTTAGCATAGCATAAAATGAAAAACACTTTTCGTCATCTAGCGTTTAAATATGACGATGTATACCAAGCTTGATTAGTTTCCTTTAAACATATTACCAAATTAATTAGTTTCAAAAGAAGTTGTATCAAAGTTCTAAGAATACCAACTTATATTGTTTGATTCAAAAATTTGAGTTTTTATGTAAAAGCGAAACTTAATATTTTAGACATACTGTAGTATTTGGTCTATTTCACTTATTTAAAATTAGACTCAGGCCATGAGAGTACTTTTAAATGAAAGTAGACTTAATTCCCTTTAAAATGACAGGTGGCTCGACTTGTACGGACTTACGGTTAATTAGTTATGATTTTTTGAAGTTGCCCAAAAAACTGCATACTGTACAGACGGATCCCACGGAACCAAATAAAGGGATCCGCCCTTTATAAGATTTGGTGCCGTGGTCCTCTGAGACAGATTCACCAAAACTAGTATTTGACACAGAGAAAACGTGTGTGACTTACTAGATTTCATAGTAAACATATAATACACATATTTAACAACATATCTACTTATGTAACTTATCTTAAACATTTTCGGAGGTGATTTTTCAACTAGATTTATAGTTATCCCAAACACTTCTTTAAAATCATATTTCTTCGTAAATTTTCTATAAGCACACAATACAATACTTACTAGTTCTTTCAACAAACTTTTATTTTATTTTTCAAGAAGACCTTCAAGCTTGTATACAAAGTTACATTTAACAACAAAATTTCTAAGTATAACAAGCAAAGCATTTTTCCTATTATTTTTCGCTTCAATGGTAATTTGATACATGGATCGTACTCTATTTTAAAAACCATTTGTTTTGAAAATAAGAGCCACGTGGCTCTGATACCAATTGTGGAAACGTAGAGGGGGGTGAATACGTTACCGTTTAAAAACTTTAGATCTTTAGTATCAAATCGCTTATGAAGCTTATTATAATATGAAAGTTCCAATTATTGTTTGTGACCAATGTAAAGCATAGTAAACCATGTTGTCACACAAGCATTAACATCAAACCACATCACAAGCAATAGTATAGTGCAACTATGAAAGTAAAGAGATAAAGAAAGCAAACCGAACACGATGATTTATAGTGGTTCGGTCACGGATCTCCTTTCCGCCCTACTCCACTCCCCGAGTACCCAACTCGAGAGTTACTTCACTAAATCAACAAGCTCCCTTCTCGGCGGAGAAAACCTTACAATCGTCGCTTACACTTTTTCCGGTACAAAGCTAAATACCGGGTTCTAGTTCGAGGTAGAACCAACCTAACGTCGCCTATACAATATTTCCGACACTAAGCTAGATGTCGAGTTCTTTTCAAGGGTACAACCACTCCCACTATGTTTTATGGCCCAACATAACAAACCTTGTGTTTTATGGTATAAACACATAAACCATCTAATCTAGTTTGGTGAAAATGTTGTGAGGATGCAATGATGTTCTACACTAATGATCCATGACACAAATGTCTAATGGATATGAATAACTACTTCTAAATGATCTTCCATTGATAGGAAGCCTTCATGATGAAGATCACAAGTTCCCTAAACTTGTTGTGATAGATCTTCAGCTTGTGGTGAGTGTGGATGGCTAGATCTCCAAGCTTTCCTTGGTTGATCAATGTAGAGTATGCTTACAACAAAGATGAATGTTAGAAGCATTATGATCATGATCATTAGGGTGTTTAATGTATGTTACTACATTGTTAATGATAGATCTAAATGTATGCAAGAAGGTGGAGAAGATGTGTTTTCAAGTGGTGAAGAAATGGGAAAACAATGGGCTTCTATTTATAGCCAAAAGTGGTCAGGAGCGTCCACGGACCACGGACCCCTAAAAAGGGTTCCGTCCTTTATACAATTTGGTGCCGTGGGTGCCTAACATAAAATCTAAAAAATCTTTCTTCAAATCTTTCCAAGATATTGCCAAATCTTACTAAGATCACATTTGATATATTGAGTGTCAATCTAACCAAAATATTCAAGTGATCTTCCAAGGATTTCAAAGATGATGCATGACATGATGTAACATGTATTTCCATTTTTAGATTAAAAGGTTTATCAAAGTAAACTTGTAAAATGTATTA
Organism: Chrysanthemum seticuspe; assembly: GCA_019973895.1. Taxonomy (NCBI): domain Eukaryota; kingdom Viridiplantae; phylum Streptophyta; class Magnoliopsida; order Asterales; family Asteraceae; genus Chrysanthemum; species Chrysanthemum seticuspe. The sequence goes on along the minus strand of BPTQ01000002.1, from coordinate 108,437,793 downwards.
TGTAACTAGTTGATAAAATGTCTAGTTACCTTTTGAAATACTTGTGAATGCAAAATGTAAAATGAGGTTCGAAATAGAATGGTTAACCTATTAAAATACTTAGTGACTCTAAACGTATTTTAAACATTCTAAATGATTTGTTAATGGGTTTGATCATAATGCCACATAACAAACATGTACGAACCTGTGTTGTAACATACGAGGACTTGAGACATCGAGAGGTGTTGAATGTATGTTGAGACAAATGTAATTACAAGTAACTTGTACATTTTACGTTATGTATTACAAGTTACATGTTTGTCATCAATCAAAACAAACGAGACTGTATAGATTAAATATCGTAATATTTACACTAACACAGTACTTACAGCTTCTACCCAAAATTGAATAGGGAGATGGGAATCTGCTAGCATTGTCCTAGCTGCTTCAATCAATGTCCTATTCTTCCTCTCTGCAACACCATTTTGCTGTGGTGTTCTTGCAATACTAAACTCCCTCTTTATGCCTTTATTTGCACAAAAGTCATCCATAGGCTTGTTCTTGAATTCAGTTCCATTGTCACATCTAATACCTCTAACCTTGAGTCTTAATTGGTTTTCAAGTGCTATAATCAGGGTCTGAATAGCATCAAATGTATCATCTTTAAAGCCCAAAAAGAAAACCCAACTGAATCTACTACAATCATCAGTAACAACCAAACAGTACTTCTTCTTATTTAAACTTGTCACAGAGACAGGTCCAAATAAATCCATATGTAATAGCTCCAATGGTTCTCTAATATTTCTTTCATCAAGCTTCTTGCATGAAGCTTTGTGTTGTTTACCCTTCTTGCATGCCAAACATGATTGATCATTCTTGTAAGTCTTTAAAGGTAAACCTCTAACTAAATTGCCTTTGACCAGTTTGTTGATGTTCTTGAAATTCACATGGCCCAATCTTCTATGCCATTGATGTGCCTCTTCAGATGTTGCTTTAGCCACCAAACATGTGGCTCTACCATAGGAATGTAGACTCTTCATGTCTAAACTATACACATCATTTGTCCTTGGTACTCTAAGTACTACCAAGTCATTATCAACAGGTTTGAAGTCAGAAGAAAGGATGAGACATTCTGTGTCAGTGAATAACACAGGATGCTTTTTATCACAGATTTGAGAGACTGACAACAAGTTGAACTTTAGCTCCTTCACATATCTGACATTCTCAAAATCAATTCTGCCAGCTTTAATTGTTCCTTTCCCTGTAATTCTTCCTCCATTGGGATCATTCCCAAATGCAACTTTGCCTCCACTAATATTTCTAAAATCAGACAGGATCTCTTTATCGCCTGTCATACTTCCAGAGCAACCACTATCCACAATAAGATGATCTTTAAGCTCCTCTTCTGGGTTGCCCTGCACACAAAGAAAAGAGTTAGAAACTTTTAGGAACCCAAGCCATTACTGACTTGTGTTCCCCTTGAGGAGTTACAAACTCAAATTCTTTGAGTATGTAATTCCCACTATCTTTCAAATTATGATCCAAAATTATCTTTGTAGCATGTGGATTTTCAAAACTCTCTGGTTTTTCAATATAAATCTCTTTCACCAGATTTTTAGCATTTTCTTTTGTCACAAAAACATTTGATTCACTTTTTGTTGAACGTACTGTATGTCTCTCAGCAGTACTGTCCCTTTTAATCCATTCAGTTTTAACAGGTGGTTCCTGTGATCTAGATCCCCTATATGAATTGTGTTACCTTCTAGGTTGATAGTGAGATCTCCTAGAATTTCTATCCCAAGTATGGTTTTCAGTACCCTGTCTGTGAGCAGTACTTTGAAAAGTACTGTGAGATACTGAAGGTCTTCTCTGATGTGGGTATCTATGATCTGGTGTGAAGTTTCTGTGATTAACCCTATTAGAATTAGTCCAAACTGGTTTGTGCTCTCTAGGTCTCTGATTGTTAGACTTATTCCTTGGAAACTTGCTTAGATATTCTGAGTGTTTGTCACAATCTTTGATTAAGTGAGTAGGACTATAACACACAAAACACAGTTTTTGACCCATATGACCAAAGTGATTTCTTCTATGTCTATGCCCAAAATTATTTTGCCTTCTTGATGACTGATAAAATTTGTTTTGAGCAAAATTATCCCAAAAAGGTTTAGCAGTACTGTTTTGAAAAGGTTTTGCAGAAGGTACTGCTTGTTGAGCAGTACTTTGGTTTAAAGGTACTGCTGGATTTTGAACATTGTTTTCAACAGTTTCTTTGGGTTTCTCAGACCTAGATTGAGCAACAAGCTTCTTCCTAAACTCTAGACTGTCTACACCATAATGCGAAACATCAGGCCTAGAGGGATGATGACTAATGGGATGAGGAACAGCATGATAACCATTGTCTTTCTTATATTCAGGAGGTGGTTCACTTACTGAGCCCTCATTACTAGATGAATCTAAATAGTTAATGAGCTCATCATCACTAGTGGTTTTTTAGGTCGTCATGGAAATTTGGTTTCATGACGAGTTGTTCGTCATGGAAGACGTTTTGGAAAAGTTTTGTCATGACGATTTGGAAAAACCCTATTAAAACGAGTTTTGTTTAAAATAGTCAGTAGTTCTTCCGTTTTATTAAAACCCGTATCTGTATCTTCTTTAGTGAAACCAGTATACCCAGTTTTTGACACAAAACACACAATATCAGGATGAGTGAATTAGTTTCTAACACTGTTTGTGAGTCTTATAGATTCGTTCAAAGGTTCCTTATTCAGATTGTTAGTCTCTGGATCTCTCGTGTTTGGTCAAACCTGATTAAGATTATCCCAATTAGTGTCTTTGAAGTGTGGTCTAGTATCTATGGGTGTAGTCTCTTCTGGAAGTCATAGAGTGTCATGAAAAGTTTCATGACG